>CM067846.1:609064993-610283326 GCA_034509565.1 Triticum monococcum
TGTGCTCGGATGTTGTTATTTAGTAGGAATAGTTTGATTGCGTTCATTTTAATCGGTCCGTTCACTCTCTAATTTGTTGATTTTTAGGAGTTAGTTTTCAATTTCTTGCTATTTTGGTTGTGCGGGCGGGTGAGCTTCGCCCGCTCCTTTGTTCTTGTTGATTTTTTTTGATTTTTGTCCGTCCACGCATGTTTTAATATTGTAATTACTGTTGCTGTAGGTTTGAATTCATTGTATTGCGGGTATAATTGTCTTTTTTGAATTGCAGTTTTTAAATGAAAGGTGATGCTGTTCGTCAAGTTGCCATGTCTTCCATGTAAAATTTTGCTGGTGTATTTTTCGATGGTTTAGTGGCTGTACAATTTTTAGGCGGGTTATGGAAGTGCGAGTGAAATTGACACCTCTATCAGTCTATCACATTGTCTGTAGTTTCAGTGATTTAAATTTATTTGTTGTAGTCGCGGCATACGTTGTAGTGCACTGCATTTTCTTTGGTAGCGTACTTTGTTGTAGCTGTATTACAGTGGTTATGGCTGTTTATGAGATTTCTCCTTTTCTTCAACTACATTCTGTGTTCTAGATGACTGCATAATATGCATTTCTGTACTACATTAGCAGTGTTGTTAATTTTCTATTCTGCTATTAGAATGGACGGTCCATGATACGCTTGTGTTAGCTGAATAGTTATTATAAGATTTTTTTTGAACTGCATACTATGATAATTGTTTTTGAACATCGTATGTTAAGTGCAAAGTTTCTACCATTTGCATTTCCTTGTTACTGTTTCAGATGGCTGCTTTTTGTTATTATTAGTACCACACTATGTGTTCGAGAGAACTGCATTACTGCCAACAGCAACTTTGTCTAAAAAGGATGATAAAATGACGTAGTTGAGGTTGCATACTTTAAATAGGCATCGTTCAAATTGTCTGTTGGACATAATTTTAAAAGCATACAGCATAAGCAAAGCATTAGAAATATTGGTTGCTTCATATTAGACAGCGTGGAGTGCAAATATTGTAAACTTGATGGAGTCTTCTTCTTTGTAGAAAAAGACCATGGCCACTTCTCCGGCCTCAAAGCCATTCTGGGAGACAAAATCTTTCCAACCAGTAGTTATGTTGATGCAGTCTTCAGAGTCGATGTGGTAGTCAGCTTCCATGTCTCCATAGCCATTCTTGTGTTCTGTCTCCAAAGTAAGCTTCCCTGAACTTAGAGCATGAAATTTTATTGTGGATGGCAGTTTCTGCATATTGTAATGGGTGGAAAAAGAATTTGTAAGTAAACAACAAATGTTTTTGTTTTATACTTAGTATGATTTGTTTATGTTTACTTAAATAGTTACATACATATGATTGTATTTTGTAAAGTAGTTGCAATGTATGAACAAACTTATATACGCAATTGACTCCTAGTTTTACTGGGATATATATTATACTGCAACATGTGTGCACTGCAATGTCAGTAACAGTGTACTTCTCCAGCATGTTAAGATAACTGCAACTTATCTACTGACCCTTTTTGTACATATGTCGATACATGGTGTGGTACTGAAGAAAGATAGGTGGAAGCATCTAGTCTTAATAGCTAACAGATCTAAACAAGAATACAAATTCTGTTTTGTATTTTTGTTGATATTACTGAACAAATTGATTGAACTATATGTTCAGATGTATATTTGCAGTCTAGATTATGTCCAAAAATTTTGAGTGGAAAAACATACCCAACTTCCTGTAGATTTGCGGTTGTGAGGCGATGAAGAAATGGCGCACAAAACCCCCTGTTGGGTATCATCAGGCAGCCGAGCATGCTGCGCCATCCGGTGTTGGTGAGCTGTAGGCCTGCTACGTAGACGCATGTGTCCGCTACCGAAGCCATCCTTGCCAAGCACCCGCACTTGCAGTCCATGGCGGGTTCAGGGGAATTCCATAGAAGAGCTGTGGATGGGATGAACCCTAGATCTACGTTTTGAGGAAAATGAGGAACGGGGGAAGGAGTTGTGTTAGTCTGTAGCATGAATGGATAAGTTTTTATGCAACCAATCGAGCAATGGAAGTAATAAATGGTGCGGTTGCCGTTAGGTGGTGGATTGGGTGTGATTCAGTGAACACAAATGCATTTAAGAAGCAACAGGACTGCTTACTGTTGGGGAACGTTGCAGAAAACAAAAAAAAATTCCTACCTTTTCACCAAGATCCATCTATGAGTTCATCTAGCAACGAGTGATCAGATGCATCTACATACCTTTGTAGATCGCGAGCGGAAGCGTTCAAGAGAACGGGGATGAGGGAGTAGTACTCAACGTGATCCAAATCACCGGAGATCCTAGCGCCGAATGGAAGGCACCTCCGCGTTCAACACATGTACGGTCAGCGTGACGTCTCCTCCTTCTTGATCCAGCAAGGGGGAAGGAGAGGTTGATGAAGATCCACCAGCACGACGGCGTGGTGGTGGATGCAGCAGTCACCACCGCAGGGCTTTGCCGTTCTTCTGCGAGAGGGAGAGGTGTAGCAGGGGAGAGGGAGGCGCCAAGGCTTCAGGGTGCGGCTGCCCCTCCCTCCCCCCCTTTATATAGGCCCCCTTTGTGGGGGGGCGCCGGCCCTTGGAGATTGAATCTCCCAAGGGGGGCGGCGGCCAGGGGGGTGGAGTACCCCCCAAGGCAAGTGGGGCGCCCCCCCACCCTAGGGTTTCCAACCCTAGGCGCAGGGGATGGGCCAAGGGGGGCGCACCAGCCCACTATGGGCTGGTTCCCCTCCCTACTTCAGCCCATGGGGCCCTCCGGGATGGGTGGCCCCACCTGGTGGACCCCCGGGACCCTTCCGGTGGTCCCGGTACAATACCGGTGACCCCCGAAACTCTCCCGATGGCCGAAACTGCACTTCCTATATATAATTCTTCACCTCCGGACCATTCCGGAACTCCTCGTGACGTCCGGGATATCATTCGGGACTCCGAACAACTTTCGGGTTAATGCATACTTATATCTCTACAACCCTAGCATCACCGAACCTTAAGTGTGTAGACCCTACGGGTTCGGGAGACATGTAGATATGACCGAGATGGCTCTCCGGTCAATAACCAACAGCGGGATCTGGATACCCATGTTGGCTCCCACATGCTCCTTGATGATCTCATCGGATGAACCACGATGTCGAGGATTCAAGTAACCCCGTATACAATTCCCTTTGTCAATCGGTATGTTACTTGCCCGAGATTCGATCGTCGGTATCCCAATACCTCGTTCAATCACGTTACCGGCAAGTCACTTTACTCATACCGTAATGCATGATCCCGTGACCAGACACTTGGTCACTTTGAGCTCATTATGATGATGCATTACCGAGTGGGCCCAGAGATACCTCTCCGTCATACGGAGTGACAAATCCCAGTCTCGATTCATGCCAACCCAACAGACACTTTCGAAGACACCTGTAATGTACCTTTATAGTCACCTAGTTACGTTGTGACGTTTGGCACACCCAAAGCACTCCTACGGTATCCGGGAGTTACACGATCTCATGGTCTAAGGAAAAGATACTTGACATTGGAAAAACTCTAGCCAACAAACTATACGATCTTGTGCTATGTTTAGGATTGGGTCTTGTCCATCACATCATTCTCCTAATGATGTGATCTCGTTATCAATGACATCCAATGTCCATAGTCAGGAAACCATGACTATCTGTTGATCAACGAGCTAGTCAACAAGAGGCTTACTAGGGACATGTTGGTGTCTATGTATTCACACATGTATTACGATTTCCGGATAACACAATTATAGCATGAATAAAAGACAATCATTATGATCACGGAAATATAATAATAATCCTTTTATTATTGCCTCTAGGGCATATTTCCAACAGTCTCCCACTTGCACTAGAGTCAATAATCTAGTTACATTGTGATGAATCGAACACCCATAGAGTTCTGGTGTTGATCATGTTTTGCCCTAGGGAGAGGTTTAGTCAACGGATCTGCGACATTCAGATCCGTATGTACTTTACAAATATCTATGTCTCCATCTTGAACATTTTCACGAATGGAGTTGAAGCGACGCTTGATGTGCCTGGTCTTCTTGTGAAACCTGGGCTCCTTGGCAAGTGCAATAGCTCCAGTGTTGTCACAGAAGAGTTTGATCGGCCCCGACGCATTGGGTATGACTCCTAGGTCGGTGATGAACTCCTTCACCCAAATTGCTTCATGCGCTGCCTCCGAGGCTGCCATGTACTCCGCTTCACATGTAGATCCCGCCACGACGCTCTGCTTGCGGCTGCACCAGCTTACTGCTCCACCATTCAACATATACACGTATCCGGTTTGTGACTTAGAGTCATCCAGATCTATGTCGAAGCTAGCGTCGACGTAACCCTTTACGACGAGCTCTTCGTCACCTCCATAAATGAGAAACATGTCCTTAGTCCTTTTCAGGTACTTCAGGATATTCTTGACCGCCGTCCAGTGTTCCTTGCCGGGATTACTTTGGTACCTTCCTACCAAACTTACGGCAAGGTTTACATCAGGTCTGGTACACAACATGGCATACATAATAGACCCTATGGCTGAGGCATAGGGGATGACACTCATCTCTTCTATATCTTCTGCCGTGGTCGGACATTGAGCTGAGCTCAATTTCACACCTTGCAACACAGGCAAGAACCCCTTCTTAGACTGATCCATATTGAACTTCTTCAATATCTTATCAAGGTATGTGCTTTGTGAAAGACCTATGAGGCGTCTTGATCTATCTCTATAGATCTTGATGCCTAATATATAAGCAGCTTCTCCAAGGTCCTTCATTGAAAAACTCTTATTCAAGTAGGCCTTAATGCTGTCCAAAAGTTCTATATCATCTCCCATCAAAAGTATGTCATCTACATATAATATGAGAAATGCTACAGAGCTCCCACTCACTTTCTTATACACGCAGGCTTCTCCATAAGTCTGCATAAACCCAAACGCTTTGATCATCTCATCAAAGCGAATGTTCCAACTCCGAGATGCTTGCAGCAGCCCATAAATCAAGCGTTGGAGCTTGCACACCTTGTCAGCATTCTTAGGATCGACAAAACCTTCCGGCTGCATCATATACAATTCTTCCTTAAGGAAACCATTAAGGAATGCCGTTTTGACGTCCATTTGCCATATCACATAATCATAGAATGCGGCAATTGCTAACATGATTCGGACGGACTTCAGCTTCGCTACGGGTGAGAAAGTCTCATTGTAGTCAACCCCTTGAACTTGTCGATAACCCTTAGCGACAAGCCTAGCTTTATAGATGGTCAAATTACCATCCGCGTCTGTCTTCTTCTTAAAGATCCATTTATTTTCTATGGCTCGCCGATCATCAGGCAAGTCAGTCAAAGTCCATACTTCGTTTTCATACATGGATCCTATCTCGGATTTCATGGCTTCCAGCCATTTGTCGGAATCCGGGCCCGCCATTGCTTCTTCATAGTTCGAAGGTTCACCGTTGTCTAACAACATGATTTCCAAGACACGGTTGCCATACCACTCTGGTGAGGAACGTGTCCTTGTGGACCTACGAAGTTCAGTAGCAACTTGATCTGAAATTTCATGATCATCATCATTAACTTCCTCTCTAGTCGGTGTAGGCACCTCAGGAACATTTTCTTGAGTTGCGCCACTTTCCGGTTCAAGAGGTAACACTTCATCAAGTTCTACTTTCCTCCCACTTACTTCTTTCGAGAGAAACTCTTTCTCTAGAAAGGATCCATTCTTGGCAACAAAGATCTTGCCTTCAGATCTGAATTAGAAGGTATACCCAATAGTTTCTTTAGGGCATCCTATGAAGACGCATTTTTCCGACTTGGGTTTGAGCTTTTCAGGTTGAAGTTTCTTGACATAAGCATCGCATCCCCAAACTTTTAGAAACGACAGCTTAGGTTTCTTCCCAAACCATAATTCATACAGTGTCGTCTCAACGGATTTCGACGGAGCCCTATTTAAAGTGAATGCGGCAGTCTCTAAAGCATAGCCCCAAAATGATAGCGGTAAATCGGTAAGAGACATCATAGATCGCACCATATCTAATAGAGTGCAATTACGACATTCGGACACACCATTACGTTGAGGTGTTTCAGGCGGCATGAGTTGTGAAACTATTCCACATTTTCTTAAGTGTGTGCCAAATTCGTGACTCAAGTATTCTCCCCCATGATCTGATCGCGAGAACTTGATTTTCCTGTCACGTTCATTCTCAACCTCACTCTGAAATTCCTTGAACTTTTCAAAGGTCTCAAACTTGTGTTTCATTAAATAGACATACCCATATCTACTCAAGTCATCAGTGAGGGTGAGAACATAACGATAGCCACCGCGAGCCTCAACACTCATTGCACCGCACACATCAGTATGTATGATTTTCAGTAAGTTGGTTGCTCGCTCCATTGTTCATGAGAACAGAGTCTTGGTCATTTTACCCATGAGGCATGGTTCGCACGTGTCAAATGATTCGTAATCAAGAGACTCTAAAAGCCCATCTGCATGGAGCTTCTTCATGCATTTGACACCTATGTGACCAAGGCGGCAGTGCCACAAGTATGTGGGACTATCATTATCAACCTTACATCTTTTGGTATTCACACTATGAATATGTGTAGCATTACGCTCGAGATTCATTAAGAATAAACCATTCACCATCGGAGCATAACCATAAAACATATCTCTCATATAAATAGAACAACCATTATTCTCAGATTTAAATGAGTAGCCATCTCGAATTAAACGAGATCCTGATACAATGTTCATGCTCAAAGCTGGCACTAAATAACAATTATTGAGGTTTAAAACTAATCCCGTAGGTAAATGTAGAGGTAGCGTGCCGACGGCGATCACATAGACCTTGGAACCATTCCCGACGCGCATCGTCACCTCGTCCTTCGCCAGTCTCCGCTTATTCCACAGCTCCTGCTTTGAGTTACAAATGTGAGCAACTGCACCGGTATCAAATACCCAGGATCTACTACGAGTACTGGTAAGGTACACATCAATTACATGTATATCACATATACCTTTCGTGATGCCGGCCTTCTTGTCCGCTAAGTATTTGGGGCAGTTCCGCTTCCAGTGACCACTTCCCTTGCAATAAAAGCACTCAGTCTCGGGCTTGGGTCCATTCTTTGGCTTCTTCCCGGCAGCTTGCTTACCGGGCGCGGCAACTCCCTTGCCGTCCTTCTTGAAGTTCTTCTTACCCTTGCCTTTTGGAGCCCCGGTTCTAAGCTGTAAAGCATGCCGCACTAAACGAGGGAGTAATCATCGAAACGTGTCTACCAAGCATTCATAACGTCTTGTTCTGCAGGGAGAACAGGTGCTTCACCTAGCGGTGCTTGTAGGACATAATCTTTCTTGGCAGCTATGAGGATGATCCTCAGGTTCCGGACCCAGTCCGTATAGTTGCTGCCACATCTTTCAGCTTTGTTTTCTCTAGGAACGCGTTGAAGTTGAGGACAACGTTGGCCATTTGATCTACAAGACATGTTGTAAAGGTTTTAGACTAAGTTCATCATAATTAAGTTCATCTAATCAAATTATTCAATGAACTCCCACTCAGATAGACATCCCTCCAATCATCTAAGTATAACATGATCCGAGTTAACTAGGCCGTGTCCGATCATCACGTGAGACGGACTAGTCAACATCGGTGAACATCTTCATGTTGATCGTATCTTCTATACGACTCATGCTCGTCCTTTCGGTCTTCTGTGTTCCGAGGCCATGTCTGTACATGCTAGGCTCGTCAAGTCAACCTAAGTGTTTGCATGTGTAAATCTGTCTTACACCCGTTGTATGTGAAAGTTGGAATCTATCACACCCGATCATCACGTGGTGCTTCGAAACAACGAACTGCCGCAACGGTGCACAGTTAGGGGGAACACTTTCTTGAAATTATTATGAGGGATCATCTTATTTACTACCGTCGTTCTAAGTAAACAAGATGTAAAAACATGATAAACATCACATGCAATCAAATAATAATAGTGACATGATATGGCCAATATCGCATAGCTCCTTTGATCTCCATCTTGGGGCTCCATGATCATCTTGTCACCGGCATGACACCATGATCTCCATCATCATGATCTCCATCATCGTGTCTCCATGAAGTTGCTCGCCAACTATTACTTCTACTACTATGGCTAACACGTTTAGCAATAAAGTAAAGTAATTTACATGGCGTTTCTCAATGACACGCAGGTCATACAAAAAATAAAGACAACTCCTATGGCTCCTGCCGGTTGTTATACTCATCGACATGCAAGTCGTGATTCCTATTACAAGAACATGATCTCATACATCACATATATATCATTCATCATTCATCACAACTTTGGCCATATCACATCACAGAACACTTGCTGCAAAAACAAGTTAGACATCCTCTAATTGTTGTTGCAAGTTTTATGTGGCTGCAATACGATTCTAGCAAGAACGTTTTCTTACCTACGTGAAAGCCACAATGTGATTTGTCAACTTCTATTTACCCTTCATAAGGACCCTTTTCATCGAATCCGCTCCAACTAAAGTATAAGAGACAGACACCCGCCAGCCACCTTATGCAACTAGTGCATGTTAGTCGGTGGAACTGGTCTCACGTAAGCGTACATGTAAGGTTGGTCCGGGCCGCTTCATCCCACAATACCGCTGAAGCAAAATAAGACTAGTAGCAGCAAGAAAGTTGACAACATCTACGCCCACAACAAATTGTGTTCTACTCGTGCAAAGAGAACTATGCATAGACCTAGCTCTAATACCACTGTTGGGGAATGTTGCAGAAAACAAAAAAGATTTCCTACGTTTTCACCAAGATCCATCTATGAGTTCATCTAGCAACGAGTGATCAGATGCATCTACATACCTTTGTAGATCGCGAGCGGAAGCATTCAAGAGAACGGGGATGAGGGAGTCGTACTCGACGTGATCCAAATCACCGGAGATCCTAGCGCCGAACGGGCGGCACCTCCGCATTCAACACACGTAGGGTCAGCGTGACGTCTCCTCCTTCTTGATCCAGCAAGGGGGAAGGAGAGGTTGATGAAGATCTAGCAGCACGACGGCGTGGTGGTGGATGCAGCAGTCACCGCCGCAGGGCTTCGCCGTTCTTCTGCGAGAGGGAGAGGTGTAGCAGGGGAGAGGGAGGCGCCAAGGCTTCAGGGTGCGGCTGCCCCTCCCTCCCCCCTTTATATAGGCCCCCTTTGTGGGGGCGCCGGCCCTTGGAGATTGAATCTCCCAAGGGGGGCGACGGCCAGGGGGGTGGAGTACCCCCCCAAGGCAAGTGGGGCGCCCCCCACCCTAGGGTTTCCAACCCTAGGCGCAGGGGGTGGGCCAAGGGGGGCGCACCAGCCAACTATGGGCTGGTTCCCCTCCCCACTTCAGCCCATGGGGCCCTCCGGGATGCGTGGGCCCACCTGGTGGACCCCCGGGACCTTCCGGTGGTCCCGGTACAATACCGGTGACCCCCGAAACTCTCCCGATGGCCGAAACTGCACTTCCTATATATAATTCTTCACCTCCGGACCATTCCGGAACTCCTCGTGATGTCCATGATCTCATCCGGGACTCCGAACAACTTTCGGGTTACTGCATACTTATATCTCTACAACCCTAGCGTCACCGAACCTTAAGTGTGTAGACCCTACGGTTTCGGGAGACATGTAGACATGACCGAGACGACTCTCCGGTCAATAACCAACAGCGGGATCTGGATACCCATGTTGGTCCCACATGCTCCTCGATGATCTCATCAGATGAACCACGATGTCGAGGATTCAAGTAACCCCGTATACAATTCCCTTTGTCAATCGGTATGTTACTTGCCCGAGATTCGATCGTCGGTATCCCAATACCTCGTTCAATCTCGTTACTGGCAAGTCACTTTACTCGTACCGTAATGCATGATCCCGTGACCAAACACTTGGTCACTTTGAGCTCATTATGATGATGCATTACCGAGTGGGCCCAGAGATACCTCTCCATCATACGGAGTGACAAATCCCAGTCTCGATTCGTGCCAACCAAACAGACACTTTCGGAGACACCTGTAATGTACCTTTATAGTCACCCAGTTACGTTGTGACGTTTGGCACACCCAAAGCACTCCTACGGTATCCGGGAGTTACACGATCTCACGGTCTAAGGAAAAGATACTTGACATTGGAAAAACTCTAGCAAACGAACTATACGATCTTGTGCTATGTTTAGGATTGGGTCTTGTCCATCACATCATTCTCCTAATGATGTGATCTCGTTATCAATGACATCCAATGTCCATAGTCAGGAAACCATGACTATCTGTTGATCAACGAGCTAGTCAACTAGAGGCTTACTAGGGACATGTTGGTGTCTATGTATTCACACATGTATTACGATTTCCGGATAACACAATTATAGCATGAATAAAAGACAATCATCATGAACAAGGAAATATAATAATAATCCTTTTATTATTGCCTCTAGGGCATATTTCGAACACTTACTTGAAAATAGCGAACTGCATTGTCATATCACGGCGAACTACGAACGCGTGGTTGGGCCTGTGTTTTGTGTATGGTATGTAGCATTTTTTTATTTTCAGTGGCCACTTTTTTTTGTTGGCCCTGTGTTCTGGTAGTGAAGACGCAATTGAGCCCAGGTCGACCTGTGAGCACACGGCTGGTTCCCGGTGCGCTGGTGCGGTCTAATGTTTAGTCCCACCTCGCCCGAGGAAGGCGCGGCCGACATGTTTATAAGCGGTGGCGAGGCATCTGTGTCGAATTCCTCTTGTTACTTATTTGGGCGCTTAAACACGGTGCTCGCAGCTGTATGCTCTCTGACCTGTGGGCCCATGTGTGGCCGGCCCCATGCACTGTGACTCAGAACGACTCGCCTTCTGTGGGTGCAGACCTATTACGAGACTGGCTGGGGCCGGTGCCACCTGGGTGGTCATTTTTTTCTTTTTATTTTTCTTTCTTAGGTGTTTTTTTCAATGTCGGGAGCTTGCACTGCATTGATCAGGGTTCTGTATTGCATGTGTACGCATTACGTACTGCATGTACAGTTGCCATTTTTTTGTTTTTGTCTTTTTGCTATTATGTAATCTTTTTTCCCAATGTATGGGAGTGCACTGCTTAGTAAATCATATGCGTAATGCGTTGATTATGGTTCTGTACTGCACGTTCATATATTTCTGTACTTCATTAATTATTTACGTGTTTGCGTTTTTCATTTTCTGGTTTTGCTCTTATGTATTCTTTTTTCATGTGACTCAGAACGACTCGCCTTCTGTGGGTGCAGACCTATTACGAGACTGGCTGGGGCCGGTGCCACCTGAGTGGTCATTTTTTTCTTTTTATTTTTCTTTCTTAGGTGTTTTTTTCAATGTCGGGAGCTTGCACTGCATTGATCAGGGTTCTGTACTGCATGTGTACGCATTACGTACTGCATGTACAGTTGCCATTTTTTTGTTTTTGTCTTTTTGCTATTATGTAATCTTTTTTCCCAATGTATGGGAGTGCACTGCTTAGTAAATCATATGCGTAATGCGTTGATTATGGTTCTGTACTGCACGTTCATATATTTCTGTACTTCATTAATTATTTACGTGTTTGCGTTTTTCATTTTCTGGTTTTGCTCTTATGTATTCTTTTTTCAAATTTAGGTTCGTGCACCGCTTTGTTGGGTATGTTAAGACTTCATTGGACAGATTATGTACTGCATTCGTACACAACTTGCACTGCATGCGTCCTGTTTGCACACTGCAACTCTTTTTTCATTTTCTACACTGCTCGAATCTAATGATACATTAGCAGAGAACAGAAAACAAATTATCACAGATATTCTGTACGACAATTTCATCACCAGCAAGCTAAGTTGAACAGAAAGCAAACTAACATAATCAGAGTTCATCATTACAAAGCGATTATGCATGGCAAGCAAACTAGGTTTAGCACACAAGCAAACTAATGATACATAAGCAAACAACAGAAAGAAAATTGGATGATAATTCTAAAAGAACGCTGGCATTGTTGGCTCCTGGCCGGCACCATCTTCTTCTTCACCAGTCAGGCTCTCCCCATCCCCAGCTGCTCCTGGCGCGCTTCTTGGGGGGCTCCTCCTTCTCCAGCTTTGCACGGCGAAGGTCGTCCTGGGTGAGGGTGATGCGGTTCCATATCTCGTACGCTGCATAGGCGTCCTTTGCCGCGTACTCGATGTGCCTCCTGGACAGAGGCAGGATGGCCCAGCGTTGGTGCTCGTCGTCGGTGATCTTCTTCTTCATGTTGTTGTAGTAGTCGTTGATGAGCACGCCGGATACGTCTCCGAGGGAGTCCAACGGCTTAGTTGCCTCGGGCACCCTCCACTCCTTCTGGATGTCGACGAAGTTGGCGACCTCCAGTTTGACGCGCTCCAGCCTGGTTTTCTAGCTGTCGATGGAGAAGCCTGCAAAGGTGTACCTGGGGTCAGCGAGGAAGTTGTCGAAGACGGTGCACCTTTCACTGTCGCTCATTTTAAAGAGCAGCACCGGGTGATTCTTGCTGATGGAGAGCTGGCAGAGGGCGGGTTTCTGCGTCGCTTCAGGGTTGTTATCGTACTCGAGATCAATGCCGACGATCTTGTGGCACTGGAGGCTGAGGTGGCGCTCGTACTGCACGAGGGTGATCGCCATCTGCTTCCTATCGTTGGTGTGGATGACGTGCAACTTGGTGTTGCCGTGCGCCTGCACGGCGTTGTCGCCCTTGTACTCATCGGTGAACGTCATTGCCGGTGGCAGGGCGTGGTGCTTTTGGTGGGAGCGCAATGGATACTTGTGTTGTTTGTGGATGAGAAGGCCTTTGGCAGGGGTCTGAATTTAAGGGGAGGGCGCGGGGTGGGATGGCCTCGTCGGATGAACTGCACGATCGCGCTGATGATGCGGTTGTGCGGATCGTGGGTTGGTTTTTGCATCTGTGATCGTGGGCTTGTGGCGATGGAACTTCTCCGATCGGGTGGATGTATGCGAACGTGGGGTTTTTTTAAGGTGGGTTTGTTTTATTTTTTATCAGGACATTTTTTAACCACCACCTTTTTCTATGCGAACTGGCATTTTGTCATGTCTTATAGATGTATACTGCGTGACAACATAACTGCATTGATTACACTTACGCACTGTGTTGCGTACAAATCAGAACTGCAACATTGTATACATGTGTGTACTTCATTATTTTTTGCATGTCTTTGCTATATGCTTCGGCGGTCTGCATTGCGCAACGGAATGCACTGCATACTTCTACCGCACCGTACTGTATCTTGTTTTTGCCGGTACTTATTCAAGTCCCTTGCAAGGGACGGGTAGGGAAATGGGAGGGAGGGCGGGTGGGGGGCCACTTTTTTTTGAACTTATTGTTTTTTCTTAGTCAGTTTTGTTGGGCCTGTGTTCGGGTAGTTCAGAGATGCATCTACGTTGTCAAATTTTGTGTGGCTGGGGCTGGTATTATTTGGGTGATTAGTTTTTATTCTTTGTATGCTTTTTAATGTCGTGGAGGACACTGCTTTTTGGTAAATCATCGGTGCACTGCATTGATCATGGTTATGTACTAGGTGTGAACTTCATTCCTTACTTCATGTACAGTTCTCATTTTTGTTCCCGTGTTTTTACTTTTTTTGTAATCTTTTTTTTCAAATGTACGGGACTGCATTGCTTAGCAAATTAGGACTGTACTACATTGTTTATGATACTGTACTGCACGTTCGTGTACTTGCGCACTGCGTTTACTTTTTCCGCGTTCACGTTTTCTTCATCCCGAAAAAGAAATGCATAATGGCGTACTACATCCCGTATAGAAATGCACTGCATTTTTCCAGCAGTGCGTACTGCATTTGTTTTTTTGCCTGTGCTTACTTCACTGTACGGGAGGTTTAAGGGGAGAGCGGAGGGGGGGCACATTTTTTTGTGTGGCACTTAATTGAAGGTAGACTTTTTTCAGATGTGTTTTCTTAACATGCGTTTTGTTTTTGATTTTAACTTTTTTTACAAACTGTATGTATTTTATTTGTTGTTTTACCGTTTGAACTTCATGATTCTTCAGAGAGAACTGCATCATGTTTTTTGTAGTTTTTTAGTAATATGTGCGTTTTGATGTAGACTGGCTTATTTTGTCCGGGCTGTTTTTGGGCCGGCCCGTTATTTGTGACCCTTTTTGCGACACGCGGGCCTCCTACGTATCGTTTCCAGGCTATTCCACCGCTCCGCTGTCAAAGAAGGAGACCGAGAACAATCCCCTCTCCTCTCTTGTAGTTTCTCCCGAGGCATCTCTCCCTCGGGCAAAACCGCCGTCGCGCGCAGCAACCGTCGTCGCCCGGAGAACCGCCGCCCTCAAGAGGTCCTTATTCCTGCATTCGGCGTCGCTGTCCGCTCCGTGAGCCCATGCCGCTGCGCTCCCGCAGCCCTTTCCTGTCTGTTCCCGTCGCCGCCCCCCTTCCCCCTTCCCGCCGCCGTCGCCGCACACTTTTCTTCGGTACTTTCCGCTTGGCTCGGTGTTGATTGTCCCCTCGCCTTGTTTTTGTGATTCTTGTAGTTGTTGTAGCTCTTTTTTCTTGTGTAATTTTTCATAGGCAGTCGATTTTATCTCGTTTTGAAGTCGATAGTTGTGTGTAGCAATGCGGATCTAGGGTTTCGTGAGATTTTCGCCAATTTTGTTACTTATGTCTGTCACTTCGTCCTTTGTGTTGCAGGGAAACGCTATGTCTTCGCCGAGCAGGCCGGGAGAAGGAGTTCAGGGTATGTGGAGTGCTTATTCGTTAGGCCTTGTTTATTTTGTTTAGTGTTTATCTAGTTTCCTAATTCATCCTTCATATTGGGTTATGCTCTGTTAGTTGTCAGCGTTCGTTTGCATTATTTTGTCATGTGATGTTTTTGTAATTTCTTTTTTCTTGTTTTTTTTTGAATCTACACTAGTAGAAAAGGGGGCTTTGGTCCAGGCCGGGTAACCCCATTAGTCCCGGTTCAGTCCAGAACTGGGACCAATGCGGGCATTGGTCCCGGTTCGTGAGCCCAGGGGGCCGGCCAGGCCACGTGGGCCATTGGTCCCGGTTGGTGGGATGAACCGGGACCAATGGGCCTCGGTCCTGGCCCACAACCATTGGTCCCGGTCCGTGCCTCAAACCGGGACTAAAGATTAGACCTTTAGTCCCGGTTTGAGGCACGAACCGGTACTAAAGGTCCCATTTTCAAACTCTACCCCCACCCCCCCCCCACCTTGATCGCCTTTTCAGTTTTAAAAAAAATAAAAGAAAATGATGGAAATGTCAAAAAAATAAAAGAAAATAAGTTTCCCATGTGATATGTGGTCTAGTTGTTGGGAAAATTTGCAATTGTGAATTTTGACTTTATTTGCAAAATCTCTCTGAAATTTGTAAAAATGGGCATAACTTTTGCATACTAACTCGGATGAAAAAGTTTTTTATATGAAAAATCATCTACTCGAAAAGTTACATTTTCAAAAGGTCCCATTTTCAAACTCTACCCCGTTAAACATTTTCAAAATCCTCAAAAACCTAATAGAAAAAATGTTACGGGGCTTTTAAGATCTAGAGTGAAAAAAATCGAAAAAAAATTCAAACAGTGGGCAAACTGTGGTCAAACAATGGTCAAACTAATTATTCTAGAATATTAGTGTTACTAAATAATTATTTCAATTTTGGTCAAATCTGGTCAAACAGTGGTCAAAATAATTATTCAAGAAATATTAGTGTTACTAAATAATTATTTCAGTTATTTCAATTTTGGTCAAATCTGGTCAAACTGTGGTCAAACAATGGTCAAACTAATTATTCAAGAAATATTAGTGTTACTAAATAATTATTGTTTTTTAAGACAATAGTTTCAAAATAAAACTATGAAATGTGTCACTTCATGCTCAAGAAAAATTCATGAAGGTTAATAGGATTGACATCTTAGTATTGTCAGGAAAACAACAAGTGCAGACTTGGAGCAAGGGAGAATAGAACCCGGAAGTTAAGCGTGCTCAGGCTGGGGGAGTGCGAGGATGGGTGACCGTTTGGGAAGTTAGATGGTTTGGAATGATGAGGGGTGATTAGAGGATAAATTGAGAAGTGATGAGGGGTGGTGATTACAGACTAGAGGTTAAAAAATTAAGAAATTTGAAAATAGAAAAAAATTCAAATTTTTTTTCAAAAAAAGGGAGAGGCATTAGTACCGACCCTTTAGTCCCGGTTCTGGACCGGGACTAAAGGCCCTTATGAACCGGGACTGAAGGCCCTTTTTCTACTAGTGCTAGCAGGTGATTGCAGTGCTCATAATGATACACCAATTGTCTCTCCTTGTCCTGGTGGTAAGGATCATGGTGTCGAGGGAGGATATCAAGTGAATTCGCCGATTGAATCTTCTCCTATAAGTGTGGCCCCTTCTTCTGGTATGTGATTAATTTGTTTATTTTTGTGTATGATTTGTTTTATCTAGTTCGACATTTTTGTTGCGAATATCCGTGAATTTAGTATATGCAGCACTGCATTTTATTTTTGTATGTGAACTCCAGTGTATGTACTTGTGAATGGCATTGTTGTTTTATTCAAGTTTTTTGTACAATGCATTATTTTTTATTTTGAGTTTATGGTTGAGCACTGCATTTATATGTCTAACTGTACTGCATTTGTTCTTTTTGTGAAATTTTTAGCGAGCATAGACAAACTTTATTTTGACGCAGTGTCTGTTTTCCATGGTGGGGCACCTGGGTTTGAGGAGGTTACTCAATTGATTGACCATATTTTGCAGAGGGTAATGTTGGTGTGAGCTTTGATCAGAGACATCCTGTCTTGTCTGAAACACAGTCGCAGTCTGTTGATGGTACAGAGGAAGTTACACAGGATTGGATGGTACCGGAACAGCTTCGTCAATATGAGTTGAAGCAAAGCAAGAAGAAGTTGAGGTTTGAAATTGAGTCAAAAGAGTTTGCTGAGAAGGAGAAGCAGAGGAGAACTGTAGATGGTGCCAAGGGTGGTAAATTTGGCAAGGTGAAGAAAAGGTTGAGTACTGTTGCTGAGGAAGGTGGTACACCTCGGCGGAGTCCGCATGTTGCTGGAATGAAGAAGAATCTTGGAAAGAGAACCGCTGAAGTTGGTGGAAGTGATGATCCTCAGCGCAAACGACTACATGTCACTGAAGGTCCCAATTCTGATGACGACGACTTTATGCTTGCTGATTATGTGAAGGGTGTTCATCCTTCTAGACGCAAAGACTGTGGTTCATCTAAGAGTGTACCCAAGCGTGCCCATGATGATGTTGACGAAGATGTTGGCGGTGATTCTGGCGAGGAGGTGGATGCTGCTCCAAAGGTTTGTGGAAGTGCACTGCATTTGTTTCCTTCATTTGTTATTCTTTCTGTATTTTTATCTCTCTTTTTTTATGCCTAATCTTCTAATGTGGACTGCATTTCCCTTTACACAGAGGAAGAAGTCTAGTAAGAGCAATGCAACTGAAGATGATGGTTAGGGAGATGATTCTCGATTTAACAAGACTGTGCGTTTGTCGCTTCCCACTGTTTGCAAGGCTGCTTCTTTGTTGAAAGAGGCGCATTGCAGCCGTGTTAGGGATGCTGGATTTGGTGTTGTCTTTGATCTGACAGTAAAGAAAAATGTGTCGTGCATTCTTATGTGCTATTTGATGGGAGTGATTGACCCTGCCACTATGTTAATGGACTTTGGGAATGGCAGGGTTCTTCGAATCAATCGTGATGCAGGTCATCACATTTTTGATTTACCTATGGGACGTCACACTACACCCATGCCTGCTTCCAGCGGTCATGATGAATCGTCGACTGCCCTCAAGGATGAGCTTGGCTTTGACCGTTCAAAAAGTATAGGTGTCAAGGACTTGCTTGAGAAGTTGAAGGTGTTGGTGGAGGAAGATGATTATGTGAGTGTTGACCTTGCTGTGAAGGTGTTCTTCCTGATACTTTACCAGAATTTGCTGTGCCCGAGGCCTGCAGTTCGTTTGGGTAGAGTTGCTGCGATGGTAGAGAACATGGATTATGTGGCTATGGCTCAGATGGAATTTTGTCAGCTTGTTGTTGATGAGTGGCAGGCAGCTGTGGTTAGGTGGTAATCAGAAGGCAGCAAGCAGAATTGTGCAGAGGGTTGTGCCATTGTCCCCCTGATTATGTATCTTGACTGCTTGAAGCTTCACAAATTTTCAGTCATGCACACGTTGACGCCACGCGCGTCATACCTGATGACCAAGGACCTGATGAAGTTGTACAATGATGATGTGCTTGTGAAGGGAAAGATTTACTTAGAAAGTTACAAATTTGGGAAGCTGGCGGTTAGTGCAGCTGATTTTTTAATATCAGATTTTTTTAAAAAATGTGCAGTCATTATAAATGTGAACTCTTCTAGTACTCACATGTGTACTTCTCTTTGCGTGTTGTCTTTTTGTGCAGTGGAAGGCGTCAGGTGATATTGTGCACAACCGTCCTATTGCAGTTGTACACGTCAGCTCTGATGCGGGGCCTAGCATTCATGATAGGTTTTATGAGCCTATCTGTAGTTAGCTTCCTGCCTGTGATGATGAGGTGCCGCATACTCGTGGTTTCATGCCTCGATAGATGTTTGATAATACAAGCTCTTATAAGCAGACATTTGTTGGCAGCAAAAAGCATGAGGAGATTGATGAGCTTCTTCTGAAGGTTTTGAAGCTGACTGAAGATTTGCCAACCTCTGGTGACAGGTTGAGGACAGTTGCTGGTTTTTTCCCTGTTGGCCATGGCCCACGAGATGAAGATATTGTTGCTGCTCACAATTTTGATTGTGGTGTGATTGAAAGCCTGAAGATTGCAGTGACAAATGTTCATTCTTCGTATGCTTAATTGAGACATTCACAAGAAGAAAAATGCGGTCGGTATGAGAAGGATGTTGGGCATATTGTGGATGAAATGATCCGTCAGGACGCTGGCGTTGGCGCTGATAATGTATGTTCTAGGTTTTTTGTGGCTTTGGACCTCTTTTTTGTGTATTATGTTGACTGCTCCTCACTATTTTTGTTTTTTTTGTTATAGGCTGGAGTGGAATCTTCTGGTGTCGATGGAACTAGAGACGATGGAGTTCGTCAGGTATAAATACTCCTGCCATGTCTGTTCTGCCGTGCTTCCCTTTTTATTTGAACTTACATTTGTTTGGTTCCCATATTTTTTTGTGTACTTCTCTGTTGTGAAGTGTGTACTGCTTGTGCATAGTTGGAGTTTTTTTCTTTTTCGGTCGTTACCATCTTATTTCTCGTTTTTGGTTTGTTCTATGCCCGTAGACTGGTGTCGCTGCTTGTGATGTGCACAAATAGACTTATGATTGCTCTGGGAAGGATGAGGTCTTGGGTGATGCAACGTCCCCTCTGGATGTTCTAGCTGATAAGGTATTGTTGTATTACTTGTTCTGTTAGTGGGTTGTAATCTAATTTTTTGTTGTCTGTTATAAACTTGATGTACGCTGTTATGTTCATCCATATGCATTTTCATTTGCGTATGTTAGCTGCAATAGTTTTACATGTGTGATCTTCACTGTTTGACAGAAGTGAACTGCAGTTCTTTATGGCATGCGTGATCCATACTTATTTATGTACGTGAGCTTCAGTATTTAACATAACTGAACTGCAACGTTTGTCAAAGCGAACTGCAGTTTTTTTATGTATATGTGGGTTGCAGTTGTAGTTGTGTTTGACACACGTGTGTTGGTGTTGTTTTGCATATGTGGACTGTAGTTGTTATGTGTATGTTGCTAGCGGTCTTTTGACATAAGTGTGCTGTGTGTTGTTGTGTTGGTTATCCTCATGCTTATTTTTGTGTTACTGGGTGTTTTTTAAGCTTTCCACAGGTTGGAGAACAAAACGTGGAAGTCCACGTTGATCTGAATCAGGGCAGTTGTGCTATTGATGGCCGTGTCAGTGTTGATGCTTCTGTATCGGTTGCCGTTGAGTGTGCAGATCCTTCTGTAGCTCAAGGATCCCATGATGCTGTTCCCACCAGTCGGCATGAAGATTCTGATGTTAGCATTGAAAAGCCACTGGAGAATGTTGCCCCTGCTGCTAGTGTTGTTGTTTCCCCTGTCTCTCTGGTGTCCAATGATGTTCCGGAAGTATCGATAGTGGAGCCTCATGTAGTTGAAGTATCTAAGGAAGCTGTTGTTGACCAGACTATTGTAAATCGAGAGAATGCTGATGTTGCTGCACAAGGAAAGTCCAGTGAGGTTGTGGATTCGTCGCAACCTATGCAAGAAAATATTTTGCTCAGTTCTGAAGAACAGCAGCCTGAAGACTCTGACACTAAAGGCAAGAGATTTTTTTAATGGTGCAGTTTGATGTTTTGCTCATTCATGTTGTTTAATTACTATGGTATCTGTATTAGATGTTTAATAATAAGTGAAACTTTGATCTTTTGTCTATAATTTTCAAAATAGCTAGCAGAATTCCCTTATCTTAATATTTAAACTTCATTGTTTGTATAAGTGAACTTCATCTTTTTTATTACAGATGATGAACTCCCTGTTGTGACACCGTCGAGCATTGATCCAGCTCATCTGAAAAGATGCAATGAGTTGTACGCTGCTGTTACAAGGGCTCGGAAGGACAAGAAGAAGAAGTATGGTTTTTTAGAAATTGTTTTGTTCATATGTATTATGTAATTTTTGTATTTACCCGTTTTTATTTGTTGTTATTTTTTTAGTATCTTATGTTTGAGTTTTTCATGAAAAATCCAGGTACATGATTGCTTTTAAAACTGAGATGGGTGATATTAGCATTGGCGAAGTTGGTCAATCCTTTTGGGATAAAGGGATGCTCACTACAAGGCTTGTAGATCTTGGGGTTTCTTTGCTGGTAGATAAGTTTAAGAGATCTCCAACAATGGTTGTCCCGTACCATATTTGTGTAAGAATGCAGAAATTTTTGTTTTATTTTTTTCATTTTCTTTTCTGATTTTGTGCGCCGACTTGTTTTGCTTATTTAATTTTTCGTTTTGATTTGCAGACAAATATTTGGAATGGTGGTACTGTAGGCAGGAGTGTTAAAATGATGTTGTCTTCAAAAGCCGAGGAGCGTGTTGATAAAAAGGATATGGTGAGAGACGTTTTTATGTGTATTTTGCCTGTTTTGTTTTTATAGCGTTCTGTTTTTTCTAGTTATAATAATTTTATTTATTTTTTCATGCTTCTAACAGGTCCTTTTTGCAACTTTTGATCCGCCAGATACGAGGGATGGTGTTGGTCATTATTGTGTAGTTGCGTTAAATGTGAAAGAAAGGCGGTTTGAATTTCTTGACTCGCTCAACAAACCTGGCAGCCCTGATGCGGTCAGGGTTTTTAGGAGGATGGTTAAAAATATCAAGCGTGCATGGAAAGAAGGTAGCTTGAGTTCTGATGAGCCGCTAAATCCTCCCACGCTTGATGGATTTGTGTTGAAACATGTCATTATCCCATTGCAGCCAAATGGGTGCGTTCTTTATAGCCCTTCTGTGTCATACCATTCAAGTTTTTTTTCACTTAATTTTTGTGAAACTGATGTTTTTTATTCTTTTTATTGCAGGCATGATTGTGGATTCTATATGTTTCAATTCTTGCAGACATGGGATGGTGTTCGAGTTGCTAAGTTTGGGGTGGAGCACATTGGCTACATCAGAAAGGCCATGCTCTATAGCTGGCTAACATCGAGGAAGTGTTGCCTTGATTTAACATCACTTCTAATTTTTGCAGATAAAGGTTGTTTTATTGAACTTCTTTATCCTTGCTTTATTTTATTTTTGACTACTGCTTGGTTCCGCTTCTTTATGGGCAAGTGGGCTGCATTGTTATTCATATGTGGGCTGCATTGCTGTATACAAGTGCGGGCTGCATTGCGGTAGAGAAGTGGGCTGCATTGTTGCATACAAGTGCAGGCTGCATTGCTGTACAGAAGTGTGCTGCATTGTTATTTATATGTGGGCTGCATTGCTGTATACAAATGCGGGCTGCATTGCTGTAGAGAAGTGGGCTGCATTGTTCTTTTACATGTGGGCTGCATTGCTGTATACAAGTGCGGGCTGCATTGCTGTAGAGAAGTGGGCTGCATTGTTATTTATATGTGGGCTGTATTGCTGTATACAAGTGCTGGTTGCATTGCTGTATACAACAGTGGGCTGCATTCTATTTCTTCTCTATACATGTTTTTTGGTTTTTGTGTTTTGTACTAAGTGCTTCCATGTTTTTTCTGCACGTTTTTAGGTTTTGATTTGGGGCTTCATGAAGGCTGTACGTCACTGTTTGAGTCCCAGGGTTCTGATGTGGTTATGGAGGATTGTGTCATTGAAATCTCTCCATATAATTCTGGTTTGAACACAAATGTGGCGTCTGGACCTGATGGTGGAAGTGTCTCTCGACATAGCTCTCCACACGATGTATATGATGTTGATGATGATGATTTTGTTACACCGTGTGCACGTGCAACTAGGATTAGGAGTGCAGCAATTAATCGTCCTCATTTGGATGAGGTTGAAGTATTTTCGAACAAGAGGGCAGGTGAGAGGGCTTTTAAGTTGAGATGCTCTATAGAGAAATTGAAGCCTCCGATGTTCAGATATATGGATGAGGCGATTAAAATAAAGGATCTTGTTCTCAGCAAAGATTTTGTAACCAAATACCGCGAGTAAGTTTTTTATGTGATGCGTGTGCCCTTTCATGCTTTTTGTGTGTTTTGATTTTAATTCTAATTTTATTGATCCTATCTGTGTATGTTTACTGCAGGAACGCGTTCTTTATGGTGCATGGTCCTTTTGGTGATGTCGATACTTACAATATCGACTATATCTATGATACATTTGGCAAAGGAGCTTTAATGGATTCGTATATCATGGATTTTGTCATCAAGTACTAGAAGCAAGACCCTGAATTGGGTTTAGCTTATCAATCCGGTGAACATTTGCTACTTTCACCTTTATTTATCACGGTAAACGTTTGTTGTCATTCTTTCCTACTGCACTGGCCTTTTTCATGTCCATGCCTGCTTGCATTGTTTATTCTTTTTTTCATGTCCTTTTTTTTGTTCTTTTTTGTGTGCAGTACGTTCTTCAAATGGAAACCTCTGTGACGAGAGATAATGACGGAAATCCTGTGTTGCCACTTGTGCATAGCTCGTTTGTTTTATAAGATGTAGTTAAGCAGTTCAAATTTTTTGTGAACGACGAAGCAAACCTGTTGGATGCAAAACTGGTAAATTCATTATTTTTTGTCATTTATTTTTCCTGGTTTGTTGCATTTCTTTTTATAGTTATTTTTGGAACAGTGGTCCTGGTGGTACGTGTCGAAAGAACTTTTGATTTCATTTTTTATGCGAACAGATTATGATGTCGCGATTCAAGGATGGTCATTATTCCTTACACACGATGAACCAGCATTGCCAGACCCTTGATATCCATGACAGTAGGAAGTACACTGGTCATCCTAATGTCACGACAAGGTGGAGTAGGACTGACTACCACGCAGATTGCACTGAAGTGGTATGTTATTTTTTCTTTGCCAAGCGTAAAGCTTTCTTTGTGTTTCTCCCACTGTATTTTTTTATAAACTGCAATTGTTTATGTAGTGAACTTCAACATATGCGCGACAGAACTGCATTTTTCTCACACGTGCACTTAAAAGAGGGATTGTTTTAGATGTTTGAGAACAACTTTTTTTGGGTTCGTTTGAATATCAACTTTTTGATCCGTGATGTGTGTTATTCTTACCTTGTGCTTCTTTTTTTTGCCAGATGAGGAGGATGACTCAGCTGCTGAAGGCGATTTATGGTGAAAAAACGTATAAATCGAGGAACCTTCCTGACTGGGTTAAACTGGCAGAGAAGCCATCTTACCCTGTCGTGCCAGCGCAGGGAGCAAATGAGTGCGGAATCTATGTTCTGAGGATGACGCAGTTGTATGACGGCCAACGTCTAGTTGAGAAAATTTTAAAATCCGACGTAACAGCTTCTCTGTTTTCTTTTTACTTTTTTGTTCTTTATGACAACCTTTTTTTAATCAGTTGTTTGCATTTGTTTTCTTTTTTTCAGCCTGCTGCAGAAGATTGAAAGGCGGAGTACATGTTCCAGCTGCTGTTCAATCCTTTGAACATGTTGGGTTATGAAGACATGCCGCTTGAGTTACGTGAACTGATTGCGGACCTCGGGCTCACTTCCCTGTCGCAATCGCATACTCAGTCGCAGATGCAGTAACAGTCATTTGGGGCATTGTTTTTCTACTGGGTGCAAAAGGCTGTGCGTGGACAATAGCTAGGTTTTGATGTTGTGTTTGTGTGCCCTGACTAAGATAGACAATATATGAAAAAGAATTTTTTTGTCGTTGTGTTTCTTCTTGTTCGTTTATGCAGCAGTGCATGTGGATGATTTTGTATATGTATGTGTATTTCATATCAATAACTGATACAATATATATAAGTGTATAATTTTATTTTTTGTTGACAATCACAGTCTATGCGAACTGGCATTTTTGTCACGCTTTATATGTATGATATGTGTTTGATAAACTGTATCGCATTTGATGCCGAACTTCTTTGTCCAATATAAGAGAACTGCATTTCTTTTTGGCATTCAAGCAAAGTGCTGCACGTGTGTGCATGCCGAAGCTGCATTGCTTTATGACACCGAACTGCTTTTTTTGCCCAAACAAAAAATGCATTGCTTTTAGCCTATAGTTGCGTTTTGTAGTTGGTTTTTTATTTGTTTGTACGTTAAGGTACATGGGCGGGGGTTGCCCCCCCCCCCCCCAATTTTTTTAGCTGTCTATATATTTTTTATATTGTTCTTGTACGCACTGTGTGCGTTAGCGCGAGACCGAGAAGGGGGTGGGGAGGGGGGGTCGTGACCCCCCCTCCACATCCCCCTGTGAGGCCGAGCCTGGAACGAGTCAGAGCAGGCGGCGACGCGGCTTGCCGCGGCGCCGCATGCGTAGGCGAGTCCGTCATACCCCGCCGCCCCTGTCTATCTTAGGGTGTGTGGGGTCCGGGAGGGTTTTTGCGCGCGTCCCCTTTGATGGGAAAAACAGAATGTCCGCACTGCGCCTGTCAACCAAGAGCACTGCGTGCATTAGCGCAAGGCCGAGCAGGGGGTGGGGAGGGGGGTCGTGACCCCCTCCACATCCCCTTGTGAGGCCGAGCCTGGAACGAGCCGGAGCAGGCGGCGACGCGGCTTGCCGCGGCGCCGCATGCGTAAGCGAGTCCGTCATACCCCGTCGCCCCCTGTCTATCTTAGGGTGTGTGGGGGTCCGGGTGGGTTTTTGCGCGCGTCCCCTTTGATGGGAAAAACAGAATGTCTGCACTGCGCCTGTCAACCAAGCGCACTACGTGCATTAGCGCGAGGCTGAGCAGGGGGTGGGGAGGGGGGTCGTGACCCCCTCCACATCCCCTTGCGAGGCCGAGCCTGGAACGAGCCGGAGCAGGCGGCGACGCGGCTTGCCGCGGCGCCGCATGCGTAGGCGAGTGCGTCATACCCCGTCGCCCCCTGTCTATCTTAGGGTGTGTGGGGTCCGGGTGGGATTTTGCGCGCGGCCCCTTTGATGGGAAAAACAGAATGCCGCACTGCGCCTATCAACCAAGCGCACTGCGTGCGTTAGCGCGAGGCCGAGCAGGGGGTGGGGAGGGGGGGGTGTCGTGACCCCCCCTCCACATCCCCCTGCGAGGCCGAGCCTGGAACGAGCCGGAGCAGGCGGCGACGCGGCTTGCCACGGCGCCGCATGCGTAGGCGAGTCCGTCATACCCCATCGCCCGCCTGTCTATCTTAGGGTGTGTGGGGTCCGGGTGGGTTTTTGCGCGCGTCCCCTTTGATGGGAAAAACAGAATGTCCGTACTGCGCCTGTCAACCAAGCGCACTGCGTGCGTTAGCGCGAGGCTGAGCAGGGGTTGGGGAGGGAGGGTCATGACCCCCCCTCCACATCTCCCTGCGAGGCCGAGCCTGGAACGAGCCGGAGCAGGCGGCGACGCGGCTTGTCGCGGCGCCGCATGCGTAGGCGAGTCCGTCATACCCCTTCGCCCCCCTGTCTATCTTAGGGTGTGTGGGGTCCGGGTGGGTTTTTGCGCGCGTCCCCTTTGATGGGAAAAACAGAATGTCCGCACTGCGCGTGTCAACCAAGCGCACTACGTGCGTTAGCTGCGTGCGTGACCCCCCCCCCCCCCATTTTTATTAAACTTATTTTCGGGCTTGTGTTCGGCTAGTTTAGAGACGTACTTGGGTCCAAGTCGGCCTGTGAGCATGGCTTGGTTCCCGTTTCGCTGTGTGTGCATCCTAATGTTTAGTCCCACCTCACCCGCGGAAGGCGCGCCCGACCTGTTTATAAGCGCTGGCGAGGCATACTGGTCGAACTCCTCCGTATACTTATCTGGGCACTTATACACGGCGCTCTTAGCTATATGCTCTATGACCTGTGGGCCCATGTGCAACCGGCCCCATTCACTGTGGCTCAGAACGGCTCCCCTTCTGTGGGTGCAGACCTATTACGAGACTGGCTGTGGCCGGTAGCACCTGGGTGGTCAATTTTTTTCCTTTGTTACTTTTTCAACGTTGGGGCGCGCACTGCTTTTTTTAGTAAATCATGCGTGCACTTCATTGATTTAGTTTCAGTACTGCATGTGCACGCATACCGTACTGCACATTTTCTGGGCTACATTTTTGTGCACTGCATTGGTATCATTTTTCTTTATTGTTTTTGCTCTTTCGTATCCTTTTTTCTTAGTGTACGGGTGTGCACTGCTTTTGTGCTCCTATGCGCACTGCATTCGTCTTCTGTACTGCAGGTGTACACATTTTGCACTGCGTGCATCCTCCTTTTGCCAAAAAGTTGTGACTGGCTATGCCAATGCTGCGAAAGTGCTTATCTTTTGCTTTTTTTTATCATGTACCGCACTTCATCCACACATATAGTGAACTTCCTGGTACGAATTTGTAGAACTGCACACATAAAATGGTGTGTGGATTATAATTTTTCAGAGTATTATTTTTTAATGATCTGCGGTTTTTTTCATGGGAATTGCTGCAATCAAAGTACACCTTCTTTTTTCGTTCCTTTTTCTTTGGTAACATAAGCCTTTATTGATTGTCCTTTATTCTTGGGAACATAATTTCCATTAAGTCCCCTTTAATTTTCAGTTTTGACCTTTTTGCATTCCTCTTATATAAATGAAGGCTAACTTATACCCTTCCTTTGCATTTCATTTCTGCGCTAGCCGCAAGTTCTCTCCTTTCTCCAGCATATTTTTTTTTGCTTTTCTAGATTTTTGTTGCGATGGCTCCAGGCCCTTGTGCGTATCTCTTCTGCTACGGCCATGGTTCTGGTGTGCCGATGCACTGCAATTGTTCAGCTTGCTCGTAGGCCCGTCATGCTCGTCGTGGTGGGAAGGTGTTGTGCCGAACTTGGCGAGCCGAGCAGCTTGCATATGGTACAGTATTCATGGAAGGATTGGATATGGGCCAGATCAACGTTTCTGCGTTCTATTCTGCCTTGATTCGGCGTGGCCTTGGCTGCACGAGTCCTTTTGTCCATCAGCTTACGCCAACAGATGTGGAGACTCACTACAAGATGGTATGATTCGTTAGATATGATTTTTTTTTCTTTGTGTTTTTTTGTATAATTCCATTGCATTCTGAACTTGGAGTATTTTAGGAACGCACTTTTTTCTTTGTTTTTTGAAGTGTACTGCTATGTGTTCTTATTTCTTGTTTTTATTTTTATGCTTGTGTGCATGTAGCTTATGTTTTAGTTTACATGATTACAATATGTGAACTGCTTATATATTAGCTGAGCACTACATATTTCCACATTTTTTTCCCAATTTTTTGGTGTGTACTACATGTAGCTAGTCTATAGTACTGCATGATAGTTCGAAGCGTACTGCATATTTGCAAGTTCCATAATGCATATTGAAATGTGTTTTATATCTACTACTCATTGGACTGTTGTGCACTTCATCTATCTCTGTGCATAGTATGAGAATTGTACTGCTAGTTTCGTTCTCAAACAGTTTGATTATTTTTTACAGAAAATTCCTAAACGAGCTATTAGGTATGTCCGGCTCAAGAAGAAAGGAATTCTTCAAGTTGTTCTTGGTAATGGATACCTTCAACCAGCCAAGTACACTGTAGGCGTTGACGGGCGACTGTGTCTGCACAAAGGGTGGAAGGAATTTGTCATTGATAGTGGCCTGAAGTCTGAGCAAGTTGTTGTCCTCAACTTCTTTGAACTCGAGGATCGTACGGTTAGAATCACGTTTGACGTGATTGGCTAAGGTTATGAGGTTGATTTGTAATAAGTACTTTTGCGTGTTGAACACTTCATCTTTTTTGATGTGTTTTGTAACAAGCACTTTTGTGATCTGAACCACTTCAATTATTATTCAGTGGGAAATTTGTGTTTACATGGTTACAATATGTGAACTGCTTATATGTTAGCTGAGCACTACATGTTTCCACATTTTTTCCCAATTTGTATGGTGTGTACTACATGTAGTTAGTCTATAGTAGTGCATGATAGTTCGAAGCGTACTGCATATTTGCAAGTTCCATACTGCATATCGAAATGCATTTTATATGTACTACTCGTTGGACTGCAGCGAGCTAACAGCATTTTTACATGGTTTTTTAATCAAAATGTGTCAATGTTTTACTCAAGACTGCTATATATATATGGTATACTCTATATACCATTTTCTCTTTTGCATGGTTTAGTTGAATAACTCATAGTCAAGGAGAAATTTGTGTTTACACAAAATTTAAACTGATACATAAGTCATAGAGATAAGCAAACTGCTATGCATACGATTAATTTATTGTCTATTCATCTATTTGGTCGTTAACCTACTGCTTCTGCGCGGTGACTGGAGCGTGTCTAATGTCGCACTTTCTTTTCTTTTCCATGGCGGTGTTGCTGGTTCTTGTCTCTGCACCTTTGTGTTTGTAGCCCCCGTGTGCTGGTTGATGGCTTCTTTGGTTTTCCAGCGCTGTGGACTGCATCCTTCTTTGCTCCCCGCGTGCTAGTTGATGGCTGCTTTGGTTTTCCAGTGCTGTGAACTGCATCCTTCTTTGATCCCCGCGTGCTGGTTGATGGTGGTTTCATTTTCCGGTGCTATGAACTGCATCCTTCTTTGCTCCTACCTTGTTTTTTGAAAGTGGTGTTGTTCTTGGTTTTTTTGTACAGCAGCATTTCCTTGTGGTGGTCTTGTTGACATTGTTTCTTCATGTTCTTCGTCCTCTTCACTCTCTTCAGTCTCTTCACTCTCTTCTTCCTCTTCATCATCTTCATCATCTATTTCTTCATACGCCACTGTTTTTTCAGTTTCTTCATGTTCTTTGTCCTCTTCACTCTCTTCTTCTTCCTCCTCTTCTCCATCTGCTTCTTCATAAGCCATTTCTTCTTCAGTTCTGTCATCATCTTCTTCTTTGATCTCACCTTCTTTGTCTTCCTCATTTTCCGATCTTTTTCTTTTTCTTTTGGGGCGGGTTCTTGAATTGTGTCTCTTCCTCTTTTTGCAGATGCTACAACGTCTCGGTTTCGTCCATTTCTTAGTGTTGTGAGTGGAATTTCTGTTTTGTTGTGCATCTCCATGTCCTTGTTTTTCTTGTTCATTTCTTTTTGTACATGTCCTGGAATTGTGGCCGCTGATTTCATTACATGTCTTGCACCTTCTTATTCCCAGTGGGTGACCATCACTGTCCAGCTCAGGCTGTGGCTTACTGTTTTTGTCATCGTTTTTCTCCTTGCATGCCACCTTTTTCTGTGTTGCATCTCCCCCTTTCTTCCTTCCTCTTGTGTTTGAAATAGGAGGTGGAAGAATTGTTTCTTTTTTGATAGCACCAGTTCCGATGTGTTCAGTATTTTCTACTTGCTCGGCATTATTGTCATGCTGGGATTTCTCTGCTTGCTTTAGTTTTGCTGCTTCTTCTTCTTCTTCTTCGTTGAGCACGTCAACTTCCTCTATCAGTGCCCTCATACCAGACAACGCTCTGTGGGACCCAGCGTCGGACCTTGTCGCTCTGTTTGCAAGGTCCATTGCTGTTTCTGTCAGCAATTTTCTACGGCAAAAAGCAAGGTTCCATCTGGTGTTGTTTGTTCGTAGTCTCTTCTGTCAAACGTTGCATCTGATCTTGCATTACGGGTGTATCTTTTCATGATGTACACCTCAGGAATGTTGAGTACTCTCAAATGAGAAAGCATGCATAAGACATGGACGCAGAAGAGGCCTGCAGACAAACACATGATTTTTTTGTTCTGTATGTGAACTGCATGAAATTAGTAAACATATATTTTTTTCATTATTTGTTCATTTTTTAAAGAAGTGAACTTCATTTAGTTTTGTGAATTACACATGCATATGTACTTTTAAAGTTCAGTAAGTTAGCTTTCGTGCATGACTATGAGAATCTAGAATTTTTTTTTGCTAGGAGTCTGACCTGTGTGTGTCCAGAGTTTGCACTCACATTCGTAGACACCTTTCTCTTCATCGGCGACCACTTGGAAATTATGCCTTGTCCAGTCAAATGCATCTGATCTGTTGTAGTGGTGTACGAGATACTTTGTCGGGTTCTCAGGGCACCGTTCTGCTCTGAATGCAGTGCTACGGTAGAGTGTTTCTTTGAAATCTGCAAACACTACGGTAGAGTGCTACGATAGATGAACTTCGAAGTCAAACTTTGTTGTTGTTTTTACCTCTGACTGGATGATCACAAATGCACTGTTACGATCCAGAGAAATGAAAAAATTGTTTGTTTTTGTAGTCATATTTTTTAAGCAGTTTTTGATTGACATTTTGCTTACCTCATTTGCTACTGTCTCTGCGTGCTCGACGGCCTTCCTGGTCTGAATGCACTTGTCCATCTGCTGAGCAAACAGATGGAGATCATGCTTCTCCCTGACAAAAAATTTCTTCAGTATGCGGTTCATGCTCTCGCTTCTCTATGTGGAAGTCATCCGAGCACAGAAAATTTCCTTGTAGTAAGCTGAGATCCACTCGTGCCTGTCATCCCACAGTGAATTCATCACTTCATCGTATTGCAAGTTGTACCTCTGAATGAGGTTCTTCCATGCTCGTTCAAATTCTGACGGCATTAGTGGGTGGTTCAGCACTGCATTGAGTTCGTCCTTGAGTTTCTCCTGCGCCTTATACAGCAAGGCGAGGTGGTCCTTGTACTTCTTCATGATATGCCATCGGCACAGCTTATGCAGAGTTTGTGGGAAGATAGTTTTCAATGCTGCCTTCATCGAAGAACACTGGTCTGAGAAGAGACAAACAGTGTTTTTTTATTACGTTGTTTGTGTGTTTGCAAGATAGATGGAAGAAATATAAGTGCACAAAACAAAACAAAACATAAGTATGCAGGTGTTTTTTATTTTTTGTACCTGTGAGCATGCAGATTGGCGGCTTGTTGTTCATACACCTCAGAAAGGTTTTGAAAACCCACTCAAATGATGGTATTGTTTCATCTCGCACGAGTGAAACAGCAAATATGGTGCTCTGTAGATGATGGTTCACCCCCACAAACACTCTCAGTGGCATGTGGAATTTGTTAGTTTTATACGTCGTGTCAAATGTAACGCAGTCTCCAAAATCTTCATACGATCCTCTGCAACTTGTGTTCGCCCAAAAGACGTTTCTTACATGGTTATCTGCATCAACGTCATAATCATAGAAGAACTCTGGGTTTATCTTTTGCATTTTCTTGAAGAAATTCAGAAGTTTCTTGACATCATCTTCAGACTCTTCTCTGGCAAACTTCTGTTTCCTGCATTTTCAGAGACAATGCAAACTTATCTCACCAAACAGGGAATAATTACAGACAGAATGCTCAAGAGGTATGCTCTGTTACGTGCTTACCTGTTTACCCAGTCGCAGCTAGTATGTCCCATGTACTGCAGACCACCGGACATACGCGACAGCGTCGACATCATCTGAGCATGTGTGTGGTTGTCCAGTTGCATGTCTTTCACTAACTGGTCTATCAAAGGATCGTCTTTTTTGTGCGATCGCATGTGCAAAAGCATCCCGGGGCTTTCCAGCATCTTGTGATTGTGGTTGAGTTGAACCATTTCTATCACAAATTTGCCATCCTTCCTTTTTTGACTCTAATCTTTGCATTGCAGCCAATCCTTTTTGATGTCTTCTGACGTACCCGGTGATAATCTGACATAGCCTGCTTGTGGACCCCTTCTCTTGAGCAGACAATGTAGGCATTTGTCCTGTGTTTTGCCCTCTTGCGTATACCAAACCCTGCACATCTTGCATAATTGTTGTAAAAGTCCCCATGCCTTGTCGTACATGGTGAATTTCATTCCAGCAGCAGGTACGAGGTTCAGCGGCATGTTTTTATCCTGCATTAATTGAAATGCTATATGAGAAAATTTGTTCTGTTCTGTTTTTTGAATACGAGGAGTGCATACGAGTTTAATAAAGCATTTGCAATGTACCTAGCCAAAGCTCACAAGAAATATCAGTGTGCACTACAATGTTATCTGAATGGACTGCAACTATTTTTTTCAGACCATAAACTTACATGTGTGTAGAGTCGTTCGCCTGATGGTGTTTGCAGCTCGCCGGGTTGTATTGGACATGGCGGGGTTATAGCAGATGTGTGTAGTTGAGGATCTCGCGGCGGTAACAGTGAGGAGGATTTGTACCTGCTGTTTACTTTTGATCGAGGCACCGTTGGTTGCCGCAGCGTCGAAGTTGATGCAGCAGGTCTGGTTGGAGCTCTGTTTTTCGGTGCAGCAGGTGGACGCTGAGCTCTGTTTTGGGGTGCGGCAGGTGGACATGGTGGATTGGTTTGAAAATTTTGGAGCAGTGGCACATCATCATAGACATAATCATCATCTGCTGCAACATCGTGTTCAACTGCGTCATCATTGTCTGTTCGGACATGCTGTCCAAACATAGTGAACTCGTGCTTATACTCTGGGTTGAGAACTGTTATCGGCTTATCTTCATCGTCATCGTCTTCATCATCGCGTTGGTGAGTGCCTTCCCAGACGAATGTGACATCATCGTCATCTTCAACTACATCTTCGTCATGTGAAAAATCTTCTTGTGGAGAGTACTGCACCCTGTTTGTCGTCGTGAAGAATCCACGAGGAATCTCAGGGGTAACCCAGCCAGTATCTCTTTCAGAAGAATATCCACTCTTCTGAAAGTTTTTGTTCTTAGTGCTGTCAATTATGCGCGGCATTTTGTATTTGCTGAACGTCATCTCCTGCACACAAAATGACCGAGCTGCATTGTCAGGTTAAATGAACTGAATCATGCGAACTGCAATGTGTTCAAAATGGTACTGCCGAAGCATTGCATGGTGACTGCATCACCCCGCAAGGTGAACTGAAGGAACCGCACTGCATCATTATCTGTAATGAACCTATACAAGCGTACTGCATTTTCCCCCACAACAAACTGAAGCAACCGCACTGCATAGGTTTTGTACTGCATAATCGCGCGCTGTACTGCTTGTACTACTTTGTCTATGATAACTACACTGAGATGGTTGAGGAAGTGTACTGCTTACCTCGTGATGCAGTGATTCCTTGCGTTTACAGGAGGAAGTTCCCTTCACGTCCGCCTGCACAACTTTCACGTTCGCCCGTGCAGTCCATTTGCCCTTCAGAAGTTCATGGGCGGTCTGGACGTTGCTCAAGGTGAACGGGGAAGGAGGATTTGCTCTGAAGGTCGATGCAGACTTATTCCAAGAAGCTACCGTGGATGAAGCAACCTTCCGCACACTCCTCCTTGCTCGAATTGGTTTGATGTCGAGGCAGCACCAATCCACATCTGATGAAGTACAACAATTGCAGGCCTGGAGGAGTTTGGTGGCGGCGCTACCGAGCTGCTGCCGTGGAAGAAGGCCGATACGCTGGTGTTGCTCGGTACCTGCCGTGGAAGAAGGCCGAGAGGCGACGAGTGGCGTCGCTGCCTGGCCGCCGCCGCGGAAGAAGGCCGGGAGGGGAAGGGCGGCATCGCTCCCAGGCCGCCGCCGCGGGAGAAAGCGGGGAAGGGAGGGGCGGCATCGCTCCCAGGCCGCTGCCGTGGTAGAAGGCCGGGAGGGGAGGGGCGGCGGCACGATCTTGGTGGTGTGCAGAATAAGGCGTTTTGGTGTGCAGAATAAGGTCTTAAGGGGTGTTATCATAATAGACCCACCCTATATATATATATATATATATATATATATATATATATATATATATATATATATATATATATACATGTGTGTATGTGTGAATTAATGGTGGTTGTGAGACATTCGATGATATATATATGATCGGTTCTACTAGAAATTCTATTTATATATATGCATAACGTGTACAATATATAGTATCGTAAAATACTAGCAAATGGAACAGAATTAAATGGAAAACACAAAATTAAATGAAAAAGAAATCATAAATCCAAAACCCCCCAACCTTTTAATACCGTTTGGTGTCACCAACCGGTACTAAAGGGCTTCCTGCCCCCGGAGCTGACTCGTGCCACGTGGTGACACTTTAGCGCCGGTTCGTGCCGAATCGGTACTATAGTGGGGGAGGGGGGGGGCTTTAGTGCCCATCTTTTAGTGCCGGTTATGGAACCGGCACTAAAGTCCTTTACGAACCGGTGCTATTGCCCGGTTCTGCACTAGTGGGAGGGGGTACAGATTATGGATAGGGGCACATAAGGATCCCAATCTGCTAGAGTGGATCAGAACTGTATATTGACAGTATCTTTAGGAGTTTTCGTACACCTAAATAGTAATACAAAGTTCAAATTAGGACTGAGGTGGCAAGGGCACATCAAAATTCAGGAGTATGAGAGACTATGCTCGTAAGTTCGATCCGTAGGAAAACTCCCAGTAGGTTTAGCATTTTTTTTTTGAACAACCATTTTTGTTTTTGGAGAGAGAGAGTTTTAGGGGGTATGCTAGACTAATTTGAGCACCGTAATAGTAATTTTTTTCTCACCTCTAGCATCGTCTTAACTGGCTTCCTGCTACTTTGCATAGACGCAATGAACTGACAAAATCAGGGCGAAATACCACATGGGCGACATTTCACATCTGATATCTGATACTAAAAAGGAGTACAAGACAGCAGCCTGATTACCAAAGTTTAGAAACCATGAACCACCATTTGCTACGAGTACGGAGTACTTGACACTCTGGATCGATCACTCAGCTAATGCGCCAAATGACATGGCCATGAGCTCAACTATGATAGAAGGGCAGCTCGTGCTCAGATGCTGAAAGCCGTCGGTGGCCATGACCGCCCTCAAATTCGCCGGAGCGGCAAGGAAATGGAAACACGCCTTCTTCAGCCCCTCACAGCGGTGCTGCTCGGCCAGCGCTAGGATGGTCGCCACCGTGCCGATGTCAATGTACTTGCACAGCTTCTCCTCGCAGATCAGCTTCAGCCGGTCTATGCCGTATCTGTCCGCCGCGACGAGCAGATGCTGGCACGTAACGTCTTCGTCTTCTTTCCGCGTCTCCGGCAGCGAGCCCGTGTACGCAAAACGGAGCAGCGCCTTGAACACCTCCGCCTCCATGTCTTCAACGCGCACAACACCACCGGCGACGGCATTGCCCTCCTTCATCGGACCGAGGAGCTGAGCGCGGAAGACCGGGGATCGAGCCGCGAGCACGCACCGGTGTGCAGCGACTGTCTCGCCGCCGACCTCAAACACCACGTCGGCACCATTCCCTGTGCCGAGGAGCTCGCCCAGGTCCCGGCTCAGGTCGCATGTCGGCACCGAGACGAAGCACGCTGCGTCGTCCGCCGGAGAGTAGCCGTGGACAACGACGATGTCGCACCGGACGGTGAACGAGTCGTTCTCTAGATGCTTGGAGCTCTCCAGGTCCACCCTTTTAATGAAGTAACGCCACATCCAGTCGCTTCCGTTCCCACTGATCCTAGAAGAGAATAAGTTCACCGCTGCCGACGCTAGCCCCTGTGCTTGCTTTGCCTTTTCCTCCGTCTCGCCGGCGAGGCAGAAGTTGTACGTTGCCTTCACACCCGCTGGGACATCTTCGTCGAGGATTAAGCAGAGGGTTACGTAGTTTTTGATGAGCATATGCCGTTGGGGTAGTAGTCGATGCGCCAGCGGTTGCCGCCGACTGTGAAGTTGCGGGACTTGGCGCACTCTCCGGTGGGAATGCCCTTGCAGGTGATGGAGTAGTCGTGGAACGTGAGAAGGTGGTGCCAGCTCGCCGTGTTGGCGACGATGGCCGAGGCGGACTTGGACAGCTCGCTGCCGACGACGGCGGAAGACATTGCCAACAGGCACACAACTGCTGCGAGCACTCACGCTGGAAGTTCAAGCACATGAACTCTCCTGGCTCAACTCGGCTTCCCTCAGATGCATTTCGTTCTATCTTTCTCCGATGCGCACTATATAAAGCAAGGAATGCCAAGGGCAGAGGGTGTGAACGCAGCCAACGCAAAACGCTCCTAGGGACTTCCACACAACTACTAGTATCACTGTTTCTGACTACGGGACTACGAAACCCGCTGTTTATTGAGCTTCCTCCTTCTCCCGCGTAGCCGCTCGTCGCCGTTGATGCAGAGCAAGCAGAGCTCCTCCTGCTCCGGTCCTTTGTGTGGCTAAAAGAAATGATAGAGAAGGGATAATGGGAAGGTGGGGGTCACATGAGAGGCAGGGGCCGGGCCCACAACAGTGCAATACGGTGGGACAGGTGATCTGATAAAATGCTGTACATGAAGCTGGTCATAGTGGAGAGTATCGTATATTAATATCATGCATATGATACTAGTGTATGATACTAGTATCATATCATGCATATGATACTAGCGTATGATACCACATCATTTATAGTGCATAGTATCATAGATTGGTATCACTAGGAAATATGCCCGTGCGTTGCAACGGGAGAGGCAAATTCTCGCTGGTAATCATGAAACTGTAAATGCACAACTACCAATGACATAATCGCCCCATTGATTTTAGTTGTATAGCTTATATTGGGCATGCTATGTATTTATATGTAGTTACCATTGGTATGCATTGTAATATAAGGAAGTCATGCCGGATAGTTATACAAATGCACATTACTCTACGCATGTTATTTAAGAAAAGTAACTTGATGTGCTAAAAAGTTAATTTGTTGTGATCTAATTATGGTAAACAACATATGTCTATCTAATAAAATAAGACCAGAAGGCATCCAACATATAACACAAATCTAAATTTCGAATTAAACAAAATGACGATATAAAATGTTATGAGATTCTATCCAACATGAAGCTGGCGAGTTTAAGCTGGAAAGTTTCTTTCTTCTTCTTTCCAAGAGCTAAGTTGAATTGAATAAGTTATGTAAGGTTGATGGCATGATGGCATTGCTCAAAGAAATATTTCTTTATTTTTTCCTTTTCAATAAAACACGATTATTTATTTATTTATTTAAATACAAATTTCGACAAAAGTAATCAATTTTACTGAATTGGAACATTTTTATAAGACTTAAATTTTTTAACATGTGAATTTTTTTTTAAATCTTCTTCATGCGCCTCCCATGGTGGCACCATTTTTTTTTCTGAATTTCTGCACACGCCTCTCCTTTTCGATTAGTAGTATCTCACCGTATTTCTGCTGGCTTGTTGCTTCTTGCAATTTTCAACGTATATAAGTTGCTAGGATTTTATGTAAAGGGGCGAGGTGGTACTATTAATTCGGATCTGATTTTTAGTACAAACATTGTTTGTTGCAGCTAGAAGGGAGGGGAGGGGAGGGGAGTGCAGATTGTGTGGTTGAACGTTTTTAGCGGTCCATAAAAATATTCTGGCCCGTTGACTTTGACAGCTGCGAAGAACGTGTCGAATCAGACAAGCGAACGGACCAAAATTATGGGACTACGGGTTAAATACTAAAAAAGATAGGTATTTTTCTGTAAAATTGACACGACAATGAATCCGACATAGTCAATCTATACTTTACTACTAAGGAAAGATAGTATCATAGTATCCAATAATACATACATAGTGCATAATATCATAAATTAGTATTATCAAAAATACGAAGACGTACTTTCCCCTCCCCTCCTGAGCTTCTCGCGCGGGTGGCTCCGGGGGGCCAAAACCCTAGCCGCCGCCACGAGCCCCTTCCCTCCCTTTTCCTGGCCGCTGTTGCCGCCGGCGCCGGCGGTGGTGGCGGTGCCCGTCCGTCAAAGACGGGAGGAGCGTTGGGTGCGGCGGTGAGTGGCCGGGAGCCAGCAGAGGAGATCTGGCGCGAGGTGAATCTTCACCAGGCGTCGGCGAAGGAGGCGGCGCGGTGGGGCCCTGCTTGTAGCGGTGCGGCGGCGCTCGGCCTGGTGTGGTGCACGAGCGGCTGCCGGCGGCGGCTACAGAGTGGTGGCGCCCATCGGTTGTGTGCGACGCCGGCAAGGTGCTGGAGGCTGCGGGGAGGGAGATGGAGGTCGTGGCGTGCTCTGGATCTGGGTCTTCCCGATCCGGGTCCCGAGGGCGAGGCCGTGGCGTGGCTTGCCACCGGGCGAGGCTGGTTGCCGTGCCCTGGAGTGGTTGGCGGCCTGGTGTGGTGTGGCTCGTTGGTGATGGTGATTGGAGCAGGAGCTGCTGGTTCTCGGCCTTGGATGGAGGTCGATGATGGATGCGTGTCCTCGGTGCGGGGAGTCGGTGTTCTGCAACTCTTGTGCCACGATGACGAGGTGCTGCAACGGCGGTGGTGTTACCCATCCTGATCTGCTTGGCCTTATTCCGATGTGACGGGCGGGAGGTGCGCGACTGGTTGGATGAAAATCCTGCACAGCTTTGGCTGGCGCTTGCGACGGCGACGCCCGTGGGCGTCATTCCCCTCCTTAGAGGCGTTGCGATGGTGTGTCGGCATCTCCCCCCTTGCTAGGATTGTCTCCAGGTGAAAGCCTTGGTTAGTATGGATCGGCGATGGTGGCGTCTCGGCGGCGTTACTTTGTTGGGAGCATCGCGTAAGGAGACATGGTTTCAAGGCTTGGTGGTGTGGTTATCCGGTGCTGGCCGCTGGTCCGTGCGGATCTTCTTAGGCGTTATGTACGCAGCGGCCGGGGTATCAAAGACGATGGCTTTCTTGGGTCCGTCTGAGCCCCGCTACCCATTCGCCGCCTTCCTCTTTGGCAATCATGGGTGGTTGGTGCGTGGACAAGGAATGCTCATTTGTAGTTGTTGTTCTTTGTGGTGTTCGGTGCTGGTCGAGACGCAGCTACACGTTTTGTCTAGGATAGGCTCCTTTGTGTTGTGTTTGCGAGTGTTGTTGTAAGTGTGGGTGTGGAGTTTACTACACTTTTTATTCGCAGCAAGTCGTAGTTTTTGTACTTGATCTTTTGCTTTCTATAATAAAAAAATGGTACGCCTAGGCGGACTCTTAAAAAAAAATAGATTAATCTTATAGATGGTCTCATTTATTATCATACATGACACATAGTAGTATAATCTTCTTTCTCTTTAATTGTGTGCCACATAAGCATATTTACGAGTCCCAAATGTATGATACCGCTTATGTTACTCAACTATGGCCAGCCTAACAATATAAGGCGCATGCATGGTCCCACGCTGTACTAGCCTGCATGCAGCGTTGATCCTCACATGCACGCCAGGCGGTTGGGATTGGCGTGGTGAACGGAATGCGAATGTAAAAAACCGTGTCCATATTAAGTTCTGATTTGATCAGTTGACGTGTTTGATGAATTGATTATATAGTTTATATAGACAAAGATGTGGTAGATTTGTAAATAGCAACGGAGAAGACAAAAGTTGGACATGTTTCTATTGATCCTATGCGCTATAGATAAACTTTTTTTTATGTATGTGTGTGCTTCAGCCTTTTTTATATTTCAGAGTGGCCGCGGCATGTGAAATGGGAGAAGTGGTTAGTGGAGATAGTGACCCGGAGGCGGAGCATCTTCTATTCCCTTGCATCAATGGAGGTGGCTTCGTTAGCTCAGCATCATTGCATCAAGATGTGCTTTCGCAATGGCTGGCTATTAGGGCCTTAGAGCATCTCCAGCCGTCCCCCTGAGAGGCCCCCCAGGAGGCTTTTTTCATTGCTGGCGCGCATTTTTTCACCCAGTCAGCCCCCCACTAGTAGAAAAGGGGGCAAGTCCAGGCCGGGGCAGCCCATTAGTCCCGGTTCAGACCAGAACCGGGACCAATGGGGGCATTGGTCCCGGTTCGTGAGCCCAGGGGGCCGGCCGGGCCACGTGGGCCATTGGTCCCGGTTCGTCTGGACCTTTTGGTCCCGGTTGGTGGGACGAACCGGGACCAATGGGCCTGGCTCCTGGCCCACCACCATTGGTCCCGGTTGGTGGCCTGAACCGGGACCAAAGGCTCCCCTTTAGTCCCGGTTTGTGCCACGAACCGGGACCAATAGTGCTGCCTATATATACCCTCGCCCGCGAGCAGAGCACTCTAGTGCTCTGTTTTTCTGGGCCGGCGAGGGGAGGGGTTTGTGGTGCTCTAGCTCACCCCCTATGCACATGAGGTGTTCGATGAAATGCCCGAGCCACACTAGTTAAGCTTTCTCCTCTCGAAGCTCGACCTCAAAGCTCCATTTTCCTCGAGATTTGTCTAGATTTAGCGGTCCGTCACGCCCCACTCCCGTCTTCACCGCCGTCGATCACCCGCGCCGATCTCATTACCGACACCACCGTGGTGAGCCTCTTGTTCTTATCTTCTTTCTGAAAGGAAAAATATTGTTACTTGTATGTTTAGATAGATACTTGTATCATTTTCTTACTTTTATTATTGCATCTTATATAGTGCGATGGTTTTGGTATCCGCCCCCATCGGCCCTCGTCCTGTCTATGATTCGGATGTGGTATATATATTAATCTTTATAACTATTGGTTCATTTATTGTTTATGAAAATTATGCGGACCAACGTGACATAGATTTTATTTATCTAGGATGTATGTGAACCGGAAATTCCAACCGACCCTATTGTCGAGAGGTTAAATTTAATTGAAGAAGAAAACAATTTCTTGAAGGAAAAAATAAAAAAATTGAGGAGGAGAAGATGATATTGGAGTTGCATGTTGCGGATGTCGTCGATGATCACAAGAGCAAGATGGATGCAATGCGCTTGAAGATTAGAAAGATTAGAAAATATGCCATTCATACCGAGGCTTGGTATCATTATGCCGTTGGATCAATTGTTACCTTGGTTGCGATTATGATCGCCTTTGTTTTCGCATTAAAATGTTTTACATAGTTTCAATGTATGGTTTAATTAATTAGATGCTCTGGAGAGCTATATGTTGTTAGATGAGAACTATGTATGTACTTTGCTTTTAATGTGATGATGAACTTCTATTAATTTGGACACTTAATTATATATAATGCACGCAGATGAACCGGCAATGGATGTACGGTGACAGACACACCTGCGAGTACATTAAGGGCGTGCATGAGTTTCTCGATGCGGCTGAGGCAAACAAGCAGAATGGTTTTATGTGTTGTCCATGCCCTGATTGTGGGAATACGAAGTCTTACTCTGACCGGAAAATCCTTCACACCCACTTGCTTTACAAGGGTTTCATGCCACACTATAATGTTTGGACGAGTCACGCAGAAAGAGGGGTTATGATGGAAGACGACGAAGAAGAAGAGTACGATGACAACTACGTGCCCCCTGAATACCGTGATGCTGCAACGGGGGGAGCTGGTGAAGATCAAGAAGAACCAGACGATGTGCCCAATGATGCTGCAACGGGTGAAGATGCTGAAGATCAAGAGGACCAGACGATGTGCCCGATGATGATGATCTCCGCCGGGTTATTGTCGATGCAAGGACGCAATGCGAAAGTCAAAAGGAGAAGCCAAAGTTCGATCGCATGTTAGAGGATCACAAAAAAGGGTTGTACCCAATTGTGAAGATGGCAACACAAAGCTCGGTACCATACTGGAATTGCTGCAGTGGAAGGCAGAGAATGCTGTGCCTGACAAAGGATTTGAGAAGCTACTAAAAATATTGAAGAAGAAGCTTCCAAAGGATAACGAATTGCCCGACAGTACATACGCAGCAAAGAAGGTCGTATGCCCTCTAGGATTGGAGGTGGAGAAGATACATGCATGCCCTAATGACTGCATCCTATACCGCGGTGCATACAAGGATCTGAACGCATGCCCCGTATGCGGTGCATTGCGGTATAAGATCAGACAAGATGACCCTGGTGATGTTCACGGCGAGCCCCACAGGAAGAGGGTTCCTACGAAGGTGATGTGGTATGCTCCCATAATACCACGGTTGAAACGTCTGTTTAGAAATGGAAAGCATGCCAAGTCGATGCGATGGCACAGTGAGGACCGTAAGAAAGACGGGAAGTTGAGAGCACCCGCTGATGGGTCGCAGTGGAGAAAAATCGTGAGAAAGTACTGGGATGAGTTTGCAAAGGACCCAAGGAACGTAAGGTTTGCTTTAAGCGCGGATGGCATTAATCCTTTCGGGGAGCAGAGCAGCAATCACAGCACCTGTCCGGTCACTCTATGTATGTATAACCTTCCTCCTTGGATGTGCATGAAGCGGAAGTTCATTATGATGCCAATTCTCATCCAAGGCCCTAAGCAACCCGGCAACGACATTGATGTGTACCTAAGGCCATTAGTTGAAGAATTTTTACAGCTGTGGAATGGAAACGGTGTACGTACATGGGATGAGCACAGACAGGAGGAATTTAACCTAAAGGCGTTGCTGTTCGTGGCCATCAACGATTGGCCCGCTCTCAGTAACCTTTCAGGACAGACAAACAAAGGATACCACGCATGCACACACTGTTTAGATGACACTGAAAGTATATACCTGGACAAATGCAGGAAGAATGTGTACCTGGGCCATCGTCGATTTCTTTCGACTAACCATCAATGTTGAAAGAAAGGCAAGCATTTCAAAGGCGAGGCAGATCACCGAAAGAAGCCCGCCATGCGTACCGGTGATCACGTACTTGCTAAGGTCAATGATTTACACGTAATCTTTGGAAAGGGTCCCGGCGCAGTAGCTGTTCCGAATGACGCTGAGGGACACGCACCCATGTGGAAGAAGAAATCTATATTTTGGGACCTACCCTACTGGAAAGACCTAGAGGTCCGCTCTTCAATCGACGTGATGCACGTGACGAAGAACCTTTGCGTGAACCTGCTAGGCTTCTTGGGCGTGTATGGAAAGACAAAAGATACACCTGAGGCACGGGAGGACCTGCAACGTTTGCACGAAAAGACGACATGCCTCAGAAGCAGTATGAAGGTCCTGCCAGCTACGCTCTTACGAAAGATGAGAAAAAAAATCTTCTTTGAATGCCTGCTCAGTATGAAGGTCCCGACTGGCTTTTCGTTGAATATAAAGGGAATAATAAATATCCTAGAGAAAAAGTTCCAGAACCTAAAGTCTCATGACTGCCATGTGATTATGACGCAACTGCTTCCGGTTGCATTGCGGGGGCTTCTACCGAAAAACGTCCGATTAGCCATTGTGAAGCTATGTGCATTTCTCAATGCAATCTCTCAAAAGGTGATCGATCCAGAAATGGTACCAAGGCTAAGGAGTGATGTGGCGCAATGTCTTGTCAGTTTCGAGCTGGTGTTCCCACCATCCTTCTTCAATATCATGACGCATGTCCTAGTTCATCTAGTCGACGAGATTGTCGTTCTGGGGCCCATATTTCTACACAATATGTTCCCCTTTGAGAGGTTCATGGGAGTTCTAAAGAAATATGTCCGTAACCACGCTAGGCCAGAAGGAAGCATCTCCATGGGCCATCAAACAGAGGATGTCATCGGGTTTTGTGTTGACTTCATTCCTGGCCTTAAGAAGATAGGTCTCCCTAAATCGCGGTATGAGGGGAGACTGACTGGAAAAGGCACGCTAGGAGCGGACTCAATAATATGCAGGGACGAGCATTCTTGTGTTGGAAATATGCCCTAGAGGCAATAATAAAAGCATTATTATTATATTTCCTTGTTCATGATAATTGTCTTTATTCATGCTATAATTGTGTTATCCGGAAATCGTAATACATGTGTGAATAAAAGACACCAACAGGTCCCTAGTAAGCCTCTAGTTGACTAGCTCGTTAATCAACCGATAGTCATGGTTTCCTGGCTATGGACATAGGATGTCATTGATAACGAGATCACATCATTAGGAGAATGATGTGATGGACAAGACCCAATCCTAAACATAGCATAAAGATCGTGTAGTTCGTTTGCTAGAGTTTTGCAATGTCAAGTATCTTTTCCTTAGACCATGAGATCGTGTAACTCCCGGATACCGTAGGAGTGCTTTGGGTGTACCAAACATCACAACGTAACTGGGTGACTATAAAGGTATATTACGGGTATCTCCGAAAGTGTCTGTTGGGTTGACACGGATCAAGACTGGGATTTGTCACTCCGTATGGCGGAGAGGTATCACTGGGCCCACTCGGTAATGCATCATCATAATGAGCTCAAAGTGACCAAGTGTCTGGTCACGGGATTATGCATTACGGTACGAGTAAAGTGACTTGCCAGTAACGAGATTGAACGAGGTATTGGGATACCGACGATCGAATCTCGGGCAAGTAATATATCGATTGACAAAGGGAATTGCATACGGGGTTGATTGAATCCTCGACATCGTGGTTCATCCGATGAGATCATCGTGGAGCATGTGGGAGCCAACATGGGTATCCAGATCCCGCTGTTGGTTATTGATCGGAGAGTCATCTCGGTCATGTCTACATGTCTCCCGAACCCGTAGGGTCTACACACTTAAGGTTCGGCGACGCTAGGGTTGTGAAGATATGTATATGCAGTAACCCGAATGTTGTTCGGAGTCCCGGATGAGATCCCGGACGTCACGAGGAGTTCCGTAATGGTCCGGAGGTAAAGAATTATATATAGGAAGTGCTGTTTCGGTCATCGGGACAAGTTTCGGGGTTACCGGTATTGTACCGGGACCACCGGAAGGGTCCCGGGGGTCCACCGGGTGGGGCCACCTATCCTGGAGGGCCCCATGGGCTGAAGTGGGAAGGGACCCAGCCCATAGTGGGCTGGGGCACCACCCCCTAAGGGCCCATGCGCCTAGAGTTTAGGGGAAACCCTAAAGGGGGGCGCCCCCTTGCTTGGGGGGCAAGCCCCCCACCCCTTGGCCGCCGCCCCCCCTAGGAGATCCATCTCCTAGGGCCGGCGCCCCCCCCTAGGCACCCCTATATATAGTGGGGGAGAGGAGGGACTTGATGCTACGGCTTTTGGTGCATCCCTCTCTCCCTGTTACGTCTCTCTCTCTTGTAGTATAGGCGAAGCCCTGCTACTGTGACGCCCTGCATCCACCACCACGCCGTCGTGCTTCTGGATCATCACCAACCTCTCCTTCCCCTTGCTGGATCAAGAAGGAGGAGACGTCTCCCGTCCCGTACGTGTGTCGAACGCGGAGGTGCCGTCCGTTCGGCACTTGGTCATCGGTGATTTGGATCACGTCGTGTTCGACTACATCATCCCCGTTCTTTGAACGCTTCCGCACGCGATCTACAAAGGTATGTAGATGCATCTGATGACTCGTTGCTAGATGAACTCTTAGATGGATCTTGGTGAAACGAGTAGGAAAAAATTTGTTTTCTGCAACGTTCCCCAACAGTGGCATCATGAGCTAGGTCTATGCGTAGTTCTTCTTGCGCGAGTAGAATACAATTTGTTGTGGGCATGGATTTGTCAACTTTCTTGCCGCTACTAGTCTTTTCTTGCTTCAGCGGTATTGTGGGATGAAGCGGCCCGGACCAACCTTACACGTACGCTTACGTGAGACCGGTTCCACCGACTAACATGCACTAGTTGCATAAGGTGGCTGGCGGGTGTCTGTATCTCCTACTTTAGTTGGAGCGGATTCGATGAATAGGGTCCTTATGAAGGGTAAATAGAAGTTGACAAATCACGTTGTGGCTTTCACGTAGGTAAGAAAACGTTCTTGCTAGAACCCTAATTCAGCCACGTAAAACTTGCAACAACAATTAGAGGACGTCTAACTTGTTTTTGCAGCAAGTGGTTTGTGATATGATATGGCCAAAGTTGTGATGAATGATGAATGATCTATATGTGATGTATGAGATGTTCATGCTATTGTAATAGGAATCACGACTTGCATGTCGATGAGTATGACAACCGGCAGGAGCCATAGGAGTTGTCTTTATTCTTTTATATGACCTGCGTGTTATTGAGAAACGCCATGTAAATTACTTTACTTCATTGCTAAACGCGTTAGCCATAGTAGTAGAAGTAATAGTTGGCGAGCAACTTCATGGAGACACGATGATGGAGATCATGGTGTCAAGCCGGTGACAAGATGATCATGGAGCCCCAAGATGGAGATCAAAGGAGCTATGTGATATTGGCCATATCATGTCACGTTTATTATTTGATTGCATGTGATGTTTATCATGTTTTGCATCTTGTTTACTTAGAACGACGGTAGTAAATAAGATGATCCCTCATAACAATTTCAAGAAGTGTTCTCCCCTAACTGTGCACCGTTGCTAAAGTTCGTCGTGTCGAAGCACCACGTGATGATCGGGTGTGATAGATTCTTACGTTCACATACAACGGGTGTAAGACAGTTTTACACATGCAAAACACTTAGGGTTAACTTGACGAGCCTAGCATGTGTATAGACATGGCCTCGGAACACAGAAGACCGAAAGGTCGAACATGAGTCATATAGAAGATACGATCAACATGAAGATGTTCACCGACGTTGACTAGTCCGTCTCACGTGATGATCGGACACAGCCTAGTTAACTCGGATCATGTAATACTTAGATGACTAGAGGGATGTCTAATCTAAGTGGGAGTTCATTATATAATTTGATTAGATGAACTTTATTATCATGAACATTAGTCTAAAATATTTTACAATATGTCTTGTAGATCAAATGGCCCACGTAGTCCTCAACTTCAACGCATTCCTGAGAAAACCAAGCTGAAAGACGATGGCAGCAACTATACGGACTGGGTCCGGAACCTGAGGATCATCCTCATAGCTGCCAAGAAAGATTACGTCCTACAAGCACCGCTAGGTGAAGCTCCCGTCCCACAGAACCAAGACGTTATGAACGCTTGGCAGACACATGTTGACGACTACTCCCTCGTTCAGTGCGGCATGCTTTACAGTTTAGAGCCGGGGCTCCAAAAGAGTTTTGAGAGACATGGAGCATATGAGATGTTCGAAGAGCTGAAAATGGTTTTCCAAGCTCATGCCCGGGTCGAGAGATATGAGGTCTCCGACAAGTTCTTCAGCTGTAAGATGGAGGAAAATAGTTCTGTCAGTGAGCACATACTCACTATGTCTGGGTTACATAACCGCTTGACTCAGCTGGGAGTTAATCTCCCGGATGATGCGGTCATTGACAGAATCCTCCAGTCGCTTCCACCAAGCTACAAGAGCTTTGTGATGAACTTCAACATGCAGGGGATGCAAAAGACCATTCCTGAGTTGTTTTCAATGCTGAAATCAGCGGAGGTAGAAGTCAAAAAAGGAACATCAAGTGTTGATGGTCAATAAAACCACCAAGTTCAAGAAAGGCAAGGGTAAAAAGAACTTCAAGAAGGACGGCAAGGAAGTTGCCGCGCCCGGCAAGCAAGATGCCGGGAAGAAGCCAAAGAATGGACCCAAGCCCGAGACTGAGTGCTTTTATTGCAAGGGAAGCGGTCACTGGAAGCGGAACTGCCCCCAAATACTTAGCAGACAAGAAGGCCTGCAAAACAAAAGGTATATGTGATATACATGTAATTGATGTGTACCTTACCAGTAATCGTAGTAGCTCTTGGGTATTTGATACCGGTGCAGTTGCTCACATTTGTAACTCACAGCAGGAACTACGGAATAAGCGGAGACTGGCAAAGGACGAGGTGACGATGCGCGTCGGGAATGGTTCCAAAGTCGATGTGATCGCCGTCGGCACGCTACCTCTTCATTTACCTACGGGATTAGTTTCAAACCTCAATAATTGTTATTTAGTACCAGCTTTGAGCATGAACATTGTATCAGGATCTCGTTTAATTCGAGACGGCTACTCATTTAAATCCGAGAATAATGGTTGTTCTATTTATATGAGAGATATGTTTTATGGTCATGCTCCTATGGTGAATGGTTTATTCTTTATGAATCTCGAACGTAATGCTACACATGTTCATAGTGTGAGTACCAAAAGTTGTAAGGTTGATCATGATAGTCCCACATACTTGTGGCACTGCCGCCTTGGTCACATAAGTGTCAAACGCATGAAGAAGCTCCATGCAGATGGACTTTTGGAGTCTCTTGATTATGAATCATTTGACACGTGCGAACCATGCCTTATGGGTAAAATGACCAAGACTCCGTTCTCGGGAACAATGGAGCGAGCAACCAACTTATTGGAAATCATACATACTGATGTGTGCGGTCCAATGAGTGTTGAGGCTCGTGGTGGCTATCGTTATGTTCTCACCCTCACTGATGACTTGAGTAGATATGGGTATGTCTACTTAATGAAACACAAGTCTGAAACCTTTGAAAAGTTCAAGGAATTTCAGAATGAGGTTGAGAATCAACGTGACAAGAAAATCAAGTTTCTGCGATCTAATCGTGGAGGAGAATACTTGAGTCATGAATTTGGCACACACTTAAGAAAATGTGGAATAGTTTCACAACTCACGCCGCCTGGAACACCTCAGCGTAATGGTGTGTCCGAACGTCATAATCGCACTCTATTAGATATGGTGCGGTCTATGATGTCTCTTACCGATCTACCGCTATCTTTTTGGGGCTATGCTTTAGAGACTGCTGCATTCACTTTAAATAGGGCTCCGTCAAAATCCGTTGAGACGACACCGTTTGAATTATGGTTTGGGAAGAAACCTAAGTTGTCGTTTCTGAAAGTTTGGGGATGCGATGCTTATGTCAAGAAACTTCAACCTGAAAAGCTCGAACCCAAGTCGGAAAAATGCGTCTTCATAGGATACCCAAAAGAAACTATTGGATATACCTTCTACCTCAGATCCGAAGGCAAGATCTTTGTTGCCAAGAATGGATCCTTTCTAGAGAAAGAGTTTCTCTCGAAAGAAATAAGTGGGAGGAAAGTAGAACTTGATGAAGTGTTACCTCTTGAACCGGAAAATGGCGCAACTCAAGAAAATGTTCCTAAGGTGCCTGCACCGACCAGAGAGGAAGTTAATGATGATGATCATGAAACTTCTGATCAAGTTGCTACTGAACTTCGAAGGTCCACAAGGACACGTTCCTCACCAGAGTGGTATGGCAACCCTGTCTTGGAAATCATGTTGTTAGACAACGGTGAACCTTTGAACTATGAAGAAGCGATGGCGGGCCCGGATTCCGACAAATGGCTAGAAGTCATGAAATCCGAGATAGGATCCATGTATGAAAACGAAGTATGGACTTTGACTGACTTGCCCGTTGAACGACGAGCCATAGAGAATAAATGGATCTTTAAGAAGAAGACAGACGCGGATGGTAATATGACCATCTATAAAGCTCGGCTTGTCGCTAAGGGTTATCGACAAGTTCAAGGGGTTGACTACGATGAGACTTTCTCACCGGTAGCGAAGGTAAAGTCCGTCCGAATCATGTTAGCAATTGACGAGTTTTACGATTATGAAATATGGCAAATGGACGTCAAAACGGCATTCCTTAATGGTTTCCTTAAGGAAGAATTGTATATGATGCAGCCGGAAGGTTTTGTCGATCCTAAGAATGCTGACAAGGTGTGCAAGCTCCAACGCTCGATTTATGGGCTGGTGCAAGCATCTCGGAGTTGGAACATTCGCTTTGATTAGATGATCAAAGCGTTTGGGTTTACGCAGACTTATGGAGAAGCCTGCGTTTACAAGAAAGTGAGTGGGAGCTCTGTAGCATTTCTCATATTATATGTAGATGACATACTTTTGATGGGAAATGATATAGAACTCTTGGACAGCATTAAGGCCTACTTGAATAAGAGTTTTTCAATGAAGGACCTTGGAGAAGCTACTTATATATTAGGCATCAAAATCCATAGAGATAGATCGAGACGCCTCATAGGTCTTTCACAAAGCACATACCTTAATAAGATATTGAAGAAGTTCAATATGGATCAATCTAAGAAGGGGTTCTTGCCTGTGTTACAAGGTATGAAATTGAGCTCGGCTCAAAGTCAGACCACGGCAGAAGAAATAGAAGAGATGAGTGTCATCCCCTATGCCTCAGCCATAGGTTCTATTATGTATGCCATGCTGTGTACCAGACCTGATGTAAACCTTGCCGTAAGTTTGGTAGGAAGGTACCAAAGTAATCCCGGCAAGGAACACTGGACAGCGGTCAAGAATATCCTGAAGTACCTGAAAAGGACTAAGGAAATGTTTCTCGTTTATGGAGGTGACGAAGAGCTAATCGTAAAGGGTTACGTCGATGCTAGCTTCGACACAGATCTGGATGACTCAAAGTCACAAACCGGATACGTGTATATTTTGAATGGTGGGGCAGTAAGCTGGTGCAGTTGCAAGCAGAGCGTCGTGGCAGAATCTACATGTGAAGCGGAATACATGGCAGCCTCGGAGGCAGCACATGAAGCAATTTGGGTGAAGGAGTTCATCACCGACCTCGAAGTCATACCCAATCGGGGCCGATCAAGCTCTTCTGTGACAACACTGGAGCTATTGCACTTGCCAAGGAGCCCAGGTTTCACAAGAAGACAAGGCACATCAAGCGTCGCTTCAACTCCATTCGTGAAAATGTTCAAGATGGAGACATAGATATTTGTAAAGTACATACGGACCTGAATGTAGCAGATCCGTTGACTAAACCTCTCCCTAGGGCAAAACATGATCAACACCAGAATTCCATGGGTGTTCGATTCATCACAATGTAACTAGATTATTGACTCTAGTGCAAGTGGGAGACTGTTGGAAATATACCCTAGAGGCAATAATAAAAGCATTATTATTATATTTCCTTGTTCATGATAATTGTCTTTATTCATGCTATAATTGTGTTATCCGAAAATCGTAATACATGTGTGAATAAAAGACACCAACAGGTCCCTAGTAAGCCTCTAGTTGACTAGCTCGTTAATCAACCGATAGTCATGGTTTCCTAGCTATGGACATAGGATGTCATTGATAACGAGATCACATCATTAGGAGAATGATGTGATGGACAAGACCCAATCCTAAACATAGCACAAAGATCGTGTAGTTCGTTTGCTAGAGTTTTGCAATGTCAAGTATCTTTTCCTTAGACCATGAGATCGTGTAACTCCCGGATACCGTAGGAGTGCTTTGGGTGTACCAAACGTCACAAGGTAACTGGGTGACTATAAAGGTATACTACGGGTATCTCCGAAAGTGTCTGTTGGGTTGACACGGATCAAGACTGGGATTTGTCACTCCGTATGGCGGAGAGGTATCACTGGGCCCACTCGGTAATGCATAATCATAATGAGCTCAAAGTGACCAAGTGTCTGGTCACGGGATCATGCATTACGGTACGAGTAAAGTGACTTGCCGGTAACGAGATTGAACGAGGTATTGGGATACCGACGATCAAATCTCGGGCAAGTAATATATCGATTGACAAAGGGAATTGCATACGGGGTTGATTGAATCCTCGACATCGTGGTTCATCCGATGAGATCATCGTGGAGCATGTGGGAGCCAACATGGGTATCCAGATCCCGCTGTTGGTTATTGACCGGAGAGTCGTCTCGGTCATGTCTACATGTCTCCCGAACCCGTAGGGTCTACACACTTAAGGTTCGGTGACGCTAGGGTTGTGAAGATATGTATATGCAGTAACCCGAATGTTGTTCGGAGTCCCGGATGAGATCCCGGACGTCACGAGGAGTTCCGGAATGGTCCGGAGGTAAAGAATTATATATAGGAAGTGCTGTTTCGGCCATCGGGACAAGTTTCGGGGTTACCGGTATTGTACCGGGACCACCGGAAGGGTCCCGGGGGTCCATCAGGTGGGGCCACCTATCCCGGAGGGCCCCATGGGCTGAAGTGGGAAGGGACCCAGCCCATAGTGGGCTGGGGCGCCACCCCCTAAGGGCCCATGCGCCTAGGGTTTAGGGGAAACCCTAAAGGGGGGCGCCCCCTTGCTTGGGGGGCAAGCCCCCACCCCTTGGCCGGCGCCCCCCCTAGGAGATCCATCTCCTAGGGCCGGCGCCCCCCCTAGGCACCCCTATATATAGTGGGGGAGAGGAGGGACTTGAGGCTACGGCTTTTGGTGCATCCCTCTCTCCCTGTTACGTCTCTCTCTCTTGTAGTATAGGCGAAGCCCTGCTACTGTGACACCCTGCATCCACCACCACGCCGTCGTGCTGCTGGATCATCACCAACCTCTCCTTCCCCTTGTTGGATCAAGAAGGAGGAGACGTCTCCCGTCCCGTACGTGTGTTGAACGCGGAGGTGCCGTCCGTTCGGCACTTGGTCATCGGTGATTTGGATCACGTCATGTTCGACTACATCATCCCCGTTCTTTGAACGCTTCCGCACGCGATCTACAAAGGTATGTAGATGCATCTGATGACTCGTTGCTAGATGAACTCTTAGATGGATCTTGGTGAAACGAGTAGGAAAAAAATTTTGTTTTCTGCAACGTTCCCCAACATCTTGGTCTCAAGCACACTACACAGTTCTACAGAACTCTACCTTGGTGACCCCGTATGTCGATGAACACAAGAACAGTCTGCGCTCCAAACACCCGGATCAGTGCGACGACTGGATTACATGTGAACACATTAGGACTTTCGGCAGTTGGTTGGAAACACGTCTCAGAGGTGACAACACTGTTTGTGATGAGTTGTACTTGTTGTCCAGAGGACCATCTTTGACTGTATTGATTTACAAAGGATACGAGATAAATGGGAATACACTTTACACGATTGACCAAGATCAAAAGAGCACCAACCAAAACAGCGGTGTCCGCTTTGATGCAACAACCGAGAAGGGAAAGGACACATATTATGGTTACATAGTGGACATATGGGAACTTGACTACGGACAAGATTTTAAGGTCCCTTTGTTTAAGTGCAAATGGGTCAATCTGTCAGGAGGCGGAGTACATGTAGACCCACAGTACGGAATGACAACAGTCGATCTGAAAAATCTTGGGTACACTGACGAACCATTCGTCCTAGCCAATGATGTGGCACAGGTTATCTATGTGAAGGACATGTCTACCAGACCGAGAAAAAAAAAAGATAAGGAAACGAATACATCATACGATGAGCCAAAGCGCCACATAGTTCTTTCAGGAAAAAGGGACATCCTGGGAGTGGAGGGCAAGACAGACATGTCTGAAGATTATGAAAGGTTTCATGAAATTCCTCCCTTCAATGTCAAGGCTGACCCAAGCATCCTGATCAACGATGAAGATTATCCATGGTTACGGCGCAATAAGCAAATGACACAAGCGAAGAAAAAGTGAAGACTTTCTCCCACAACTATTATGATGATACCATGCCAAATATGTAACAGACGAGCATGCTATGCCAACTTTTTCATAGTTCATTTGAAAACTATGAATTTAGGTCGAATTTTCTCTATAGGTGCATCTATGTTCATTTTTTTAGTAAAGTTAATCACAAACTTGTGATTCACACAAATTTCAAAGAATTCAAATTTTAACTATTCAAATTTGAGTTTATAATTTTTCTAAAACTAATGGCACTAATAAAAAGTTTATAATTTTGCTGACCTAAAAGCAAAAAGAATAAAAAATAAAGCAAAAAACAAAAGAAAATAAATAATACAAAAAGCAAAACAAAAACAAAAGCCTGTCCCTCTCTGCGTTGTTGAGCTCCTCTCAAAGTGAAAAAAATGCCTATAATATTTGTTATGACTAACTAAAATTACCAAATTGAGTATAATGATAAAACACAGTAATATTAAATAGCAGGAAAAACAATGACTCAAAAATCAATTTCTATTGTAAAGTTATTCATAAACTAGTGATTCACACAAATTTTAAAAAATTCAAATTTAAACTATTCTAATTTTAAAACTAATTGCGCTAACAGAAAGTTTATAATTTTTGTGACATAAAATAAAAATGAAATCACTATAAAACTATGAGTATTTAGTTCTAAGTAGAAATGAAAAAAATAGCAAAAAAATGCCACCTACTGGGCCACCACGGCCTGAATACGACTAGAAACCCAACCATGGGCCAGGATTCAGGCCCGTAGCAGGCCCAGCAGGCCCACAGGCATTGCAGTGACGGATTAGGCCCGAAAGCCTGCAGTCGAGAGGAGCTCGAGAGGGTGGGCGCAGCAGCGCTTATAAACCAGTCTCGAGCTCTCTCAGCTAGCGAGGTGGGACTATAGTTTTGGCGCGCGGCAGCACAAGGCCTTTGGTCCCGGTTGGTGCCACCAACCGGGACTAAAGGGGGGCATTGGTACCGGTTCATGGCACAAACCGGGACCAATGCCCACCTTTAGTCCCGGTTGGTGCCAACAACCGGGACCAAAGGCCGCCGCTTCCCGCCCTTTGGGCTGCTGAAAAGAGGCCTTTGGTCCCGGTCGCTGGCATTTAGTCCCGGTTGGTGCCAGCGACCGGGACCAAAGGCCTGGGTATATAAGTAGCACTTAGGAAAATTTGACGAACTCATCGCCAGTTGCCCCCCGGCCCGCCCGACGACGCCCATCACATCGATGCCGCCAGGCTGCCCCGACGCCGTCCGCCGCCCCCGACCGCGCCGTCGCCGTCGCCCGTGCCTCGCCGTCGCCGTAGCCGACGTCGTCCCTGAGCCCGCGCACCCCTGCCCTCGCCCCCGAGCGCGCGCGCCTCCGCCGTCCCCGAGCCTTCCTCGTCGCCGACGCCACCTCGCGGTGAGCGCCGCCCCATTCCCCTACTCCCCCCTGTACTGGCCGCCGACGCCGCCGCGCGCTGCCATCGCGCCGCCGCCCCTGCCCTTCGCTGCCGCCTCGCGCCGCCCCTGCCCGCGCGGCCGCCCCTGCCCTTCGCTGCCGCCGCCCCTGCCCTTAATTTTTTTAGTTTAATTTTTTTCATATGTGTATGTATATTGTATATGTGTATGTATAATGTATATGTGTATGTGTATGTATATGTGTATGTATATGTCTATGTATAATGTATATGTGTATGTATATGTGTATGTGGTTAGTTTAATTTTTTTTGTTCATAGAAATTTTGTTCATATATATATATAAAGTTTTTTGTTCATAGGAAGTTTTTTGTTCATATATAGAAAGTTAGAAGAAAATTTAGAATATGCTAAAATTTAGAAGAAAAAGTAGGATAGGAAAGAAGAAAATAAGAAGGGGAAGAAAGAAGAAGAGGAGAGGAAGAAGAGGAGAAATAAATAAGAAGAGGAAAAAAGAAGAAAAATTCTATTTTTTTTCTTCTTCTCCTCTATTCCTTTATTCTTCTCCTCTTTTTTCTTCTTCTTTTTTTCTTCGATCTTCTCCTCTATTCCTTTCTTCTTCTCCTCTATTCCCTCTCCCGATAACTTCAACACGAGGGGGGGTCGATATACCCCTCGGATAACTTCGACATGAGGGGCGGTCGATATATATACCCCCTCTCGACTGTGATAATAACTTATACCGCGGGAGCACCCCCCGACCCTCTCGCTCGACCAAAACTCTCAAGGACACCCAAACCCTAGAAAAAAACGATGTCGGTCTCCTACCCCCTCCCGCCGCGCCCCTACCCGACAAACTCTCTCGAGGCCACCCCAAACCCTTGAAGCGTTGTCAAGGCCACCCCAAACCCTAGAGAAGCAGCGTCGAGGCCACTAATTAATATATATGATTCCTTACTATGATTAGCTAGCTAGTTCTACGTTTGCCACTAATATATCCATCTGTCATGTTTGAATAATAATTGCCATGTTGTAAATATTTTTAGAAACTATGGACACCGCCCGAGACGAAGCAAACGAAGCGATGTTGAGGGACATAATCGCAGAAGGAAGTGATGCCGTCTCGTTGTATCTCAACGACACCGATGGTACTCTGGAAGGAGAGGGTGAAGAAGCTAGCTCTGGTGACCTAATGCCGGTGCAAGAAGAAGAACGTGAGGACGGCTCCGGTGACCCAATGCCGGTGCAAGAAGGAGACCGTGATGACGGCTCCGGTGACCGAACCGATTCCGGCCAGGTATATATATTAGTTAAGCCTGTGCTGACTAGCTAATTGATGCATTCGTTGTTTTGGTGTGTACACATATTAATTAAGTCTTTGCTCTTTTTTCTAGCCCTCCGGATTGAGCACAACTGAGGTAAAGAGACGAGGCCCGAAGAAAAAGTTGAGCTCGGATGAAAGGTTTGAGATCATAGCAATCGCGCCCGACGGCCAACCTATTGAACCCATCCGAACAAAGAAGGCATTTGTTGCTCAGTGCGGGGTTCTGGTTAGGGACAAGATCCCGATCAGCATCCAGCAATGGTTCAAGCCGGCTACAGAAGACCCTGAGGTGTCTTACGTCAATGATATGCAGAAAAAGGATCTTTGGACTGAGCTGAAGACAAATTTCACCCTACCGCCAGAGGATGATCCGGAGAAGCCAGTTAAAGAGCAATTAATCAAGTCTTTTGCTCTTAAGAGGATGGCAGACCTATTCAGGAGGTGGAAGAATGACCTGAATAGGTTTGTCGAGAAAAAAGAGACACCAGAATTCAAGGGCATATATGAGAAGATCAGAGATGACTGGCCTGCATTTGTGGCCTACAAGACATCGGAAAAGAGTAAGAAGATGTCAGCGACAAACAAGAGAAATGCTGCGAAGAAGAAGCTTCACCATCGCACGGGGTCAGGTGGCTACCTTGTAGCCCGGCCTAAGTGGGCCAAGGCTGAGAATGATCTGCTTCATAAAGGGATCGAACCAGAGACAATGAGCTGGCCAGACCGTTGCCGGACTTGGTTCTTCGGGGCTGGCGGAACCTTGGACCCTGTAACAGGGAAGTGCATTTGGACGGATGAGCAACTTGACATACCCTTGAAGAAGCTTCGGTACTATATCGCTGCAGCGCAGAAAGGGACATTCCTTCCAGACAGAGAGAACGACGAGCTCACAAAGGCCCTCGGAAATCCTGAGCACCCTGGACGGACACGAGGCACGCCAGGCTCCATTCCGTGGAAGGCTGGGTTTCCGGACGCAGGCGGTTACAAAAGCCAGGAGAGGAGGAAGAAAGTGCAGCAGTCCGAACTGCAGGCGCTTAAAGCAAGGGTACTCGGGATAGAGGAACGAGAAGCAAATCGCAGCAAACAAACTGCCGAAGCTTCCCCTGAAGCTACCCCGCCATCTCAGCGGAGAAGCAGCGTGGCTTCCACCGAGCTGCTTCAGCCGGAGCTTGTCTTGACGGCTCCTGCCAGCTATCCCGTGGATGCTAACACGGAGGCTCAAAATGGCCACTTTATGACGCAATGGATGAATATGAAGGTCAAGGCGGCTGTTGGCTCTGTTTTTCCTAATGAACCCGACGCAACTTTTCACTGCCAGCCGATTCCAGAAGGATATGCTAAGGTGATGGTGGATGAAATAATGGAGGGATTTGAGGACCTCCCGCTTGACCACCCTACCGGAGAAGGGGAGACTCGGCTGGGTTCTGCTCTGAAGACTCCATGCCTATGGCGGAAGGAGCTCATCAACCTTCCAAACTAGACGCCTCCGCCTCCTCCTCCTCCTCCGGCGAGTCAGGGCACTCCGCCTCCTCCACCGCCTCCTCCTCCGGCGAGTGACGATCAGGGCCCTCGGCCGGCTCCTTCTTCGGCGCGTGGCGGCACTCCGCCTCCTTCTCCGCCTGCGCCGGCGCGCCCGAGCAGCCAGCCTACTCCTTCTCCGCCTTGTCAGCAAGGGTGGAAGAGACCCGCCGCCGCTCCGGCAGCTGCTCCGGCGTGTCGTAGTCCTTCTCCTCCGCCTCGTAAGCAAGTCAAGAAGACTGCCGCTCCGTCTGCTCTGCCGGCGTCTAGCAGTACAGCCAGAGGCGGGAGGAAATACAGATTCGGTCCTTCTCTGAAGACTCCAGAGAAGTTACCATACGAGAGGACCCCGGAGGAGAACGCGAGGATCGCGCGAACCGAGAAGGATGACTGGTTTCAAGGGTTGAAAGCAAAGAGACATCCACCTCCGAAGGAGAAGCTAGATCCGGTGAAAGTGAAGCGCACTCTGGCTGCCCTGGCAAAACCACCCAAGTCTCCGCCGAAAGGCAACTATGAGCGCATTATTGGAAAGTCATTTGCCGAAGCGGAGCGGTCGGGTAGTACTGTCAGTGATCAAAGGATGAAAGAACGACGAGCTGGGAAACAAATTGCCCAGCTCGGTGAACAAGCAAAGAAATCGTGCCCCCCGCTCAAGGTGCCTAGCGTCGATCCGAGGATGGTGCCCCATTATAACAATCTTGACGATTACCTGCCCGACGATGTACATTATGATTTCCTGGACGTGCAAATACACAGATACGAGTACGGGAAGCCTCTTGTCAAAGATGAAAGATCTCTATCAACAATGATGCGAAGATTGCATGATTGGTACATGAAAACCTACAGAGAGTCTGGGGGGAGGAATACTTTGTATATGAGAGTTAAAAAGGAGCATGACCTCGTTGGAATTGAACTGCTGCATGTTCCATTTGAGGAGTTCTTTCAGTTTTTCAATCAATTGACCCTCGATAAAGCAACGGTCACCTGCTACTGTCTGTAAGTAGTACTACTTCTGTCATTAAGTCTCTTTATATAGCTCAGCTCTTCCATTGCATGTATTTATAATTATCCTCACTATATTATGCAGATTGAAGATCGCCGAATTGAAGAAAAGACAAATCGGTGATATTGGGTTCATTAACACAAATCTCATAGATGCAGTTCAGGTTAAAGATCATGCCGCAGAAACCGAGGCCAACTTGCTACGATCATTCAAAATAAATGAACACAAAGATATAATACTCTTTCCTTACAACTTCAAGTGAGTGTTGTCTTGTGCATATTCGGTTTCCCTTATATATTAGTCCAGGTTATAGTAATGTAATTGATGAGTTATGCATGCGTGCGCAGTTTCCACTATATTCTCCTGGAGATTAGGCTTGAGCAGGGAGTAGTAACTGTCTTGGACTCGAGACGAAAAGATCCCCAGGAGTATGCGGACATGACTGAAATCCTCAAGAAGTAAGTTAAATCGATCATTATCCACCATATCAGCAAATTTGTTCATCTCCTGATATCAAGTAATTGTTTTCTTTTGTCTGGCAGGGTTTGGACAAAATTCAGCACAAAATCCTGGGGACTCCCGAAGGAGCTGCAATTTAGATACCCGAAAGTAAGTACTATAGTACCATGTTCCGCGCATCTCCTAGCTATTGATTCAAGCGCTAGTTTCATCAATACCATTTGGCATTCTTGATTATCTGTTTGATTGGCCTCTATTTCTTGTAAAGTGGTTGTGGCAGGAACAAGGGAATGATTTCTGTGGATACTACGTCTGCGAGTCCATCCGCCACACGACCTGTGAGCGGGGCTACTCTGACAAACAATATGAAGTGCGTAAGAAATAATATTCACAATTTTTGTTTATTACCATCATTTGTGTTGAGTTTCATTCATTCATATATATGTATTGACCCCCTTCTTCAAATTAGATGTTTCGGCAGCGGGATGAACTCCTAGAACCAGATCGCATGCGAGCAATTCAAGAGGAATTGGCGGCATTCTTTCTTGACCACGTGATCGCTGAAGACGGAGAATACTATGTGGACCATGCGTCCATAATTTAAGAGATTATATTTGTAAAAGATAATTATTGTATATATGTAGCCGGTAGTGTCGGACGATAGATATACGAGAACTTGTTGTTCGACCAATCTCTCGGAGAGGGAGAGGTGGTCGATATCACTTCTCTCTGTATGCATATATGTTCATGACGATCTTCTGTTTCCTTCGTTTGCTTACTAGCTAGTTAGCGTGCCTAGTCCTCTCTATACGTATGTATAGTACGTAGCGTCGACTAAGCACGGACATAAGAGAGGACACTTCTCTCTATTAATTAATTAGCTATCTAACACAATATATGAAATACCTAAATTAACCCCCAACCCCCCCCCCCCCCCTTTCAAAAAAACCAAAAACCCCAGCCACAGAAATGCTGACGCATGTAGGTCTATTAGTCCCGGTTGGTGCCACCAACCGGGACCAAAGGCCCTCCCGCCTGGGCTCGGCGCACAGGCCACGTGGAGGCCCATCTGTCCCGGGACTAAAGGGTGAGGGTATTAGTAACGACCCCTTAGTCCCGGTTCAGGAACCGGGACTAAAGGCCCTTATGAACCGGGACAAAAGGCCGGTTTTCTACTAGTGCCCACAAACCCAAAAAGCGCCGGATTTGACCAAAGTTACGTCCGGCGGTACCAACCCAAACCCAGAGAACCGGGGCGCAGCTGGGGCGCCGGCGCTCCATTTTGCATGCAAAAACCCCACAAGTCAGCCTCAGACCTCACTCTCTCTCCTCTTTTCCTCCCAGGCCCACCATGTGCATGGCCAGTGAACAACTTCAGCGCGTGCATGGCAGGCTGATGCGAGGCGGGGACCCGGCCATGGGGCAGTGCTCGCGCTCGCGCGGCGCCGCCGGGCGGAGACGCACTCGCCGGCCCCGGCCAACGGCACGCCGCAGACGCCACCGCGGCGGCACCCCACGCCGGCCGCCTCGGCCGGGACCGGGACCCCGCGCCGCCGCAAGTCCGGATCCAGCCCGTACCCCACGGGGCACCAGCCCGCTGCCGGCCGGGGCGTCGCCCTCGGGGGCGAGGTCGCTAGTGCTGCTCCTCGCCAGCACGCCCGGGTCCGCCGGCGGGCCCGTGTGGAGCAGGCGGCGGGCGGGTGGCAGCATGGCATGGGGCTTGGGAGGGAGGGAGAGCGGCGCCGGGGCCGTGGCCGTGCGGGCTGATGCCGGCGAGCGGGCCGAGGCCATGGCCGCGCGGTCGAGCGGGAGAGGCTGACAGGTGCGAGGAGGAGCCGGCCGGGTCGCGGGCGCGAGGCTGCAGAGCGGGGCGGTGGTGAGCAGGCGGCGTGCTTGGGCGGTTGGAGGGGGGGGGGCAACGAGTGGATATCATTCGACCCCCAGGATAAATTTTTTGCCGGTAGCCCCTCAAGGGGCGAAAAAAATGCCTCCTGGGGGGCTCAACGGCTGGAGATGCTCTTAGGGCAGAGACGTTGTCGAGGAAGCAGATGTGGGGCGGTAGGTTACAACAAGGTTACACCTGTAAGCAAGTCAGACGTAGGTGCAGGTAAGTCTCTTGCTGCAAGGAGCCACTCATTTCCCCTTGATTCCATGGGCCCACTCATGGCCTCTAAATATCTATGTCCCATTGCCTAATTTTGTAACAATTCAGACCTTTCTCCCCTTTTGTCATTCATGTCTCCTTTGAAAAAAGTCTTAAATCAAACGAGCAAGCGAGACTATCATAGTGTGTATTCCCTCTTTTTGTTCCTAGCCATGTTGTTATATACCAATGCACTTGTTATTCTTTTTCAGGATATTAAATTTTTCACCAAGATGCCAGACAGATTGCTAGATTTGGCCGAGCAACCTGGCAGCAGATACAGAGAAGATGATTTTACTGTAAGTAATCCTATGAGTCTTCCAATTCTCTTCTTTAGTTTGCGACTATGTATGATAAACTGCTAATTATTTCTATGGAATGAAGGTAACTGTCCATAGTCTTTCTGTTATAGTCTACATCAATTAAATCTAGAGCTAAAGAATTAGATAGTCTTAAAAGAACTCAAAAGCTATATACAGACCAAAGCATGCATTAGGGAATAAGATTCTTCTCAATTCGTTTATTTTTAAGAGGGGTTCAAATTCTTTTCTTCTCCCTGGTTCCTCTCCTTTTTCCTTCACGGGGAGAAAGACTCGAGATTCTTTTCTTCACCCTTGCCTGCTGGTAAAGCTAAAGCTAATGTGTGCCGTCCTGCGCGCATTATCACCATTAAGCAAGGTAGATGATCCCTTTCCATTTCGGTGGGCATGCATGGGGTCATATATATGACCATGCATGAGTTGGTAACTACGCCATTTATGTCTGGCACTCACCTCCTCCAATTGGCATACAGCAACTTGAGAGGGAAAAGCTGAAGAAGAATAACATGTCGCATGTGGCCGGTTTGCTCGCCTCGGCTGTCGTCTCAGCGGTGGGCAATAAGCTGGGTTCTGCCATTGGGGATGAGGTCACGATGTTGTGGACCTTCAAGGAAGACCTCAAGGACATGAAGGACACGTTGGAGTACATGGAGGCGGCGCTCAAGGATGCTGAGAGGCGGTCTGTTAAGGAGGAGTTGGTGCGGCTGTGGCTCAAGCGGCTCAAGAATGCTGCCTATGACATCTCTTACATGCTCGATGAGTTCCAAACTAACAGTGAACCAGGCTCTAGAAAGGTATATATATATATATATGCATTGTCTTCTCTCAATCAGTTTTTTCTTTATTCCTAGTACGGCGTTTGTGTTTGTTGTTTTGCTTAAATGGTTTGATTATTGATTATATTATTTTCCATAAACCATGATAGTCTAAAAGTTCTTTCCAGTATAAGCAATTGGTGACCTGGTTAAATTGCAAGGTATCAAGCTTTAAATTGTGGTCATCCTTCTTTTCAAAAAAAATGAAGCTTCAAATTTGTTGGCGCCTTTCTAAAAATAAGAATTAATGATGGGTGCACAAGTGGGATTTAGCCTACTTAAACCAGCACCTGTACAGTAGAAATCCCATCAAACTGGTTGCACAAGAATAAAAAATAATGTATTATACAAGGGAAGCTGTATGTTTTACATCTGTGCAAAAGTTCTACATTAAATTCAAAGTGAGTAGCAGTATACATCTACCATGCGGCATGCAGTTACCGGGTAGAGGGATTGAAAATACATCTTATTGATGTCAGTTGTAGTTGCTCCCAGGTTTCATATAATATCATAATCACTTATTGAAATTCTTCGTAGATGATTGGGAAGCTAGACTGTCTTGCTATTTCACCCAAGATCACCATGGCTTATAAGATGAAAAAGATGAGAGGTCAGCTGAGGAAGATCAAAGAGGATCACGAGAGTTTCAAATTCACATCTGATAACTCCAACCTAAGTAATATGTACCAGCTTCCTGATCTACGAGAAACAACATCAGATGTGATTGAATCAGTCATCATAGAGGGAGATAGAGACAGGAAGAATGTTCTTACTTTGTTATCCAGAAGCAACAACAAAGAAGATATTCCAACACTTGCTATCTGTGGGCTTGGAGGCATAGGAAAAACAACTTTGGCACAGCTGGTCTTCAATGATGCTCAGTTCAAAGATTATGATCATCGGGTGTGGGTCTATGTATCCCAGGAGCTTGACTTGAAAAAAATAGGGAACTCCATAATTTCTCAAGTAGATGAAGAAGGAAACAAGAATCTAGATACAAGGCAGTTGATAAACCAACGCCTTAAAGTTCTACTTGAAAATAAGAAGACTCTAATTATTTTAGATGACCTATGGGAGACAGATGATTCCCAACTGCATCAACTCAAGCTTATGTTGAATATAAGATCCAAGATGAGAGTCTTAGTCACAACACGCAACATAGGTATTGCAAGAAAATTTTGTACTGTTGAACCATATATGCTAGATCCCTTGGACAACAACACTTGCTGGAGAATAATCAAGCAAAACAGTGGCTTTGAATCTAGAGATGATAAAGAGCAGGTTGAACCAGTTGGACAGAATATTGCAAAGAAATGTGGAGGTTTGCCATTAGCAGCTCAAGCACTTGGATTCTTGCTATCTGGAATGACTCATGGTGATTGGGAAGCAATATGCAATAGTGATATTTGGGATGAAACACTTTCTGATACTGCAGTGTTACCATCATTGAAGTTAAGCTACAATACTTTGACACCATATTTGAGGTTATGCTTTGCCTATTGTGGCATCTTTCCTAAAGGCCACAATATAAGTAAAGATGATCTTATCCATCAATGGATTGCTCTAGGTTTCATTGAGCCATCTAATACCTTTTCAGCCATACAAGTTGGCGAAATGTATGTTAAGCAATTCCTGGGGATGTCTTTCCTTCAGCATTCAAAATTTCCCAAGGTGAGTTACTGCAGCATACTTGTCAAGTATATATATAGAATAAAGAGTATTCATTCTTACACAATTATCAAATGGCACGCGACAGTTACTGTGCAAAAGCTAGCATGCATGTTACTCCCTCCGTTCCACAATACATGCCTTTCATTTGTCAAAATATAGATGTATCTAGACATGTTTTAGTATATAGGTACATCCATTTTTAGACAAATGAAAGTCAAGTATTTTGGAACGGAGGGAGTATATATCTTAACAGTTATTCATGCATATGTTTTGCGTTTTGTGGCAAATAAAGCACTCAAGATAAGGGTGTATCAGATTATATTCCACACTGTTTACCCTCTAAAAATTGTTCGTCCGGGGAAACTATATATGGGACCGCTGCAAGGAAAATTAGAAGTAAATCCTATAGTTTATCCCCGTCAAAAGCCATATGGATCACTGCGCATACAGTTGATGCATAGTGGTGTATTTTATCTGGCTTATGATACAGTTCATACATTTGGCTGAACAATATTGTGGCCTAAGAAAATGTAACACAAAACTGAATTGCTTGTAACACATACAGTAATGTTAGTGAACTGCAGTGGAGCACCCTAAAGTCATGTCATTCTCTTAGTAAACCCTTCTCCCTGCTCGCCAAACGAATTTGTATTTCAGTTTCCCAGTTCTCTACACATGTGTGCATTTGTGCCACATCCACCTTTGCAAGATGGTTCAGTTCTGACCACCGGGCGAGCTTGGCATTGGGGTGAATAATATATGTTTACCTTTGCACGACCTTTTCTATCTTCCTTTCTCATCTTTTGAGTTGTGACCGACGTCTCAGCCTCTTTATTGAGCCATGATGGTCATTAGCGCCATGACAGACCAAAGCAACAAAACCACATTCTTCACCAAGATCTTCATTTGGGCTTCTTCCTTTTTTTGCTGGGTATGAGAGAGCTTTATTGATCGAATGATAATGTGCTTACAACCCTCCTCAAGGAGCTAAAAAAATGCATGAGGGAGCAGCAAGCCGCCACACCGCCGAGTGGGAGTTCCTCCTCGCAAGACAGGCTAATTCGTGAGCAACCTTGTTACTCTCTCTCGAAAATGTGAAACTATATAAGTGGGTATGGGATTTAATAACGCAGTCATCTCCTTATAAAATTCACAATGAAGTCATTGGTCTTCCTTTCTCAAACACAAACCAGTGATGACCGAAGTGCTGGCATAGGAACCAGGCGGATTTCACAAGAGGCAGGTGTTAGAGGAGCTATATATCAATTAAAACTGCAGAAGTACCTAAAGCTCTACCTATTCATAAATTTTTAGGTACTCTCCCTTAATTTCTCTCTCCTAGTACCTCCAAATAGGTAGAGCACACCCTTTCTATCTACCTAAAAAATTGTGTGAGAAGGGCCAACCGATGCATGCGGAAACCTATGCGTAGCGCCAATTGCTGCCGCGAGCACTGACCGTCTTTCTCCAGCTGCCATCCTCCCCCTAATCCTGCGCTCACCTCCGTCGGCAGCAGAGCCTCTCGCACGGCTACTGTTACCTGTCTCCTCCCGCCTCGCCTCGCACCGCCAGCCATCTTTCTTCACTCCGGTGTCTTTGCGCCTTCGCCACTGTTTGCACCACCACATGAGCCCCCGTAGCCACCCCGAAACCCTGGAAGAGCTCCTCCGCTTCCCTACTATGCCCCTGTCATGGAGTGATACAACCTGAGGGTACTGCACGAACTCTACCTCCACCAGCAGGACCACCACCACCTCCATGCCGACCTCCTGGACCCCTCCACGGAAAATATTCTATGGAGCTTAGGCTCATGGACACCCCCTTATCTAGCCATCCAATTCTGCATCGTGATTCGTGCAAGTACCTTTCTCTTTTTTGTTTCTTCCATATAGTTTAACATATGAACTTCAAACTTTTCAGCACAACTAAACATTCTTACTAGAATGTTGGAAAAACTTTCAGATTTTTTCGCGCATCATAAATACTAAAAATAAGATTTTTTAATTAAAAAAAATCTCATTTTCTATATTTTTCTTGGACAAAAAAATCTGAAATTTTTATCACACATTGTTCTAAGAATGTTTTATTGTCCTGGAAAGTTTCAAGTTCATTTGTTGTTTTGTTTTGAAGAAACAAAAAAGAGAAAGTTTTCATGTAGTAAGTTAGTTGTGTAGCACGGATCTCAAAGCAACATTAGATGGTGAGGATAGGAGGTGTCTAGGAGCCCGTGCTCTAAAAATCCGCGTCCTCTCCACGGTTCCACCTACATCCGTCCTCGTCTCCAGCAGCTCCTGCCGGTGTTGTGTTTGGCGTACATGAGGTGCTTGACGAAATTCCTATAAGGCGCTTGACGAAATAGGAAGATAGAACAGACTGAAATATAGGTACATCATTATAAGTAAATTACTAGCGGAGACGTACGTTTTTTGTGCTCTACCTTTTTTTTTTTGAGAATCTTTTGTGCTCTACCTACTATAAGTGCTTTTAGCTAGAGAAATTTAGATAGACTGCTGGACTTGCTTTAAGCATGCAAGGCCAAGCGTTGGTGGGATGTGTGTTATTTTTTTGGACAGCACAGGAAGTTGGGCTGTTGTGAATCGCGCGGAGCAGTCGTGCAAGTGAATGTAATTCTACGGCCTGCCAACTTGAGCATTTAAATCTTTCTCTAAAAGGACCATGTCACAAATTTTATGTAAATAATACTCCCTCCGTCCCAAAATATAAGAACGTTTTTAACACTAGCATAGTATCAAAAACGTTCTTATATTCTGGGACAGAGGAAGTACTATTCGTTTGACAATTTTTCTGGTGGAATTAATGTGATTTTTTTTCAGAAATTTACAAAAGCAAGCTTCACCATGCATGATCTGGTGCATGATCTCGCAAGATCGGTCATTATTGAAGAGTTAGTTCTTGATGTTGAAAGAGGGAGCGGTACTAGAAGAAATGAATATTGCCTCTATGCATCTCTTACAGATTACAATATGTCAGATTACAGCAAGGCAAGGAAGATGTCAACTACTTTCCCAACTAAGTTAAGGGCGATGCATTTTTTCAGATTGTCAATTCCATGGTGGTGCATTTTCATTTCCGAAATGCTTGCATATCTTGGATCTATCTAGATGCTCCATCACAAAGTTTCCAAGCACTCTAGGACAATTGAAGCAACTAGAGGTTCTTATTGCTCCAGAGTTACAAGATCGGCAATTTCCTGAGAGTATCACTCGGCTCCAGAAATTACACTACCTGAACCTGAATGGATCACGTGAAATTTCAGCAATACCATGCTCGGTTAGCAAACTTGGGAATCTAGCGCATCTTGACTTATCTTATTGTACCAGTGTGAAAATCATACCAAAGACTCCTGGATGCCTCAAAAACCTTCAAACACTGGACCTCTCACATTGTCATAGCCTAGAGTCCCTTCCAGAGAGCCTTGGAAGCCTCAAAAATCTTCTAACACTAGACCTCTCAGAATGTCATAGCCTGAAGTCCCTTCCGGAGAGTCTTGAAAGCGTAGAAAAACTCAAAAAACTGGGACTCTCATGGTGCCAGAAACTAGAATCCCTTCCACAGACCCTTAGAAGCCTTGAAAATCTTCAAACACTAGACCTCTCAAATTGTCATGTCCTAGTGCCTCTTTCAGAGAGCCTTGGAAACCTACAAAACCTTCGTACACTTGACCTCTCATGGTGCAGTAAACTAGAGTGTCTTCCAGAGAGTCTTGGAAGCCTACAAAACCTTCGTACACTTGACCTCTCATGGTGCAATAAACTAGAGTCCCTTCCAGAGAGCCTTGGAAGCCTACAAAACCTTTGTACACTTAACCTCTCATGGCTCACTAAACTAGAGTCCCTTCCAGAGAGCCTTGGAAGCCTAAACAATCTTCGAACACTGGACCTCTCACACTGCTGGGCACTGAAGTCCATTTCAGAGAGACTTGGAAGCCTACATAACCTTCGTGCACTTGACCTCTCATCGTGCATGAAACTAAAGTCCCTTCCAGAGCACCTTGGAAGCCTCGAAAACCTTCAAACACTCAACCTCTCAACATGCTTTGAATTAAAGTCCCTTCGAGAGAACCTTGGGAGCCTCAAAAACCTTCAAACTGTCAACCTCGCAAAATGCTTTGAACTAAAGACCCTTCCAGAGAGCCTTGAAAGCCTAAAAAACCTTCAAACGATCGACCTCTCAGGCTGCTATGAGCTAGAGTACCTTCTGGAGAGCCTTGGAAACCTGACTGGAATCCTGAAAGCCGTAAAAGGTTAAGGTTATGGATACAATAGCATCAAGTCCTTGCCACAGTGTGTACAGCAACTCACCATTCCCCCGATGGTACATAATATGGAGAGCACTGAAGTAAGGTTGTTGTGTGAAGCATGGTTGCCCACAGGAAAAACATTGTAAGTGTGCTACCAAGCTTTATTGTCTAAATGCAATCTTCTAAGCTTACAAAACTAAAGTGCACGCTAACCAGATGCTGAATCGATCCATTCTACAGGAAACTACATAAGCAGACGTGTGCCGTAACCAATCAGCTGAAATGCCGGGTTACGTCTTCTCTGGGAAAGCAAAAAACCTTTTTCACGGAGCCATCCAAAGACGAGGTCTAGCTATGCTATGCACATGGCGACTTGAGTTCTTTGGAACTACCGTCATACTCCTATTCAAAGACTGTATATACTACACTGGAGTAAATGTATTAGATCTCATTTCCAAAACTTATGTTGATCTGGATTCTTTAGATCGACAATCAAAGAATAGAGTATAGACGAGACGAAGGCTAGGAACTATTCCAGTAATATTCCAGTAATAGACGAGACGAAGTCTGGAGTGCAGACTGAAAAGACAAAACTATTCCAGTAATATTGAAGGCGGAAATATGTACGTAATTGCCATTTCGGTCTTGTCTTGCCAGAAAGTATGTATTTTTTTTTTTGAAATAAGGCAAAAGGCTTGCCATTTTCATTGAATAAGAAGAAGGTTTAATAGTCTTGGCCAAAAGACCAGGTTACAAGCATCACTCTCGCGGCATTATATTACACAAATATTTCGCCCCCGCGAGGCACCATAGCGAAGTTTCCGCTTTGACGTGAGTCACAAGCACCCCGACCGGAATTGCCGTGCTGCGAAACACACGTGCATTTCGCTCTTTCCAAATTTCCCAAGAGATAAGAAGCATAAGGGAAAGAAGCGCCCTTTGAGATTCTGACCTCCCGGAAGCTATGTTACGCCACCACTCCTTGACAGAAACCATGCCTCCCCAATCCATAGGATGGACATCATGTAAACCGAGCCATGTTTTGATCATTCCCCAAACTCTAACCGTGTAACGACACTGGAAGAGAAGGTGAGCTGCTGATTCTGGAGTTTGTTTGCATAGCAGGCAAAGGTTACAGTTGGGCCAGCCCCTGCGCTGAAGCCAGTCTGCCGTTCAAATCCTATTGTTGATGGCCAACCAAGCAAAAAATTTGCATTTGGGAGGAGCCCAATTCTTCCACACCAAAAGAGGCATATCTGAGTCGATAAGGCCAAGAAATTGTGCACGGTATGCCGTCGCCGCCGAATACTAGCCATCATTGGTGAGCTTCCAGGAGATTGAATCAGCCACGCCGAGGTTGAGTTGAATGCGTGATAGCTCACTCCAAAGGTTGACGAACTCGGCTATGTGGTTCACATCAAGGTTCCCGCCAATGTCCACTCTGGAGACCCATGAGTTATTATGTAAGGCCTTCTGGACAGTGCAGTTTTTTCTTGCAGAGATCGCAAAAATATTTGGCGCGATGTCTTTGGGTCTCATACCGTTCAGCCAAGCAGACTCCCAAAACAAGGCCCTCATCCCATCTCCAATCAGAACCTTGGTGGCAGCAGCAAATATGTCTTTATCTTTGTCATCACACGGGTTCCCCAAGTTTACCCAAGGTTTGCTTGGATCCGTCCAAGCTCCCCACAACCACCGGATGCGAAGGGCAGTAGCAAAATTTTCCAAGTTGAGAATACCTAGGCCACCATGCAGTTTAGATTTGCACACTTGCTCCCAGTTGATTTTGCATTTTCCACCAGAAACCTTGTCACAACCAGCCCAGAGGTATGCACGCCGTAGGGAGTCAATCTTTTTCAGTACCTCCACAGGAAGGTTTAGCACCGTCAGGTAATATATAGCAATCGCCGTTACAACCGACTTGACAAGCACAACCCTTCCAGGCGATGCAACATGCTTGCCCATCCAAGGCGTAAGTTGTGCCGCAATCTTATCCTCGAGAGGTTGGAAGTGGATTCTATTTAATCTTTTGATCGACAACGGCAGACCCAGATATTTCATAGGGAATGATGAGCGGTTGGCCGGGAAGAAGAGGAGGATATCATTCAGATCCAAGTTGTCACATCGGATTGGGGCCACAAGGCTTTTCGAGCAGTTGGTATGCAGGCCCATAACCTCTCCAAAGTGGGCCAGCGTGTCCGCAAAGAACTTGACTTCGGATTTGATGGGAGCAAGAAAAACAGCCGCGTCATCCACGTAGAGGGACGCCCTGATCGTCATGGCGTTACCACAAAGAGGGTGCAGCTTTCCTTGGGTAGTAGCCTTCTTGAGAATATGGTGTAGAGGGTCGATCGCCAGAACAAAAAGAAGGGGGGATAGAGGATCTCCTTGCCTCAAGCCCTTCCCTAGCTTGATAGGGTTGCCCGGTATACCGTTGAGCAAGACTCGCGAAGATGCCAAAGCTAATAGAGTCGAGACCCAACCACGAAAGCGCGGAGGAACTCCAAGGTGTTTGAGAAGGTCGAGGAGATAGTCCCAGCGAACAGAGTCAAAGGCTTTCTTGATATCCAACTTGAAAAGTAACGCCGGTGTTTTGTTTCGGTGGAGATGCCTCGCAAGATTGCGCACGTACATGAAGTTATCATGTATACATCGTCGTTTGATGAAAGCACTTTGTGCCTGTGAAACAAGGTCGTTCATGTGTGGGGCGAGCCGGTTGGACATCACTTTGGCAATAATTTTCGCGATGGCATGGATAAGACTGATGGGTCGAAAGTCCGATATATCTTCAGCCCCATCTTTCTTAGGAATGAGGGCGATATCCGCGGAATTGAGCCAATGAAAATGGGTGGCATGCAAGTCAGAGAAGCGACAAATGGCCGACATGAGATCTTCCTTGATAATGTTCCAGCATGCTTTAAAGAAAGCACCGGTGAAGCCATCCGGGCCCGGGGCTTTGTCAGAAGGTAAGGCAAAAACCGCAGCTTTGACCTCCTCCTCAGTGATGGCTGCATCCAACTCCTGAAGGTTGCAATTTGGAGTTGGAATGATCCCCCAATTGATGTCAATGTTGCGTGTGGGATCTTTTTTAGCGATGTTCTTGAAATGGCTATGAATCACTTGCTCCTTCTGGTTGTGTTCCGTGATCCAACCAGAATTGTGCTTGAGACGATGAATGAAGTTTTTTCTCCTCCGATGGTTCATCCGGAGATGGAAGTAACGGGTGTTAGCATCACCCTCCTTCAGATTGGTGATTCTGGAGTTTTGCCTCTTCCTAGATTTCTCAAGCACAGCCCACGCGATGATCTTTCTCTTTAGTCTTTTTCGAAGATCATATTCCTGCTGGGAAAGTTCTCTTTGATCCATAGCCAGGTCAAGATGCAGAATAACTTCAAGCGCCATATGTAATTGGATCTTAGCTTTGGCGAAAAGGGACTTGCTCCAGGAGCGTAATCTCTGGCTAGTGGTTTTGAGCTTATGAAACAGCCTCTGGTATGGCTCGGTGTGCGTTGATTCTTCATCCCAAGCATCCTTGACCGTCTTTTGGAAACCCGGCATCTTTGTCCAATGGTTCTCGAACCGGAAGGACTTCGGTCGCTTGGGCCCATCCTCATTAGCGAGTAAAAGCGGGCAGTGGTCTGATAGTGAGGAGGAGAGGGCATGAAGAATGTGATTGGCGAATTGGATGTCCCAGTCCTCATTGCAAAAAAGCTGTCCAGTTTACTAAGCGTTGGGTTGTTTCTTTCATTGCTCCATGTGAATCTTCGATTCTGTAGATGGATCTCCTTGAGCTCGCAAGAGTTTAAGGTGTTGCGAAACCTAACTAGGCGGCTGCGATCCACATTTGTGCGGTTTTTATCTCGAGCCCGGTATATTTGGTTGAAGTCGCCGTTAACCAGCCACTTTGTTCCTGGTAATGGTTTCTGAGATGACAGCTCAAGGAAAAAAGCATCTTTATGAATGCTTCTAGTTGGCCCGTAGACAGTGGTAAGCTTGAAAGAGTTGTTATCCGAAGAATTCTTGATTGCAACAAACGCCGAGAGAAAATATGATCCGAGCTGGACGTTGGATATATCGATCACAGCTTCATCCCACAACAGCAAGATGCCGCCCTTAGTACCATCAGCAGGCTTGTAGGCGAAATTCTTCAGACGCTGACCACCAAGATAAGGGGGCGGTAATCCTGATGGATGTTGGAATACTATATGAGTGGCAACTATCTCTCTGCTGTAGCGAGCGAAGAACGAGTTCAGTGTACATAGTTAGGTAGCTCTATTTGTGATTGATGATAGTTTAGCAGCAATACTCTATTTGTAGACATCATTCTTCTCTCTTTCACTGACTCACCCTGTTATACTCTGCACCTAGCCGATATCTTATCCGGCTTAGTGGATTAAAATTTTTACTCCAACTTCTCAAATCCCCTCAAATCTCCCTATTTTTACCTACCGCGGCAGCCGAGTAAAAGTGGTGTCTCTCTTCCTCCCTCCCTTCATGCCGCTCTGCCTCCCGCCGCCGCAGCCGCCACGCCCCACCGCCGCCACCGATGACCGTCCGGCCGGCAGGAATGGATATCCCGGCCCCTTCCCTCACGTCGCCGGCCACCGACGGGATTTTTCGCCGCCGGAAATCACCCAGGCGTCGGCGCCGAAGAAGAGTTTGGGTATGAAAAAAAACCCACCGCATCCAAGCTCCTCCTCCAACCACTCCAACGGCCGCCGGGGTGGCCACCGCCTCTCCGACAACGCATGCCGCCCTCCCGCCGCACCTACTGGAGCCAAAAAAGGCTGGAAAGCCGACGGTGGCGGCGGCGGCGCTCGCCGAGGCGACCACGAAGAAGATGAAGAAGGCTAAAGCAGCGCCTCGTCCTAGGCTGACACCTCGTGTTGCAACTCCAGCGCCAAGTGCTCGATGAAATTCCAACAAGGTAAAAAGAAAAACCTCATTTCTTTTTGGTATCCGACAGTGATTGTTGGTGGCCGGTAGTGATTGTTAATAGTGTTTGCTTTTTATATTATAGAGAGGAGATAAACACAGCCGAATTCATCGCCTCATTGGAGTCCTCGGCCGCCATTGGTTGGCTCGATCCATAACATATATATGCTTTGTTTGTGGTGATTTTGGATGAACCATTGTGTTTGATGTGATGTCTTTTGGGTGAATTTCACAAGTTTTAATTTGAAAAACGCGATGATGAGACTTTATGTGTTACCACAGTTATGCTATGTAGTGTTTGAAATTCGTGCGGCTAGGATACAAAATCTAGACAATTTTATTTTTATTCCATTAACTTTTAGGGGATCGGCTAGGTGTGGCCACCCTTAGTGGAGTAAAATTTATTCCACTAACTTTACTCCACCAGATACTTCCACTAAAGGATCGGTTAGAAATGCCCTAATTAAGGAAGACAAAATAAGGCGATTTTTTTTGCAACCAGTAGGATATATAGATGCAATGATAGTTCTCACAAAAAGAAAAAGATGAAACAATAGTAAAATTGCATTAGTAATGCAAATACTCTGATTACATGAGCCTAGCCTAGAAACAACAATTATTCATTGGCTCACTAATGCTAGCTAGAATGCTTATGAGCTCAACCAAGATAGAAGGGCAACTCGTGGTCAGATGCTGGAAGCAGTTGGTGGCCATCATGACAGTTAGGTTTGCCAGAGCGGAAGATCCAAATAATGAAGGGGAGGAGACGAGTGAAGGGAATGCGGTGGAGAATGGCGTGGAGACCGGGGGCTTTCAGCCAGGAATAGGGGAGCAAGGGCGGGGAAAAGCATGTGGGCGGTAGGAAACGGGGGGGATGACGGACGTCAACGCCATTAAACCAGTGAGCTCCAGTTTTTTTGCCTCCCAGCCCTTATGTTGGTAGATTTTTTAAGGGAGGTGTGAATAAGGAATTGGCTATGGTTGTTGTAATGCTAGTAACAAGAAATTTTAAAGAACAACACATGAGATTATAATGTCATGGTCCGGTTATAACAATGTGGTTACACCACCTAGTAAAGGTCTTCATAGGAGCACCACCTAGTAAAGGCCCTCCTTGGCTTGCAGAATCATTTGGTGGTCCGTTCATAGGGTGAGTTTCGATGAGCCCTTGGGCGCCTGCTGCCATGAAAAAAGTGGCCGCCCACTGCAGTAGGTATTGAAAGTGTGTTGGGCATTGGTAGCTCAGGAGTCTGTGATGGAGGCTGAAATGGGCGGTAGTTATTCAGCGGAAATGAATGCATCATTCGTCCAAAGGCGGTTGTGTTAACCACAGGGTATGCTGGATGAGCGTTCATTGGGCTTGATGAGATCCAACCGGCAAGATGTACCGAGTTCGGTTGGAATATTGGTTGATGTTGCAATGGCAATGCCTGCTGGTAGTTGACATAGCCCGAGCGTGTGCAATCAGCATACCCAACGGGACTCCCATTGTGCCTAGTAGTTAATGTATCCAACAAGCCAAAGCTTTGACGGGATGTTAAGTTCGACCCACCATTCTGAGCTCGATTTGGCGCAATAACTACTTCCTGGGCATGAGAACTCGGGCGTCGATTTCTAGCCACGTTTACAGAGTGGCTTGCCTGTACTATTTGGGGGTAAGCATCCTGAGCTCGAGTGGGCATATGGATTAAATCTTGAGCACAAGACCTGAGTTTTGATTTTCGGTTACAGTTCCAGAGTTGGTTGCTCGTACAATCTTTCGCAAAGCTAGAGTGTTGCTCACATACTTTGACAACACACAGGGGAAGTGGGGGCAGTGGTCATCTAGTTCAGCAGCAGGACAGGATACCATTGTCTTCAGTGTTTTATTTCCCATGTCAACAGAGATCATTTGCGCCTTCTTGATGTCCAACCTCACCAAGCAATTCATGTGGACAACATCATCACCATTGATGCTCACGGTGGGGAAAGATGGTAACAAGTTCATTATTGATGAGTTACCAGCAGTGTTGTCCCCAAGCCCAACCAACAAAGCAGAATGGTCTTGGTTCACAACCAATATGTCATCACCATGAACAAGGCACCCCCTGCGCCAACCATCGTCCGAAAGGAGTCTTTTCCATATGACGGACCTCCAACCAATTAACTTGTGAGGCTCCATGGAGTCCAAATCATTGTTCTGTTTCACAAAGGATGGATCATCACAGGTTTTATCCGGAAGATATGCCGCCGCAATGCCTTCTTCATCTTTGTTTTTTGGGGGTAAAGAAATAAGTTCAATCTCGACTAACTTGAGCGATCCATTGATGCAAGTGATGTCTCGGATGACCCATGGGCACAAATGACAATCAGCCTCGTTCCCAGGCATCAGGCCAGGAAGTGGGACAAACCACACGCATGCATAAGTCTCATCAGAGAGCACATCGCACATCGCACACCATAATACCCCTCCAAAGATCGACCCAGCCTAGCAGGCTTCCTCCAAGGGGGATCACCTTGTGCGATGCAACAGGAAGCTGCTCCTCAATCGGTGATTTCTCCAGATAAGCAGGTTTCCTGGTCCAATCTTTGGACACCGACGAGTACAAGTGGAGTTCATATCCTCCTTGAGCATCATCACGGCTCGGGCACAGACCAGCCAGGATGTACTCCCCGTCGTCGCCGCAACAGTGAATGCGAAGATCGCGTGGCACGAGGAAGCTACGACCCGGCGGGTCCGGAATCCGGGTGAGTGTCGGTGGTCTCCCCTGAACGGCCTTGTACATGTAGTACTCGCTTGACCGCTGCACGAGCCTGGTGGACCAGTTGAGTGGCAGGTGCAGGAGAAGGAACTGCTTCTCGGAGCGGACAACGCGTGGCTCGCCGGCGAAGTTCGCGTGCTGGAGGCCCGGGCAGTGGATGCACACGTAGGAGAGGGCCGGTGGGTGGGCGAGGCAGATGGTGACCTGGACGGCGTGGCCTTTGCTTGTCTCGGCTCCGGCCGTGGTGGAGTTGTGGCGGTGGGCAAGGTAGACCCTTGTGTCGAGGATGATCCAGGGCGGGAGGCCTTGGGAGGCGTCCAATTCCGTTATGGTGGGCGGGTTCAAGCAGGCGGCGACCCTGGAATTGGATCCGCTCATTGTTCTCGGTAGAGGTGAAGGAGGATGAGGCGCAGATCTGATTTGTGCGTGTTGACTCTGAGGTCCGAGCAGTGATTTTTATGGGATCGTGCGCAGGGAGAAACCGGGTCGGATTTGAGAGGTGGCTTCTCGGTCGTGTTTGGGTAGGATTGTGTCGCCAACATCTATCTACGTACGAGGCGGAAGAGCACAAAGCCGGTGAACTAATTGTGGTTTCGTACTAAAAATTAGTCTGCGAGTATGGACGGTGAGCAACGCGACGGGCTTGTGTTGTTGAAAACGGCGTACTAATTCCGCGAGCACAAGCCATGCAACATGCTGGACCGGCCAATTTTTAGTAGGAAACCACAATTTATAGCTGGATCCATCGGGACGCAACTTAGTTTGATTGACGTCACGTACATAACCTTGCAAATACTCTCGATCCTCGTCCAACTACACAGACGTCGCAGACGAGATCAAGCTACAGATCGAAAGATGGACGAGACGGCCGCGCCGCTGCCGAAGGCCGTGTCGCTCCCGGACGACGCCATCCGTGAGATCCTCGTCCGCATGGAAGGCACGGCCGCTCTCTTCCGCTGCGCCGTGACGTGCAAGAGCTGGAGCCGCCTCGTAGCCGACGCCTCCTTCCTTCGTCGTCGCTGGCCGGATGATCATGGGGCGAGCCGCTTCCTCGCCGGGTTCTTGGCCCCGAAACGGCTCGACCGTACGGACCCCGACTTCCGGACTGGGGAGCCCATGTTTGCGACGTTTTTTGTCCCGACGCCACGGTCGGTGTTCCCCCGCCGCTCCCTCAGCTCCTATTTCCCCAACGCCGACGCGTGCAACCTCGACGGCGCGGAGCCGCTCACTGCGCGCCGCGGCCTCCTTCTCGTGCGCCTCTCCCCGAACGTAGCTGCTGGCTATAAGTACGGCAAGTCTGTCGTTCATTTGGCTGTGTGCAATCTGCTCGCCGGTGTGTGCGAAGTGCTTCCCCCTCTATGCGGACATTTGAACTTCCGTAAAAGCAGCTACACCATCCTAACTAGTGCAGACTGCTCGCCGAGCGCAGAGCAACAGTCTTTGCAACCGGGCTACTCGACCTTCTTTAAAGTGTTAATCATTGGCCCGATGAAATTCGGCCCGCCCAGCCTTTATACGTTCTCATCTAGTGAGTCAAGGTGGAGAGAGCCTATAAAATTAACTTTTGACACTGCTGGAGGGATCCGTGACTGTAAGCATCCCGACGCCAGTGTGTCTCGTGGTAAGGTGCATTGGAGCGTCCGGAACTGGTATCCTGACTACTCCCTTGACATGGACATGGAGAAGTTTCACATCTCCCAGACAATGATCATGGACAGGACAACTTACTCGGAAACCAATGAGGACCCACAACTTGCGGTCACTGCAGATGGGACGCCCTTGGTGTTACTTCTGTCAAGACCAGGCCTCCAACTGAAGGTCTGCACGCGGCAAGACGGAAGAAAGAGCGAGGATGGTGCTATTGTCAAGGCCGCGTGGCTCACCACGCGCACTATCGAGTTGAAACCACCTAGTTTGATTAAAAGAAGGCCAGAGAAAATATACCTGAGATTGTTAGGAGAGAAGAGTGGCACGATGCTACTCAAGGATAGTCAGAGGCACATTTACATTGCTGACGTTGAGACAGGAGAGATGGAGGAGTTTGAGTTGCCTGATGGTTTTGATGGGCTTAACCGTCGGAAGGTCGTGCTGTTCGAGATGGACTGGTTGGCGCTATTTGTTTCCCGGCTCCAGAAGTGGTAGGTGCATGTATGTACCAAGGATTAGTTGTTTTTTTTTTGTTCTGTCATGTTTCAGCATTGGGTGGATCATTGTTAAGCCAAGTCACGCTTGTTACTGGTTTTGCCCAACATGAACTCAATTTTTGGTCTTTAGCTTGTTACTTGTTTTGAGTAGCTTTGATAAGATATTTGAGAAATTTATGCATTGGATTTCAATTTTGTATAAACGTGTGGAAGCATCAGGCTCTTGTGCATGTGGGTGACATTGAGAAATAACAAATGTTGTGAAATTCTCACTCTAAACACAAGGATTTGTGAAGCCAAACAAGATGGACTTGACGGTTGATTATACTTTTTTCATGCCGAGGGTGTGAAGAAGTTAATTCTCACAATTTCATAATGCTATCATGTGACGACACTCAACAACCCCGCATCATTACTGTCACATGGTGTGGGACGGCTTTGCGTGATATAAGTACTTTGGGTGTTCGATTTACCATGTAGTTCTTTGATAAAGGGAAATATAATAAAGCTTCACGTCCCGAACCAATTTCTATCGAGCGGCGTTGGGTCTCTCCATGTCCTATTACCTGATGAACATAGGGTAGCACCGCCCCTCATAGAGGTGAATTCGCCAACCGACTCCAACGCCATCGATGCTGCTTGTCCTGCCTCATCCTCCAAGCTGGCGAGACAGATATCTAATCGGAGCTTTGCTGTCACAGCAACGTCTTTGTCTAGTACCAGAGATACGTAATCCGTGACCGATGAGCTCTTGGATCCTCTCTGCATAGTTTTCAGGACATCTGTCAATTTCTAGTTTCTCTAGATGTTGCCGTATGTGTTTGTAGATGCGCGGATTAATAAAAAAACATTGCACAATGGATGTTCAATCAGCATATCTATCTAAAAAATAGTCATCGATGATAAAATTGGCAAGTATGTCATTTCTCAACCAATGTGATTTCTGTTGAGTAAATAGGCAATTTCTCGATTAAATTAATCCATGAGTAAATCACTAGCATGGCATTGACTAAGTTGATGACGTACTGACTCTGATCTAAACATGCACGTACTAAGCAAACAGTATACAAATCTACACATACTGCTAGTACTGCTAATATGAAAATAATCAGGAGCGGGATAAACGAATTATACCCTCCAGTAGGCCACGCAGAGGCCGCGGCTTTGGTGGCAGCAGCGGCGTCCTCGGCGGCCTTCTTGTCGGCTTCAGCTTTCTCGGCGGCGGCACGGTCAGTGTCGGTGGACATGGTGATGATGAAGGCGACGCGGACGTATAGACGATCGGAAGCGAGCAGTCGCGTAATCGCTGCCCAAAAACCTATTCGCCCCTCACCCCGTACAGGAACCAGAAGGGCGTGGTTTCGGAGACCTGCTCTCCCGTCGACCGTGTACGCGGCGGACGGGATGGAGTCACCGGCGGCAACTGCAGCGAATGAACGACGGTGGGCGTGCGCGTGAGCAGATGTGATCTGTTCGTGGCGGCTAGGGTTAGGAGACACCGCATACTTATAGGCGCAGCCGCGTGGAGAGACGTGGGCTCGACCCACGTCCCAGTCCGTGACAGCCCACGATCCGACGTCTCACATCGTGGCCCAGCTGTCAGAAAACTCTCCGTTAGTGACTGGCAAAAATAAGCGCGTAGGTGTGAGCTCGGCTCGGCTCGATCCCGCAACCCGCGTCGCGTCGTGACGAGGCGTGGCGTGGCGTGGCGAGGCGGGCGGCAGAGGAGGAGTGCGCGAGGGCCTCTTCTCTTCTCAAGCTCCAATAGCATGTAGAAGAGAAACCCTTATAAACCACTCCAACTCTCCTTCCACTTCCGGAGTGGGACTAAACTTCCCACTACACCTAGTGCCATATAACCCACATGGGCCCTTAGAGATTTTTCAGAAATTGCAATATGGGCCTAGAGCCCATCTCAGATTTCAGCAATCCCCCACCAGATCTCGAGGGCCCATTGTGTCCTCTGTTCCAATTGCTGTTTCTATATACCAGTGTTTCAGTGAAGACCTGTTAAGGTTGAACTTCACCTAGAACAAGTGGCTACACTCCTTCACAACTGAACAATGGACTATGCTTTGAATTGTCAGTTTGGCGTAAAGAAGTTTCACTACATGTCTTACTAGTACTAGGCTGCCGAAGGCTGACCCCTCGGGTGGAGCATATAAGTCACACTCCTGGCCTATTCATGAGCTTACTAGAGATCACCCCAATCTCATAGACTGTGACCAGCAGTCGGGCTCATATAGGTGTGTTCCTCCAAAAATCGCTCTGTAGGATAGCATCTTGCTTTTGTAAGCTTTGGAACACATTAAGACCATAGTCATCCTACCATACAGTATCGAGAGTATTGCATCTCCAATGGAGTGGGTTAGTATAGTTACTCTCCTCAGTTCACCACTGGCTTGTTTTCCCAGGTCCTAGTTCACGGGATCTCCGATCACATAGGTTGGGTTACCACCATGGCAACTCATGTGGGTCTCATACCCATCTCGCTCGATGCATTATCTATCACAACACATGATAGCCCTTTTGTAAAGGGATCTGCCAGATTCTTAGCTGTATGGACATAGTCCAACGCTATCACTCCGGAGTTTCTTAATTTTCTGACAGCTTTTAATCTCATTCTTATGTGTTTGGTGGACTTCATGTTGTCCTTTGAACTCTTCACCTTGGTGATGACAGTCTGATTGTCACAGTTCATAAGGATAGCCGGAACCGGTTTATCAACCAATGGCAAGTCCATCAAAAGATCTCGAAGCCATCTCGCTTCAACACTAGATGTGTCTAATGCCGTTAATTCTGCTTCCATTGTCGATCTCGTTAAGATCGTTTGCTTGCAAGACTTCCAGGAAACAGCGCCACCTCCAAGAGTAAACATATACCCAGTTGTGGCCTTCATCTCATCAGCATCAGAGATCCAATTCGCATCACTATACCCTTCAAGTACCGATGGGTATCCGGTATAGTGAAGTCCATAGTTCATAGTACCTTTCAGATAGCGCATAACTCTCTCAACAGCATGCCAATGTACATCACCCGGTTTGGAAACAAACTGGCTCAGTTTGCTCACAGCAAACGCGATGTCAGGCCTCGTTGCGCTCGCTAGGTACATTAGTGAACCAATGATTTGAGAGTATCTCAATTGATCTTTAGCCATGCCTTTGGACTTTCGAATCAATACGCTAGGATCATATGGTGTTTGAGATGGTGTGCAGTCCGAATATCCAAAACGACTCAACACCTTCTCAACGTAATGGGATTGCAGAAGTGTGATCCCACCCTCATTATCTCTCAGTAGCTTGATGTTCAAGATAACATCAGCCACACCAAGGTCTTTCATCTCAAAGTTCTGAGATAGAAACGATTTGACCTCCTTAATGACTTTGAGGTTTGTTTCGAATATCAGTATGTCATCAACATACAAGCACAGTATAACTCCTTCGCCCCCACCATGGCGATAGTATACACATTTGTCAGCCTCATTAACAACGAAACCAACAGATGTCAGAGTTGTATTAAACTTATCATGCCATTGCTTAGGTGCTTGTTTCAGGCCATATAAAGATTTTATCAACCTACAGACCTTTCTTTCCTGACCATCTATCACAAAGCCATCAGGCTGTTGCATGTAGATTTCCTCCTTTAGCTCTCCATTTAGAAAAGCCGTCTTAACATCCATCTGATGGACGAGAAGACCATGTGAGGCCGCCAACGAGAGTAATACTCAAATGGTGGTCAGTCTAGCCACAGGTGAATAAGTATCAAAGAAATCTTCCTCTTCTTGCTGGTCATAGCCCTTGGCCACAAGCTTAGCCTTGTATTTTTCAATCGTACCATCGGGCCTAAGCTTCTTTTTGAACACCCACTTACATCCCAGTGGTTTGCAACCATAGGGACGGTCAGTGATCTCCCATGTCCCGTTAGCCATGATGGAATCCATCTCGCTACGGACCGCATCCTTCCAGTAGTCAGCTTCTGGAGAGGCATATGCTTCTGAAATAGAAGTGGGAGTATCATCCACGAGGTACACGAAGAGATCATCACCAAAGGTCTTTGCAGTCCTTTGTCTCTTGCCCCTACCAAGGGTTTCCTCGTCATCCTCCTCAGGATTTTCATCATGTGTTTGTTCATAATATTCCATAGGGATGGCAGGTTCAGGAGTCTCCTCAGATTCCTGTCTAGAAGTGCTTTGCATATCTCTCATAGGAAAAATATCCTCAAAGAATGTAGCATCCTTAGACTCCATAATTGTACCGAGCTTCTGGTCAGGTACCTCAGATTTCACTACTAGAAATCTATAGCCAACGTTGTTCTTAGCGTAGCCCAAATTAACGCAGTCCACAGTCTTGGGTCCAAGCTTACGCTTTTTGGGGATCGGCACGTTGACTTTCGCCAAACAGCCCCAAGTGCGCAAGTACGAGAGTGTCGTCCTTCTCTTTGCCCATTTCTCATAGGGAGTGATCTCATTATCCTTTGTCGGAACTTTATTCAGGACATGACATGCCGTCAGTATAGCCTCCCCCCACCATGCCTTGGATAAACCCGATGTATCTAACATGGCATTAACCAAATCAGTTAGAGTACGGTCTTTCCGCTCGGCAACCCCGTTTGACTGGGGTGAATAGGGAGGCGTCCTCTCATGAATAATGCCGTGTTCCGCACAGAAGGAATCAAACTCACTCGAGAAGTACTCTCCACCACGATCTGACCGGACTCGTTTAATTTTCTTTTCAAGTTGATTTTCAACTTCTGCCTTATAGATTTTAAAATAGTGTAGAGCCTCATCTTTAGTATTTAACAGATGCACATAGCAATATCTAGTGGAATCATCTATAAATGTCATGAAGTATCTCTTTCCACCTTTAGTCAACACACCATTCATCTCGCAAAGATCAGAATGTATGAGTTCTAATGGTGCCAGGTGTCTCTCCTCCGCGGCCTTATGAGGCTTGCGAGGTTGCTTAGCTTGCACACATGAAAGGCACTTAGAACCTTTGGCTAAAGTGAAACTCGGGATTAAATCCAACTTGGCTAGCCGCGTCATAACACCAAAACTAATATGACAAAGACGTGAATGCCAAACTTCAGATTCATTAACATTTGAATGAATATGGTTCACGACTTTATTACAAAAATCTGCGAGGGAAAGGCGGAACATCCCTCCGCTCTCATAACCTTTTCCAACAAAGAGTCCATATTTTGTAACAACTAATTTATTAGACTCGAAAACCAAGTTAAACCCTTCTCTACATAGAAGGGAGCCACTAACGAGGTCTTTTTGATGGCGGGGACATGCTGCACGTTCTTCAGCTGCACGATCCTTCCCGAAGTAAACTTCAGATCGACCGTGCGATGACCATGAACAGAAGCACTCGCGCCATTCCCCATCAATACGGACCCGTGACCTGTGACCTGGTAAGAAGTGAACAATGAAATGTCAGCACACACATGAACACCTGCACCTGTGTCCACCCACCAATCGTTGGGTTGAAACACTGAAAAAACAGTAAATAAATTACCGTACCCAGATGCACCATTCTCATTGTTGCCCACAATCATGTTGACAGACTTGGAGTCCTGTCCTGACTTCTTGTACTTGTTTGGGCACTTGTTGGCCCAATGTTCAACCGAACCACAAGTAAAGCAGCCCTCGTCCTTCTTGTTCTTCTTGAGGGTCTTCTTACCCTTCTTCTTAAAGTCGGTATTGTGTTGGACACCGTTCTTTCCCTTGGACTTGTGGGAGTTGAAGTTCTTCTGATTCACCATGTTGGCAACAGAAGTCCCTTCGGCCCCTTTTCCGTGCGAGTCTTTTGCCCTCGAATTCTGCTCAACACTCAGATGGCCAATGACATCCTCCACAGAGAATTCACGCCTCTGATGTTTCAGAGTGGTGGCAAAGTTCCTCCAGGAATTAGGGAGCTTAGCGATTATGCAGCCCGCGACAAACTTGCCCGGTAACTCGCACTTGAGAAGCTCAAGTTCCTTAACAATGCATATTATCTCATGAGCCTGCTCCAATACAGGACGGTTTTCAACCATCTTGTAATCGTGGAACTGCTCTATAATATACATCTCACTCCCTGCATCGGCGGCCCCGAATTTAGATTCGAGCGCCTCCCACAAGTCCTTGGCGACATGCACATGTAAATATGCGTCGACCAGTTTATCTCCAATCACGCTAAGAACCGCTCCGAGAAACACAATGGTAGCCTCCTTGAACGCCTTCTCCTGTTCAGGAGCAATCGTTCCCGTGGAGACACCGGTGACCCAGAACACGTTCATAGCCGTGAGCCATAACGTGGTCTTAGTCTGCCAACGCTTGAAGTATGTACCGGTAAACTTATCCGGTTTCAATGCAGCGGCAAAGCCACTTGCCGAGAAATTCCTACACATATTAGGTTTTTGGATTGTTGAGTAAATAGGCAATTTCTCGATTACATTAATCCATGAGTAAATCACTAGCATGGCATTGACTAAGTTGATGACGTACTGACTCTGATCTAAACATGCACATACTAAGCAAACAATAGACAAATCTACACATACTGCTAGTACTGCTAATATGAAAATAATCAGGAGCGAGATAAACGAATTATACACTCCAGTAGGCCACGCAGAGGCCGCGGCTTTGGTGGCAGCAGCGGCGTCCTCGGCGGCCTTCTTGTCGGCTTCAGCTTTCTCGGCGGCGGCACAGTCGGCGTCGGTGGACATGGTGATGATGAAGGCGACGCGGACGTATAGACGATCGGAAGCGAGCAGTCGCGTAATCGCTGCCCAGAAACCTATTCGCCCCTCACCCCGTACAGGAACCAGAAGGGCGTGGTTTCGGAGACCTGCTCTCCCGTCGACCGTGTACGCGGCGGATGGGATGGAGTCACCGGCGGCAGCTGCAGCGAATGAACGACGGTGGGCGTTCGTGGCGGCTAGGGTTAGGAGACACCGCATACTTATAGGCTCCGAGTCCGTGACAGCCCACTATCCGACGTCTCACATCGTGGCCCAGCTGTCAGAAAACTCTCCGTTAGTGACTGGCAAAAATAAGCGCGTAGGTGTGAGCTCGGCTCGGCTCAATCCCGCAACCCGGGGCGTGTCATGACAAGGCGTGGCAGGCGGCGGAGGAGGAGTGCGCGAGGGCCTCTTCTCTTCTCAAGCTCCAATAGCATGTAAAAGAGAAACTCTTATAAACCACTCCAACTCTCCTTCCACTTTCGGGGTGGGACTAAACTTCCCACTACACCTAGTGCCATATAACCCACATGGGCCCTTAGAGATTTTTCAGAAATTGCAATATGGGCCTAGAGCCCATCTCAGATTTCAGCAATTTCTACTTTGTATCTCCTTAGAAAGATAGGTAGATGAAATCATGTACCACAGTAAGTAATAAAAACATGATAACAACATATAAGTAAACACGATTCAGAAACTATGGAGCGCCGAATGCTTAAACAAGTTCAATATAAGACCACGAGCTACCATTGCCTAAAAACCTGAGCATTTGTGTGCCCTCTGATTCTGACGCACATCATGGTTAATTGGCACAGTACATTGTGGAGATGCAATGAACGGACAAAACATCGGCAAAACGAGGCTAATTTTTCATCTCGATCTTTAACAAGCGATAGGAAATGTCACGGATAAACTAAAACAGCAGCCTGATTACTGCATTAGTCTAGAAACCCAGATTCACCATTGCTGGAACACTCATGGACATCATCCATCACTCACCTAATGCGGCAAGCACATGTCCATGAGCTCCATGATGAGAGAAGGGCAGCTTTCCCACAGATGCTGGAAGCCGCTGGTGACCATGACCGCCCTGAGCTTCGCCGGATCTGCAAGAAAATCGAAGCACGCCTTCGTTGGTCCCTCACAATGGTGCTGCTCGGCTAGCGCCAGGATGGTCACGACCGTGTCCACGTCAATGCACTCGCAGATCCACTCCTCACAGATTAGCTTCAGCCGCCCCATGCCATACCTGTCTGCCGCGACGAGAATTTTCCGGCACGTGACGTGGTCGTTCGCCATCCCCTGCAGTGACAGTGAGCTCGTGTACGCGTAACGGAGCAGCGCCTTGAACACCTCCATGTCCATGTCTTCCAAGCGCACGACGCCAGCAGCGGCAGCATTGCCTTCCTTCATTGGTCCGAAGAGCTCGGCTGCGAAGACCGGCGAGCGGGCCGCGAGGATGCACCGGTGTGCGGCCACGGTCTTGCCGCCAACCTCGAACACCACGTCGGCGCCCTTCTCAGTCTCGAGGAGCTCGCCAAAGTCCTCAAGTATGGGGGCACCGAGACGTAGGTCACAGCGTTGTCCGCGGAACGGTACCTGTGTATGACGACGATGTCGCACCGGACCATGAACGAGTTGTTCTTTAGATGCTTGGAGTTCTCCAGGACCTTCCTGTTGATGAACTTCGTACACACCCAGCGGCCCCTGGAGGTGAATTCGTCCACCGATTCCAACGCCAGCAACGCCGCCTGCTTCGCCTCCTCCTCCTCGCCCGCAAAACAGAATCTGAACTGGGCCTTCACCGCCGTCGCGCCATCTTCTTTTAGTTCCAGGGAGAAGGCCACATAGTCCGCAACCTCCGAGCGATCACCGTTGGGGTAATAGTAGATGCACCAACGGTGGCCGCCGACTGTGAAGGGCTGGGAACCGATCCCCTCGCCGGTGGGGACGCCCTTGGTTCGGGAGTAGTCGTGGATCGTGAGAAAGTGGTACCCTTCCGTTTTGTCGGTGACGATGGCGGATGCGGACCCCGACGGCGACATTGCCGGCCTACTCCTCGGGATTGGGGCGTCGTCGTTTGCTGCTGCTGCTCCTGCTTTGGGCGAGGGTTTTGCGCAGGGCGGCGGTGAACGAAACAACTGGGCGTACGATGGTTTCATGCAAGTTCGATTTTTGATCCAACGGTGCATGTGATCCATCGTACTAAGGCAGGATTGTGGATTGAAACTGTTGTCTCGTACGCTTAGGGGAGACGAAAGGAGGAAGGAGATCCTTTGGAAGATTTCGCCCAAATCTCCAGACGTCAATTCTGGCATTAAACGAATTTTATGAACACGACAGTTGAAGTGAATCCTTTATGGCCATATATATCAACGAGTCCAAAAATGCGAACCAACATGTTGTTGGATGTAGGAATGAAAATGGAGTGGAAACTTTCCGTTTTTTCAGAGGAAAAATGAAACAGAGAGAAAATATGAAAACGGAAACGGAAATTTGCAAAACGGAAGTGGAAATGTAATTTTTTATGCGGAAATGAAAACAAAAACGGAACGGTGTTTTCCGGTGAAACATGCATGAAAATGGAACTTTTCGTTTCCATGAATATGGAATTTCTGTTTTTACTATACACATATAGCTGCTTTGTAGCCCTAAAGAGAACACGATGACACAACTAGTAGAATGGATCTAAGACCAAACTTTTACTACCACACATGTACTCAACTTAACCATATACGCAATGGATAATTATATATCCACGTACAGCTACGAAAGGGTTTACATAATCTTCCTAAATATACTTCTCTGCCCCCCCCCCCCCCCCCCCCCGATTTTCAGGTGGGTGGGGCCCCTTCCTCCCCCTTCCCCACTGATCATTAGCCACGTTGCTAATTACGTAAAGTATGTAACTATCTCTACATAAGTGTAGCATTGCTGATACGCAATTGTCCGGTACTACTATAATATTACGCTAAGTTGCTAACATAATGATATTATTTTGTAGCCATGTTAACAACTCATTAAACTTGTTTGTTTTTGTGTGTATTTCTCTATAATTCAACGGGTTTTTAAGTTCCGATCAATGCCTATTTTTGTTTCCGTATCCGCTTTGTATTCGCTCCATGTCCGTTTTCGATAGTATCTTTTTCCGTATTCATTTCCGGGATTTCTGTATTCGTTTCCGCTTCTGCAAAACAATATGAAAACAAATATGATAGCACTCAGTTCGCTCCGTTTTCATCCCTAATTGGATGGTTAGATGGACTGTGGTATCCCAGCCCTCTTGGTGCTTGCATTTATTTCTGGATTATTTCAGGATTTCTGGCGATGTGCATTCAGTGGGAGGAGACGTTTCCATCAATGACGAGGTGCCTATGGTGACTTCGTAAATTTTAAGATGATATGCCGACTCAGTCTTTCGGAGGTGCTCATAGAGGTAGGGTGTGCGTGTGTGCGTTCATAGAGATGAGTGTATGCACGTGTATATGAGCGTTTGCGTCTGTACCGTGTTCAAAAACGAGTCCTAAAAATTGATTGATGTTGAGAACTATAGCCATATTACCCCCAAAAAAACACTATAGTCATATTTTCCATAAAAGATAAATAAACTATAGCCATATTTGACCACAGGCCATGCGATCTACTATATTTTTTAGAAACTTCACATGTTGTGTGTTGCCATGTGCACGATTATCCTCACAATTATGGTTTTAAGAAGTATAAGTGCTAGAAAATAAAAAAGTAAAATTTATAGAAATACCTAAACACGAACCCATTATGAGATTATAATTTTTCCTGTGATGAAGGACACATTGATTTTTAACACAGTACAGAAGCAAGCGCTCATATACATGCACATACACTCATTTCTATGAACGCACACACGCACACCCTACCCGTATGAGCACCGTAGACATCTCGTCATTGACGAAAATGTCTCCTCCCAATGAATGGGCATCGCCGAAAATCCTAAAATAAATTCAGAAATAAATGCGAGCACCAGGACCTGAATCCTGACGGGCTAGGGATAGCACAGTCCCTCTAACCATCCAACCACATGTTGGTTCACAAGGACCTATTGATTTGAGCGGCATACTTATCAACTCTCCCCCTAGGCGGCTGCATTTACATACCTCTCCTCTCCCCTGGATCGAACCATCGCCGCTGAGTCCCTATAGGTCCCCGGATAGGATCACAAGCAGTTTCTCGTCACAAGTCTTATCGTTGGTTGCAACAAGTTTCCTCTCGGCAACGACCTAGGTTTTTGCATGCAAAGTTGGCGTATGTGTCTGATGCAAACTAGGTGACTTGCGAAGGATCAAAAAGGATGCGCCCGGAGGGTCTTGGTGATTTTTATGAGCGGTTGGACCTCCATGAGAGTGTTGATTGTAGGTAAGGTCGTATCGGGTGTCGAAAAGCTCATAGATTTCCGATGCCAAAATACTACTGGTATAGCTTTCAATCCACCATGGTGCATGTAAGCTTAGGCTGTTCTCGAACTATCAGGGGAGGGGCGTGTGCATTTGGTGAGTTGTTGGCGCTTGTGCAAGCCAACGTCCCCACCATTGTCTTCCGGCTGTGTCCATATCCGGCGGCCGGCTGTGTCGAAGTAAAAGATGTCAATGAGAGGTACATAGATGTGTACGTTCGAGCCTCTCCGGATAGTGCCCAGTGGAGATTAACTTGTGTATATGGAGAGCCTAGAGTGGAGAACAGACACCTGATGTGGGATAAACTAAGAAGTTTGAAGGCTACTTCCAATCTTTCTTGGGCAGTGGTCGGCGACTTTAATGAAGCATTATGGCAATTTGAGCACTTTTCCTTTACTAGTCGATCGGAAGCCCAGATGTCGGCGTTTCGTGATGTCTTGGCAGACTGTGATCTTACCGACTTGGGGTTCAAAGGGGTGCCATTCACGTATGACAACAAGCGAGGGGGAAAGCGAAATGTTAGAGTGCGCTTGGATCGCCTTGTGGCCAGCGATGCATGGCACGACATTTTTGAGCAGGCGTCAGTAGAACATTTGGTATCTTCCTGCTCTGATCATTACTTATTACTGATCCGTCTCCATGGGAAACAACTTGTGCAGAATAAGCGAAGATGCCGACAGTATGAGCTGTTTTGGGAGAGGGCGTCTGACCTTCCCGAGATGATCGAACAAGCTTGGGCAGCAGCCGGGGAGAAGGATGACCTCGGAGCCATACATGGATGTCTAAAAAAGATGATGAAGTCTCTGCATGAGTGGAGCAATCGGCGTTTTGGGAATATTCTGCGCCAACTTGGGGAGCTGCGTGCAGAACTAGATCACCTTCTTGGAAGTGGGGCGGACAAGTGTGAAGTTCGGAGGGTCAATGATCAGCTGAATGAGCTCTTATATAAGGAGGAGATGCTATGGCTGCAGCGATCTCGTATTAATTGGCTCAAAGAGGGTGATCGAAACACCAAATTTTTTCATAGAAAGGCTATCTGGAGGGCGAAGAAAAATAAGATCACCAAGCTTAAGAATGCTCATGGTAATTGGGTGACATCTCAGAATGATCTGCAGGCCATGGCCACCTCATATTTCCAGGAGTTGTTCACCCGGGATCTCAGTTTAAACCCCGAGGAAATTATTCAGTTGGTCGATCACAAGGTCTCACCTGAAATGAATGAGAGTTTGTGCCGAGATTTTTCGGAAAAGGAAATTGCCGATGACTTATTTGAAATTGGCCCGCTGAAGGCCCCGGGGACCGACGGTTTTCCGGCGAGGTTCTACCAGCGAAATTGGGGTATTCTCAAGGGGAAAGTGGTGCCTGCGGTTCAACAATTTTTTGCTACTGGTTATATGCCCCCGAATGTGAACCATACAGCTATAGTATTAATTCCCAAAGTGGAACAGCCAGCCTCACTAAAAGAGTTCAGGTCAATTAGCCTCTGTACTGTTCTGTATAAAGTAGTTGCAAAGTGCCTCGCAAATAGACTGAAGCCAATGCTTGGAGATATCATATCAGTGAATCAAAGTGCTTTTGTGCCCGACAGATTAATTACAAATAATGCACTTGTAGCCTTTGAGTGCTTCCACTTCATCGAGCACAATACTAATCCCGGGAAGAATTTTTGTGCATACAAGATTGACTTGTCGAAGGCCTACGACCAGGTGGACTGGGACTTCCTAGCGAAGACGATGAAAGGCTTAGGTTTCGCTCACCAATGGATCGAATGGATTATGTCGTGTGTATCTGAGTTACCCCGTCAAATTTAATGGAACCTTGCTGGATTCATTCACCCCCACCCGTGGCCTCCGACAAGGGGACCCCCTATCACCATTCCTATTTTTGTTTGTAGCGGATGGACTCTCGGCGTTATTACAAAAGGAAATTACAGAGGGAAATATTGATCCATTAAAGGTATGTCGTGGTGCACCGGGAATATCTCACATGCTGTTTGCGGATGATACACTACTTTTCTTCAAAGCGGATGTGAATCAAGCTACTCGGATGCAGCAGGTGATGAACTCATATGCTAAAGGTACTGGTCAGCTTGTGAATGTTGACAAATGCTCTCTTATGTTTGGAAAGCCTTGCCCTGTTGAGGTTCAGGAAGAGGTCAAATCTGTCCTCCATGTGTCACAAGTAGAATTTGAACCTAAGTACCTTGGGCTGCCGACGCCGGAGGGAAGGATGCACCGGGGTAAGTTCCAAGAGTTGCAGGTCAAAATTCTGAAGAGGTTGGTGCAAGGGGGCGATGCCTCTCAAGGGGGAAAGGAGGTGCTCGTGAAGGTGGTCGCCCAAGATCTACCTACTTACCTTATGGGCGTATTTAAACTCCCTGATGGCTTATGTGAGGACCTTACTAAGATGATTCGAAAGCGTCGTACTCATTGGGTAGCTAGGGATATAATGCTCCGACCCAAATCACATGGCGGAATGGGATTTCGAGACATGAAGCTCTTTAACCAAGCATTACTCGCTAAGCAGGCATGGAGGTTGATTGAGAATCCTAATAGTCTGTGTGCGCAAGTACTTAAGGTGAAGTATTACCCGAACGGATTCTTGGTGGACACCGTGTTCAGGGGCAATGCATCGTCTACATGGCAAGCCATTGAATATGGTTTGGAGTTGCTCAAAAATGGTATTATTTGGCGTATCGGCGATGGATCTACGGTGCGCATGTGGCGTGACCCATGGATTCCCCGCGACCAGTCTCGAAGGCCGATCACCCCCGCTGCCGGCTCAAGTGGGTCTCGGAACTCCTCAATCCGGACGGCACATGGAATAGAACCCTTCTACAGCAGTATTTTTACCAGCCGGATATTGAGTGCATCCTTCAAATTAAGACGTCCAACAGGTTGGAAGCTGACTTCTTAGCTTGGCACCCTGGTAAGCATGGTCAGTTTTCAGTACGTAGTGCATACTACCTTGGTCTGGATGAGAAAATGTTAGCACAAGATGATGGTGCCTCCAGTACACGGCCGGACGGGCGACGTCTAGTTTGGGACCTCGTATGGAAGAATGGAGCTCCGGCCAAAGTGCGTATTTTTGCATGGAAAGCTGCTCAGGAAGCACTTGCAACACAGGCTGCACAGAAGCATCGGCATCTTATTTTGGATGATACTTGCACTCTTTGCGGTCAGGCCAAGGAGGATGTGCACCACGCTTTGATTTGTTGCCCTCATGCAGTGGCACTTTGGCAGGCAATGCGTGAGAGCTGGGAGCTGCCAACGCCGGACGACCTACGCGACGCGGAGCCGGAATGGATGTTCCGGCTGTTGGAGAAACTGCCGCATGTCCAGAGGCTTGCTTCACTCATGATTATGTGGAGAATATGGTATGCACGGAACGAGTAACAAACCACCGGTCCAGATCGAAGGTTCGCGCAGATTTCTCTCAAGCTACATTACATCTTTACTAGCGATCGAACAGCACCCTGGAGCAGACTTGGTTAAGGGCAAACAGGTGATCAGTTATTCTGGTAGTAAGTTAAAGACCCAACATGAAGTCATAGTCAGGCCACGATGGGAACCCGCAGACTTGCACCATGCCAAACTGAACGTTGATGGAGCCTTTGTGCAGGAAGATGGCTCAGCTGGAGCAGGTATGATTTTACGCAATCATGAAGGAGCAGTAATCTTTGCTGCAACACGAGTGCTTTTTAATTGTGGAGACCCCCTGGAAGCTGAGATGGCAGCCTTGGAAGAAGGGCTTCGGCTTGCTCTACATTGGTCAGACCTACCTCTCATCGTGGAATTGGACTGCGTCGAGCTACTACAGATGGTGCAGGCGAAGGAGATGAACTGGTCGAGGCATGCGCACCGGGTTAATGAGATCAGACGGATGCTGACTCATGAAGAAACATTAGACTAGTTAAGATAAGCAGGCATACGAATGTGGCAAGTCATACCCTTGCCTCTACGGTCGCTCGCAACAACATACTGCTTGCTGGCTTCGTAATTCTCCTATGGAGATAGCTAGCATAGTTGAAACTGAATGTAATCACCATGGTTGATCAATGAAAGTTTCTTTCCCACGAAAAAAGAGTGGCATGCGGTCCCCGATCGATGTGAGCAGTGGCGGAGACGGGGGGAGCCCCCCCAACGATCGAGCGAGCATTGAATACGCATGGGTAATTAGCGACGTGAGTTGCACATACAACGTACTTGGCCCCCCTATCTTTACGTGAGCTGATTCCAATGAAAGAAAAAAGGGCCCACGTAGAGGCCCATGAGATAGTTGTAAGACAAGATTGAATGATTGGCGGGAGCAACTAGTTAACGAGCGCTCCTTTGGAAGCCTCGCAACGATTAGCGCCACTTGGCGCGCTCTCAGCCATTCGCCACGTGTCGCGCTTTGGACGCTCTCTTCGGATATTTTTTTTATTTTTCCACATGAGTTTTCGGTTTTTTAAACGGATTTTTTCCGTTTTTTTGACATTTTGGTTTTTTCCCGGTCTTTCTTAGCTTTTCGATCAAAAAAAAATTTGCGCGAAAAAACGTATTTTCTTTTTTTTCCTTTCGCAAAAGTCACGGTTTTTCTTCCGCGAGAGGCACGGTTGTGCTTTATCGAGAGTCACGGCCGTGCCTTTTGAAAACGAAAAAAAACGCGTTTTCTGTTTCTTTTTCCTTTTGCGAGAGTCATAGTTTTTCTTCCGCGAGAGGCACGGTTGTGCTTTTGCGAGAGTCACGGCCGTGCCTCTCGGAAAGGGAAAAACAGAACGCGTTTTCTGTTTTTTTTTTTCGTGAGAGTCACGGTTTTGCTTCCGTGAGAGGCATGGTTTGCTTACGCGAAAGTTACGGCCGTGCCTCTCGGAAAGGTAAAAAAATATGCGTTTTTTGGTTTTTTTCTTTCACGAGAGTCACGGTTTTGCTTCCGCGAGAGGCACGGTTGTGCTTTCGCGAGAGTCACGGTCGTGCCTCTCGAAAACGGAAAAAAACGCGTTTTCTGTTTTTTTCCTTCCACGAGAGTCACGGTTTTTCTTTCACGAGAGGCACGGTTGTGATTTCGCGAGAGGCACGGGCGTGCCTCTTTCGGAAAGGGAAAAAACCGTGCTCCCGGTTCGGTTTTTTCGCCCGGTTTTTTTCATCCGGTTTTTTTCGTAAAAAAAGTTCATCAAAACCTATCAACATGGGATCTAGTTTTGAAGATCTCGACGTGAGGAATCCAATGATGAAAACGGTTCGAGATTTGGACGCACGGTTAAAGAGATAAAACGTTTTGAATAAACGGGTCTACGGAAAAAGGGAAAACTCCCAGGTTGCGACAAGTGGCGCGCTGCATGTGCGCCACTTGTCGCGACCTGGGAAAGTGAAGTGTTCTTTGCAACAAGTACTCCTTAATTAGTGATTTCGACGATTGGCCTTCTCAAGTCTCCTCGAGATACTCCCGTGATTAGCGCGTGTGTGGATTAGTGATGCGTCACTGCCGACCTGCCGTCCTATGGCCAGCCTCTGCTCTTCCTTATGTAGATCTGATTCATACGGTGACACAGGCTGCTTCACGTCACCGACGAATTCTTCAGACTGCAGCCACGACCTAGGCAAGGTTAACACACCACACCATCTACTAATCTGGGTAAAGTCTGTTTTAAACCCTGAACTCGTACGCGTCGTCGTTTTTAAACCCCAACCTCCAAATCCCGAAAATCAGCACCCTCAACTCTCTAATCCCAGCCGTTTGCGTCCTTGTAGGCGTATCCAAATGGAGGAAGGCTGGGATTGCTGAGTCAGCTATCGTTGTGGGTCCTGCTAGGTCGCTGGAAGCGCTAAATGGTCGAGCCAGACCAGGTCGCACCGCTCCTTGCACACTTCGCCCCCTCGCCCCTTCCCCTTCTCCCCCCCGACGCACCAGCTTCCTCTCCGCGGCGGCAATGGCGACGGCACACGGATGATCGCAGCGAGCTCCGACGTCCACGCCGGCGGCAAAGGAACAGGTGAGTCATCCTCATCATCTGTGATTGATCGGACGTCTTCGTTTCCTCCTGCGTGTAGTTAGGTTTAGGGTTCTATAGTGGCGGAAGGTGTGGTTTTTTGGTGATTTTGTGGCTTGTTGAATGAAAGGATTTGGGGCCAAATACATATTAATGGACCGATGCCTTAGATGGATTGTAGGTTTAATCGTTTTTTGTAGTATTTTAGTCGGTTTTGTAACTCTAATTACTGAAGGTGTCGAATATTGTCTGAAATTAAATGTTGCACTGTAGATTACTGAATGTAGGTGAACCTGATTGCATATATGTGTTTCTGTAGGGTTTTTTTTAGTCGGTTCATGGATCCAGCAGAGGTTCTCAATGTCAGGTTTCACTATGGAGGGGAGTTCATTCATATTGGGCCATCTCTTGATTATGTTGGGGGAGATACTGCATTGTCAGAGATGGAGAGGGATAAGTTATCACTGCTAGAGCTCAGAGGATTTTTAGGAGACCACTTGACAGTTAAAGAGAGCATGTAGTTGTATTTTCTTATGCTAGGGAGAGATTTGGTTAATGGACTAGTGTTTCTATACACTGATGAAGGTTGCCTGCAGATGTCAGAGTACATAACAGATGGAGGGGTTGCTGATGTGTTTGTGGAGTACAATGGTGAGCAAGATGAACCAGAGGGAGAAGATAGTGGCTCTGATTTTCAAAGAAGATGAGCTGAATGACATGCTAAACAATGCTAGTGAGGAAGAACCAGATGCAGTTATCACTGCAGAAGAAGAAGATCATGTTCAGACAATTGTTCAGCAAGTTAATGCAGTAGCAGGGGCAGACATATTGGAACATATCTTAGTTCCTAATGAGGGTGGTGTTGTTACTGAAGTGATACGTACACAACCCTGTGAAGAACAATTTCAGAGTTGATGATCTGTCCCAAGTTTCTTGAATAATCAATCCCTCTCAGCCAGTTGTTGCTAGCCAAACTGTAGCTCCAATTGCAGAAGCTGCAGAGCATGGTTCAGATTCTGAAGATTCAGATGATCCTGATTATGTGGCACATACTGATGACAGTGGAGAGGAATCTGAGGTAGTAGAGCTGAGAAAACATGCAAGGAAATTCAAGAAGATGAAAGCTTCAGAAATTTGGTTCTCCAAGGAGTCAATAGGTCCAGTTCCCATAGAGCTAGTTGCTAATATGGAAGAAGCTATACAGGACATAGAGTTTGAGTCCTCTGATGAGGATTACAGTTATGATGAAGATGAAGATGGTCAGATGGTTAGGAGGAAGAGCCAGTATGTTAGGTTCAATCCATATACAGAAATTCCACATTTTAGTTTGGGAATGGTGTTTAGAAGCAAGAACCAATTAGTTAAAGCGCTCAAGAGGTATGGGCTAGCTACTAAGAGGAGCATTTCATTTGTAAAATCTGAGGAGCAGAGGCTGAGAGCAAAATGTGACTGGCCTGGTTGCCCCTGGATGTTGTATGGTGCCAAGACAAGTAGATGTTTTAGGTTTCAGGTAATTCCCTATGAAGATGAGCACTAGTGTGCACAGAACAGGGAGAACAAGCTTGTTAGTGCTAAGGTGATTGCAAATAGATATGAACACATTATCCTAGCAAATCCAATGTGGAAAATTGACAACATTAAAGCCACAGTGCTCAAAGATATGTTTGCTGATGTGTCAGTTTCCAAATGCAAGGCAGCAAAGAAAATAGTACTTGACAAACTCATGTGTGGCATGAAAAGTGAGTACACAAAAGTGTTTGACTACCAACTAGAACTACTGAGGAGCAACCCTGGCAGTACTGTGGCCATTACATTATATCCCACAGAGCTGCAGAAGAACATTTTTCAACAGTTTTATGTCTGTTTTGATGCTATGAAGAAAGGTTTTAAAGCAGGGTGTAGGAAAGTCATAGGACTGGATGGCTGCTTTTTCAAGGGAGCTTGTCAAGGTGAATTGTTGGCTGCAATTGCAAGGGATGCAAATAATCAGATGTACCCAGTGGCTTGGGCTGTGGTGGAGAAAGAAACTAATGAAAGCTGGAAGTGGTTTATTGCTCTGTTAATCAAAGACTTGGATATTAATGACCAAGGAGCAGGTTGGGTTTTCATTTCTTATCAGCAGATCATAATTCTTTACTTACTTGCTTTACTGAAATGGATATCTTATTTATCAAATATGTAGTTCCTATAAGAAATCTTACTTGCTTTACTTTAATGGAAATGTTACTTGCTTTACTTTAAACTAAGTCTTACTTGCTTTACTTTAATGGAAATGTTACTTGCTTTACTTTAAACTAAGTCTTACTTGCTTTACTTACTAAAGTAATTAAATATGTAGTGTCTAGCAAACTAAATAAGTAATGTATCACTTTAACATGGCTTGATTAACAACATGAGTGACTATTTGCCCAAGGCAGAGCACAGAATGTGTGCCAGGAATATCTATGCTAACTGGAGGAAGAAATACAAGGACCATGAGTACCAAAATAGATTTTGGGCAATTGCTAAAGCTGCAAACAAAGAAGATTTTAACTACAACAAGGCAAGGCTAGCTCAGCTAACTCCCGATGGTGCAAAGGATATCATGAGGACGGAACCAGTTCATTGGGCTAGGGCATTTTTTCCTACAGGAGCTAACTGTGAATCTGTGGACAATAATCTTTGTGAGTCATTTAACAATGCCATCATAGAATCAAGGTTCTACCCAATTATTTCACAGCAAGAGATGATAAGAAAGAAGATGCTTGTTAGGGTGCAAGAGCGGAGAGCCAAATTAGCAACATGGAAGGGCAAAATTTGCCCAAATGTTTTCAAGAAGCTAAAGGTAAGTATTAGATTGACACAATACATTGAGGTGCTCTGGAATGGCAAGGAGGGATTTGAGGTGCAGCACATGAAGGGAAGAAAGAAGTACACAGTAAATCTTGAAAAGAGAGTATGCACTTGTGGATACTTTCAGCTGGTAGGCCTCCCTTGCTGCCATGTTATTGCAGCTATTTACAAGAGTGGTAGAAAGGTAGATGACTACATAGACAAATGCTACTGGATTGAGACATTCAATAAGATTTATGAGCATTGTCTCCAGCCCGTTCTAGGAGAAGAAAACTGGCCTGTGTCTCAAAACCCTAGGCCAGTTGCACCTGGATACATTGCCATGCCAGGAGCAAGGAAGAAGAACAATGACAGAAGAAGGAAAGAGGGTGAAGCTCCAAAGGGAAAGAAAATGAGCAAGCATGGCATACAAATCACTTGTGGATCTTGTGGGCTTAAGGGACACAATAAAAGTGGTTGTAAGAAGAATGCAGATAGTGAAGGAAATATGCCCTAGAGGCAATAATAAAGTTATTATTTATTTCCTTATATCATGATAAATGTTTATTATTCATGCTAGAATTGTATTAACCGGAAACATAATACATGTGTGAATACATAGACAAACAGAGTGTCACTAGTATGCCTCTACTTGACTAGCTCGTTAATCAAAGATGGTTATGTTTCCTAACCATGGACAAAGAGTTGTTATTTGATTAACGGGATCACATCATTAGTTGAATGATCTGATTGACATGACCCATTCCATTAGCTTAGCACCCGATCGTTTAGTATGTTGCTATTGCTTTCTTCATGACTTATACATGTTCCTATGACAATGAGATTATGCAACTCCCGTTTGCCGGAGGAACACTTTGGGTGCTACCAAACGTCACAACGTAACTGGGTGATTATAAAGGAGCATTACAGGTGTCTCCAAAGGTAGATGTTGGGTTGGCGTATTTCGAGATTAGGATTTGTCACTCCGATTGTCGGAGAGGTATCTCTAGGCCCTCTCGGTAATGCACATCACTTAAACCTTGCAAGCATTACAACTAATGAGTTAGTTGCGAGATGATGTATTACGGAACGAGTAAAGAGACTTGCGGGTAACGAGATTGAACTAGGTATTGGATACCGACGATCGAATCTCGGGCAAGTAACATACCGATGACAAAGGGAACAACGTATGTTGTTATGCGGTCTGACCGATAAAGATCTTCGTAGAATATGTAGGAGCCAATATGGGCATCCAGGTCCCGCTATTGGTTATTGACCGGAGACGTGTCTCGGTCATGTCTACATTGTTCTCGAACCGTAGGGTCCGCACGCTTAACGTTACGATGACAGTTATTATGAGTTTATGCATTTTGATGTACCAAAGGTTGTTCGGAGTCCCGGATGTGATCACGGACATGACGAGGAGTCTCGAAATGGTCGAGACATAAAGATTGATATATTGGAAGCCTATGTTTGGACATCGGAAGTGTTCCGGGTGAAATCGGGATTTTACCGGAGTACCGGGAGGTTACCGGAACCCCCCGAGAACCAAATGGGCCTTATTGGGCCTTAGTGGAAAGGTGAAAGGGGCAGCCCAAGGTGGGCTGCACGCCTCCCCCCTTCTCCCTCTCTCTCTCTCGAGGAGTCCTATTAGGAATAGGATTGGGGGGGGGGAGTCCTACTCCCGGTAGGAGTAGGACTCCTCCTGCGCCCTCCTCCTTTGGCCGGCCAGCCCTCCCCTGGCAACCTTTATATACGGGGGCAGGGGGCACCTCTAGACACACAAGTTGATCATTGAGATCGTTCCTTAGCTGTGTGCGGTGCCCCCTGCCACCAAATTCCACCTCGATCATATCGTTGTAGTGCTTAGGCGAAGCCCTACGTTGGTAGTACATCAAGATCGTCACCACGCCGTCGTGCTGACGGAACTCCTCCCCGACGCTTTGCTGGATCGGAGCCCGGGGATCGTCATCGAGCTGAACGTGTGCTAAGAACTCGGAGGTGCCGGAGTAACGGTGCTTGGATCGGTCGGATCGGGAAGAAGACGTACGACTACTTCCTCTATGTTGTGTCAACGCTTCCGTTGCGATCTACAAGGGTACGTAGATCAGACTCTCCCCCTCGTTGCTATGCATCACCATGATCTTGCGTGTGCGTAGGAATTTTTTTGAAATTACTACGTTCTCCAACAGTGGCATCCGAGCCTAGGTTTTATGGTTTGATGTTATTTGCACGAGTAGAACACAAGTGAGTTGTGGGCGATACAAGTCATACTGCCTACCAGCATGTCATACTTTGGTTCGGCGGTATTGTTGGACGAGACGACCCGGACCAACCTTACGCGTACGCTTATGCGAGACCGGTTCCCTCGACGTGCTTTGCACATAGATGGCTTGCGGGCGACTGTCTCTGCAACTTTAGTTGAACCGAGTATGGCTACGCCCGGTCCTTGAGAAGGTTAAAACGGAGTCTATTTGACAAACTATCGTTGTGGTTTTGATGCGTAGGTGAGATGAGTTCTTGCTTAAGCCCGTAGCAGCCACGTAAAACTTGCAACAACAAAGTAGAGGACGTCTAACTTGTTTTTGCAGGGCATGATGTGATGTGATATGGTCAAGGCATGATGCTAAATTTTATTGTATGAGATGATCATGTTTTGTAACCAAGTTATCGGCAACTGGCAGGAGCCATATGGTTGTCGCTTTATTGTATGCAATGCAATCGCGATGTAATGCTTTACTTTATCACTAAGCGGTAGCGATAGTCGGGGAAGCATAATATTGGCGAGACGACAACGATGCTACGATGGAGATCAAGGTGTCGCGCCGGTGAAGATGGTGATCATGACGGTGCTTCGGAGATGGAGACCACAAGCACAAGATGATGATGGCCATATCATATCACTTATATTGATTGCATGTGATGTTTATCTTTTTATGCATCTTACCTTGCTTTGATTGACGGTAGCATTATAAGATGATCTCTCACTAAATTATCAAGAAGTGTTCTCCCTGAGTATGCACCGTTGCCAAAGTCCGTCGTGCCCAGACACCACGTGATGATCGGGTGTGATAAGCTCTACGTCCATCTACAACGGGTGCAAGCCAGTTTTGCACACGCAGAATACTCAGGTTAAACTTGACGAGCCTAGCATATGCAGATATGGCCTCGGAACACGGAGACCGAAAGGTCGAGCATGAATCATATAGTAGATATGATCAACATAACGATGTTCACCATTGAAAACTACTCCATCTCACGTGATGATCGGTTATGGTTTAGTTGATTTGGATCACGTGATCACTTAGAGGATTAGAGGGATGTCTATCTAAGTGGGAGTTCTTAAGTAATATGATTAAATTGAACTTAAATTTATCATGAACTTAGTCCTGGTAGTATTTTGCAAATCATGTTGTAGATCAATAGCTCGCGTTGTTGCTTCCTTGTGTTTATTTTGATATGTTCCTAGAGAAAATTGTGTTGAAAGATGTTAGTAGTAATGATGCGGATTGGATCCGTGATCTGAGGTTTATCCTCATTGCTGCACAGAAGAATTATGTCCTTGATGCACCGCTAGGTGACAGACCTATTGCAGGAGCAGATGCAGACGCTATGAACGTTTGGCTAGCTCAATGTGATGACTACTTGATAGTTTAGTGCACCATACTTAACAGCTTAGAATCGGGACTTCAAAGACGTTTTGAACGTCATGGACCATATGAGATGTTCTAGGAGTTGAAGTTAATATTTCAAGCAAATACCCGAGTTGAGAGATATGAAGTCTCCAACAAGTTCTATAGCTAAAAGAAGGAGGAGAATCGCTCAACTAGTGAGCATGTGCCCAGATTGTCTGAGTACTACAATCGCTTGAATCAAGTGGGAGTTAATCTTCCAGATAAGATAGTGATTGACAGAATTCTCTAGTCACCATCACCAAGTTAGTAGAACTTCGTGATGAACAATAGTATGCAAGGGATGACGAAAACGAATCCCGAGCTTTTCATGATGATGAAATCAATGAAGGTAGAAATCAAGAAAGAGCATCAAGTGTTGATGGTTGACAAGATCACTAGTTTCAAAAAAGGGCAAAGGGAAAAGGGGGAACTTCAAGAAGAACAGCAAGCAAGTTGCTGTTCAAGTGAAGAAGCCCAAGTCTGGTCCTAAGCCTGAGACTAAGTGCTTCTACTACAAAGGGACTGGTCACTGGAAGCGGAACTACCCCAAGTGATTGGCGGATAAGAAGGATGGCAAAGTGAACATAAGTATATTTGATATACATGTTATTGATGTGTACTTTACTAGTGTTTATAGCAACCCCTCAGTATTTGATGCTAGTTCAGTTGCTAAGAGTAGTAACTCGAAACGGGAGTTGCAGAATGAACAGAGACTAGTTAAGGGTGAAGTGACGATGTGTGTTGGAAGTGGTTCCAAGATTGATATGATCATCATCGCACACTCCCTATACTTTCGGGATTAGTGTTGAACCTAAATGTTATTTGGTGTTTGCGTTGAGCATGAATATGATTTGATCATGTTTATTGTAATACGGTTATTCATTTAAGTAAAAGAATAAATTGTTGTTCTGTTTACATGAATAAAACCTTATATGGTTACACACCCAATGAAAATAGTTCATTGGATCTCGATCTTAGTGATACACATATTCATAATATTGAAACCAAAAGATGCGAAGTTAATAATGATAGTGCAACTTATTTGTGGCACTGCCGTTTAGGTCATATTGGTGTAAAGCACATGAAGAAACTCCATGCTGATGGGATTTTGGAATCACTTGATTATGAATCACTTGATGCTTGCGAACCATGCCTTATGGGCAAGATGACTAAGACTTCGTTCTCCGGAGCGAGCAAATGACTTATTGGAAATAATACATACTGATGTATGCGGTCCGATGAGTGTTTAGGCTCACGGCAAGTATCGTTATTTTCTGAACTTCACAGATGATTTGAGCAGATATGGGTATATCTACTTGATGAAACATAAGTCTGAAACATTTGAAAAGTTCAAAGAATTTCAGAGTGAAGTGGAAAATCATCGTGACAAGAAAATAAAAGTTTCTACGATCTGATCGCGGAGACAAATATTTGAGTTATGAGTTTGGTCTTCAGTTAAAACAATGTGAAATAGTTTCACTACTCACGCCACCTGGAACACCACAACATAATGGTGTGTCCGAACGTCATAACCGTACTTTATTGGATATAGTGCAATCTATGATGTTTTTAGCGATTTACCACTATCGTTTTTGGGGTCATGCATTAGAGACAGCTGCATTCGTGTTAAAAAGGGGCACCATCTATATCCGTCGAGACGACGCCTTATGAACTATGGTTTGGCAAGAAACCAAAGTTGTCGTTTCTTGAAGTTTGGGGTTGCGATGCTTATGAGAAAAAGTTTCATCCTGATAAGCTCAAACCCAAATCGGAGAAATATGTCTTCATAGGATACCCAAAGGAGACTGTTGGGTACACCTTCTATCACAGATCCTAAGGCAAGACATTCGTTGCTTATAATGGATCCTTTCTAGAGAAGGAGTTTCTCTTGAAAGAAGTGAGTGCGAGGAAAGTAGAAAACTTGATAAGGTAATTGTACCTTCTACCTTATTGGAAAGTAGTTCATCACAAAAATCTGTTCTTGTGACTACTACACCAATTAGTGAGGAAGCTAATGATGATGATCATGTAACTTCAGATCAAGTTACTACCGAATCTCGTAGGTAAACCAGAGTGAGATCCGCACCAGAGTGGTACGGTAATCCTGTTCTGGAGGTCATGTTACTTGACCATGACGAACCTACTAACTATGAGGAAGCGATGATGAGCCCAGATTCCGCGAAATGGTTTGAGGCCATGAAATCTGAGATATGATCCATGTATGAGAACAAAGTTTGGACTTTGGTTGACTAGCCCGATGATCGGCAAGCAATTGAGAATAAATGGATCTTCAAGAGGAAGACGGACGCTGATAGTAGTGTTACTATCTACAAAGCTAGAATTGTCGCAAAAGGTTTTCGACAAGTTCAAGGTGTTGACTATGATGAGAGCTTCTCACTCGTATCTATGCTTGAGTCTGTCCGAATTATGTTAGTAATTGCCGCATTTTATGAAACCTGGCAAATGGATAAACAAAACTGCATTCCTTAATGGATTTACTAAAGAAGAGTTGTATACGATGCAACCAGAAGGTTTTGTCAATCCTAAAGGTGCTAACAAAATATGCAAACTCCAGCGATCCATCTATGGACTGGTGCAAGCATCTCGGAGTCGGAATATACGCTTTGATAAGTTGATCAAAGGATATAGTTTTATACAGACTTGTGGTGAAGCCTGTATTTACAAGAAAGTGAGTGGGAGCACTACAGCATTTCTGATAAGTATATGTGAATGACATATTGTTGATCGGAAATAATGTAGAATTATTCTGTAAAGCATAAAGGAGTGTTTGAATGGAGTTTTTCAAAGAAAGACTTCGGTGAAGCTGCTTACTGATGAAGCTACGTACCTAGGGTGGGGACACGGACCTGTCCAAAGAGCCCTACCCAAGGACGTCCCTAGAAGAAGTACCTTCCAATCGACTTGAAGGTATCTCACTCGACTAAGAAGCTATCGCTCGACCAAGAAAAATCACTCGACTGCCAGAAGACCTGAAGTCACTCCGCAGGCAAACGGTCGGCTGTTAGGCAGTCTTTATGGTCATTATAGCACTTTATTAGGGGCGTTACCAGTAACGCCCACCTTAAATGTACCTTAAACCCTGCATTACTGAGGGCAGGAGAGGGCCGGCGAACTCTATATAAGCCACCCCCCCTCCTCAGTATGAAGGGTTCGCACCCCTGTCATTTTACACACGCATAATCCAGTCGACCGCCTCCGGGCACCGAGACGTAGGGCTGTTACTTCCTCCGAGAAGGGCCTGAACTCGTAAACCTTGCGTGCTTACAACTTCCCAATAGCTAAGGTCTAGCCTCTTCATACACACCCCCCTACCTCACTGTCAGACTTAGAACCACGACAGTTGGCGCCCACCGTGGGGCATTAGTCTTAGCGCCTAATTGGAGAAGTTGCGATTTTTTCGATCCACTTGATCATGTTTTCCTGCGGAGCTTTGGCAGAGGGCCGCGAGATCCGTCTCGGCGGACTCACTTTCATCGCCGACGACTCCGTCTGGCTCCAGGAGGCGCCGCTTGACGTCGACGCGCTCCCCGTCCGCGGTGCGACGCACTTCCGCGCGTGCGTCCGTGGCGTCCTCCTGCGGCAGCCGTCAACCCCATATCGGTCGACTCCCGTGTCATCTCCCCGTCCTGTCTCCCGCCAGCGCAAGCGCTCGGGTCGGTCGAGGCTCCAGCGGTGGATGAAGCACGCCGCGGCCCGCTAGTCGGCGACCCCGCAAGTCGCGGCAATCGAGCCCGACGAATCCCTCTGCGGCCTGTTTGATCTGTCGACTGGCTCCACGGAGACCGCATCCGAGTGCGATAGCAGCGACCCTTTGGCGGAGGTTCTGGCGGTCGAGGGGACACGCAGTCCTCCTGGATTCCATCGCGCTGATGATGGTGCCGATAGGGGCGATCCGTCGCACCCTCACGATGAATACCTCCTGAACCTCTTACGTCATTACAACGGGAGGAGCTTCGCCGCCGGAACATGGACACGCTCTACACCCCTATTGTTGGAGAAACCCCCGAGGCCCGGGCCTTGGAGGACGCGCGCTTGGCTAATCTAGCCGAGCGCACTCGACTGGAGAATCTACAGCGAGCTCTCGACGAGCGGGCGCGTCAGCGGGCTCCCGAGTCCAGTCGACGTCAGCAGGCTCCTGAGTCCAGTCGACGCCAGCAAGCTCCCGAATCCAGTCGACGTCAGCTCTTCCCACCGCCGCAGGTGTACCGAACTCCGGTTCAGAACCTGGCTGTCGCGGCCCGCATAGCAGAGTCAATTCAGCCCTCTCAGTCAGAGGCTGGCAGAGGATTGCTGCAGATCAGAGCATTGCTCCGAGCGGCGGGAAATCAGAATTCCGCCGTCTCTCAGTCGCGGGACAGGATCCACAGTCGATCCGTTGCAACGGAAACCGTCCAGTCGGCTCACAGCCCGAGATCGCCCCCGAGGCGTGAGGGACGTGGAGACCGGCACGATCAGTATAGGAGAAATGAACAATATGATCACCGACCCGACCGTGATGATAGACGTCGGGTGCCGTCCCCTCCGCCGAGGAGTGGATCATATGCACCTCGACATCGAGACGACAAGCGCCCCCATAACGTTGGGCAGAGGATTCCAGTCGACCCCAGGGACCCAGGCTTTGACGCGAGATCCATCCTCGTTCAAGGTCTGGTGGACAGGAACAGGGCTCATTGAGAGGGCCACAACAGAGATACGCCCACCGGCAGCAGGACACACGCCTCGGGGCCTGAATGTTTCAGTCGAGCCATCAGGGCTGCGGTGATCCCTCCCAACTTCAGGCTGGCGACTGGAGTCAGCAAGTTCACCGGTGAGTCCAAGCCTGACACGTGGCTCGAGGATTACCGAGTGGCTGTGCAGATTGGCGACGGCAATGATGAGGTGGCCATGAAGCATTTACCCCTCATGTTGGAAGGCTCAGCTAGGGCGTGGCTGAATCAGTTGGCGCCCAGCAGCATTTACACTTGGGAGGATCTCTCCCGAGTGTTTATCACAACCTTCGAAGGGACATGCAAGCGCCCTGCAGGCCTTATGGAGCTGCGGTCTTGCGTGCAGAAGCCAAATGAAACTCTGAGAGAATACATCCAGAGGTGGATCACACTGCACCACTCGGTCGAGAACGTGCCAGACCATCAAGCAGTTTGCGCTTTCAAGGAAGGCGTCAAGTACAGGGAGTTGAATCTGAAGTTTGGCCGGACCGGAGAGATGTCACTTAATCGGATGATGGAGATTGCCACCAAGTACGCTAATGGAGAAGACGAGGACCGACTCCGAAGTGGCAAACTCAAGTCAGTCGCCCAAGAAACCGGAGGAAACTCCAGTCGGAAGCAGAAGCGGAAGGCCGAGCCAGCCGCCCTTGGGGAGGCCCTGGCTATGGCCCAGGGAAATTTCAAGGGAAAGCCCAAGGGCACATGGAAGCCCAAGGGCACATGGAAGCCCAAGAAGGTTAAAGATCAGGATGGGAATGATGTTCTGGACCTGCCATGTCACATCCATACCAAGAAAGATGAAGAAGGAAATTTTATTTTCCCGAAGCATACCACTCGATAGTGTCGGCTTCTGATTCAGCAGTTCCAGGGCAAGCAGCCCAAGGATAAGGAAAAAGAGCCGGACAGAGTTGAAGACAAGGAGGATAGTGATGATGGATACCCCCCAAGTCAATTCCACCTTGATGATTTTTGCTGATGTCGAAAGCAAAAGTCGACTGAAAGTCATTAACCGTGAGGTCAACATGGTTGCCCCGGCGACTCCCAGTTACCTGAAGTGGTCTCAGACTACAATCACATTCGACCAGTCCGATCACCCGACGCACATTGCCACCCCTGGGAGGCAAGCTTTGGTGGTCGACCCAGTTGTCGAAGGCACTCGACTGACCAAAGTCCTGATGGACGGCGGCAGTGGCCTGAACATACTGTACGCTGAAACCTTGAAAGGAATGGGCATTCCGATGTCCAGACTCAGCACCAGTAACATGAGCTTCCACGGAGTCATTCCTGGGAAGAAAGCTGAGTCACTCGGCCAGATTGCTCTTGATGTGGTTTTCGGTGATTCAAAGAATTACCGCAAGGAAAAGTTAACGTTTGAAGTTGTGGACTTCCAGAGTGCTTATCACGCCATCTTGGGCAGGCCAGCTTACGCACGCTTCATGGCTTGACCATGTTACGTGTATCTTAAATTAAAGATGCCTGGCCCCAAAGGTGTGATCACTGTTACGGGCAACCGGAAGAAAGCAGAAGAATGTTTCCAGAAGGGATCAAAGATCGCCGACGCTCAGATGGCACTGGTCGAGCTGAAAGAGTACCAAAAGGCTGCCGACCCGAGTGAATTGCTGCGAGCTAAGAAGCCTGCCTCCGAGTCAGCTTTTCAGTCGGCTGGCAAAACAAAGACAGTCCACATTCACCCGACCGATCCCGACGCTGCTCCGACTCACATCTCGACGACGCTCGACTCCAAATAGGAAGAAGCGCTCATCCAGCTCCTCCGTGAGAACTGGGACATCTTCGCATGGAAACCCTCTGACATGCCCGGAGTTCCCAGGGGGCTGGCTGAGCACCGCCTGCGAGTCGACTCAAAGTTCAAGCCCGTGAAGGAACATCTTCGACGGTCCGCCGTCCAGAAAAAACAAGCCATTGGCGAGGAAGTGGCTCGGCTCTTAGCAGCTGAGTTCATCCGAGAGATCTACCACTCCGAGTGGCTCGCCAATGTCGTCATGGTCCCCAAGAAGGACAAGTCACTCCATATGTGCATTGATTTCAAGCATATCAATTGGGCCTGCCCGAAAGATCATTTTCCTCTCCCTCGCATCGACCAGATTGTCGACTCAACTGCGGGATGCGAGAGATTGTCTTTTCTAGATGCCTACTCCGGGTACCATCAGATCCGTCTGTATGGGCCCGACGAAATCAAAATAGCTTTCATCACTCCATTCGGATGCTTCTATTACGTCACCATGCCATTCGGCCTCAAGAACGCCGGAGCCATATTCATGAGAATGATCCAGAAGTGTTTACTCACTCAAATCAGTCGGAATGTGGAGGCATACATGGACGATATCATAGTCAAGTCCCGAAAAGGTTCCGACCTGCGGGATGACCTTGCTGAAACCTTCGCCAACCTTAGGAGGTACGATATCAAGCTCAATCCGTCAAAGTGCACTTTCGGAGTTCCAGGTGGCAAGCTACTCGGTTTCCTCGTTTCCGAACGGGGAATCGACGCCAATCCTGAAAAAATTGGCACCATACTCCGGATGAAGCGTCCTGTACGTGTGCATGATGTCCAAAAGCTTACAGGCTGCTTGGCCGCCTTAAGTCGATTCATTTCTCGACTCGGTGAAAAGCGTTGCCTCTTTACCGACTGATGAAGAAGTCTGACAAGTTCGAGTGGACTCCAGAAGCTGATGCAGCGTTTGCAGAGCTCAAAGCTCTGCTCTCCACCCAGCCGGTGCTAGCTGCCCCAATCAGCAAAGAGCCTCTGCTGCTTTACATTGCAGCCACGGGACAAGTTGTCAGTACAGTACTTACGGTCGAGCGGGAAGAGGAAGGGAAGGCCTTCAAAGTTCAACGCCCTGTATATTATGTGTCTGAAGTTTTGACCCCTTCAAAACAAAGATACCCCCACTACCAGAAGCTTGTATATGGGATTTATATGACCATGAAGAAAGTTGCACATTATTTCTCTGACCACTCCATTACAGTCGTCAGCGACGCCCCGTTATCGGAGATCCTGCATAACAGAGATGCAACTGGTCGAGTGGCCAAGTGGGCGATTGAACTCCTTCCTTTAGATATCAAGTTTGAAGCAAAGAAAGCCATCAAGTCCCAAGCAATCGCGGATTTCATCGCCTAGTGGATTGAACAACAACTTCTGACTCAAGTTCACTCAGAACACTGGACTATGTTCTTCGATGGATCCAAGATGCTAAATGGTTCGGGCGCGGGGATAGTTTTGGTCTCCCCCCGAGGAGATAAGCTCAGATACGTTCTCTAGATTCACTTCGATTCCTCCAATAACGAAGCAGAGTATGAAGCACTTTTGTATGGGTTGCGCATGGCCATTTCACTCGGCGTCCGTCGCCTCATGGTCTATGGCGACTCAGATCTGGTGGTTAATCAAGTGATGAAGGAGTGGGACGTCAGGAGTCCGGCAATGACTGGATACTGCAATGCAGTGCGGAAGCTAGAGAAGAAGTTCGAGGGGTTGGAACTCCACCACATCCCCCGACTGAAAAACCAGGCAGCTGACGACTTGGAAAAGATAGGCTCCAAGAGAGAAGACATTCCAAGCAACGTGTTCTTGGAACACATTCACTCACCGTCATTCCAAGAGGATCCCTTCACAGAAGAAGCCCCGCAGCAGAAAAGTGCCACAGATCCGACTGAAGTTGAAGTGCCTGCAGTAGTCGACCTAATCATGGAAGTCTTGGCAATCACCCATGACTGGACAATACCGTACATTGCATATATCCTAAGGAAAGAATTTCCGGAGGACGAGGAGGAGGCTCGACAGATCGTCCGCCGATCTAAGGCCTTCACAGTCATAAGGGGACAGCTGTACAGAGAGAGTGCGACCGGAGTCGGCCAGAAATGCATAACGCCAGAAGAGGGTCAAATAATCCTTAACGATATCCACTCGGGAACCTGCGGTCACCATGCGTCCTCTCGGACTATTGTGGCTAAAGCATACCGAGCTGGATTTTACTGGCCAAGGGCAAATGAGATGGCGAAAGAGATAGTCGACAGGTGCGAGGGGTGCCAGTTCTACTCCAACATGTCACACAAGCCCGCGTCAGCCCTGAAAACCATTCCGCTCGTCTGGCCCTTTGCCGTCTGGGGATTGGACATGGTTGGCCCCCTAAGAACGGGCAGGAGTGGATTCACTCATGTACTTGTGGCAGTCGACAAATTTACCAAATGGATCGAAGCTAAGCCCATAAAGAGCCTCGATGCTGGCACCGCTATCAGTTTCATCAGAGGGTTAACATTCAGATATGGAGTCCCGCACAGCATCATCACTGATAACGGGTCAAACTATGATTCGGACGAGTTCAGAGCATTTTGCGCTTCTCAAGGCACATGAGTCGACTACGCCTCAGTCGCTCATCCCCAATCGAATGGACAGGCTGAGAGAGCAAATGGTCTGATTCTCAAAGGGCTAAAACCTCGGCTGATGCGCGATCTCAAGCACGCGGCAGGCGCTTGGGTCGACGAGCTTCCGTCAGTTCTGTGGGGATTAAGGACCACCCCTAACCGGTCGACTGGAAGGACCCCATTCTTTCTGGTTTATGGAGCCGAAGCTGTCCTGCCAAGCGATCTTCTTCATAATGCACCTCGAGTCGAACTTGACACCGAAGATGAAGCGGAGCAGGCCCAGCAAGACGCAGTCGACCTCTTGGAGGAAGAGAGGGAGATGGCGATGATCAGATCGAACATTTATCAGCAGGACTTACGTCGATTCCACGCCCGGAATGTGAAGAGTCGAGCCTTTCAAGAAGGAGATCTAGTCCTCCGAGTGGATCAACAGAAACCTCACAAGCTCGCTCCCACGTGGGAAGGACCCTTCATCGTCACTAGAGTCCTCCACAACGGAGCATATCACCTTTACAATGCTGATCGACAGATCGACGAACCTCGAGCTTGGAACGCGGAGCTTCTCCGCCCCTTTTACACTTGAGTCCGCCCTCAAACCAGATGTAATAAGAAAAACTCCTGAAGTTCATTTTTATCAGAAATAAGAGTGTTCCAATAATTCCTGTCACTTTTATTTGTATCCGAAATCCCCCAGTGGGTAACTTAGCTGCGAATCCGATTCGCCTAAGTTTGAAAAATCCTACCGAGTGGAGAGCAAACCTCCCACTCGGGGGCTTAGCTGCGAATCCGATTCGCCTAAGTTTAAAAAATCCTACCGAGTGAAGAGCAAACCTCCCACTCGGGGGCTTAGCTGCAGTTCAGCACTCGCCTAAGTTCTCCACGATGAGACTTAGCTGCAGTCAGACACTCGCCTAAGTTTGAAAAATCCTATCGAGTGGAGAGCAAACCTCCCACTCGGGGGCTTAGCTGCGGTTCAACACTTGCCTAAGTTCTCCATGAAGAGACTTAGCTGCAGTCAGACACTCGCCTAAGTTTGAAAAATCCTACCGAGTGAAGAGCAAACCTCCCACTCGGGGGCTTAGCTGCAGTTAAGCACTCGCCTAAGTTCTCCACGAAGAGACATAGCTGCAGTCAGACACTCGCCTAAGTTTGAAAAATCCTATCGAGTGGAGAGCAAACCTCCCACTCGGGGGCTTAGCTGCAGTTCAGCACTCGCCTAAGTTCTCCATGAAGGGACTTAGCTGCGGTCAGACACTCGCCTAAGTTCGAAAAATCCTACCGAGTGGAGAGCAAACCTCCCACTCGGGGGCTTAGCTGCAGTTCGGCACTCGCCTAAGTTCTCCACGAAGAGACTTAGCTGCGGTCAGACACTCGCCTAAGTTTGAAAAATCCTACCGAGTGGAGAGCAAACCTCCCACTCGGGGGCTTAGCTGCAGTTCGGCACTCGCCTAAGTTCTCCATGAAGAGACTTAGCTGCGGTCAGACACTCGCCTAAGTTTGAAAAATCCTACCGAATGGAGAGCAAACCTCCCAGTCGGGGGCTTAGGTACAGTTCAGTGCTCGCTTAAGTATGAAACCCACCTTCTCCTGGAGAGCTCCGCCACAAATACAATGTGAGCTTCGTCCCACTCTACAGTAACAGGGCGTGGGTCAACTGCCACCTTTTCCTAGAGAGCTCCGCCAAAAATACAATGTGCGCTCCACCCCACTCTACAGCAACAGGGTGTGGGTTGGTCGTCACCTTTTCCTTCGAATGGAGATCAAGTTCCACTCGACGAATCATCCACGAAGACGTTCAACAAAAATCAAGCTCAGATAAAGCATAAAAGGTCCCGGACCTCAGGTCAAAGTATTCGAGCCCTTGGCTCGGCAAGAGTTTAACTATTACACTTCCACTCGGCATTCCGAGGAAAATTCAAAGCGAAGCATAGAAGTTTTTTTTCACTCCTTAGGAGGAGGACTGGAAGGGGCGAAGAATTCGTCTAGATCAATCCCGTCTGCAATACGGGTGGCTGCAGCAATGAAGGTCTCCATGAAGTCCTGGAATTTGTGCTTCCTCGTGTTGGCAACTTGGATGGCGGCCAGCTTCTCCTCCCGTGCCTCCTTACAATGGACGCGGACCAGGGACAGAGCCACATCAGCACCGCACCGAGCCGAAGACTTCTTCCACTCCTCCACTCGGTCAGGGATTCCGTTGAGTCGAGTCATCAGAGACTCGAGATCGTTCTGGAGCGTAAATCCTGGCCAAAGTCCTGGGTCGATCCGCGACATGGCAGTCTTCAGTCGAGCCAAGTAGTCCACAGCGCCATCGATACGGGATTCCAGTCGGAGCAGATTCATGGCAGCCTCGTCTTTCACAGGAGAGTTGATCGGATCCAAACCTGTCTCAATCCGCCCGGTTTCCTCTTCAAAGTTTTGGCACAACTCTACATATATGATCCAAGGATAAGTCAATTTGCATAGGCTGAGTCGACAAAAAGTAAAAAACAGTTGAAACTGGATGTACACCTTCAAGTTTGATGTACAGCTTCTTGGCGAGGCTCCTCAAGTAGCCCTCCAGGTCGTCCCTCCTACGAGCGATGCCTTCCATCTTCTCGCCCAAGAGGAGGTTCTCCTTCTTCCAATTTGCAGTCAGCCTGTTGGCTTCAGTCAGAGCGGTCTGCAACCTGGTGCTCTCTTTTTCTAACTGATCGACCGAAGCCAGCTTCTGTGCGGCCAGAGCTGTCTTGTCATCAGCCTCCTTGCGGGCAGCAGCCAGGTCCTGGTCCTTCTTCGCCAAAGCTTTTTCCAATTCTCCTACAAAGAAATGGTGATCGAATCGGAAATAGCAGAGGAATGCTCAAGCCTAAAAACAAAATTAGTCGACAAAGTCGCTTTACCTGTGGCGCCCTCCCTGACCTTCTGCAGCTCCGTCCTGGCCAGCTCTAGATCAAGGTCAAGTTGAATCTTCTGTTTCTCCAATTCAGTATAGCGAGCGGCAAGTTCGCAGGATTTCTGCAAAAAGAAAAACCAGTCGACAGACGTTCGAGATAAGTTGCTTCCGAGTAACTAAGGAACAATGGTGACGTTTCTAAGACCATAGCCGAATCAAAAACATTCGACAGTAGTCTCGGGGACTACACCCAGTGGGTGCACTCAGCGTGCCCCCACTGGTTCGACCAAAAAAATCAACTGCCCGCAGTCGACAGGACACGGTCCCACTCGACCTGGCCAGACCAAACCGAGTGAAGGAATACAGATTCAGAAACGCAATATAAAGACTACAGTCGACTGCCAGTAGTCCACCGTAGTCTCGGGGACTACACCTAGTGGGTGCACTCAGCGTGCCCCCACTAGTCCAAGAAAGAGAAAACACACCCAGTGGGTGTACAGATACAGATACAAAGATCTTCAAAAAGAAAAAGAAAGAGGGAGAAAGACTCTTCAAACAATCAAGTATCAAATCGACTGACCTGGACGTTGCTCTAAAGCGTCGAACTTGCGTCGTAAGCTGCCTAGCTGGCCTCTCGAGCCTTCTTCACCTGTTCCATCATGACCCCTGCCTGGTGTATGGCCTCCTTCGCAGCGACCACTTCGTCTTCAGGGACAGAGTACGCGACAAAGAGCGAAGTCGGATTGGCAGTCGACACCGAGGGCTGCGCACTCGACAGGGGATTGGCAAAGGTCACAGAAGCCCGAGCGGGCTCGCCATCGCCTCGAGCCACGGCCTCAGGTGCCAGAGTGGACCGTGGGGTCTTGACAGCCGGCGTCTTCTTTGTCCTCTTCACCCTCAGCGGCTCGTTGTCATCATCGTCCGGGAGATCAATAACATGAGGAGGGGCTGCAAGAGAAACATTCAATCGACCAGAACTACAAGGGCCAGTCGACTCAAAGCAAAATGTCATTAATCGTACCAGGGTTGGAGGTGACAGCGTCCTCCATCTCTTGGTCGTCGTTCCTGGCGGAAACCTCAGAAGTGGCACCGCTGCAAATCTCAGAAGTCAGCCAGTTGGCAGAGTGAATCGACCAAGGATCCGTCCACGGTCGACAAAGGAAAACAAAGTTTCTATCATTTACCCGGAAATGGTAGGAACAGCTATCTTCATCTTGGGCAGAACTTTGGGCGGCTTGGATGGCGTCGCTCGTGGGTGCTTGGGAGCCTTCTCAGTCGGCGGAGGAGGAGAACTCCGAGGGCGCTTCAACGTCTGCCCAGCAGGTGCGGTGGCCTTGCCACATCCCCGCGCTGGGTCATGTGTGAGCTTGGATCGCCCCTCCGGGCGGGGGGGGGGGGGGGGGGGGGTTCAGCTTCCTCCTCCTCCTCCTCGCTGGAGAAGACGTCGTCGTCTCCCTCCCCTTCACCGTCAGACTCCCACTCGCCTTGGTCATCCCCGCTCTCGCCTCCACTCGCCTCACCTTCCTCAGTCGACCCCTGTGCCCCGTTGGGCGTCGAGTACATCTTGGTGGTCGCCTGGGAACAATGGACAAGACAAAAATCAGTCGAGCAACTCAAAGAAGACCAACGCAAGAAACAAGATTTCAGTCAGAAACATAAAGATGTACCTGATCCACTTCGTACGAGCTGTCGAGTGGAATTACCCTTCTGGCTCCTCGGGGGTTGTCTTTATTCCTTGTGATGCTTGACAGCCACCCCTCTAGCATCTCGTCGGTGACCTCCTCCGGGTGGATCCGAGTGGTGTCGTCGAGGCCCGAGTACAGCCACATCGGATGGTCCCGGGCCTGGAGCGGTTGAATGCGTCTCTAAAGAAAGACTTCTAGCAAGTCCATCCCAGTCACACCCTCACGAACGAGTTCAACCACTCGGCCGGCCAGCACTTTGACTTGGGCCTTTTCCTCTGGCGCAATTTTCAGAGAGACTGGCTTCGCGGCTCGGTCGAGGAAAAAGGAGGGAGACCAGTCGACTGACCTGGGATCACTTGGTCCTGGCAGTAGAACCAAGTTGCCTGCCAACCACGGACTGACTCCGGGAAAGTGATGGATGGAAAACAGCTCTTTCCCCTCGTTTGAATCGCCAGGCCCCCGCACAGCTGGATCACTTGCGTCTTCTCATCACTCGACTTGGCCTTTTTAACCGATTGAGAGCGGCAAGTAAAAATATGCTTGAAAAGCCCCCAATGCGGATGGCAACCCAGGAAGGCCTCGCACATGGAAATGAACGCGACAAGATAGACTATGGAGTTGGGGGTGAAGTGATGGAGTTGCGCCCCGAAGAAATTTAAGAAGCTCCGGAAGAATGGATGAGGAGGCAGAGAAAACCCTCGGTCGATGTGAGTGGCTAGGAGCACGCACTTACCGTCGCGGGGCTGAGGTTCGACCTCCCTCCCCGGAAGACGCGCAGCTTCGTGGGGAATGGCTCCCCCCTCAACCATGTCGTCGAGATCTTCCTGCCGGAGCACCGATGGCATCCAGTCGCCCTGTATCCAACCCTTGGGCAGGGCAGTCCGGGAGGAAGATCCGCCCCGCGCAGACCTCTTTCCTTTCCCCGCCGCCGCCGCCTTCTTCGCGCGCTCCAAAGCAGTTGTCTTGCCCTTCACCATCGTCGCCGGAGAGATCTCGCACGGACTTGCGGCGCTAGGGGTGAGAACGAAGGTTGCGGGAGAGCTGGCGAAGGGGGAGAGGAAGCAGGAAGGAGAAGAGAGCGCGCGGCTTGGAAACCCCGAGCCGCAACTTATAAGGGGCTGCTCCCGAGTGGCTGACTGGTAGGCCCGGGCCATCCAGTCAAATCCCGCAGCAGACGCGCGCGCTGTACGTGGCGAAAAAGGTGACGCGGAGATCGAGGAACTTCCACTTTATCGCTTCCGATTACTGCGGCTGCTCCCGTCCCGCGCGCTTCCCAAAAACCGAATCCCACGAGATCCGCGGGCCGCGGGATAACTTGCCAAAAACAGAAGATCCCGCTCGCGTCAACACTCAGTATACCACAAGCAAAGAAATTCATTCGACGAAAAACCTGGAATGGGTCAAGGCGACTAAAAAAAGTTGACTACGTCATCCATGACGATCGACCCAACGAAGCTCTCACGTAGCCCGGAAAGCTAGTCGGAAAGGTTCGCCAACTCTTTCTCCACTCAAACCTCGACCCATTCGGGGGCTAATGATGAAGCTACGTACCTAGGGTGGGGACACGGACTTGTCCAAAGAGCCCTACCCAAGGACGTCCCTAGAAGAAGCTACCTTCCAATCGACTTGAAGGTATCTCACTCGACTAAGAAGCTATCGCTCGACCAAGAAGAAATCACTCGACTGCCAGAAGACCTGAAGTCACTCCGCAGGCAAACGGTCGGCTGTTAGGCAGTCTTTATGGTCATTATAGCACTTTATTAGGGGCGTTACCAGTAACGCCCACCTTAAATGTACCTTAAACCCTGCATTACTGAGGGCAGGAGAGGGCCGGCGAACTCTATATAAGCCACCCCCCTCCTCAGTATGAAGGGTTCGCACCCCTGTCATTTTACACATGCATAATCCAGTCGACCGCCTCCGGGCACCGAGACGTAGGGCTGTTACTTCCTCCGAGAAGGGCCTGAACTCGTAAACCTTGCGTGCTTACAACTTCCCAATAGCTAAGGTCTAGCCTCTTCATACACACCCCCCTACCTCACTGTCAGACTTAGAACCACGACACTTACATATTGAGCTTTGAGATCTATAGAGATAGATCAAGACGCTTGATAAGTTTTTTTTTCAATGAGTACATACCTTGACAAGATTTTGAAGTAGTTCAAAATGGAGCAGTCAAAGAAAGAGTTCTTGCCTGTATTACAAGGTGTGAAGTTGAGTAAGACTCAAAGCCCGACCACGGCAGAAGATAGAAAGAGAAAGAAAGTCATTCCCTATGCCTTGGCCATAGGTTCTATAAAGTATGTCATGCTGTATACCAGATCTATTGTATACCCTATACTGATTTAGCAAGGGAGTACAATAGTGATCTAGGCGTAGATCACTAGACAGCGCTCAGAATTATCCTTAGTGAAATAAGGATATGTTTCTCGATTATGGACGTGACAAAAGGTTCGTCGTAAAGGGTTACGCCGATGCAAGTTTTGACACTAATCTAGATGACTCTAAATCTCGGTCTAGATACATATTGAAAGTGGGAGCAATTAGCTAGAGTAGCTCCATGCAGAGCATTGTTGACATAAAAATTTGCAAAATACATGTGGATCTGAATGTGGCAGACCCGTTGACTAAGATTCTCTCACAAGCAAAACATGATCACACCTTAGTACTCTTTGGGTGTTAATCACATAGCGATGTGAACTAGATTACTGAATCTAGTAAATCCTTTGGGTATTGGTCGCATGGTGCGATGTGAACTATGGGTGTTAATCACATGATGATGTGAACTATCGATGTTAATCACATGGTGATGTGATCTAGATTATTGACTCTAGTGCAAGTGGGAGACTGAAGGAAATATGCCCTAGAGGCAATAATAAAGTTATTATTTATTTCCTTATATCATGATAAATGTTTATTATTCATGCTAGAATTGTATTAACCGGAAACATAATACATGTGTGAATACATAGACAAACAGAGTGTCACTAGTATGCCTCTACTTGACTAGCTCGTTAATCAAAGATGGTTATGTTTCCTAACCATGGACAAAGAGTTGTTATTTGATTAACGGGATCACATCATTAGTTGAATGATCTGATTGACATGACCCATTCCATTAGCTTAGCACCCGATCGTTTAGTATGTTGCTATTGCTTTCTTCATGACTTATACATGTTCCTATGACTATGAGATTATGCAACTCCCGTTTGACGGAGGAACACTTTGGGTGCTACCAAACGTCACAACATAACTGGGTGATTATAAAGGAGCATTACAGGTGTCTCCAAAGGTAGATGTTGGGTTGGCGTATTTCGAGATTAGGATTTGTCACTCCGATTGTTGGAGAGGTATCTCTGGGCCCTCTCGGTAATGCATATCACTTAAGCCTTGCAAGCATTACAACTAATGAGTTAGTTGCGAGATGATGTATTACGGAACGAGTAAAGAGACTTGCCGGTAACGAGATTAAACTAGGTATTGGATACCGACGATCGAATCTCGGGCAAGTAACATACCGATGACAAAGGGAACAACGTATGTTGTTATGCGGTCTGACCGATAAAGATCTTCGTAGAATATGTAGGAGCCAATATGGGCATCCAGGTCCCTCTATTGGTTATTGACCGGAGACGTGTCTCGGTCATGTCTACATTGTTCTCGAACTGTAGGGCCCGCACGCTTAACGTTACGATGACAGTTATTATGAGTTTATGCATTTTGATGTACCGAAGGTTGTTCGGAGTCCCGGATGTGATCACGAACATGACGAGGAGTCTCGAAATGGTGGAGACATAAAGATTGATATATTGGAAGCCTATGTTTGGACATTGGAAGTGTTTCGGGTGAAATCGGGATTTTACCAGAGTACCGGGAGGTTACCGGAACCCCCCGGGACCCAAATGGGCCTTATTAGGCCTTAGTGGAAAGGTGAAAGGGGCAGCCCAAGGTGGGCTGCGCGCCTCCCCCCTCCCCTAGTCCTATTAGGACTAGGAGAGGTGGCCGGCCCCCTTCTCCCTCTCTCTCTCTCTCGAGGAGTCCTATTAGGAATAGGATTGGGGGGGGGAGTCCTACTCCTACCGGGAGTAGGACTCCTCCTGCGCCCTCCTCCTTTGGCCGGCCAGCCCTCCCCCTGGCAACCTTTATATACGGGGGCAGGGGGCACCTCTAGACACACAAGTTGATCATTGAGATCGTTCCTTAGCCGTGTGCGGTGCCCCCTGCCACCAAATTCCACCTCGATCATATCGTTGTAGTGCTTAGGCGAAGCCCTACGTCAGTAGTACATCAAGATCGTCACCACGCCGTCGTGCTGACGGAACTCCTCCCCGAAGCTTTGCTGGATCGGAGCCCGGGGATCGTCATCGAGCTGAACATGTGCTAAGAACTCGGAGGTGCCGGAGTAACGGTGCTTGGATCGGTCGGATCGGGAAGAAGACGTACGACTACTTCCTCTATGTTGTGTCAACGCTTCCGTTGCGATCTACAAGGGTACGTAGATCAGACACTCCCCCTCGTTGCTATGCATCACCATGATCTTGCGTGTGTGTAGGAATTTTTTTGAAATTACTACGTTCTCCAACAGATAGAACCCAGAAAACTAAATCATTTCTTGGGAAAAGAGGGAGAAAGCAAAGGGAAACGGAGGTACTAACATGATATTGCTACGTTTTTCTTACTTTTGAACTATGCAAATACATAATTAGTTAGCTCTGATCATTCATCTCCTCTGTTTGCAGCAAGCTCAGACTGATGGATCAAAATCATCAGCTCCAACTAGGTCTAAAGCTCCAAGAACTAGAGATCCAGCAACAAGCTTTCAACCTCCTAGAACTACAGCACCAAGCTCTCAACCTGGCACATTAGCATCTCAAGCTCCAAGAAGTACAATGCCTACTAGCTCTAATCATGGTGGAAGCACTACTGCTGGGAGAGGAGCAGCCAGAGGAGCAGGGAGAGGATCTGGGAGAGGATCAGGCAGAGGACCACCAACAACAGGCTTGGGAAGCTACTTTTATGCTAGTGGCAATTTTCGAAGATATTTTCCAGCTTATGGATTAGATATTTAGTAATTGTGCTTTGGATGTAATATTTAGTACTGTTTTCCAGCTTATGAACTTATGGTTTGTATGTTACTTTTGAACTATGTAGTACTGTCAATGGCTTTTGAACCATGTGATGCTGTCACTCCTTTTGAACCATGTAATGTTGGCATTATGAACTACTTGTCAACCAAGATATATGCTGTCAAAATTTATGGTGATGTGTCTGAGTAAATGTTCTCTCAATTCCATTTGCATTTAACTATTACATATGATCTGTCATTTTCCATTTGGTACTCATCGACTAGTCATCGACCATTTGGTACTCATCGACTAGTCATCGACCATTTGGTACTCATCGACTAGTCATCGACCATTTGGTACTCATCGACTAGTCATCAACCATTTGGAACTCATCGACTAGTCTTCGACCATTTGATACTCATCGACTAGTCTTCGACCCTTTGGTACTCATCGAACCATAACGACTCTTCGACTCAAAAACCTTTGGATGCCATTATATATATTATATATAAAACACTATATATATATATGCTTCCAAAAGCCCATTAACAATAACACTCACAATTTTAATTCACAACTATGTTGCCAAAAGCCCAAAATATCTCTTTCATATTCATTTCAGCCATCACCATATCCAGTACACCATTGAACTACATCACCACAAGCCTCTAATTCTACTTAGACATGAGGAAACCTGCAACTAAACCAGCAACAAACATAAATAAACCATAAAACAGACACTTGTACATCTGCATCTCATCTCTGCTAGCACATCTAGCTCTCGTTTCTGATACCAAAGCATTTTTCTTCTCCAATTCCTCTTTCAAAACTGCAACCTCTCCTTCCCTTGACTGGCCAAGAAGCTCATCCTCCAGCCTCCACACTTTATCCCGTAGGTCTCCTAGCAATTGATGAAGAAATGGAGTCGTGGGGGTGTCATGCCAGTCGATGAAGCCATGCTGTTCAGTTCATGACACAGAAAATTCAGATTTTGACACAAGAAAAAACAGAAAAAAGAGGACATGTGAGGAATCAAGCATACCTGAGAATCTACGCAGGAATAATATCTCCTACCAGGGTTGGCCGGACTCCAGGATATCCACCGCGGCGCCTTCCTGCCGCATCGAGCGCAAATCACCGGCGGCTCGTAAGCCATTGGCTGCTCGCGATAGGGCACCAGAGACCTTGCTACTGCTTCGCCTCTCCTTCAGAGCCCACCGCCTCGAGAAGCCGATGAATCACCGAAGGAGCAAGACATCGTGGTTGTTAGCTGCGGCACCGGCGGCGGCACGCTCTCTCTGTCGCTCACAAACCCTAGAACGTCGTTCCCCACTGAGAAAGAGAGAGCTGGGAGAGGGGAGGGGGTAATTAAGTGGAAAACCCGGCGGCCCGTAGTGCCACGTCATCTAATCGTCCTCTCAGATGCATTAAGGATGCAAACGACTGGGATTAGAGAGTTGAGGGTGCCGATTTCCAGGATTTGGAGGTTGGGGCTTAAAAACGACGATGCGTACGAGTTCAGGGTTTAAAACAGACTTCACCCTACTAATCTCTTTCAATTATTTTCTTGTATCTTGTTGAACTTCTACATCAGATTTTAGTTATTTTAATTTTGTGATTTTGTGATGTGTCGCCGCGCTAGGGTATAGGCACCTATAATTGTTCGAAAGCTCGGACCCGTAAACGCTTCGTCAAACATCCGTGGTTGTCGTGTGCCTGCCAACGACGACGAGCCAATCTACTTCGTCTTCGACCTAGCACCAGAGGGGACGACGAGGGCTGGGTTTGATTATCTAGGTATGTATTCTGTCCTCGGCGAACAATTTTTGCTAAGAAAACAATAAAATTTCCTAATAGAACCATGATGGTTTGCGACTCAAATATATATATATATATATATATATGCAAGATACAAGCCAACCATTTGATTATACATGATTACCATCATTCATATATCTTAATCATTCATATAAAATCTTTTGTAGCAAGGCATTTCATGTCGTATTTTAGAGTCATTTGATGCATGTGTAGAATTATTGATTAGATTAGCTATCTCTAGATGCGATCCAGTTGCAAAAAAATGTGTGTCTAGGCAAAGTTAAATGCAAATGAGAATTGAATATGCAACCATTGGATAGTATGCGAGGCATAAAATATTTTCTGGTTTCATTGCCGTTTGCCACCCTATACCTAAATCCTGGCTCCGCCCCTGGATGTGAGGTCGACGATGGATCAGTCGTGGTCGGAATCCGACACATCAACCACGACGTGGTTACAGCGCCAGGGGTTGCCGATCACCTATAGCGGCACCGGAGAGTGCCACTCCGCCTCGCCGACGTCTGCCACAAAGGCTGCCATGGTCTCCTGCACCCTCTGCCCTTTCACGGCGGGCACTCCGTGCGATATTATCCTCCGACGCGGAGAGGCCACGGAAGGCCTCCGAGTCGGCGCGCCAACGAAGGGGTTACGCCTTCGGTACGGTGTTCGGACGGCAGACGGACCGCACCGTCTTCGGTATGCTACTTTGAATAGATGAAGCTACGAAGAAACCTACTACTCAATGTTAGGGTCCCATTAGAAGTTATGCTCCCTTGATGTGTTCATCATGGCAGGGTACTAGTTATTTGAAGAGGCGATAGGGAACCTATCACACTTGTGTTTTATTTTTAATTTAGTTAGTTGCTTGCAAGTTAATTACTTTTTTGCGACAAACTTTCAATCTATTCATCTTCAATCATGGTAGTACAACAAACATTATAAATAATAAAAATTGCATCCAAATTCATAGACTACCTAGCGACGACTACAAGCACTAAAGCGAGCCGATCCCTCGCTGAAGCCGGGCAAACCTTGTTGCAGTCGACAGTCGGAAGTCGTCGTGCTAAGGCCCCATAGGACCAGCGCACTAGAACAACAACCGTCACCATTGAAGTGTAGCATAGATCAGAAGGATTCAATCTGAAGACGTACGAATGTAGACAAACTACAACAAGATCCGACAAATCCACCAATGATAGATCCACCGGAGACACACCTCCATACGTCCACCGATGATGCTAGATGCACCACCGGAATGGGGACTAGGCGGCAGAACCTTATTCCATCTTCAGAAAAGCCGCCGCCGTCTCGTCTTCCTGAGCATGACACTGATAACCCACAAGTATAGGGGATCGCAACAATTTTCGAAGGTAGAGTATTCAACCCAAATTTATTGATTCGACACAAGGGGAGCCAAAGAATATTCTCAAGTATTAGCAGTTGAGTTGTCAATTCAACCACACCTGGAAACTTAATATCTGCAACAAAGTATTTAGTAGCAACGTAATATGATAGTAGTGGTAACGGTAGCAAAAGTAATATTTTGGGTTTTATAGTGTTTGTAACAGTAGCAATGGAAAAGTAAATAAGCGAAGAACAATATATGAAAAGCTCGTAGGCATTGTATCGGTGATGGAGAATTATGTCGGATGTGATCGATCATGCAACAGTTATAACATAGGATGACACAAAACTAGCTCCAGTTCATCAATGTAATATAGGCATGTATTTCGAATATAGTCATACGTGCTTATGGAAAAGAACTTGCATGACATCTTTTGTCCTACCCTCCCGTGGCAGCGGGCTCCTATTGAAAACTAAGGGATATTAAGGCCTCCTTTTAATAGAGTACCGGACCAAAGCATTAACACATAGTGAAATAGATATGAATAATATTTTCAGCGGTATACTTTCATTGTCAACATAACAACCTAGAGATCACGATATCTTCCATGCTACACACATTATAGGCAGTTCCCTAGCAGAATGGTAAAGTTTATACTCCCCCACCACCAACAAGCATCAATCCATGGCTTGCCTGAAACAACGGGTGCCTCCAACTAACAACAATCATGTGGGAGTTTTGTTTGCAATTATTTTGATTTGATTTGAGCATGGGACTGGGCATCCCGGTGACCAGCTATTTACTCGTGAATGAGGAGCGGAGTCCACTCGTCTTGAGAATAACCCACCTAGCATGGAGGCTACAGACAACCCTAGTTGATACATGAGCTATTCGAGCATACAAAACATAATGTTTATTTGAATGTTTAGAGTTTGGCACATACAAATTTACTTGAAACGGCAGGTAGATACCATATAGGTAGGTATGGTGGACTCATATGGAATAACTTTGGGGTTTTATGGAATTGGATGCACAAGCAGTATTCCCGCTTATTACAAGTGAAGGCTAGAAAAAGACTGGGAAGCGACCAGCTAGAGAGCGATAACAGTCATGAACATGCATTAAAATTAATCTACACCGAATGCAAGCATGAGTAGGATATAGTGCACCATGAATATAAATATCATGGAGGCTATGTTGATTTTGTTTCAACTACATGCGTGAACATGTGCCAAGTCAAGCCACTCAAATCGTTCAAAGGAGGATACCACCCCATCATACCACATCACAACCATTTTAATAGCATGTTGGCACGCAAGGTAAACCGTTATAAACTCCTAGCTAATTAATCATGGCATAAGCAACTACAATCTCTAATTTTCATTGCAAATATGTGTCTTTCATAATAGGCTGAATCAGGAACGATGAACTAATCATATTTACAAAAACAAGAGAGGTCAAGTTCATACCAGCTTTACTCATCTCAATCAGTTCATCATATAATCATCATTATTGCCTTTCACTTGCACGACGAACGGTGTGAATAATAATAATAGTGCATGTGCATTGGACTAGGCTGGAATCTGCAAGCATTCAATTCAAGAGAGAAGACAAGCTAATATGGGCTGTTTGTTAGATCAACAATAATGCATATAAGAGCCACTCAACATATTAATCATGGTCTTCTCCTCTCGACCCCCAAAGGAAAGAAAATAAATAAAACTATTTACATGGGAAAGCTCCCAACAAGCAAAAGTAAAACGAGAAATCTTTTTGGGTTTTCTTTTTAATTACTACTTCTACAGACATGGAAAGTAAACTAAATAAAAAATACAACTAATTTTTTTGGTTCTTCTTAAGGTTTTTCAAACACACAAGAAGAAAGCGAGAAAATGAAAATAAACTAGCATGGATGATACAATGAAAAAGTATGAGCACCGAAAACTGGCATGAGTGTGTGAACATGAATGTAATGTCGGTGAGAAATACGTACTCCCCCAAGCTTAGGCTTTTGGCCTAAGTTGGTCTATGCCCATGGATCAAAGTTGTAGCTGGGGTCGTACTGAGATGCAGCGGCAATTGCCTAATGAGCTGCATCTTGGAGGCGAGCTACCTCCGCCCTCCTCTCGTACTCGGTCGCCTCCTCCCCGGTTATAACATATCTCTCTTTTGCCTGAAAGTCAAAGAAAGCAGGAGCAGGGAGAGCGTCGTGGCAGGTGCGTCGTCTGTCGAAGATTAGTCGGTACTGGAGGAACTGATTGTTCCTCTCAACAAACTGATGACGAACCATGGCATTATAATCTAAATAAGTAGGCGACAACTCAATATCATCTCCACGTATGGGTATCTCAAGAAAATCAGCTAAATGGGTTGCATAAATTCCACCAAAGAAATCTCCATCAATAATATTATTATGCAACCTACGTGCAACAATGGCGCCCAAGTTATATTGTCTATCTCCTAATACAACACTCTTGAGAACACTAAGATCAGGAACACACATGTGACACGCCTCATCCTTACCATTTATGCATCTACCTATGAAGAGTGCAAAATAATGTATGGCAGGAAAATGAATGCTCCCTATGGTAGCTTGTGTGATTTCCCTGGATTCCCCCACAGTTATACTAGCAAGAAAGTCTTTATATTCAGATTTGCAAGGTTCACTAACATTACCCCATTGTGGGAGTTTACAAGCAGTGTTAAAATCTTCTAAGTCCATGGTATAAGATTTATCATAAAGATCAAACAGGACTGAGAATTGCGTGATGATGAAAATTTAAACCTTCTCACAACTGAATCAATTAAGTAGAGGTACTGATGACACTTATCTGCCATGAAGCTCTCAAGATCGGCGTTATGCACATATGTGTCAAATTCCTCCTTGATTCCTGCTCGAACCATGAGGTCCTCTGACGGCCATTCACAAGGCCGCACTTGAGCATCTCTTGGTAGTTCATTGTCCGGCTCGCGTATTGCGGGCATGTGTCCTTGTTTCCTTGAGGAACCTCCTTGGTACATTTTCCTAAACATATTTATTCGTCCGAAAAATTTCTGAAATTTTTAGTAACTCAAAAATAAAAGTGAACCAAACTCAACAAAATTGATAGCAACTACTCCTACAAGTTCCTAGAGGCTATATCATGCATTAAACTACTTTTGACCATATAAATTTGACATGCAAGCTCAAGAACAAGGTCACCTAAGAAGCAAAAATTTGCAATGAATAAATCACTAGAACAAAAACTAATTGGACCATTGGAGGAGTCACATACCAAAGAACAACCCCCCAAAGCAGTTTTGTGAGAGGAGCTTTGAGCAAAGAGATCGAAAATGGCAGCAAGATGAGCAAGAACTCGGGTTTGAACTGGTTGGTGATTTTTTTTGGGAGAAAGAAGGAGTGTGTGGTGGCTGGAATAAGTGGAGGGGACCCACGTGGGATCCACGAGGCAGGGGCGCGCTAGGGGGGTGGGCGTGCCCTCCACCCTCGTGGGCACGTGGCTGCTCCCCCTACTGTGTTCTGAGTGCGAGATATTCTCAAATATTTTAGAAAAAATCATATTTAAATTTCAGGGCATTTGGAGAACTTTTATTTTCTGGGTATTTTTTATTGCATGGATAATTCAAAAAACAGACAGAAAAATACTATTTTTTCTTTATTTACTGTAAATAATAGAAAGTAAAAAGAGGGTACAGAGATTTGTGTTTTCTAAATTCACCCATCTCATGCTCATCAAAAGGAATCCACTAACAAGGTTGATCGGGTCTTGATAACAAACTCATTTCGAATAACATGAAACCGGAGAATTTTCGAATAACACTTGGTTACCTCAACGGGGATATGCATGTCCCCAACAATAAGAATATCATATTTGTTCTTGACGGTAGGAAGAGGAAATTCAAAACCTCCAATAGTGATTGTTGAAATTTTTTCAATAGAATTGATACTGTGGACTTAAGGTTGTTTCCTCGGAAAGTGTACCGTATGCTCATTACTATTAACATGAAAAGTGACATTGCCTTTGGTGCAATCAATAACAGCCCCTGCAGTATTCAAAAATGGTCTTCCAAGAATAATATACATACTATCGTCCTCGGGAATATCAAGAATAACAAAGTCCGTTAAAAAATTAACATTTGCAACCACAACAGGCACATCCTCACAAATACCGACAGGTATAGCAGTTGATTTATCAGCCATTTGCAAAGATATTTCAGTAGGTGTCAATTTATTCAAATCAAGTCTACGATGTAAAGAGAGAGGCATAACACTAACACCGGCTCCAAGATCACATAAAGCAGTTTTAACATAGTTTCTTTTAATGGAGCATGGTATAGTTGGTACTCCGGGATCTCCAAGTTTCTTTGGTATTCCACCCTTAAAAGTATAATTAGCAAGCATGGTGGAAATTTCAGCTTTCGGTATCTTTCTCTTATTAGTAACAATTTCCTTCATATACTTAGCATAAGGATTCATTTTAAGCATATCAGTCAAACGCATATGCAAAAAGATAGGTCTAATCATTTCAGCAAAGCGCTCAAAATCCTCATCATCCTTTTTCTTAGATGGTTTAGGAGGAAAAGGCATGGGTTTCTGAACCCATGGTTCTCTTTCTTTATCGTGCTTCCTAGCAACGAAGTCTCTCTTATCATAACGTTGATTCTTTGATTGTGGGTTATCAAGATCAACAGCAGGTTCAATATCTACATCATTATCATTGCTAGGTTGAGCATCAACATGAACATCATTATTAACATTATCACTAGGTTCATGTTCATTACCACATCGTGTTTCAGCATCATAAATAGAAATATCATTGGGATTCTCAGGTGTGTCAATAACAGGTTCACTGGAAGCATGCAAAGTCTTATCATTTTTATTTTTCTTCCTTTTAGAAGGACTAGGTGCATCAATATTAGTTCTCTAAGAATCTTGCTCAATTCTCTTAGGATGGCCCTCAAGATACAAAGGTTCCTGAGTCATTTTACCACCTCTAGTCATAACTCTAACATCATTATCATTTTTCTTATTTTTTAATTCATTGAGCAAATCATTCTGAGCTTTAAGCACTTGTTCTACTTGAGTGGTAACCATAGAAGCATGTTTACTAATAAGTTTAAGTTCACCTTTAACATTAGCCATATAATCACCCAAGTGTTCAAGCATATCAGCATTGTGTTTCAATTATCTACCAACATAAGCATTGAAGTTTTCTTGTTTAACCATAAAGTCATCAAACTCATCCAAGCATGGGCTAGCAAACTTAGTAAATGGGATTTCACATTTATCAAATCTATAGAGAGAATTTACCTTTACTACCTGTGCCGGGTTATCAAGACCATATGTTTCTTCAACAGGCGGGAAATTAAGACCATGTATTTCTTCAATAGGTGGTAACTTCTTACCATCTTCAGTTTTAATACCTTTTTCTTTCATAGATTTCTTTGCCTCTTGCATATCTTCAGGACTGAGAAATAGAATACCCCTTTTCTTCGGAGTTGGCTTAGGAGTTGGTTCAGGAAGTGTCCAATTATTTTCATTAGTCAACATATTATTCAATAACAATTCAGCTTGATCAACGGTTATTTCCCTGAAAACACAACCAACACAACTATCCTGGTGGTCTCTGGAAGAATCAGTTAGTCCATTATAAAAGATATCAAGTATTTCATTTTTCTTGAGAGGATGATCAGGCAAAACATTAAGTAATCGGAGAAGCCTCCCCCAAGCTTGTGGGAGACTCTCTTCTTCAATTTGCAAAATATATATATTTTCCTTAAAGCAGCTTGTTTCTTATGAGCAGGCAAATATTTAGCAGAGAAGTAATAAATCATATCCTGGGGACTACACACACAACCAGGATCAAGAGAATTAAACCATATTTTAGCATCACCCTTTAATGAGAACGGAAACAACTCAAGGATAAAGTAATAGCGAGTTTTCTCATCATGAGTAAAGAGGGTGGCTATATCATTTAATTTAGTAAGATGTGCCACAACAGTTTCAGATTCATAGCCATAGAAAGGATCAGATTCAACCAAAGTAATTAACTAAGGATTGACAGAGAAATCATAATCCTTATCAGTAATAAAGATAGGTGAAGTAGAAAAAGGAGGGTCATATTTCATTCTAGCATTCAAAGAATTTTCTTTAAGCTTAGCTAATAATTTCTTAAGATTAGATCTATTATTGCAAGCTAAGAAGTCTCTAGCAGTTTCTTCATCAATAACATAACCCCTAGGAACAACAGCCAATTCATATCTAGGGGGAGAATCTTCATCATCACTTTCATCAATATTATCAGTTTCAATAATTTCATTCTCTCTAGCCCTAGCAAGTTGTTCATCAAGAAATTCACCTAGTGCCACAGTATTATCAAGCATAGAAGTAGTTTCATCATAAGTATCATGCAAAGCAAAAGTGGCATCATCAATAACATGTGACCTCAGAATCAATAGCATGTGTAGGTGTCGCAAGCTTACTCAAAACCGAAGGTGAATCAAGTGCAGAGCTAGATGGCAGTTCCTTACCTGCCCTCGTAGTTGAGGGAAAAATCTTTGGTTCTTTGATCTTTCAATTTCTTCATAGTGATAAGCAGATATAAATCCCAAGTGACTCAAAGAATAGAGCTATGCTCCCTGGCAACGGCGCCAGAAAATAGTCTTGATAACCCACAAGTATAGGGGATCGCAACAGTTTTCGAGGGTAGAGTATTCAACCCAAATTTATTGATTCAACACAAGGGGGGCCAAAGAATATTCTCAAGTATTAGCAGCTGAGTTGTCAATTCAACAACACCTGGAAACTTAATATCCGCAGGAAAGTATTTAGTAGCAAAGTAATATGATAGTAGTGGTAACTTTAGCAAAAGTAATATTTTGGGTTTTATAGTGATTGTAACAGTAGCAACGGAAAAGTAAATAAGCGAAGAAAAATATATGAAAAGCTTGTAGGCATTGGATCGGTGATGGAGAATTATGTCAGATGCGATCGATCATGCAACAATTATAATATAGGGTGACACAGAACTAGCTCCAGTTCATCAATGTAATGTAGGCATGTATTCCGAATATAGTGATACGTCCTTATGGAAAAGAACTTGCATGACATGTTTTGTCCTACCCTCCCGTGGCAGTGGGGTCTTATTGGAAACTAAGGGATATTAAGGTCTCCTTTTAAAGAGTACCGGACCAAAGCATTAACACATAGTGAATACATGAACTCCTCAAACTACGGTCACCACCAGTAATGGTCCCGATTATTGTCACTTTGGGGTTAAGGGATCATAACACATAATAGGTGACTATAGACTTGCAAGATAGGATCAAGAACTCACATATATTCATGAAAACATAATAGGTCCAGACCTGAAATCATGGCACTCGGGCCCTAGTGACAAACATTAAGCATAGCAAAGTCATAGCAACATCAATCTCAGAACATAGTGGATACTAGGGATCAAACCCTAACAAAACTAACTCGATTACTTGATAAATCTCATCCAACCCATCACCGTCCAGCAAGCCTACGATGGAATTACTCATGCACGATGGTGAGCATCATGAAATTGGTGATGGAGGAAGGTTGATGATGACGATGGCGATGGATTCCCCTCTCCGGAGTCCCGAATAGACTCCAGATCAGCCCTCCCGAGAGAGTTTAGGGCTTGGCGGCAGCTCCATATCGTAAAACGTGATGAATCCTTCTCTCTGGTTTTTTTCTCCCCGAACACGAATATATGGAGTTGGAGTTGAGGTCGTGGAGCGTTAGGGGGCCCATGAGGCAGGGGGCGTGCCCAGGGGGGTAGGCGCCCCCACCCTCATGGACAGGGTGTGGGCCCCTTGACATGGATTCTTCTTCCAGTATTTTTTATATATTCCAAAAATAATCTCTGTTGATTTTCAGGTCATTCGGAGAATTTTTATTTACACACAAAAATAACACCATGGCAATTCTGCTGAAAACAGCATCAGTCCGGATTAGTTCCATTCAAATCATGCAAGTTAGAGTCCAAAACAAGGGCAAAAGTGTTTGGAAAAGTAGATACAACGGAGACGTATCAGACACAAACCCTAACAAAACTTGAAGGAACATCTAAAGACGGATCCCTCCCGCCGGCAAGGGTCGGGATCCACCACGCTACCACGGCCCTAAGGCCACCGGAGATGAGGCAGACCGGCGACGGAGCCAGCAAGTTAATTTACTTTCACATGAAGGATTTCTATAAAATGAGAAACTCTGTTTGCTGCTCTGAAATAGGAATTCACAGTCGGAAGAATTTCATAACTTCATAAACTCAAATCAATACCAGAAAATGATATATCATGAGGACCAGGGCGTCAATACTCAATAAACCACATATTGGTTTGAAAATAAAATAAAATAAATTCCAACATGACTGAGCATTACACTCAAGTCTTTTTTGCCGGTGCTGAAGTTAGAGAGAAATTAAACAAAATTCTTTATGTTCAATCAATCAAACATGCATGAAAACCTTTGTGAGAAAGAATAGAAATGGAAGATAAAACAAGCATAATGTTTATAATTGGCACAAATGAAACTGCCTAATATAGCTTTGACACTCAAAATTTGAGTAAAGCAATTCCATGGTGTCAGTTATTTGCAATTCAGTACTACTATAACGAATCTGATACACAACTGCAAATCTTGTGTAGGCGGCCTTGACCACATTTAGGTCATGAAAAAATAATTTTGGATATCAAATTTTCTAAGTCGAGGTAGCATCCCCCATGAAAATATCTTGTAATATGACTGGCCTTAACGAACGTGACACGTCCTCTGGTAAACAAAAGCAAAACTTTGTCCTGAACATGAGGCAACACATTACCAACCACCTGCCAACAACAACAATCCTAGAAGCAAACTATTTTGATGAGAATTTTCATGATGCCTTCTGTTCCCAAATCACCAAATCCTCAAGGGTGTGGGTATTGATTGCTATACCATATCCTACATAATTCTTGGGTAGTAGATCTCTTCTTTTTCTTCATTTCCAACTCTTTTTTCCATATAGGCATCGGGTTAGAACGTTTCTTCATTTCCAGCTAGTGTCAAACCTTAAATTTAGGACGCCGATAACTGCCACACGTGTGGCATATAGGGGTTGTGCCGCACGCCCTGTGTAGCACAGAGACAAACCCGCTCGCACGACGGCGTCCGGGCGCACGCAGCCACAACCCACACATCCAGTGTGTGGCACAATCGCCCACACGTTCGGGCGATCGACCGCGCTGCCCGCACGACCCAATGCGTCCATCATACCGGCCTACTTTCGAACCCCAGTGCGACCTGCGCCATCGTCCCCTACCTCTTGATCCCAAACCACCATCGTCTTCATTCTATAGTTGCCATGGCAACAAGACCAGATCTCTAGTGCCTCCCCACCCCCACCCCCACCGCCACCCCACCCCCAGCGACAACGAGCTAACAGGTCGATCTCTGATATCCTCCTGTTTCTCGTCCTTCTTCTATCCAGAAAATTGAAATTCCACATTGCCCACGAAGATGGCGACTAGATCCAGACTGTCATGGCAAACACACCATGGATTTGTGTGTATTCCCCCTCTGCCCACCACCATACGCCAGATCTGCCATGTTCTATCCTAGATTTGAACTAAGATTATGGGTTGGGTTGTTGCCAGTAGTTGATTCAGGAGGATGTATATAATTCACTAAAATTAGGGGAAGAAAGGAGGAATTTGGGTGTTGCCTGGGAAGGGAGAAAATTAATTGCCACCAATATCTGATGTTAGTTGCCACCTATCTTTGTCGTTAGCTGCCACCATGTTATGTTGTTGCTTTCCATCATATTATCTTGGCTGTTGCCATCGGTGTAAAATGATAGCTGGCATCTAGATTTTAGAGAAGAGAATGAATGTGCATGTCCTACTTGCCATGATGTGTTGGTTGTCTATGCAAGAAATGTGATAAGATTGTCGTGTTATCTTGTATGTGCAAACAGGAGAATGCATTTTGTGGATATTGATGCATTCTTGTTCATGCAGTGACCGAAAACACAGTGGCAGAAAAAGCGAAAAAATGAATCATGAAGACGACACTGATCCTTGGTTTTCTCAATGGCCGGAAACTCCCCCTTGGGATGCAGCAGAGTATAATCAACTCATTTCTACAGTGTCGTTGCTGCCACTACTAGAGCAGTACGCGAGCATCAGTACGATGCATGATAAAAAAGGGATAGTTTCCATGTTTGTGACGGGGAAAATGACATTCTACTTATGTCCTACAATGTCATTTTTCGTAGGTTCTTATGAATCAACCACACACATGGGGATACCATGGCAAGTTCAGGCACAGGGCGCTAACGCTGACAGATGTGCCGGCAACCAACTTCAAGTATCCAATGTGGCAAATCAAGGTAACGCATATGAAAAAGAAACATACTAGTGTGGCCAGGAAATTAAACTTGCAAGGATGGCAAAGACTTACAAGTTATATGGAAAAATGCAGGACCTTCATGCAGCATGTGGCAACAGGCGGCAACCATGTACCTGCCATCAATGTCGTACACAGGTGAGTCGTATGAAGTGATTTTGCGGATAGGGAATCCGGAGAAGGAACATAGGTGACATTGGTGTTTACGTGGTGACTTGACAAAACACAGTTGCCGTGTCTGGACAGCTACAGTTGTCGTGTCTGGACAACTGCAGTTGCCATGGAAAGTCAATTGAAGTTGCCATGTGTAATCAAATGTGATTGCAATGTCTAAACAACTATAGATGACAAGTGTGAACAAATCTGCGTGCCATGGTTGAACAACTACATGTGCCATGTTGTGCAAACTACAGTTGCCATGCATTGACCAACTACTAAAAATGATCGCAGGTTGTTATGGTGGAACCACATCAGCAAACGTATCGTGGCAAGCTTCATAGTTGCAGGCCAACACTATTACAGATATAACACAGCAAATTGGAATGACAGACCAGATACGATTAGCACATGCGGCACAACAAGGTAAAAAAATTGAACCAGAAAAACAGCAGTGCATTTCCTTTTGTGGAAAAGCATGGGGGGAAAGTGGATTTGCCACGGTGGAAAATAACAAAAATGGTACCAAGTGGAAGCATGCAAAAATAGTCATCCACTATCTTCTGGATTTGTCAATTGTTGTATGTCTGTGTGCAACATTCGTGATTGACTCCATTTGCCTAGTGAGCTCGTACCTAGAATCCAAGTTTTGATGCTAAAGATGTTGGTTTCCATGCCTTGGCAACAGTAACTGCCATGTTTGTTAGACTGTAGCTGCCATGGCTGAAAAACTGCACTTGCCTTGCATGGCCACATGCAGATGCCATGACTTGCTGTATGAATAATGTCATGCCAAATCAGATGCAGCTGCTATATTCCGTTACGATAAACCTTCAGTTGAAACAATGCTTACACATGCACCTATTTTTTTAGGACCTTCAAGTACAATCACAGCGCCGCGGGGACATCTACTGCGGGAACCTCTGAGAACACGGAAGAAGCGTTCCACCAGGCAGCCAACAGTCCTACCACAAACAATGTAGAATCAATGTCGGAAATGGCAATCATTCCAGCAATGCCGACAAGCACACCTTTGTAGACCAGCACAAGCAACACTCAAGTAGATGAAACAGATGTCGATACTGAAGTGAATGATGAAACTGATGACAAAGCATAAGGGGATGAAGAAGGTGGGCAATTATAAATCATTGTACCTCAACCACCGTATGTTGGGAAGAGATTTAGTTCATTTGAAGATGCCAAGGAATTCTACCAGAGATATGCAATGTTCCATGGGTTTGCGGTGAACACCGAATACCATAGGAAAATAAAAAAATATAACGAGTACAATAGAGGTGAGATAAGGTGCTACAAGGCACGAAGGAATAAGAAGGGTAAAGGTGCTGCGCCTGTCGTGCTGGAACGAAAGAGAGGCATCATTGTCAAGACGGAATACCCTGTCTGGTGTAAGCTAAACGCAAATGGAGCATGGTGGGTGGTCACTGAATATTTCGACGAACACAACCATGAACTCATAAAGAAATTTGATCTCGTAAAATTTCTGAGCACCCACAGAGGATTCACCCCCCTTGAGAAGAAATTCATAAAGCTGCTACATGATTGTAACATCGGTCCACTAAGAATGGTCCAGATACTGTCCTTGATCCATAGCGGAGATGGTAGACTGAGTAGCATGCCCTACATACCGGCAGACGTCACAAACCTAAAGGTGAAGTACCGTAGAGAGAGCAGGCTGGCTGACATAGAAGACATGATGGCCTACTTCAAAGAGAAAGCAAAAGCGAATGCTGATTTCTTCTACAGGATAAGATTGGATGATGAGGACCATGTCAGAAACATGTATGGGGTGGATGGTGCTGCAATAAGAGCCTACAAACATTTCCGTGATTGCATTTCGTTCGACGCAACATATCTCACAAATATGTACAAGATTCCCCGCGCTCCATTCATAGGAATAAATAACCACAATCAGTCATTGCAGTTCGGTTGCGGACTTGTTTGGAACAAAGATACGGATGGCTACACTTGGCTGTTCAAAACCTTCTTGGAGTGCATGGGTGGACTTGCTCCGATGAACATAATAATAGACTAGGATTTTAGCATGCGTGCATGCATAGAGGAGGTCTTGCCGTTGGCAGTGCACAAGCACTGCAGGTGGCATATTATTAAGAAGCCTGAGGAGACGCTAGGACCATTCTTTGCTGACCGTCCAGAGCGGCACAAGGCATTCGAGTTGTGTGTGGACCACATCTTGATAGCCTATGGGAGAAGCGAATGTACTATGTGCTGGCCTACTTCATGCAGTGCTTCTTCCCATTTCTGCAGACTACGCAGCGCAACGAGGGGTTCAATGCTGTTTTGAAGCGGTACGTGAGCCCTGGCAACCCATTGCTGCAGTTTGCCAAGCAATACAGTGCTTTGCAACAGAAAATACTAGGATTAGAGCTACAGCAAGAAGCAAACACCGCGCTCAAGCAGCCTAAATTTCTAACATATTTACCGATGGAAAGGCAGATGAGCAAGATATATACCAACAAGATTCTTAACAAGTAAGTGAATAATTTTACCGTTCTAATTTGCACTAGCATGAAGTTAGTAGGCGACATGTAGAATGCAATGTAGTTGCCAACTTTTTTTGACTTGCTGGTCTTTTAAAAAATAGCCAGTGAATACATTGTAAACATGTTCTATAGTTTCCATGCGAAATCAACTATAGTTGCCACGTGGGTTGAACTGTAGTTGCCATGTTTAATGAACTGTAGTTGCCATCTGAAATGACGTGTAGTTGACATGTGACCTAAAACTGCATTTGCCATGTTAAATGAACTGCATTTGCCATGTTAAATGAAATGCATTTGCCATGTTAAATGTAATGTAGTTTCCATGTGAAAATATCATGCAGTTGCCATGTGAAAACAAACAACACAAGAACAGACGTGGGAAAAATCATCATTTCCATGCCATCATTGATGTTAGATACGTTTGGTATGTTATGACCTACATCAACATAAGGTGCTACAAAAGCGTCATATAAAGAGTTTAACAAAAACACAAAACATGCGAATTCTAGGAGGAAATAAAGTGTTCCAGCATGTACACGGCTTACCAGATGGACAAACATACGTTCAAGGTGTGTTCTCTCTTGGACCTGTCGGATTCAGAACCAGAAGACCCGGACAAGGGAATGAACTACTTTGTGAAGGCCTTGATAAACAAAGACGAATACTACTACCAATGCAGCAAATTCGAATAGGGCGGGATTGTGTGCTGTCACATACTGAAAGTAATGGACATGGTCACGGTAACGCGATTGCCCCGCCAGTTCATGCGTCGGCGATGGACTTGGGACGCTGACGATGCGTTGGGGCCACAAACATCAAATGCAGTTTTGGCTGTGCATGATGAGAGACCAGAGGCAACCATGGAAGTTGTGAGGCATGTTGTGTTGACGAAGAACTATGCTGAACTGATAGATGAAGCATGCAAGAGTGATGAGACAGCGAGGGTGGCAAAAAAACACAGGAAGGCCCTGAAAAGAGAGCTTGATGAGATCAAAAAGAGGAAGGCTGAAGAAGCCTTACACAGGTTCCCCCACACCTCAAGTGTGCCTTCTTCCACGGGTCCATCATCTCAAAACTCGGAGGTAGGGTCTGGAACAGCAAGCATGCAAATCCAGGTCAGGAACCCGCCCTGTTCCATCACAAAAGGGCGTCCAAAAGAGGTCAGATACAAATCGGTGTCGGAGATTCAAGCAAAACAGAAGAAAACAAAGAAAGGGACGGGGAATCCGTGAGCAACTCTGGAGGATAGTTACTTGGGTGTTGGTGACATTTTTGTAAGGTAGATGGTCTAGATTTAAAAAAAATGGGAGAATGACTGTTGATCGGCATCAGAACTTCACAGAAAATGACATGAATCAGTGACTACAATTTCCCCATGGGTGGTACTAAATCTGTCATGTTATTTATACAGAATCTGCCATGTTATTTCTACTGTATCTGTCATGTTATTTCTACTGAATCTGCCATCGCATAGATTTCCGTTTTAGTCAACACATTTTATTCCACACATATTGTATTGTACGCATACCATGAAAAAAAATAGTTGAAATGATCGCGTGCAAAAAACACAAGGTAACGACTGCTTATGAACTACCATGCTAACCGGTACAGTTAGTAATGCAAAAAAAACCAAAAGCCAAAAAATAGAATGATTACTTTCACTAACTGTGTCTGATCAACTATATTTGCCATGTTTTCAGGCATCATAGACGCATTCAAAACACCCGACTGGTGCTACCAACCACAAACACATAACAGTACTCAAACATAAACGTAGCTGCTGTCACACCTAAGTAGGTTCACATCCACACATATATTAAAAATATTCAATGTCACTCACACGCCACCACTATATACTAGGCTATGGGGGGATGCAGTCATAACATAGTACACGGACAGAGTTTTGAAAATAGCAAGTTGATACCTTACATTCCTCAGCCACAGAATGTAAGGTAGGTGTGCGGTATGGAGAACTACGTGATCACTTGTACTTCTTGTTAGCTTTTTTGACAGCTTCCTCTATGAACTCTCATGTGTTGGCCCACGTGTTGAAATCGTCATTCATCAGCCAATTCCATGTGTATATTTTGCGGAGCTCAACGACCATTGCAGCTATGACGACAGGGACCCGTCGGCCTTCCCACTTTGCAAGGTATTCCATCATGTGAAATCCATAGTCATGCCTATAAAAGAAAGGAATCAGGTCAACTCAAGAGAACAGAAAAAATCATAAACTTCAATGCAGAGGTGACAAAATGCTTTAGGGGTTGGTGTGGAGGACACATGAAAAAAGATTGTAATTACCGGTTTCCTTGCTTCGTAGTCGTGACATACTCGATTGGAAAATGAACGATCTGGACCCTTGAAGTTTCGTAGTGACGGTTACATGTCTCTTTGAGGTTGTTGATGAAGAATTCAGCATGTGTAGTAAGGTCTGCATCAGCTTATGAACGCATTGAATCAAGCACCTCAAAACGTTGGTTCTTCAGGTCAAGACAAATCGCGTAGTAGTGACCACACTTGTCATGTGGGTCCTGTGGTGCAAGCACTTGGAACATGGGGAACAGTACCTGCAAGTAAAAAAAGGAAAAAAAGCAGAGTTGAAATCAAAAACAGCAAAATGATGTAGTAGGAACAATGATTTGAAAAGATATTGCCGAATGTAGTAAGGGGTACATGAATGATAAAACAGCGAGTGTCCAAAAATGCGCCCGCAGAGAATGTTTATTCGCCATGTGTAATTAAAAGAAGTTGGCATCCATGTATGAACAAGTTGCCAACTATTTTAATTGAAATGGCCACATAAGTTGCATTAAAAAGCAGTTAAACTTATTTTACATGGCAGCTATTGCCACATGAAACATCTGTCACAAAAACAGTATGTAGCCCACATGTGAAGCATAGCTACTAACAAAACATAGCATGGAAGGTGCAAACAAGGAGGAAACACTCACACATTTCTTCAGTGTGAGCTTGAATTCACCATGCGCAGCAAAATGCTTCCTTAGGATTTTATGGTGGAAGTCACCATCCCATATTTTGCAGGTCACAATGTACTACATGATCGTCTTATCGGGACAAATATCCATATGCCTGTTGATGATGTCTATCCCACACGCAACTACATTCTTCAACATTTTACTAAGTGGCCTCACAGACTCGGCAAGATCACCTAGGTCGACGTACGTCACATCACATTGTATGATCTTGGTTTTGTCCAAACATGAGCTGTATGAAAATGATATAACATCAAAGAATCATGTCTACTAAAATAAATTAAAAATAAAACGTAAACAAAGCATGGATGGAATAGCAAAAAGAAAAAAAAGAGAAAAGTAAGTGATGGGTTGTGTGGTGTGGACCTTACGCTTTCAGCTCCTTCATGTGCTTGCCATTGGACCTCGCATTTCCAAAATGCTTGACAATATCATACAGGTGGTTTTGCTCCTTTGTGGCCTTGACTTCCGGCTCATAGTCATCTGCAGGTGGTGCGTGAACTACCCTATGTTACCTCACAGATCCAGGGGTGGCACTTCTAACGTTATGTTCGGATACCGACTCAGCAGACACGTTAGAACTTGATTGCCTCTGACCCCGCGAGGACATCCTCTTCAATGCTTCCTCCTCAATCCTGTGGTAAGTTTCATCAAGTGACGGTGAAATCTCCTCCGGGGTGGCTGCAAGGATCAAACAACGGGTTATGATACTTGGAAACAAAAACAAGTTTATTGTGAAAAAAGATGCAAAATATGAAAATGTAGGTGCAAAAAAGTGAGTTGCCATGTGGAGACAACTCCAGTTGCCATGTGTACTGCAATGTAGTTGCCATGTGGCAACAACTGTAGTTGCTAAGTACATCAGACTGAAGTTGCCATGTTGCAGCAACTCCAGTTGCCATGTGCTCGGCGAATGGAATTGCAACATGGCAACAAATGTAGGTGCCATGTTGCAGCAACTCCAGTTGCCATGTGCATCTAATGAGATTTGCCATCACCAGTAAGAAACCAAAAAAGCTTGTGAGAAACAAATGATAAACACACACAAAATGTACCTTGCATTATCGGCTCTGCAAACTTCACAGCCTTCCCGCCATCAGCCATTGGCTGCGCCATCATTGGGGCCATGCCTGCTGGGAAAGCAAAGGCAACAGGCACAACATCTTGCACCACCAGTTCAACTTGAGTGCGATCGATGCCAAGGCTACAGCTCGGTGGGGTGAAGACCATTGGGTGCCTCTCCACCCTACCAGCTGGATCATGCACAAATTGCTTGGCAGAATCTAGGGGTGACAGATCAACAAATATTTCTTCCTCATCTGATGCAGTATCATCAGTCTTGTTAGTAGGGCGGGCGTGCTCTCAGCAGTCTCAATCGCAACTTTCTTACCAATCTTCTTGTTTGGGCTGTACGGGACATCAATGTTGGCTGGGAGCTTAGAAGTGCACAGATTTAAGCTGGGGTTCTCCACGCCACTGAAAGGCACACTCTACTCCGGATGTTCACCTCCGTCAGTCATGCACGGCTTGCCACATGCGTCAGTTGAACTCCGGACTTCCGTTTTCTCCATGACATTGCTTTTGGCAGGAGGTGGGAACAGTGTGGAAGCACGCACATAACCAGAGTCATCTCTGCTGCTCCTAGCTACATCTGGTGCATTGGGTATGGCTGCGGGATGCTTGCGGGGGCTATGACGCCTAGGTGGAAGACCAGCTCGCGCAACAGTCACCGTAGCAACCTTGGGACCACCAGAAGTAGGAGATGTTGTGCCATGAGTCTCGCCTATGGATGGCATCTCATTCTGAATTGTGGTCGCAGCCCCTTCTTTTGGGGGCGCAGAAATACCAGCAGCCACATGCTTGGAATCTGTATCAGATGAGCGGGAATCTTCCTTTCTTAGCTTGATTTCGGGAGCATCCACTTCAACACTTGCTGATCGGGTGGCATTGGTCGCAGCAGCATCCCTCATTGCCAGCAAAGTGGGCAATATCTTAGCAGTCCTGGCGGATACTGACTCATCACTCCCAGATGTACGGATGCCTGTTGTTGTAGCCTGCACATCTGCAACTGGTGGAGATGGTCGGCCGCTTGCATCAGAGCTAGTGGGAATAGTTGACGGCGCAGCAGCAGTTTTGTCGACTAGAGCCTCATGATCATCTGAGTTGCCACTTGTCGACAGCTTGGAATGAATGCGTTCAAGTGGGTCTCTAGGGTTCTGTTTGGTCATGCGTGTAGTAGTCTTCTTCACCTTGCAAGAAAGCACATGGAAGAGTAAAAAGTTGAACAAAAATAGTTTCCATGGTAGTCATCTTAAGAATGAAAAAAAATGTGTGATGTGCTAGAGCTGCGATTTGAGAACAAGGTATGGATGAGCACACATGAAAAATGTAGGTGGTGGAAGCCAGTGGAAAGCTGCTAGTTGCCATATAAGTGGAAAAAGGAATTGCCATGTGGCATAGTTAGCAGTTGCTATGCAGAACAAGTAGGAGTTGCCATGCAGCAAAAAGTAAGATCATGAGAAAACAGGAGTTGCCATGTGGGACTGATGGCAGTAGCCCATGTCGCAAGCTGGACAGCTACATTGAAAAGAAGACGGTAGTTTTCGCATAAATGTATCAATTAAAATAGTTGTGTATGATCTAGAATGCATCAAGCAAAAAAATAGCACTATCACAATGAATAAACAGGGAGAACCTACTTCTTGATTGTCTTCCTCAAGTCTTTCAATACGACAGGATCCCCGGTGTTGGACGTCGACGCACGAGGAGATGACCTAGTGGAAGTGGTGTCACCAGCAATGGGAGCACCCTTGTTCAATCGGGCAGAAACACGGGTTGGCGTTGGTGCTTGTTTCTTCTTACCTACTCATCCACCAGCAGTAGCCTCACTGCACGTAGAAAAAGTGGCTAAAAAGGGTACCAAGTCTGAGAAACAAAAATCATGTCACGCTTAGAAAACAATGAAAAAAGGGTCGGTCTGTTAAAAAGGAGGGACAAACAAAACACTAAAAAAGATATCAAACCTCCTCCTGGCGGCTACGAGATCAGTCCTAGACCTCTTGCCAACAGAGCCCTGCCCAGCATCCTCTGGAGCCCTACCCCTCTTTGAAGGTGACACCCCCGTGTCTTCCACAACTGTTTGTTCAATGACTTTCTCCGGTGACGGGACATTTGGTGCAACCCTGTCCTTCTTATCACCTACACGAACTTCAACATGTTCATCGTCGTCGGTTTCATGTTGCACATTCTTCATGTCATTGTCGTCGTCCTTGTCGAGACCAGCATCTCCATCCAGTTCATCCTGCGTGTCGGGGAGCTCCTGGGAGCTGTTGTAGTCATACCAGCCACGACAACTAGTTGGCCGATGAGTCCGTCTTGCAACAAATGGTGTGAACTGCCTCGCAACCGTGTCGCTGTTAGATCCATTAAGTGCAGTCCACCCCTCAACCAACTTTCTGAGCAAGATGGTCATGCCATAAGCAAACTGCCCAACTAGATTCTCAATAGGTGCCCTCGCCCACTAGTAGAAAACAAGGCTTTCGTTCAGCCAGAAAAGAGCATTAATCCCGGTTGCGTTACGAACCGGGACTAATGTCCCGGTTCGAGCGACGAGGGCACCGTACAGGCATTACTCCCGGTTCAAATGGGACCTTTAGTCCCGGTTGGTGCCACGAACCGGTACTAAAGGGTGCGATGCCCATTAGTACCGGTTCGTGCCACGAACCGGTACTAATGGGGTTGAGACCTTTAGTACTGGTTCATGCCACGAACCGGTACTAATTGTGCAATTTTCAAATCCTATCCCCCTGTATCGCCTTTTCAGTTTTGTAAAAAGCAAAAGAAAATGATAAAAACTTCAAAAGTTAAAATCTTCCGAGATGTAGTTATGTTACCACATCTAGTAGTCAGGAAAATTTAAAAACATAAATTTGGACATGTTTTGCAAAAAGTGTAGGGAAAATGTAAAACGACTATAACTTTTGCATACGATGTGGGAAAAAACGTATAATATATCAAAATGTTCAGAGCGAAAATCCACATCCGATTTTGACTGCCTACGGCCTGTTTGCAAATTTTTAGAATCCTCAAATTCCAAAAGGAAAAAAAAGATATGCTCAAATTTCATTTTTTTTTAATTTTGGTTAAATCTGGTCAAACTATGGTCAAACTACTTATTCAAAAAGTATTAGTGTTACTAAATAATTATTCAAGATTATATTAGTGTTACTAAATAATTATTTCAATTTTTTTTAATTTTGGTGAAATCTGGTCAAACTGTGGTCAAACAGGGGTCAAACTATGGTCAAACTACTTATTCAAGAATTATTAGTGTTACTAAATAATTATTCAAGAATATTAGTGTTACTAAATAATTATTTCATTTTTTGAATTTTGGTCAAATCTGGTCAAATGGTGGTCAAATCTGGTCAAACTATGGTCAAACTACTTATTCAAGAAATATTAGTGTTACTAAATAATTATTCAAGAATATTAGTGTTACTAAATAATTATTTCAATTTTTTTGAATTTTGGTCAAATCTGGTCAAACTCTGGTTAAATTATGGTCAAACTACTTATTCAAGAAATATTAGTGTTACTAAATAATTATTGTTTTTTAGAATAATAGTTTCAAACTCAAACAGTGAAATGTGTGACTTCATGCTCAAGCTAAACTCCCGAGGGTTAATACGATTGACATCTTACTATTGTCAGGAAAACAACAAGTGCAGACTTGGAAACGGGGGGAATAGAACCCGGAAGTTAAGCGTGCTCAGGCTGGAGTAGTGAGAGGATGGGTGACCGTCCTCAGGCTGGAGTAGTGAGAGGATGGGTGACCGTCCGGGAAGTTAGATGATTTGGAATGATGAGGGGTGATTAGAGATTAAAGGTTAAATTGAGAAGTGATGAGGGTGATTAGAGATTAGATGTTAAAATAATTTAGAAATTTGAAAATCAGGAACTTTTTAGAAAAAATTCAAATTTTTTTTGAGAATTTTTTTAAAAAAATTCATAAAATTTCCTTTAGTGATGTTAAAATAATTCAGAAATTTGAAAATCGGGGGAAAATTTCAAAAAAAAATTCAAAATTTTTTCAGAATTTTTTTAAAAAGAATTCATAAGATTTCCTTTAGTCCCGGTTGGTTATGGGGGAGGCTTTAGTAAAGACCCTTTAGTCCCGGTTCAGGAACCGGGACTAAAGGCCCATATGAACCGGGACTAAAGGCCCTTATTCTACTAGTGGCCTAAGCACAAAACACAAAGTAGGAGTAAACCAAACATATTAGAGTCATGTGCGTAGGAACAAATAAACCAGAACAACCATAAAGATATATCAAAAAAGAAAGAGAAAAACAATTTCAAAAAATAAAACAAACATCCTTGATTACCTCAGCAGGACAAGACAGAGCTGAATGCACATCCATCTACTTGCCAAAGTTTTGAGGCCCATCAAACACGCTGTAGTCTATAGCATGCTTGGCCATCAACTGAAAAACATCAAAAACAACTAAGATGTAAGAGAGAATATAAAGGAGCAGTGACTAACAAATTCATGTATTGCAAAAAAAGAGGGAAAAATTATAAGTTTCAACACAGATGGCGGAGTTGTCATGTGGCATCAGACATGGGTGCCATGTGTAGACAGCCATGGCTAACAAGGTATTCAACTCTTGTTAGCCATAGATGGTTGCCGTATGGGGATTTTTTCATATGTTATGCAGCATCGAAATTGAAGAATGCCGTGCAAGAAAGGAGGCAGAACTAACCTGCAGTTTCCCATATTTCGTACCAGTTATCCTGCCTGCGGCAAGAACAGCCTTGACAGCATCGTACGTCCATGCAAAGACAACAAACTTATGTGGAGGCGGCGGGCCTCCTATCCCAGTAAAGTCGACGGTGGACAGATCAAGACGATCAACATACGTGAGCTGGTATACACAATTTTAAAAAGAATAATATTGTCAGTTGCCATCATGCTATGTTGAAATAGAAGCTAATGTATAGTTCTTCAGTCATCAAGTTGAAGGGGAATGAAAGGGAAAAGATTTGCCATCTATCTGTGTTAGTTGCCATCTTGTTATGATGATAGTTGCCACAAGCTCAACATCACGGTTGCCATGCAGATTGTATAAACAGAGAGTGAATGTATGAACTGAACATTTTTTTGTGTTGTTGAAAAATACTATTGCCTTGTAGGCAGCAACCACAGATGCCATGGATCAAACAGAAGTCACTTTCACATGTAAAACAATTCACATAAACAATGAAAACAAAAGGGTTGCCATGCATGATCTTGTACGGTTAACACTTATCAACAGCTGACATGTAGATTTGGGAAAACATTCAACCGTGGTAAGAGTATTTGCATAAGAGTAGGGAAAGAATACCATTAAGTGCAGGCGACAGCCCTTCTGATACATCTTGTTTGAGAATGCATCATGTAGGAAGTCCGCGATGAATTTACACCAATTCATGTTCTTCACATTTTCCAGGTTCGCCTGCACAACACAAATTTCAGAACAAGAAGTTGCCGCACCAACATTCAAATGAAAAGGCATCAAAAAACTGGCAGTGACTAGCTTTCATATGACATCAGAATCAAAAGATTGAATGAAAGAAAAAAGTAGAGAGAGAGAGCATTCACCGGGATGGGGAAGCACTTATTGCTTGGGAGAAGAGATGTGTGTTGGGGAACGTTGCAGAAAACAAAAATTTTCCTACTCGTTTCACCAAGATCCATCTAGGAGTTCATCTAGCAACGAGTCATGAGATGCATCTACATACCTTTGTAGATCGCGTGCGGAAGCGTTCAAAGAACGGGGATGATGTAGTCGAACACGACGTGATCCAAATCACCGATGACCAAGTGCCGAACGGACGGCACCTCCGCGTTCAACACACATACGTGACGGGAGACGTCTCCTCCTTCTTGATCCAGCAAGGGGGGAGGAGACGTTGGTGATGATCCAGCAGCACGACGGCGTGGTGGTGGATGCAGGGCGTCACAGTAGCAGGGCTTCGCCTATACTACGCAAGAGAGAGATGTAACAGGGAGAGAGGGAAGCACCAAAAGCATAGCCTCAAGTCCCTCCTCTCCCCCACTATATATAGGGGTGCCAAGGGGGGGGCGCCGGCCCTAGGAGATGGATCTCCTAGGGGGGGGGGGGGCGGCGGCCAAGGGTGGGGGGCTTGCCCCCCAAGGCAAGGGGGAGCCCCCTTTTTAGGGTTTCCCCTAACCCTAGGCGCATGGGCCCCTTAGGGGTGGCGCCCCAGCCCACTAAGGGCTGGGTCCCTTCCCACTTCAGCCCATGGGGCCCTCCGGGATAGGTGGCCCCACCCGGTGGACCCCCGGGACCCTTCCGGTGGTCCCGGTACAATACCGGTAACCCCGAAACTTGTCCCGATGGCCGAAACAGCACTTCCTATATATAATTCTTTACCTCCGGACCATTCCGGAACTCCTCGTGATGTCCGGGATCTCATCCGGGACTCCGAACAACATTCGGGTTACTGCATATACATATCTTCACAACCCTAGCGTCACCGAACCTTAAGTGTGTAGACCCTACGGGTTCGGGAGACATGTAGACATGACCGAGATGACTCTCCGGTCAATAACCAACAGCGGGATCTGGATACCCATGTTGGCTCCCACATGCTCCACGATGATCTCATCGGATGAACCACGATGTCGAGGATTCAATCAACCCCGTATGCAATTCCCTTTGTCAATCGATATATTACTTGCCCGAGATTCGATCGTTGGTATCCCGATACCTTGTTCAATCTCGTTACCGGCAAGTCTCTTTACTCGTTCCGTAATACATCATCCCATGATCAACTCCTTGATCACATTGTGCATATTATGATGATGTCCTGCCGAGTGGGCCCAGAGATACCTCTCCGTTTACACGGAGTGACAAATCCCAGTCTTGATTCGTGCCAACCCAACAGACACTTTCGGAGATACCCGTAGTATACCTTTATAGTCACCTAGTTACGTTGTGACGTTTGGTACACCCAAAGCACTCCTACGGTATCCGGGAGTTACACGATCTCATGGTCTAAGGAAAAGATACTTGACATTGCAAAACTCTAGCAAACGAACTATACGATCTTTATGCTATGTTTAGGATTGGGTCTTGTCCATCACATCATTCTCCTAATGATGTGATCTCGTTATCAATGACATCTTATGTCCATAGCCAGGAAACCATGACTATCTGTTGATTAACGAGCTAGTCAACTAGAGGCTTACTAGGGACATGTTGGTGTCTGTTATTCACACATGTATTACGATTTCCGGATAACACAATTATAGCATGAATAAAGACAATTATCATGAACAAGGAAATATAATAATAATGCTTTTATTATTGCCTCTAGGGAATATTTCCAATAGTCTCCCACTTGCACTAGAGTCAATAATCTAGTTACATTGTGATGAATCGAACACCCATGGAATTCTGGTGTTGATCATGTTTTGCCCTAGGGAGAGGTTTAGTCAACGGATCTGCTACATTCAGGTCCGTATGTACTTTACAAATATCTATGTCTCCATCCTGAACATTTTCACGAATGGAGTTGAAGCGACGCTTGATGTGCCTTGTCTTCTTGTGAAACCTGGGCTCCTTGGCAAGTGCAATAGCTCCAGTGTTGTCACAGAAGAGTTTGATCGGCCCCGACGCATTGGGTATGACTCCGAGGTCGGTGATGAACTCCTTCACACAGATTGCTTCATGTGCTGCCTCCGAGGCTGCCATGTACTCCGCTTCACACGTAGATCCTGCCACGACGCTCTGCTTGCAACTGCACCAGCTTACTGCCCCACCATTCAAAATAAACACGTATCCGGTTTGTGACTTTGAGTCATCCAGATCTGTGTCGAAGCTAGCGTCGACGTAACCCTTTACGACGAGCTCTTCGTCACCTCCATAAATGAGAAACATCTCCTTAGTCCTTTTCAGGTACTTCAGGATATTCTTGACCGCTGTCTAGTGTTCCTTGCTGGGATTATTTTGGTATCTTCCTACCAAACTTACGGCAAGGTTTACATCAGGTCTGGTACACAGCATGGCATACATAATAGAACCTATGGCTGAGGCATAGGGGATGACACTCATCTCTTCTATTTCTTCTGCCGTGGTCGGACTTTGAGCGGAGCTCAATTTCATACCTTGTAACACAGGCAAGAACCCCTTCTTAGATTGATCCATATTGAACTTCTTCAATATCTTATCAAGGTATGTGCTTTGTGAAAGACCTATGAGGCGTCTCGATCTATCTCTATAGATTTTGATGCCTAATATATAAGCAGCTTCTCCAAGGTCCTTCATTGAAAAACTCTTATTCAAGTAGGCCTTAATGCTGTCCAAAAGTTCTATATCATTTCCCATCAAAAGTATGTCATCTACATATAATATGAGAAATGCTACAGAGCTCCCACTCACTTTCTTGTAAACGCAGGCTTCTCCATAAGTCTGTGTAAACCCAAACGCTTTGATCATCTCATCAAAGCGAATGTTCCAACTCCAAGATGCTTGCACCAGCCCATAAATCGAGCGTTGGAGCTTGCACACCTTGTCAGCATTCTTAGGATCGACAAAACCTTCTGGCTGCATCATATACAATTCTTCCTTAAGGAAACCATTAAGGAATGCCGTTTTGACGTCCATTTGCCATATTTCATAATCGTAAAACGCGGCAATTGCTAACATGATTCGGACGGACTTCAGCTTCGCTACCGGTGAGAAAGTCTCATCGTAGTCAACCCCTTGAACTTGTCGATAACCCTTAGCGACAAGCCGAGCTTTATAGATGGTCACACTACCATCCGCGTCTGTCTTCTTCTTAAAGATCCATTTATTCTCTATGGCTCGCCTTTCAACGGGCAAGTCAGTCAAAGTCCATACTTTGTTTTCATACATGGATCCTATCTCGGATTTCATGGCTTCTAGCCATTTGTCGGAATCCGGGCCCGCCATCGCTTCTTCATAGTTCGAAGGTTCACCGTTGTCTAACAACATGATTTCCAAGACAGGGTTGCCGTACCACTCTGGTGCGGAACGTGTCCTTGTGGACCTTCGAAGTTCAGTAGCAACTTGATCAGAAGTTTCATGATCATCATCATTAACTTCCTCTCTAGTTGGTGCAGGCACCTCAGGAACATTTTCTTGAGTTGCGCCATTTTCCGGTTCAAGAGGTAACACTTCATCAAGTTCTACTTTCCTCCCACTTACTTCTTTCGAGAGAAACTCTTTCTCTAGAAAGGATCCATTCTTGGCAACAAAGATCTTGCCTTCGGATCTAAGGTAGAAGGTATACCCAATAGTTTCTTTTGGGTATCCTATGAAGACGCATTTTTCCGGCTTGGGTTCGAGCTTTTCAGGTTGAAGTTTCTTAACATAAGCATCGCATCCCCAAACTTTCAGAAACGACAACTTAGGTTTCTTTCCAAACCATAATTCAAACGGTGTCGTCTCAACGGATTTTGACGGAGCCCTATTTAAAGTGAATGCAGCAGTCTCTAAAGCATAGCCCCAAAAAGATAGCGGTAGATCGGTAAGAGACATCATAGACCGCACCATATCTAATAGAGTGCGATTACGACGTTCGGACACACCGTTACGCTGAGGTGTTCCAGGCGGCGTGAGTTGTGAAACTATTCCACATTTTCTTAAGTGTGTGCCAAATTCGTGACTCAAGTATTCTCCTCCACGATCTGATCGTAGAAACTTGATTTTCCTGTCATGTTGATTCTCAACCTCACTCTGAAATTCCTTGAACTTTTCAAAGGTTTCAGACTTGTGTTTCATTAAGTAAATATATCCATATCTACTCAAATCATCAGTGAGGGTGAGAACATAACGATAGCCACCGCGAGCCTCAACACTCATTGGACCGCACACATCAGTATGTATGATTTCCAATAAGTTGGTTGCTCGCTCCATTGTTCCTGAGAAAGGAGTCTTGGTCATTTTACCCATAAGGCATGGTTCGCACGTGTCAAATGATTCATAATCAAGAGACTCTAAAAGTCCATCTGCATGGAGCTTCTTCATGCGTTTGACACCTATGTGACCAAGGCGGCATTGTCACAAGTATGTGGGACTATCATTATCAACCTTACATCTTTTGGTACTCACACTATGAACATGTGTAGAATTACCTTCGAGATTCATAAAGAATAAACCATTCACCATAGGAGCATGACCATAAAACATATCTCTCATATAAATAGAACAACCATTATTCTCGGATTTAAATGAGTAGCCATCTCGAATTAAACGAGATCCCGATACAATGTTCATGCTCAAAGCTGGTACTAAATAACAATTATTGAGGTTTAAAACTAATCCCGTAGGTAAATGAAGAGGTAGCGTGCCGACGGCGATCACATCGACTTTGGAACCATTCCCGACGCGCATCGTCACCTCGTCCTTTGCCAGTCTCCGCCTATTCCGTAGTTCCTGCTGTGAGTTACAAATGTGAGCAACTGCACCGGTATCAAATACCCAAGAGCTACTACGATTACTGGTAAGGTACACATCAATTACATGTATATCACATATACCTTTTGTTTTGCCGGCCTTCTTGTCTGCTAAGTATTTGGGGCAATTCCGCTTCCAGTGACCGCTTCCCTTGCAATAAAAGCACTCAGTCTCGGGCTTGGGTCCATTCGTTGGCTTCTTCCCGGCAGCTTGCTTGCCGGGCGCGGCAACTTCCTTGCCGTCCTTCTTGAAGTTCTTTTTACCCTTGCCTTTCTTGAACTTAGTGGTTTTATTGACCATCAACACTTGATGTTCCTTTCTGACTTCTACCTCTGCTGATTTCAGCATTGAAAACAACTCAGGAATGGTCTTTTGCATCCCCTGCATGTTGAAGTTCATCACAAAGCTCTTGTAGCTTGGTGGAAGCGACTGGAGGATTCTGTCAATGACCGCATCATCCGGGAGATTAACTCCCAGCTGAGTCAAGCGGTTATGTAATCCAGACATAGTGAGTATGTGCTCACTGACAGAACTGTTTTCCTCCATCTTATAGCTGAAGAACTTGTCGGAGACCTCATATCTCTCGACCCGGGCATGAGCTTGGAAAACCATTTTCAGCTCTTCAAACATCTCATATGCTCCATGTCTCTCAAAACGCTTTTGGAGCCCCGGTTCTAAACTGTAAAGCATGCCGCACTGAACGAGGGAGTAGTCGTCAACACGTGTCTGCCAAGCGTTCATAACGTCTTGGTTCTGTGGGACGGGAGCTTCACCTAGCGGTGCTTGTAGGACGTAATCTTTCTTGGCAGCTATGAGGATGATCCTCAGGTTCCGGACCCAGTCCGTATAGTTGCTGCCATCGTCTTTCAGCTTGGTTTTCTCTAGGAACGCGTTGAAGTTGAGGACTACATGGGCCATTTGATCTACAAGACATATTGTAAAATATTTTAGACTAATGTTCATGATAATAAAGTTCATCTAATCAAATTATATAATGAACTCCCACTTAGATTAGACATCCCTCTAGTCATCTAAGTATTACATGATCCGAGTTAACTAGGCCGTGTCCGATCATCACGTGAGATGGACTAGTCAACGTCGGTGAACATCTTCATGTTGATCGCATCTTCTATATGACTCATGCTCGACCTTTCGGTCTTCTGTGTTCCGAGGCCATGTCTATGCACATGCTAGGCTTGTCAAGTTAACCCTAAGTGTTTTGCATGTGTAAAACTGTCTTACACCCGTTGTATGTGAACGTAAGAATCTATCACACCCGATCATCACGTGGTGCTTCGAAACGACGAACTTTAGCAACGGTGCACAGTTAGGGGAGAACACTTCTTGAAATTGTTATGAGGGATCATCTTATTCACTACAGTCGTTCTAAGTAAACAAGATGCAAAACATGATCAACATCACATGCAATCAAATAATAAACGTGACATGATATGGCCAATATCACATAGCTCCTTTGATCTCCATCTTGGGGCTCCATGATCATCTTGTCACCGGCTTGACACCATGATCTCCATCATCGTGTCTCCATGAAGTTGCTCGCCAACTATTACTTCTACTACTATGGCTAACGCGTTTAGCAATAAAGTAAAGTAATTTACATGGCGTTTCTCAATGACACGCAGGTCATATAAAAGAATAAAGACAACTCCTATGGCTCCTGCCGGTTGTCATACTCATCGACATGCAAGTCGTGATTCCTATTACAATAGCATGAACATCTCATACATCACATATAGATCATTCATCATTCATCACAACTTTGGCCATATCATATCACAAACCACTTGCTGCAAAAACAAGTTAGACGTCCTCTAATTGTTGTTGCAAGTTTTACGTGGCTGAATTAGGGTTCTAGCAAGAACGTTTTCTTACCTACGTGAAAGCCACAACATGATTTATCAACTTCTATTTACCCTTCATAAGGACCCTGTTCATCGAATCCGCTCCAACTAAAGTTGGAGAGACAGACACCCGCCAGCCACCTTATGCAACTAGTGCATGTTAGTCGGTGGAACCGGTCTCACGTAAGCGTACGTGTAAGGTTGGTCCGGGCCGCTTCATCCCACAATGCCGCTGAAGCAAGAAAAGACTAGTAGCGGCAAGAAAGTTGACAAATCCACGCCCACAACAAATTGTGTTCTACTCGCGCAAGAAGAACTACGCATAGACCTAGCTCTGATACCACTGTTGGGGAACGTTGCAGAAAACAAAAATTTTCCTACTCGTTTCACCAAGATCCATCTAGGAGTTCATCTAGCAACGAGTCATGAGATGCATCTACAAACCTTTGTAGATCACGTGCGGAAGCGTTCAAAGAACGGGGATGATGTAGTCGAACACGACGTGATCCAAATCACCGATGACCAAGTGCCGAACGGACGGCACCTCCACGTTCAACACACGTACGGGACGGGAGACGTCTCCTCCTTCTTGATCCAGCAAGGGGGGAGGAGAGGTTGGTGATGATCCAGCAGCACGACGGCGTGGTGGTGGATGCAGGGCGTCACAGTGGCAGGGCTTCGCCTACACTACGCAAGAGAGAGATGTAACAGGGAGAGAGGGAAGCACCAAAAGCGTAGCCTCAAGTCCCTCCTCTCCCCCACTATATATAGGGGTGCCAAGGGGGGGGGGCACCGGCCCTAGGAGATGGATCTCCTAGGGGGGGGGGGCGGCCAAGGGTGGGGGGCTTGCCCCCCAAGGCCAGGGGGAGCCCCCTTTTTAGGGTTTCCCCTAACCCTAGGCGCATGGGTCCCTTAGGGGTGGCTCCCCAGCCCACTAAGGGCTGGGTCCCTTCCCACTTCAGCCCATGGGGCCCTCCGGGATAGGTGGCCCCACCTGGTGGACCCCCGGGACCCTTCCGGCGGTCCCGGTACAATACCGGTAACCCCGAAACTTGTCCCGATGGCCGAAACAACACTTCCTATATATAATTCTTTACCTCCGGACCATTCCGGAACTCCTCGTGACGACCGGGATCTCATCCGGGACTCCGAACAACATTCGGGTTACTGCATATACATATCTTCACAACCCTAGCGTCACCGAACCTTAAGTGTGTAGACCCTACGGGTTCGGGAGACATGTAGACATGACCGAGACGACTCTCCGGTCAATAACCAACAGCGGGATCTGGATACCCATGTTGGCTCCCACATGCTCCACGATGATCTCATCGGATGAACCACGATGTCGAGGATCAACCCCGTATGCAATTCCCTTTGTCAATCGATATATTACTTGCCCGAGATTCGATCGTCGGTATCCCAATACCTCGTTCAATCTCGTTACCGGCAAGTCACTTTACTCGTACCGTAATGCATGATCCCGTGACCAGACACTTGGTCACTTTGAGCTCATTATGATGATGCATTACCGAGTGGGCCCAGTGATACCTCTCTGTCATACGGAGTGACAAATCCCATTCTTGATCTGTGTCAACCCAACAGACACTTTCGGAGATACCCGTAGTATACCTTTATAGTCACCTAGTTACGTTGTGACGTTTGGTACACCCAAAGCACTCCTACGGTATCCGGGAGTTACACGATCTCATGGTCTAAGGAAAAGATACTTGACATTGCAAAACTCTAGCAAATGAACTATACGATCTTTATGCTATGTTTAGGATTGGGTCTTGTCCGTCACATCATTCTCCTAATGATGTGATCTCGTTATCAATGACATCTTATGTCCATAGCCAGGAAACCATGACTATCTGTTGATTAACGAGCTAGTCAACTAGAGGCTTACTAGGGACATGTTGGTGTCTGTTATTCACACATGTATTACGATTTCCGGATAACACAATTATAGCATGAATAAAGACAATTATCATGAACAAGGAAATATAATAATAATGCTTTTATTATTGCCTCTAGGGCATATTTCCAACAATGTGGTAGGCGCAAAAACAGCTGACATCAGGTACACGAGGAGCTTCATCTTAAAAACCTCGCCATGGGGCTTCATGCCCTCCAGTGAAGTTGCCAGCACAGTTGTATTCGGCATGGATGCCATCCCAGGAAACAAACGGGCGAACAATGTTTCCTCGATCTTATTATTGACCTCATACAGGACTTTTATTTCTTCACGGGGCACACCCAAAGTGCAGAACACGGATTCCTTGTCCAACGGCAGTCTTCCACGTCCCGGAATCACAAATTCCCTGGAGGCAGTATCATAAATCTCATCAAGCCAGTCGCATACAGGGTTCACTAGATTCTTGCACTGAACATCCATCAGAGCCTGCATCCCCATCTCACTAGCAGCTCCCTTCTGCTCGTCAGTAAATCCCTCGGTCAATATAGTCAGGAGTTCTTGCGAAGCCCTATTGTGATAACGTTTCTTCTTCTGCATAACAGAAGAAAAGATAATTTGTTGCCATGTTTCAATGTCGTGAAAATTTAGTTTGTAGCGGAAGATTGCAAACTCAATGTGACATTAAAAACATATGGGGGTGGAAAGTGACCTCATCGCCATCTTTTGTCCGACCAGTTGCACGATTCTGTTGCGTTAACTCCATGAAATCATCATCATCGACTTGATGGTCGCCGCGAGCCATTGTGCTAAGGTAAGAACAATACACACGTTAGGTTGAAAATGAAAACACAGCCGATAGATACAGAAAGAAATGCATAAGGTAAATATTCACTTGATATCTTCAATGAACCAAAAATGAAAACTCTAATGGTTGCCATCTGAAGAGGGCAAGTAATTGCCATGTGCTAAACATGCACAAAAAGGCAGAGAAAATAAATTAAAAATGGAAAAGCAATTGCAGAAGCATGGCAAACTGGACATGTATGAGCTTATGAAAGGAAGCAGTTGCCAACTAGCAAAATCTACTTACCATATTGGCTCAATTGAAAGTAGCAAATGAGGCAAGATCATGGGAACACCCACACCCCCTAGGATTGTCCAACAAGAAATGCGGCAACTAAACACATTGGCTTCATAAAAAATGTACAGATTGTAAGGCACTTTAAAAATGTTCAAGTTGCCATGTTAGCACAAGACACTCCAAACAAAGGCACACATCTTCCACTGCACAAACATATAATGTGGCAACTCACACCCTGGCCCCATATAAAAAATGAGTAGCCATGTGTTCACAAGCAAATGTACTAGATTCAAAGTTGCCATGTTAAATGCAAGGCACTTCAAAAAAGGGCAGACAACTTCCACTACACAGCATGCAATGTGGCAATTCACACCCTGGCCTCATATAAAAAATGAGTTGCCATGCAATACAGCCAAATATGTTCAGATATCACAGGTCAGCATGGCAAAACACAAATTGACTCTATAGTACAATGAATTTGCCCATTATCCTGCCCACAGCGTGGCAACAGCCATAGTGTGTTCACAAAATTAGTTGCCACATGGAAAGCATATTTGTGGCAACTGACACGGTTGATCAGGAAATTAGTTGCCATCAGCGAAGATAGTTGTTGAAAATGCCATGATTGCCATTATCCTACACTTTGAAATGCACCTAACTAGATCTAGGGTTCATTCACAAATATCATATCCTGAAATTTAACAAAAAGAACTCCCTACACTGATGGCCATAGCATTCCGAAGCAATACATAGCTAACATCTAGAAAAATCTCCGGCTCAATGCAAGGCAGAACCCGGATGTGGCTGCGGACAGGTCGATCCACATCGGCATGGATGCCACTGCGGCAGTGACGAAACTGCGCAATGCCGCCCTAAACAGCAAGCACCGGACTCCATCGCCAACGGGGATGCCGGAGCACCGCGAAACCACCGGAATATCGAGAAATCTCGAGTGGAAATTGACCACAATAGGTGGGGGGGGATGCAGGCATGAATGTGAGCGTGGGATGGAGCATTACCTTTAATCTGCGGCTGCTCCGGCGACAACGCTCTGGTCCGGTGAGCCCCGCCAATGGCTGCGAATGCCGCCGACTCTTCCGCCTCCGCCACTGCCTTCTCCTCTCGGCTTCTCCTCCAATCGAATGAACTGGTGTGGATGGTGGGTTGGGAGAGTAATGAAGTGGAGGGGAGTAATGGAACCGCGAGGGAAGGGGGAGCGAAGTGGCGAGACGCGGTAGACGGCAACCGCAATAGGGCGTGATGTGCGGGCGTGACGGCAGTTCCACCGCACGCCCGGACTGGCAACAGTTGACCGCGAAGAGAAAACCGGCGTGCGGGTAAACTCCCTCACACGCCACACACACGAATTGTCCTACGTGGACAAAATCAGCCTTTTCATGCCAAGATCCATGCAAAAGGCGCTGAACGGCGATTGAGGCGTTTGGGCGAGTTGGCTAACTCCCACACTTGTGGGCGTTAGTGTTTCCGTAAATTTAACCCACAAAGAGAATGCAAAGGGTGAAATTTACAGGACAAATGTTGATCGATAAAATGATCAAGCTATCTGATAACAGTGTACTTGTTGATTAACAGGCAAAATAGATAAGAAACAATTTTGACCTCTCATCCTGAATGCAGGGAAATAATATAAGAGGTAAATACACCACAAGTCATGAAACTAGTACGCGACGGCCAGTTTGATACATAAACTTGTAAAATACGGGTTTCTGGTCATCTAACTTGTCCCTCCGTTCATATACGATGTTTTCTACCGTATTCAGCCGTATCATGTGCATACATGGCGTGCCAATGTGGCAATGACCCACTGTCAGTAATGGGTAATCCGTGTGCATGTTTTTTCTTCAAAAAGCACCCTTGTATTTTATTTATTTATGCAAAAAATCCTCATATCAAATGAAAAATGCCGAACAGACAGTGGGGTTCGAACAGAAGACCTGCTACGAATCGCGTACCACTTGATCGACATATTGTTCACGTTCATAAAGCACAATTAGCTTTATATAAGACAGACTGTACGAGTTAAAATATAAAACCAAAACGAGAAAAGGGAAACCTATGATCACATAAGCTCGCCGAGTGTGCGAGCACCAACCATCCGGCCACAATGAGTTAAAAAAAACGTCAGCCACAATGACATTTAAATAGATAAACACAATTTATCTTATGTATTCTTCTTTCTTATTTCTATTTAAGAAAATTACTTATATTCTAGATAAACATTTTGGACAAATCAACTAGATTTTAGTTTGAATTCATGTAATTTTAAATTAAAAAATCTAGAGAAAACCAAATATAGTGCAGAATGAGTGTCCGTAATTTTTATAGACAAACCAACTAAAATTTTGTATGAATTCGAGTAATTTTAAATTAAAATTTTAGACAAAAAATATAGTGCAGAATGTATGTACGTAAATTCTTTTGCACAAATCAACGAAAATTTTGTTTGAATTCGAAAATTTAGATAAAAGAAACTATAGGTGAGAATGAATGCATGCAATTATTGTTGGACAACTGAACTAATTTTCTGATTGAATTTGAATAATCTAGATAAAAGAAAATATAGTTCATAATGAATATGCGTCAATTTCTTTCGGACAAATCAACAGAATTTATTATAAATTCAAAAATCTAGATAAAAAATTATATGTAAAATGTAATGTACATAAACTTTTTAGAGAAATCAACTAAATATTTGTTTGAATTCAAATAATTTAAAATTTAAAAATATGGATAAATGTTAATATAGTGCACAATGAATGTACACGTTTTCTTGGGACAAATCAACAAAATTTTGTTTGAATTCAAATAATTTAAAGTCTGAAAATCCAGAGAAAAGGAAATATGGGTCAGAATGAATGTAAGTAATTTTTTCAGAAAAATCATCTAATTTTTGCTTGAATTTGAATAATCTATATAAAGGAAATATAGTTCATAATGGATGTATGTAAATTTCTTTCGAACAAATCAATGAAAATTCTGTTTGATTTTGAAAAAATTTAAATCAGAAAATCTAGATAAAAGAAAATATAAATCCGAATGAATTTACATAGTTTTTAATGGAAAAATCAAATAAATTTTTGTTTCAATTCAGATAATTTAAAATTAAAAATCTAGATAAAAGAAGATGTCGTGCTGAGGAATGTACATGTTTTTGTTTCGAACAAATCAGTGGAATTTTTCTTTTTTTTCGCGAATACGCAAAAGTGCGTATCATTTCATTGATAGGAAGGAGAGTAGGGGGGGGGGGGGGATTGCAGCTCGATCCTTGTACGCTAGAGGCAAGGCATGGAGCCGCAGAGCACTGGACAGGGTGCTCGACCCGTTACACGAGAGGGCCTATGCTATCAAAGCGTCAAGACCACGCGCGCCTGCCTGAGCCCAGGCGCGGGATTCTTCCTGGATTGATGAGAAGAGTCGCGAGGGGGAGGGGTTCTCGCCGTTGAAGACGCGGCTGTTGCGGTAGCGCCAAATAGACCATGCCGTGAGCACCGCCAGCGTGGCTAGGCCCTTGCGATCTCCTGATTATGGCCGAGCACCATGGAAGAAAGGCTTCATTGCCAGAAGGGGGGGGGGGGGGGGGGGGGAGGGGGCAAGCAAGAACGTCGTGCCAAATTTGTGAGGAGAAGGGGCAGCCCATGTTCAGAATATGTACTTTTATCCAAGAGGTGATACACCTTAGTAGTCCAAATGAAACAAGCAAGCACGATCAGTTGCGGTGGTTAGGCCACTAGCGCCATTACAACAGTTTGATTTTTCAATCCGTCCAATTTTTCCCAGCCCAATATATTTACAGCAAATACTGACAGGTGGGCCCAGTGGGCAACTCTTGTCGGACTGCTTTTGTACAAAGTAAAAAACAGCACGTGTACTAGCCACTGACAATGGGCCCTGGCCACATTGGCATGCCACGTAGGCAGCAAATACACCCACGTACGGGAAATGTGACCATATTTGCACGCCCGCACAAGTTTAATGACCAGAAACACACATTTTGCAAGTTTGTGCATCAAACACCGTCTTGCTCAAGTTGTAGGACTTCTAATGTATTTACCTCATAATATAACGAGACAACTAACATCAACATGGCCAGTTGACTTTCAACTGACACAGCTACCCGAAAACTAGTAATCCATGATAAATTGGCAAGCGTGGCATTACTGACAGAACAATGTGAAACTACTTGCATCTCGTAGAAAGAAAAGGTAAAATCATGTAGGGCAAGAACTAAGTGATAATAACATAAGACAACAAGGTAAAGAAACATCCAATGCAAAACCGACGCAATATCTGATGACAAAGACCTGAAACCATGACATTCAGAAACCATGGAACATTGATGCTAAAACAAGCGAAATATCTGATGACAATAAACCTGAACTCATGAGTTACCGTTGCCAAAAAATCTGAGCACTCTATGCCCACTAATTACAAATGCACTTCCCGATTACTCCTTCCGTTCGGAATTACTTGTTTCGAAAATGGATGTATCTAGAATTAAAATATGTCTAGATACATCCGTTTCTACGACAAGTAATTCCGAACGGAGGGAGTAGTTCGCAGATGCAGCAATGTACCGAGTCTAAGACAGCTAGCTCATTACCACTCGACATCGATCACTCAGCTAATGCTCCAAGGACCTGGCCATGAGCTCAGCCATAAGAGACGGGCAGCTCGCGCTCAGATGTTGTAAGCCGTCACTGTCCAAGGCGGCCCTCAGATTTGTCGGAGCGGCAAGAAAATCGAAGCACGCTTTCTTCAGCCCCTCACAGTGGTGCTGCCCAGCCAGCGTAAGGATAGTCGCCACCGTGCCGACGTCGATGTACCCGCACAGCTTCTCCTCACATATCAGCTTCAGCCGGCCCATGTCGAACCTGTCAGCTGCGACGTGCAGATGCTGGCAGGTGAAGTCTTCCTCTTCCTTGTGCATCTCAGGCAACGATCCTGTGTACGCGAAACAGAGCAGCGCCTTGAACACCTCCACATTCATGTCTTCCACACGCTTAGGGGAGACGAAAGGAGGAAGGAGATCCTTTGGAAGATTTCGCCCAAATCTCCACACGTCAATTGTGGCTGAAACGATTTTGCTGAACACGACGGTTCACGTGAATCCTTTATAGCCATATATATTTCCTCCGTTCCAAAATAAGTGTCTCTACTTTATATTAGCTCTAGACTCTAGTATAAAATTGTACTAAGTATGAGACACTAATTTTGAGACAAAGGAAGTACTATATATCAACGAGTTCAAAAATTGTCAAAAACAACCATGCATGTTGAGGGTGAGAAACCGCACGTACATGTGAAATTCGGCCAACAACTATAGTCATATTTGTGTTAAAAAGAAACTATAGCCATATTTGTGTCCAAAAAAGACTACTGCCATATTTGACTACGGGCCATAAACGATCTAATACTACTCCCTCCGTTTCGAATTACTTGTCTTAGATTTGTTTAGATACGGAGGTATCTAGCACTAAAATGAGTCTAGATACATCCGTATCTAGACAAATCCAAGACAAGTAATTCGGAACGGAGGGAGTATATTTTTAGAAACTTTACATGTTGTGTCTTGCCATGTGCATAGTTATCCTTACAATTATGGTTTTTAGAAACTATAAATGCTAGAAAATAAAAAAATCAAAATTATAGAAATACCTAAATATGAACCCAGTATGAGATTATGATTTTCCCTGTGGTGAAGGACCTATTGATTTGAGGGACATACTTATCAACTCTCCCACTATATGCGGCTAGCATTTATATGTACTTCTCCTCTCATCGATCCATCGCCGCTGAGTCCCTATAGGTCCCCGGATAGGATCACAAGCAGTTTCTCATCACAAGTCTTATCATTGGTTGCAACAAGTTTCTTCTCCGCGACGACCTAGGTTTTTGCATGCAAGTTGGCGTATGTGTCTGATGCAAACTAGGTGACTCGCGAAGGATCGAAGGGGATGCACCCGGAGGATCTTGGTGATTTCTACTAGCGGTTGGACCTCCATGAGAGTGTTGATTGCAGGTAAGGTCGTATCGGGTGTTGAAAAGCTCATAGATTTCCGATGCCAAGATACTACTGATCTAGCTTTCAATCCCAACCACGGTGTATGTAAGCTTAGGCTGTTATGGAACTACCAGGGGAGGGGAGTGTGCATTTCATGAGTTGTTGGCGCTTGTGCAAGCCAACGTCCCCATGATTGTCTTCCGGCCGTGTTCATATCCGGCGGCCGGCTAAGCCCCTCGGAGTTGATGTGCGGTCACCATCGAGGTGGAGTAGACATCCTGCACGTCACCGATCGATGTGAGGTCGGCGATGGATCCATCGTGGTCGGAGCCCGACACGTCAACCACTACATGGTTATGGCGCTAGGGGTTGCCGATCACCTATAGCGGCGCCAGAGAGTACCACTCCGCCTCATCGACATCTGCCGCGAAGTCCATGGTGTTTTTTTTAATGTAGTTAGTTACTTGCAAGTTAATTTACTTACGCATGAAGGATTTCTATAAAATGAGAACCTCTGTTTGCTGCTCTGAAATGGGAATTTGCACTTGGAAGAATTTCATACCTTCATAAAACCAAATCAATACCGGAAAATGAGTCATCATGAGGACCAGGGCATCAATACTCAATAAACCTCATATCGGTTTGAAAATAAAAATAATAAAATATTTAAATTCCAACATGACTGAGCATTATACTCAAGTCTTTTTTGCAGGTGCTGAACTTAGAGAGAAATTAAACAAAATCCTTGACGTTCAATCAATCAACCATGCATAGAAACCTCTGTGAGAAAGAATAGAAACGGAAGATAAAACCAGCATGATGTCTATAATTGGCACAGATGAAACTGCCTAATATAGCTTTGACACTCAAAGTTTGAGTAAAGCAAGTCCATGGTGTCAGTTATTTGCAATTCAGTACTATTAATTTTTTTGAGGGAAAATTCAGTACTATTATTAATTTGCACCAAACTACAAATCTGATACACAACAGCAAATCTTGTGTAGGCAGCCTTGACCACGTGTAGGTCATGAAAAAAATAATGTTGGATATCTAATTTTCTAAGTCGAGGTAGCATCCCCCGTGAAAATATCTTGTAATATGACTAGCCTTAGCGAAAGTTACGCCTCCTCTGTTATACAGAAGCAAAACGTTGTCCTCAACATGTACCAACACATTACCAACAACAACAATCCTAGAAGCAAACTGATTTTATGAGAATTTTCATGATGCCTTCTGTTCCGAAATCACCAAATCCATGAGGGTGTGGGTATTGATTGTTATACCATATCCTGCAGAGTTCTTGGGTAATAAATCTCTCTTTTCTTCATTTCCAACTGTTTTTTTTTCATACAGGCATAGGGTTACAACTTTTCTTCATTTCCAGCTAGCTAGTGTCAAACCTTAAAAGTTAACCCACAAAGAGAATGCAAAGTGTGAAATTTACAGGACTAATGTTGATCGATAAAATGATCAAGCTATCTGATAACAATGTAGTTGTTGATTAACATGCAAAATAGATAAGAAACAATTTTGACTTCTCATCCTGAATGCGGGGAAATAATATAACGAGACAACCAACATCAACATGTCCAGTTGAGGTTCAACTGACACAGCTACCTGAAAAATAGTAATCCATGATAAATTGGCAAGCGTGGCATTACTGACAGAATAATGTGAAACTACTTGCATCTCATAGAAAGATAATGTGAAATCATGTAGCGCAAGAACTATTAAGTGATAATAACATAAGCGAACAAGGTAAAGAAACATCCAATGCAAAACCGACGCAATATCTGATGACAAAGACCTGAAACCATGACATTCAGAAACCATGGAACATTGATGCTAAAACAAGCGAAATATCTGATGACAAATTGACAATAAACCTGAACCCATGAGTTACCGTTGAGAAAAGTCTAACACAGCTAGCTCATTACCACTCGACATCGATCACTTAGCTAATGCTCCAAGGACTTGGCCATTAGCTCAGCCATAAGAGACGGGCAGCTCGCGCTCAGATGTCGTAAGCCGTCACTGGCCAAGGCGGCCCTCAGATTTGTCGGAGCGGAAAGAAAATCGAAGCACGCCTTCTTCAGCCCCTCACAGTGGTGCTGCTCAGCCAGCATAAGGATAGTGGCCACCGTGCCAACGTCGATGTACCCGCACAGCCTCTCCTCACATATCAGCTTCAGCCGCCCCATGTCAAACCTGTCAGCCGCGACGAGCAGATGCTGGCAGGTGACGTCTTCCTCTTCCTTGTGCATCTCAGGCAACGATCCTGTGTACGCGAAACAGAGCAGTGCCTTGAAGACGTCCACATTCATGTCTTCGACACGCACGATGCCGCCTTCGTCAGCCTTGCCCTCCTTCATTGGTTCGAAGAGCTCAGCTGCGAAGACCGGCGAGCGGGCCGCGAGCACACACCGGTGCGCCGCGATGGTCTCACCATCGACCTCGAACACCACGTCGGTGCCTTTCTCGGTCTCAAGGAGCTTGCCAAGGTCCCCCCGCAGGTCGCATGGGGGCACAGAGACGTAAGCCTCCTCGGCGCGCGGTAACCATGGACGATGACGATATCACACCGGACGGTGAACGAGTCGTTCTTTAGGTTCTTGGACTTGAGCAGGTCCTCCCTTCTGATGAAGGTCGAGTACCGGTTGAAGAAGCAGCACCCCCTGGACGAGTACGTGACCACCGGCGCGGACCTCAGTCGCGCGACTTGCCTTTGCTCCGGCTCCCCGGCGAGGCAGAAGCTGTGCTTGGCCCTCACCGCCGCCTTGACATCTTCAGCGAGGATTAGGGAGAGCGATACGTAATCCGCGACCGCCGAGGTTATGCCGTTGGGGTAGTAGTCGATCCGCCAGCGGTGGCCGCCGAGTTGGAAGGGCTGGGAACTGATCTTCTGTCCGGTGGGAACGTTGGTGCAGGAGTAGCCGTGGATGGTGAGGAGGTGGTGCCCGCTGGCCGTGTCGGCCACGATGGCGGACCTCAAGGACTTCCCTCCGGCTCCGGAGGACACCATTGCCGACCTTCTCCGCGGAATCGGGCGCTCGCGGCTCTCATAGGGATAGTGGGGTGGGGCGCCGCCGCTTGCTGCTACGGGCGACGAGGGTTTAGCGAGGCGGTGGAAGGGGAGGAACGAAGCAAGAAGATGGAGCAGATCGCTCAAACAGTCCGTGACGAATTTTCCGATAGGATCCATCGGCGCGTCTAGATCTGCTGCGTCTCTGTTGCATGTCTAAGGTGAAAACTATTACTCCATAACAGATATCCTCACGAGGTAGGGCGTTTGGAAAAGTCGATCGTGCTTATCCATGAGTTAGTTAGATAACCCAAACGTGTTTTCAGGGCGTCACAACCGTTCGTCACATAACTTTGACTATAATGAATGTCTATATAAAATTAGTATAAAGACATATGAAATAAAATTGTTTTGCAAGACAATTATGAAGATTCCATTTATACATGTTCAATACATGTACTTTGATACTCCCTTCCTTCATTTTAACTGCACATATAAGGTTTATTTGAAATCAAACTACTACGCCGCTAGGGTTCCTCCTCGCGCCTCCGCCTCCGCCGACGCCGACCGCCCTCCCCTCCCGCGCCTCCGGCCGCCAGCCTCGCGCGTAGCGCCGCGCCGCGCCTCCCTCCCCCCTCCTGGCCCGCCCCCGCGTCGCCTCCCCGAGCGAGGCGACCGGGGCCTCTCTCCCCGCCCCCAGTGCCCCCTCCCCTTCCCCTCCTCATGCCGCTGCCGGCCTGCGCCACGGGCCCTGCCCGCGTGGTGTTGGCGGCGGCAAGGGCCTTTCCTTCCCTGCGCGCGGTGCCATGGCTCGGGTGGTGGCGTCCCGTGGCAGTGCTCCTCGGACGACGGTAGTTCTGGCGGCGGCGGCTGCTCAAGGCGGCGCGGCTCCGGGTGGCATAGAGGTGGCGGCGCGGCCACTTGGCAGCGGGCTGGCACGGTGGATGGTGGTGGTGCCCTCCCGGCCCAAATCTGGGCCCTTTTGGGCCCCATCTAAGTCTGGGCGGGTCTGACTCGGTCTCGCCTGCGGCGGCTCCGGCGGGGGCGGTGGTGGCGTGGCTTGTGCAGGAGGTTGTGTAGACGGCGGCACGTCTACTGCAGCGCGGCAACGGGTGCTTCACGAGCCCCTTTTGGGCTCGACCGGACCTCGAGGGCCTGGTACGCTCCCCTTGCCGCGTCCGGTCAGTGGCCGCCGATGTCGGTGGAGGTTGTCTCCTCCGGCGTGGCTGCTGTTGCTGCCGCTCCTCGTTCCTGGCTGCTCCCTCTCGACCTCGTCGGTCTCATTTCAATGACCATGGTGAGGCGGCGGTAATGATGGCAAGACCATGGTGGCGCAAGTTCGTGGGTGGCATGTCTGGTGGAGCGCGTCGGACCATTCGGGATGTGGGTGTTTGGCGGCTGGGAGAAATCCATGCCGGCTCGCCAGCACCTACGCGGTGACGCCCATGGGCGCCATCGTTCCTTCCTGAAGGGCGTCGGGTATTCCCCTTCTCCACGCCCCTCCGCGTACCGGGGGAAACCCTAGGACCTGTCCGCGCAGCAGCATCGTCGTCATCGTGTTCCTTCGTGAGGCTGCTTGGTATGCGGAGGTTTGAGGTGCTTGGAGCGAGGTGGTATATCTTTGATAGGCACGGTGGTTTCGGGTTATCTTCATTTTCGTCGATCCGACGCTGTTAACATTGTTTTCTCTCTTCTTTCTCTTTTGTTTATTTTGGGCATGCTTGTGCTGTTTGCCCCAGCATTTGACTCTTTGTTGTATCGGGCGGTTTATATATCTATATAGTGGGGCGAAAGCCTATTTCGTAATCAAACTACATAAAGTTTGATCAAATTTATAACAAAAAATATCGACATCTACAATACCAAAGCTATATGGTCTAAAAATTAATTTTATGATGCATCTAATAATATTTATTTTATATTGTGAACGTTGATATTTTTTCTATAATGTTAGACAAACTTCACAAAATTTGACTTTGACCAAAGATTATATGGGGACTAAAAAAACCGAGGAACTATATATTAATGATCAAAGCCGTGCATCAAAGATCATGCAAAGTCAAGCACGCCATATATTTTGGAAGAGAAGGAATATCTTTTTCGCTTGTAGACAGTTTTTGTCATGTGTAGTTGCAAGTGTGATGATGGACATGCAATTGTTTCCTTGGTGGTTTACTTCTTCAAAGAAAAAGCCCCACACATCGAAGATTCATTCAAATCCTCACCCGACCACCCCACACGCCATCGTCCGTCATGGCTGAAATGATTTTTCTGATAACAAGCGCATGTGAGTTTGAAAAAAATATCAAAACAACCATAAATATAACCATTTTCTAACTGAGAAAAAAATGGGAGTAGCATAACTTGTTGTGCAGAAGTTTAAAATTTGTACTGCTCCAAATCATATGTTGTGTGTGTTGTCATGCATGATTTTTCTTACAATTTTGTTAATTCTCCTAGATATGAATTCTCACCAAGCTGGCTACAAAATGTGTGGTTATGTGGAAAAGTAAATGAACCAGAGATGAGATTATGATTCTTCATATACATATTATAGACACGGGGAACACAACTACTAGCCTCCGCAGGCCTCTCCCTCAACTCCCTCCCTACCCCCGCCGCTGCTGGAGGTGGTCGTCCAACGGCGGACGGTGGTGGCGAGGTATCCTCAGATTTTCCTTCCTTTTTCCCCTCGCCCTAGCTCATTCTCCCATCCCACATCCATGGTCGGTCTGATCTGGTCTAATTGCCGAGACAACCCTGGCCAAGATCGTGGCGCCGATCTCTCCGTGGACAGTGGCATTCAGTCACAATCTGGCGAGGCGCGCGCCCCTCCAGCCGCGGTCGTCCATAGTGATGGAGGCGAGGGGCATGATGCCATCTGCGGCTGCCCACAAATGTTTCTTTTCTGGTACCGTTCTGTGGTCTTTGCCCGAGATCTTCGGCGCTACGCACGGATTACAGTGACAAGGTACAAGCGGCGGCACCACCACCACATCATATTGTCCACCTCGTCGGCCAAAAATTAACGGAGGTGGATATGTCTAGATGGATCAAAGGCCAAATGTTCTACACACTTATAGTGTGTGAACTTAGTAATGACGGTGATGTAGAAGAAGACTAGATGGAACAGATCGGAAGGCAACACTAGCAGACTTCATTCTTGGCGGTCTAAGTTTCCGCGGTGAAAACCCTAGGTTTTGTACCAGCTGGCAATGGCGGCTTCCTAGTCGTTTCCTTGTTAAAAGCATTGTTTGGAGATTGGACCTTCTCCAGGGTGAAAAATCCAAGATCTTGCTATGATGGTTGGACCGAACGACAATAGTGTCTGTGCACTATAACCTTTCTGAAGGCGTCATTTTCGGAGAATCCTTTTCGGAGTCTATGTGTTGCCATCACTCGTGGTGCTCTTGCAGTTGTGAGCCTCCCTTTGTTTCGACTGGGCCTTTGGTTTTTATCTTCTTATATTTTTTGGTTGTGCTTATCCGTGATGTCTAGGCTTGCTCTGGATATTATGTTGTTGCAGAGGCTGCGTGTAATAGGTATCATCTTGATATTAATATATGCCCTTTGTTGAAAAAACATTTTATAGACATTTCTTACAACCATTTTAAGATCTGGACACGTGAAAAGTAAACATGCAAACAAAAGGATTTGGGGACATGTGGTGTGATTGGTTGATGAAAATTGTTAGAGGAGGTAGAGTTGTTGTGAAAGTGAATTATCATATAGGACCCTACTTCCCTACCTTTAAAGGGGTTAACCATGGGGAGCCTTTGTCGCGGCTTCTCTTGCAGATGGTATGCCCTTGCTCATCAAAAAGGCACAACATAATGGAAACATTAGAGACACTACAAAAAAATACACTTCCGTGATGATACGTGTTTGTCACAGCAGGTCGCGTTTTTTGTCATGCATGTACATCCATGACGATTTTATGACAGAATCAAGATAGTCATACCTGTGCTGTCGTAGAAGTGTTCCATGACATTACCAAAATTATCATCACGGAAGTATCCACTTCCATAACGATAAATCGCGCGTCATAGAAGTGCTTTCGTCAAGGGTGACCGACACGTGGCATCCACCGTAACGAAACGTTGTTAAGTTATCGGGTCCGGTTTTGGATCCGGTAACCCGTTAACAGCCCCGACCAATGGGGATTTTCCACGTGTAAAATCATCATTGGCTGGAGGAAACACGTGTCGGCTCACCGTTGGGACAGATGTCATTCACTCATTGGACCCAAGGCGCCTATGATACGTCGACACGTGGCACGGCCCAACAGAGGCCCATTCCTGTGAAAAGGCCGGCCCGTTTGACTTGGTCAAAAGGTGGTGGGCCGGCCCACGAAAAGCCTGTTAACGGCATGTTCGCATATAGCCCATTTACAACCCGCGAACTCACGGCCCGTTACGGCCTACCGGAATAAGGCCCAATAGCGTCATCTGGGCCGTCCAATATGATTCCAGCCCGTTGTAACTTCCGGCCCATGTATGGCCCATGATGTATTTCGGCCCATATGAGTCCCTTTGTAACTCTTGGCCCATTAACGGCCCGTGGTGAAACCGGTCCGTAATGAACAGTGTATCGCTTTATACCCATTAGCGGCCCATTATTCCATTGGGTCGTTTCCAGCCCATGTTACCTTTCGGCCTTCTCAGGTCCCATTTATTCTTGGGCTCATTTCCAGCATTCGGTTACTTACGGCCCGTTACTGGCCTTTTCTGCTTGTGGGCCAAATTCAGCCCATGGATACAGTCGGCCCGTTTGTGGCCCGTTAATCTGTTGGACTATTTTCATAGCATCATCAAATACGACCTATTAATGGCCTGTTATGGTCAGCCCATAAAACATACAATTTCCACTCTAGCCCATTTACGGCACCTTATACGGCTCATACAAGGCCCATAGATCAGACGGCCCATAGAAGGCCCATTGATCCGACGACCCGTAGAAGGCCCATTGATCCGACGACCCATAGAAGGCCCATGGATCCGACGGGCCATATAAGGCCCATGGATCTGACAGCCGATAGAAGGCCCATGGATCCGACAGCCCATAGAAGGCCCACGGACCGACTGCCATAGAAGGCCATGGATCGTTCGTCCCATAGATGGCCCATGGATCGTACGGCCTATGGAGGGCCATGGTCACTACAACGTTTGGGCGAGTTGGCCCCCGTTTGAACGATTTAGCATATTCAAAGAATTATCCTACTCTCTACTATCACCTCTAAAAAAATACACTGTACAATAAAGAGACTAAGGCATAGAAACGTAGAATAATCCTACACTATACAATAAAGAAATTACAGCCGATTATACCCACTGGGCATTATGGTTCGGCACTAGTGATAATAAAGCATACACAAACAGCAAATTATATACACTAGGCAAATATAGCTCCTACATCATGGACGCGCATCAACATAACTTACCATTTGAACTATAATCTCTTCGAAAAATAGGATTGGCCGGATTTAGATAGCACAAATTTCAGTCTTCAAAATCTCCAATTCCTTCGTTGTTACCTCAGTGTCTTGTTTCATTTTTTTGACTCCTGCATCTAATACCTGCATGTCCGGTCTCAACTTGTTAATTGTACAGTGAGAATCATGTACACGTTGGCTTGCCACCTCCAGTTGATGCTCGAGAGCATCAGCACATTCCAATTCCAACCCATAATCATTCGGTAATGGCCATGCCGCACTGCTCGCAGATCTTTGTGTTGATGTCACTTCATCCTGAAATGTTTCTGTAAGTACACATGACTAGGGCAAAAATATAGTTACAATAGTGAAGCGCGCAAGACAGACTATTTTGTACATGGAAAAATAGGACTAACAATAATGTTACACGTCATGAAGCATAAGCAGGTGATATTTTAAAAATTATAGAAAAGGTAGTCTGTGCAGCCTGCATACAGAAATCTCTCTGAGCTCACCAGAGGAGCATGATGTTGGGGCCCAATCCAGAACACAGACAAGTTACAAATTTAGGCAACACGTTGCGCAGAAGTAAGCAAGCAATTGGCCATTCTGTAGCTCAATTAAAGTCTTAGGGAGCATAATGAACAGCAGAGGGTTTCATACAAACATACTACAACAAGCAAAACTATGCAATCATTAGCCTAGTATAAACTAGATTGTGAGCCTCATGCAATAATAGTTGGTTAATAGACTTCAAAGCTTCAGGCACACTTCGACGGAGTAATTAAATGGTAAGGCCTTTAATTATGTCAACTAATAGTTATACATGTACCCAACATCAGACATCATTCTTTGGGCATCTCATTAACTGAGGACAAATAAAGCAATTGAAAAGAGCAAATTAACTATGCCTGAAACAAACAAGGAATTGAATTGTTGAGTTGGATACAGTGACTTACCTTAACAGGTTGAAGAGGCTCAGCGCAGCTCCTACTTGTCTTGCAAGGCTCCTTCCTAACATCTTATACTTGGAAATCCTCAATCTTATCTTCATTGCACCCCCTCTGCAAGGTGACACAAACTAGTTACTCGTCTCCTTGGAAGATAAACATGCATACTTTCTAGTCTGTGAACACAAAAGGATGAGATTATAACAAAACAACACCACTGTCGGCGTTCTGGGAACGGGGGTCCCCAGACTTGCCTGCCTGCGGCCTGCGGCGTGGCTCAAAGGAGGCCCAGCATGGCCCATCTTCAACAGCACAAGACTCAAGACCCTCGCGAGGGGCCAAGCCTCGCGAGGCGGACGACACGGAGCTTCCTCAGGCATGGCCTCGTAAGGCTGGCTCGCGAGGAGGCGGAGAGATCAAGGCGGGGTACCTCGCGAGGTGCCCGTGACGCAAGCCATGACGACTCAGGGCGCCAGGCAGGCGCCAGCGCGCAGCGTCCTTCTTTCCTCTTTGGTGCAAAGGGGGCAAGCGCAGCCATGGAGTACCGAGGCATCAGGCAAAGGTTGCCATTTCGGTGCACCAAGACCAAGACCAGGAGGACTACGAGACGGAGGTCACCATGGAGCCCAGGACGGCGTCATCACCAGAGCTTTGCGCAGGCGAAGACTGCTTTTGTCAGGATAGTTGATGCTTGCTGTCCCCCTTCAAATTAGCCCGCCATTGTTGGCTCCCTTCCCGCTCGATATTTGGGAAGAGGACCAGGGCCTCTATAAATAGGACCAGCTGCCCACAGAGCAAAGGGTCGGGTGGGAGCGAAAGAGAGAGAGAGAGAGAGAGAGAGAGAGGTGACTGAGCTCCTCCTAGCAGTTCATCGCCCCAGCCAAGAACAGACCCTCGCGAGGCTGTTCTTCCTTGTATTGTTCATCATCATCGGCCCCAGGAGGCAATCCACCAACCACACACTGGAGTAGGGTATTACACCACAACGGTGGCCCGAACCAGTATAAATCTTGCGTCCCTTGTGCAGTTCCTTTAGTAGTTTAGATCTTTGTGAGACGAGAAGGTAGAAGGCGTAATCTCCGCGCGCACCCCAGTGTTCGAACCTTAAGGGTCTGCCGAAACCCGAAATCTGACGGGAAGGTAGGGGTGCGCCGGAATTCGTCTTCCACCACTCCACGCCCCATCGCGTCGTCATCACCATGCCCAACGACCAGGAGGGCAACCCCGACCCATGGGCTGCGTGGCCCAACCGCGCGGAACCGCTCACCTCGGGCGACCCCGCGCCCCGGGCAGCTCGTGGTCCGCAGGGCGCTGCGGGCCGCGGGCGACGCGGACAGGCTTCGGCAACTCTTACGCCGCGGCAGGCACGGTCGGCAGCAAGGGCCTCCAATCATGCCGCGACCACGACACTATACACCCGCCGGGAGCAGGCGAACTCGAGGGCCGCGCTCACGGTGGCCTGAGAGCTGCTGCGGTGCAGACTGCTGGAGGGCGGCCACGATGTGCTGCTGGAGCGAGTGGCGGAGCTCCTGGGCTTCGCCGCCTCGGGGGCTCATCCCTTCTCCAGCCAGCTCCCATCTCAAGCCCAGGGCGACCCGCGCGGGGGCTCCGCACGCGCCCGCGGACTCCAAGGCTACTCCGACGCCAGCGAAGCAGTCAGCACCGGACCGGCGGCGGCGCTGCCCCTACCCCCGGCCCGTGAAGAAGAAGGACTCAACGCGACCCGCGGCCCCGGTGGGCGGCCACGTTGCCACCCCGCGATAGGCATGACAGGTGGGACTGCGTGGCATGCGGGGCATCATGGCGTGGCACTCGGGATGACGGCGACGGAGGAGTATGTGCCCCTCATGATGGACCAGGGACACCCTCACGAGGACGGACAAGGCTCGCTCCTCGGCCCAAGTGTTGGAAATATGCCCTAGAGGCAATAATAAAAGCATTATTATTATATTTCCTTGTTCATGATAATTGTCTTTATTCATGCTATAATTGTGTTATCCGGAAATCATAATACATGTGTGAATAACAGACACCAACATGTCCCTAGTAAGCCTCTAGTTGACTAGCTCGTTGATCAACAGATAGTCATGGTTTCCTGACTATGGACATTGGATGTCATTGATAACGAGATCACATCATTAGGAGAATGATGTGATGGACAAGACCCAATCCTAAACATAGCATAAGATCGTATAGTTCGTTTGCTAGAGTTTTTCCAATGTCAAGTATCCTTTCCTTAGACCATGAGATCGTGTAACTCCCGGATACCATAGGAGTGCTTTGGGTATACCAAACGTCACAACGTAACTGGGTGACTATAAAGGTAGACTACGGGTATCTCTGAAAGTGTCTGTTGGGTTGACACGGATCAAGACTGGGATTTGTCACTCCGTATGACGTAGAGGTATCACTGGGCCCGCTCGGTAATGCATCATCATAATGAGCTCAAAGTGACCAAGTGTCTGGTCACGGGATCATGCATTACGGTACAAGTAAAGTGACTTGCCGGTAACGAGATTGAACGAGGTATTGGGATACCGACGATCGAATCTCGGGCAAGTAACATACCGATTGACAAAGGGAATTGAATACGGGGTTGCTTGAATCCTCGACATCGTGGTTCATCCGATGAGATCATCGTGGAGCATGTGGGAGCCAACATGGGTATCCAGATCCCGCTGTTGGTTATTGACAGGAGAGTTGTCTCGGTCATGTCTGCCTGTCTCCCGAACCCGTAGGGTCTACACACTTAAGGTTCGGTGACGCTAGGGTTGTAGGGATATGTATATGCAGTAACCCGAATGTTGTTCGGAGTCCCGGATGAGATCCCGGACGTCACGAGGAGTTCCGGAATGGTCCGGAGGTAAAGAATTATATATAGGAAGTGCTGTTTCGGCCATCGGGACAAGTTTCGGGGTCACCGGTATTGTACCGGGACCACCGGAAGGGTCCCGAGGGCCCACCGGGTGGGGCCACCTGCCCCGGGGGCCACATGGGCTGTAGGGGGTGCGCCTTGGCCTACATGGGCCAAGGGCACCAGCCCCAAGAGGCCCATGCGCCTAGGGTTCCAAAAGGGGAAGAGTCCCAAAAGTGGAAGGCACCCCCTAGGTGCCTTGGGGGGGAGGGAAACCTCCCTTGGCCGCCGCCCCCTAGGAGATTGGATCTCCTAGGCCGGCGCCCCCCCCCTTGGCCCTCCTATATATAGTGGGGGAAGGAGGGCTTTTAGAGAAATGCCTTTGGTTGCCTCCTTCTCCCTCTCCAACACCTCCTCCTCCTCCATAGAGCTTGGCGAAGCCCTGCCGGAGTACTGCAGCTCCATCACCACCACGCCGTCGTGCTGCTGCTGGAGCCATCTTCCTCAACCTCTCCTTCCCCCTTGCTGGATCAAGAAGAAGGAGACGTTACGCTGACCGTACGTGTGTTGAACGCGGAGGTGCCGTCCGTTCGGCGCTAGGATCTCCGGTGATTTGGATCACGTCGTGTACGACTACCTCATCCCCGTTCTTTGAACGCTTCCGCTCGCGATCTACAAAGGTATGTAGATGCATCCGATCACTCGTTGCTAGATGAACTCATAGATGGATCTTGGTGAAACCATAGGAAAATTTTTGTTTTCTCCAACGTTCCCCAACAGTGGCATCATGAGCTAGGTCTATGCGTAGTTCTTCTTGCGCGAGTAGAACACAATTGGTTGTGGGCGTAGATGTTGTCAACTTTCTTGCCGCTACTAGTCTTATCTTGCTTCAACGGTATTATGGGATGAAGCGTCCCGGACCAACCTTACACGTACGCTTACGTGAGACTGGTTCCACCGACTAACATGCACTAGTTGCATAAGGTGGCTGGCGGGTGTCTGTCTCTCCTACTTTAGTTGGAGCGGATTCGATGAAAAGGGTCCTTATGAAGGGTAAATAGAAGTTGACAAATCACATTGTGGCTTTCACGTAGGTAAGAAAACGTTCTTGCTAGAACCCTATTTCAGCCACGTAAAACTTGCAACAACAATTAGAGGACGTCTAACTTGTTTTTGCAGCAAGTGCTTTGTGATATGATATGGCCAAAGTTGTGATGAATGATGAATGATCTATATGTGATGTATGAGATGTTCATGCTATTGTAATAGGAATCACGACTTGCATGTCGATGAGTATGACAACCGGCAGGAGCCATAGGAGTTGTCTTTATTTTTTATATGACCTGCGTGTCATTGAGAAACGCCATGTAAATTACTTTAGTTTATTGCTAAACGCGTTAGCCATAGTAGTAGAAGTAATAGTTGGGGAGCAGCTTCATGGAGACACGATGATGGAGATCATGGTGTCATGCCGGTGACAAGATGATCATGGGGCCCCAAGATGGAGATCAAAGGAGCTATGTGATATTGGCCATATCATGTCACTATTATTATTTGATTGCATGTGATGTTTATCATGTTTTGCATCTTGTTTACTTAGAACGACGGTAGTAAATAAGATGACCCCTCATAATAATTTCAAGAAAGTGTTCCCCCTAACTGTGCACCGTTGCGACAGTTCGTTGTTTCGAAACACCACATGATGATCGGGTGTTAGATTCTAACGTTCACATACAACGGGTGTAAGACAGATTTACACATGCAAACACTTAGGTTGACTTGACGAGCCTAGCATGTGTATAGACGTGGCCTCGGAACACAGAAGACCGAAAGGTCGAGCATGAGTCATATAGAAGATACGATCAACATGAAGATGTTCACCGACGTTGACTAGTCTGTCTCACGTGATGATCGGACACGGCCTAGTTGACTCAGATCATGTTATACTTAGATGACTGAAAGATGGATGTCTATCTAAGTGGGAGTTCATTGAATAATTTGATTAGATGAACTTAATTATCATGAACTTAGTCTAAATCTTTACAATATGTCTTGTAGATCAAATGGCCAACGTAGTCCTCAACTTCAACGCGTTCCTAGAGAAAACCAAGTTGAAAGACGATGGTAGCAACTATACGGACTGGGTCCGGAACTTGAGGATCATCCTCATAGCTGCCAAGAAAGATTATGTCCTACAAGCACCGCTAGGTGAAGCTCCCGTCCCACAGAACCAAGACGTTATGAACGCTTGGCAGACACGTGTTGATGACTACTCCCTCGTTCAGTGCGGCATGCTTTACAGCTTAGAGCCAGGACTCCAAAAGCGTTTTGAGAGACATGGAGCATATGAGATGTTCGAAGAGCTGAAAATGGTTTTTCAAGCTCATGCCCGGATCGAGAGATATGAGGTCTTCGACAAATTCTTCAGCTGTAAGATGGAGGAAAATAGTTCTGTTAGCGAGCACATACTCACTATGTCTGGGTTACATAACCGCTTGACTCAGCTGGGAGTTAATCTTCCGGATGACGCGGTCATTGACAGAATCCTCCAGTCGCTTCCACCAAGCTACAAGAGCTTTGTGATGAACTTCAATATGCAGGGGATGCAAAAGACCATTCCTGAGGTATTTGCAATGCTGAAATCAGCAGAGGTAGAAGTCAAGAAGGAACATCAAGTGTTGATGGTCAATAAAACCACTAAGTTCAAGAAGGGCAAGGGTAAAAAGAACTTCAAGAAGGACGGCAAGGGAGTTGCCGCGCCCGGCAAGCAAGCTGCAGGGAAGAAGCCAAAGAATGGACCCAAGCCCGAGACGGAGTGCTTTTATTGCAAGGGAAGTGGTCACTGGAAGCGGAACTGCCCCAAATACTTAGCAGACAAGAAGGCCGGCAAAACAAAAGGTATATGTGATATACATGTAATTGATGTGTACCTTACCAGTAATCGTAGTAGCTCCTGGGTATTTGATACCGGTGCAGTTGCTCACATTTGTAACTCAAAGCAGGAGCTGCGGAATAAGCGGAGACTGGCAAAGGACGAGGTGACGATGCGCGTCGGGAATGGTTCCAAGGTCAATGTGATCGCCGTTGGCACGCTACCTCTACATTTACCTTCGGGATTAGTTTTAAACCTTAATAATTGTTATTTAGTGCCAGCTTTGAGCATGAACATTGTATCGGGATCTCGTTTAATTCGAGATGGCTACTCATTTAAATCCGAGAATAATGGTTGTTCTATTTATATGAGAGATATGTTTTATGGTCATGCTCCGATGGTGAATGGTTTATTCTTTATGAATCTCGAACGTAATGCTACACATGTTCATAATGTGAGTACCAAAAGATGTAAGGTTGATAATGATAGTCCCACATACTTGTGGCACTGCTGTCTTGGTCACATAGGTGTCAAACGCATGAAGAAGCTCCATGCAAATGGACTTTTAGAGTCTCTTGATTATGAATCATTTGACACGTGCGAACCATGCCTCATGGGTAAAATGACCAAGTCTCCGTTTTCAGGATCAATGGAGCGAGCAACCAACTTACTGGAAATCATACATACTGATGTGTGCGGTCCAATGAGTGTTGAGGCTCGCGGTGGCTATCGTTATGTTCTCACCCTCACTGATCACTTGAGTAGATATGGGTATATCTACTTAATGAAACACAAGTCTGAAACCTTTGAAAAGTTCAAGGAATTTCAGAGTGAGGTTGAGAATCAACGTGACAGGAAAATCAAGTTTCTACGATCAGATCGTGGAGGAGAATACTTGAGTCACAAATTTGGCACACACTTAAGAAAATGTGGAATAGTTTCACTACTCACGCCGCCTAGAACACCGGAGGCCGCTGGCCGCGCTGGAGGCAACGATTATCGGGCACCGCTAACTCTTTAGGAGCAGGTATACGCTAACCATGGATCGCAGGAGGTGCAGGTCGCCGTGGCAAGCAGCTGCCCTGCTCCTATAGTCTCCTACTCCTTGGGAGGAGGGCGCAGGGGGCTGCAGGAGAGGGGTCGAGATCCGACATCTCCACCGCGGCGTTCGGAGCAAGGCGTTCTCAGGAGATAGGCCCTCTGCTGGGGAGGTGCCTCAGGGCCTGCCCCTGGCAGAGGACCCGTGGTCGTCGGGGGAACCGCTGGCAACCGCTCTACCCCATCGGGCGGCGTCCTGGGTTCCGGTCGTTGCTGATGGCACTAGAGTGTGGCGCAAGGCGGGGCCCTCGTCTGGCAATATGAAGCAAGGCCAGTACCTGTGAAGAAGGCCCAGTGCCTGTGAAGCTCGCCGACTCGTGACACTCTCACATAATAATGAGTGGGGTTGTACACGCCCCGGAGTCTCAGGGGTGCCAGCCTCAGGTCCTGGGGCTCCCTCCCATGCCCAGTGGACAGCACTTAGCTCCGCGCTGGTGAGAAGACGTCCAAGACTAGATTAGGTGCCGGACGCGGCTTTTTGTCTACTTTTCATTGCCTTTCCCTTCAGCTGTAGCTTTTCCCTCGCTGGATTTAAGTTGGATTCGAATTTGAGATTTGCGTGCGTTCAGGGAAGGGGTGCTTATTCTCGCTCAAGCCATTTCTCGCGTTCTGGTTACCGCTTCGCCACAGATGCCTCCCCTCGCGAGCCCCTCGTGAGTCCGGTCAGGCCTGGCTCGTGCACAACCCAAATTGCTGATGTTCCTCCCTCTTGGGAGGATCTTCGGGTGCCTGCGGAGGTTGCCCTGTTTGGAAAAGGCCCAGAGCCTGTGAAGCAAGGCGAGTGGCTGTTAAGCTCTCGCGCTCAGGAAAAGGCCCAGAGCCTGTGAAGCAAGGCGAGTGCCTGTGAAGCTCTCGCGCTCAGGAAAAGGCCCAGAGCCTGTGAAGCAAGGCGAGGGCCTGTGAAGCTCTCACGCTCAGGAAAAGGCCCAGAGCCTATGAAGCAAGGCGAGTGCCTGTGAAGCTCTCGCGCTCAGGAAAAGGCCCAGAGCCTGTGAAGCAAGGCGAGTGCCTGTGAAGCTCTCGCGTTCAAGGAAAGGCCCGGAGCCTGTGAAGCAAGGCGAGCGCCTGTGAAGCTCTTGCGTTCAGGAAAAGGCCAAGAGCCTGTGAAGAAGGCCAACGCTTGTGAAGCCCCCCGCCAGCGACACTCTCGTACCCAACGGATTCAACTAACGAACACCAAGGGCGTCACGCCCTCCCATAGGCAGCTTCGGGGCTTGCGCGAAACAAAGGTAAACCTGCCAACCGCCCGGCGCGGGCGCTCGTGCTATATGACAACTACTAACACAACAAACACAGTTTCTACATGAGGGGCTTCCCATCCCAAAATGCTCTCACGGCCATCAGGTCAAAAACCTGAGTTCTATTCATGCAGGGTAAACAAAAAAGGTAGGAGTGATACACACTCAGTCGGACCAATCCCCCAATGGGTCCCCAGAAGCACCTCCCGAGCCTTCGCTGGGGTCGCCGAATTCGCCATCGTCGTCTGCGCCGCCGCCAGCAGCATCAGGGCCGCTTGCCGCGCCGCCCTCGTCAGCACCCACGATCACATCTTCGTCATCCGAATCGAAGGCCCTGACAAGGGCGTCCACGTTATCTTCCACCCAGTGCGCCAGGTCACCTCAGACGGCCTGGGGAACTGGGGCGATGACAGCGTCGAAATCGAAGCGGGAATCCATGTTCAGGAGATGGCTAAAGACACGAGAGAAGGCGCGCCCGAGCAGCGCGCGGCTCCTCTCTTCCACCATCCTATCGGCCCTCGCCGAACGCGCCTCCAGCTGCATCACCACGGCAGTGAAGAACTGAAGGTTGCCAGCATAATTGGCTGTGTGCGGCTCGCCAACAGCCGCCTCATAGACGTTGCCCAAGGCCGCGCTAGCTCTCTCCTGGAGCGTGGCGAGCATGGGACGGTGCACGTGCTCCAGGACCTGCCACTGACGTATCTCGTCCGTGTTCCGGTGCGCGACGCCCCCAACCTCCTCCACCCGCTGACGAAGACGGAGCACCTCGGCCTGGGAGGTGGCCAACTCCCCTTGCGCTACCTCAAGGGCGGCCCGGGAAGCGTCGACCAGCCGCGTCGCCTCCTCCCACTTGACCCTCAAGGCTGCGGTCCTCCCTTCAGCTTCGACTCGGATCAGCTCCAGTCTCTTCTCGAACTCGCGCTCGAGGTCTTGGCGCGCCATCGCCACCCGACGACCGACCTCCTCCAGGACACAAGCCTCCCGTGCGGCGACATCATCTTCCGCCTGCGTCACCATGCGCTCCCTCATCTCTAGCCGCTCGTACTCGTGAGTGCGTTCGGCGGCTTCCAGCATCAACGCTTCTTCGCGCCTCTGGAGCTCGGCTGGGTCGCCGGAGGCCACCCGCATCGACGCAAGGGCCAGCTCGCGCAGCTCCACTTGCTCCTCCAGTGAGTGGCACCGGGCCAGGAGCTCGCGAGCCCGCTCCAACGCCGCCTCTCGCCACTGGTTAGCTCTCTGGGACTCCTCGGTGGCCTGGGAACGGGCCACTCGAGAGGCCTCCAGCGACGCCTTCGCCTCTTCATCATCGAGGTCACGCTGACGACGCGCGAGGGCGATGGCAGCCTCTAGCTCGCGCCTCCCTGCAGCCAGGCGCAGGCCCTCGGCCTCCAGGCGAGCGTCTTCGTCAGCAAGCTCCTCCCCAAGCAAGTCCACCGCGTCGGCCGCTCGTCGAAGGAACCCTTGGCGGTGAGCGCGTTGCTCCCGGGCGCGCTTAAGCACGTCTTACACACCATCATCCGCCCCAAGCAAGCGCTGGGGGCCGCGAATCATCGTCCCTCCTCCGGGCAGGGGGCTGGGGGCTGGCGCCCTCGCGACGGCCGGGCGCGCCGCATCAGAAGCCCGGCCTAGGGCCAGCCCGTCTCCTGATGAGGGGCGCAGGAGGCGCCTCAACCAGTCGCAGTCCCCGACCAGACGGGAAGCCCGCGGCAGACTGGCTAGTCCCTGAGAGGGCCCGCGAAGGAAAATCGCGGGGAATGAAGGGCCGCGGTGCGCCTCGAGATGGTCCGCCCCATCAGACGCCCTTACCACAAGGGCAGAACTGCTCGGGGCATTTGAGGACGGTATAGGGGGCAAAGCCAGAGGAGGCGGCACCTCTGCTACTTCCGCGAGCTCGGCCGGGAGGGGCCTGCGGAGCAAGGATCAGTGAGAGAAACAAGAGGGTCAGGAGCCAGAGAGGAAAAAGACTTACTCGTCAGTGGCGAAGTACTTCCTGTGCTTCAGCACGTGACAAGGGAAGTCGTCACCCAGGTCCTCCCTTTTCCTCCGGAGGGCCTCAAAGTCCATGCGGAAGCGACCCAAGAGAAGGGCGCAGGGATCAACCTGCGTCGAGGGCGGAGCATCAGAGCGATCTGCGTCAGGGACACCTGCCTGGCGCGTGCCGTCCACCACCTCGCCAGAAGACGCGTCTGGGGCCTCCGAGGCCTCAGCCCCGGGCGCTGGGAGCGACTGCTTGCCACCTTCAGCCACAGCGGCACGGGTCCCAGGAGTTGTCCCCTCGCGAGCATCACGCGGCGCTGCCACCTCATCAGGAGCCCCCTCAGCCTCCGACACCCCCTGCCTCCCTGCTCCACCACTTGAGGAGGAGTCGGCTTCGCCGATTGGAAGGGCAGTCACCACCATTGGGTTCCTGCGAGGTCCCTGGAGGCCGACGGGGCGTAGCCCCCACTCATCAAAGACGGGCATCTGCTTCACGAAGTCGGCCCTGCTCTGGCAGAGATACAGCAAGGCCCCTCCCTGCCGGACGTTGCCGGGGTTGGGGTCCCCGGCCAAGGTCAAGAGCATCGACTTCAGCACCGCAGGAGCCAGGTCTTCTTCCTGGAGCCTCATGTTATCCTTGCACCCACGGAAGGCCCACATCTGCCGAGAGTGGCGCTGCAGGGGAGCGACACGGCACAACAGAAATTCCTTCACCACTTTGGGCGTTGTCACGCCGAGCTTCCTCAGGAGCATGAAGCAGGTCCAGAAGAAGACGAGCCAGTGGTTCTTGAGCATCTCCTGGCCCCAACCCGAATTGGGGACAACAGGCGAGGTCGGCTCCGATAGCAGGGGGCTGGGCACCCCTGCGTCCACGTACAACCACCGCTCGCGGAACCCAACCGTGGGCTGGGGGAGTTTGAAGTCAATCCCAGAGGCCTCGGTCTCAGGCTCGGCAGCAAAGCTCGCGCACGCCCAGCGTTGGGAGGGGTCGACAAGACGCAGCGAGAAGAAGTGGCGCAACAAGGCAACCGAAGGAGGGATGCCCACCATGGCTTCGCAAACGAAGGCGAAGACCGAAAGGAGGGTGATGGACTCAGGACTCAGATGCATCAAGTGGATCTGATAATGGGAGAGCACGGCATTGAAGAAATCGGAGAAGGGGGGAACCAGACCCGCCCACAAGGCGTCGGTATAACATGGGACCTCGGTTGCTATCCTGTCGATGGAGAAGTGAGAAGCAGGCCAAGCCGTCGTCCTCCCGCACTCATTGAAGACGGTGGCCAGAGCCAAGCTGTCCCTGCCCAGGCACTCTTGATTGAGTACGGTCGACTGGCCGATGGCGAGGGCCACCGATGGCGGCGCATAAGACAGAGGCATGGGTTTCTCCCCCTCTCCTTCCTTGTTGGAGTCATGGCGATGGGAAAGAAGGGGAAGATTCGAGATTGGATTGAAGGCGGGAGCGGGCATTCGAAGGAAGGAAGAACAGGGGACGCTTGAGCAACGGGAAGGGAAGCGGTTGTGTGAAACTACAAGTCCGCCTAGCAAGGCGCATAATAAGGGGGCATGGGGGGAACAGTGCCGCCCACGTCCCATCGACCGCCACGTGGCGCCGAAGGCCGTAGGCTGTTAGGGCCCGCGGTGCTTCCCCCCTGCCCTTTCGCCTTTCGGCACGGCCAAGTTTGGGCACACCTTGGGCCCGGGGGTCCCCAGACTTGCCTGCCTGCGGCCTGCGGCGTGGCTCAAAGGAGGCCCAGCATGGCCCATCTTCATCAGCACAAGACTCAAGACCCTCGCGAGGGGCCAAGCCTCGTGAGGCGGACGACACGGAGCTTCCTCAGGCATGGCCTCGTCAGGCTGGCTCGCGAGGAGGCGGAGAGATCAAGGCGGGGTACCTCGCGAGGTGCCCGTGACGCAAGCCATGACGACTCAGGGCGCCAGGCAGGTGCCAGCGCGCGCAGCGTCCTTCTTTCCTCTTTGGTGCAAAGGGGGCAAGCGCAGCCGCGGAGTACTGAGGCATCAGGCAAAGGTTTCCATTTCGGTGCAACAAGACCAAGACCAGGAGGACTACGAGACGGAGGTCACCATGGAGCCCAGGACGGCGTCATCACCAGAGCTTTGCGCAGGCGAAGATTGCTTTTGTCAGGATAGTTGATGCTTGCTGTCCCCCTTCAAATTAGCCTGCCATTGTTGGCTCCCTTCCCGCTCGATATTTGGGAAGAGGACCAGGGCCTCTATAAATAGGACCAGCCGCCCACAGAGCAAAGGGTCGGGTGGGAGCGAAAAAGAGAGAGAGAGAAGGGTGACTGAACTCCTCCTAGCAGTTCATCGCCCCAGCTAAGAACAGACCCTCGCGAGGCTGTTCTTCCTTGTATTGTTCATCATCAACGGCCCCAGGAGGCAATCCACCAACCACACACTGGAGTAGGGTATTACACCACAATGGTGGCCTGAACCAGTATAAATCTTGGGTCCCTTGTGTAGTTCTTTTAGTAGTTTAGATCTTTGCGAGACGAGAAGGTAGAAGGCGTAATCTCCGCACGCACCCCAGTGTTTGAACCTTAAGGGTCTACCGGAACCCGAAATCCGACAACCACATAATGAAACATGCCGCATCTCTTGCACTTGCACACAATGAAATAAGCATTTACTATGTCTGTACTATGTAAAAACTAGGCATACCTTCGAACTGGATCTCCAATTACTCTTGGAGAGCCTAGTGTAGTGTACAACCAAACCTTTATGTCACCTATGAGTTAGAAAAGGCCCCACTATAGCAGCCCTTAGTGTTTAAATCATCGACAAGCTCTGTTAGAGTGTTAGGTCAAGAACAGCAAGTAATCAAAGTAAACAGTCCTAGTATGGCTAGCTGATGCAAACAAGCAATTGAACAGATGTGTGAGCAATTCTTACATATCAAGAAAAGAAGCAAATAAGGAGGCTTAAAGACCATCACTTTACTGACCAGATTTAAGGGGCATTTAAACATCATGTGCAACGTATGAACTAACATAAACATTGGATATTCCAGATTCTACAATGGAATGCACACGTATTAGGTTATGCCATGTATGATGATACCAAAATGTACTATAGCAGGCAGGAGTGATTCATCATTGCACGCACAATTGAATTATAGGTTAAGGGATAGTTCTATTCCGCCTTTTCAGGGTTTATTGCCAAAATAAGCCATAAAAGATGTAAAGAAGTCATTTTTAAGTTATGGGCTTGGGCTTAACTAATTTCTCTTTGGAGGGGGGTGTTTCACGTAGAACCTCACCAAAAATTGAAGGGAAGGGGAATAGTGAAATGACTCTGTTGTATGCCTATATTACACTCAAAATGCAAATGATGACGCCCGCGTCACACCTCACCCTCAAGTAAAAACAAACACGCAAGCGGTCATTGCCCTGCCCGCTTGCATCTCCTCTCCCCTTTGCCTCTACCTCGACCCCCTTCCTGCAGCACTAGGGTTCCTCCAGCGAGCCGTCGCCACTGGTCCCATCTTTCCTGGTCCTCGGCGATGCTCTGTCCAGCTAGGCTACATGGCCGGTGGGTAGCGGCAAATCTCCTTGGCTGCTCCTCCCTCTGGTGTCGCCCCTCATTCTCATGGTCTCCAACAGCTGCTCCACTGTGGTTCGTCCAACGCACTACTCCGGCAGGTGCTGCACAACTACGACTGATGCCACACTGCGGCAGAAGGCACCTTATTCCCCCTCCCCACCTCCCAGGCCGTGGCCTTGAGGTGCTGTTGAAGGATGAGCTCATCCAACAAGGTGAGGATCTCCTCCGATTTTTCACCAAATTTTCATTCTGGTCCACCATACGATGAATTGCTATGAGCTGGTTCTGCTGCTGCAATATGATGCATTGCTATGAGCTGCTCCTGCTGCTGCTATATGATGAATTGCTATGAGCTGCTGCTGCTATATAATGAATTTCTATGAGCTGTTGCTGCTATATGATGAGTTGCTATAAGCTGCTCCTGCTGCTGCTGTATGATGAATTGCTATGAGCTGCTCTTGCTGATGCTATATGATGAATTGTTATGAGCTGCTCCTGTTGCTGCTATATGATGAATTGCTATGAGCTGCTCCTACTGCTGCTATATGATGAATTGCTATGAGCTGCTCCTGCTGGTGCTATATGATGAATTGCTATGAGCTGCTGCTAGTATATGATGAATTGCACACTACTGTTGCTGCTGCTGCTGTATGATGAGTTGCTATGAGGTGCTCCTGCTGCTATATGATGGTTTCAGGTGGTGCTGCTATATGATAATAACTAGCCACTTGGACCATTGAATTTCAATAAGTAATTGTTCTTCATTTAAATGTGGGTCATGCATTCTTCGTTTAAATTAGGCAATGGGATCTCTATGGAAAACATTGGCCAAAGTAGATTGTGCCAAGTAGATGGTATCTTTGTATTTGCATTTTGAGAAAATAGTGATGGTCTGTTTTCCTATCATATTAATTACTGCACTGGGTTCAATTTGTGATGTTTGCAAGTCAAATTAATTTTCATATGGGAAGCAAAATGAAAAAATATAATGCAACCTAGACTTTTCACTGATCATACCAAAGATAAGCTCAAAACGCAATGAAAAGAACTGGTTGGCTTATTACATGGAGCTTATATTTACAGGTGCTTACTTTCTTAGGATAACTCGTAATAACTGTCCCTAAGAAACTTGGCCAATAGAACTGCCATACAAATAACATGTCACGATGATTGCAATGGAGGAGTGACGTACCATAGCACACTATATGGGCTCACCGCTGCCTCTCCTTTTTTTGCGATGTTCCATGAAATTGTCACATACATCTTATACTTTCTCATTGTGTAACCCTATCTGCAAGTTGACATGGCTAATTTCAGACATCTCTACATGATAATACATTGCATATCCCTTGCGCATATTTAAACCACCAATTAATGATTGTGTGTGTAGCATAAACTAGCCATGACTCTGTGTGCTGGACTAGCAGACACTCTAGGGGAGCCTAATGTAGTGCACTGGAATTCCTACATGCCACCTACGATTTTGTGTAATGTACTACCTCTGTTCCTAAATATATGTCTTTGTAGAGATTCCAGTATGGACCACATACAGATATGTATATATATATACATATATATATAGATGTATTTTCGAGTGTAGATTCACTCATTTGCTCCGTATGTAGCCCATAGTGGAATCTCTAGGAAGACTTACATTTAGGAACGGAGGTACGAGGTAGTATCATGTATGACATCTACATATCTAATTTAGCAGCTAGTAGTAGAAATCATTGTCTGCACAAAGGGATTACTGGTCGAAAATCCTAGCAAAGCACGCTAGTAGGCACAAAACAATACAAGAGAGAGAAAGAAGCACTTAAAGATCATAGTAATGCCTAAGTCTAGGATCTTGGTTGGCCAAGCTGTTAGATCCAGAAGAAACATCATCCTTGTAGTTTTTGTTAGCTGCATAACAGGTAACAGCGACCTGTTAGTATATTTGAAGTACATCGGGCAGGTGATGCTGGACGGGTTTAAAGGTGACAAGTACCTATGCCGTGGCGGGTGCTTGGTATCTTGCCAGATGGTGGGAATCAGGTTAGAAACGTCAAGGGTGATGACGCTGCGCTGGCTGTCGGGGTCCGGTAAGGAGATCTAGAACCGTCGAGTAGGGTGTTTGTGGAGCGGCTCTGGTAGGGTGGACTACGGTGTGGGCGAAGCGGATCTGTGGTCGTGGACGAGGGCGTTGGTGAAGCTGCTCCGGTGGTTGGGTTAACGATGGTGTCAACGACGCAGATCTGTAGCCATGGACGGGTCGTCAGAAGCAGCTCCGGTAGGTTGGATGAGGGTGCGAGGAAGCGGATCTGAGGCCGTGGACTTGTGAGTTGGCAAAGCGGCCCGGTATGGTTGAGAATGGTATAGGCGAAGCTACTCTGGTGGGGTTGACGATGGTGTCGGCGAAGCGGCTCCGGTAGGGTTGAGGAAGGTGTCGGCGAAGAGGATCAGAGGCCGTCAACGGGGGCGTCGGTGGGGCAGCTCCGGGGGGGGGGGTGGACGAAGCGTCTCCGGTGGGGAGTATGAATGAGCCACCGCAGATGCGCTACGGTTGATGAGAGTACCGGCGAAGCAGATCCAGCGCCGTGGACAAGGCCAACACTGAATGGGTTGTGGTATAGTGGTGGATGAGCAGTCTACTTGTTTCTAGGGGAGATGGGAGGGGTAGATGCGGCCGCAGAAGTAGATCCGGTGAGGTGGACGCCGCTGACAGTCAATGGGCTCTGGTATGCTGGTGGATGAGTAGTCTAGGGTTTCGAGAGGGAAGGGGAGAAAGGCTGATGTAGTATGGACAGCGTGATGTAAGATGCTCTGGTGCTGTGGAGTTAGTCGTTTTTGCGGGAGAGGGAGAGGAAATGGGGGTGCCGTGTAGTGGGGGAACCGAAAGTTACCAGAGCAGCCCCGACCTATTATGTAGATGTGGGCGGTATTGTAACTGTTGGTCTCCGTGCACCAAGGACAAAAGGGGAATATCTTATCCTAAAGTCTAAGGTGGCGGAAATTTTAGAAGGAGGCAGGAGATTTTGCCGCCCGAGGGATCGTTCGTATCTAGTTTCAACTAATTTGGACCGTGCTAGCGGGAAGGTCATGCGAGACTACGTACACGGGGCACGCGTCAGTAGTTAATAACTGGTGTGAAGTCCACCCCAGAAAAAAAGACAATTACTCGGGATGATGCGCCGATAACTTGGACGTTCACACGAGCACGGCCAATTGTACGGGTGTAGTGGCGCGTTCACAAAAAAGGGATCAAACGCTCATCCTATGTATTTCTCGTGTAAATAGATAATTTAGTGCAATTGGTTATTTACTTTAAACATAATGCATTGACGTGTTAGTGTAGAGGCGCAAAAAAAGAAATGGATATCGTAGTCCGCTACTTAAAAGTGTTACCTCATATGATTACATAGCCTCCATTTCATAAATTGCGTACCCATTGAATTCATATATGAATATTACATATATTACTTCATAATAGAACCTTAAATCATCCAAGACTAATGAGTTTGAATGCAAGAGTAACAATGGTGGATGTACATGATAGCTACATTGGTTGTTTGAAGAAACATCACTGTAACTTTGGCATGCACAACTGAAAAAGTTTATTTAAATAGAAAAAAATGTGATACGTGAGTGTCCAATCTTTATAGCGTTGAATCGATATTGTACCTTTGGCCACAATACGAAGTAGATATTGATTTATGTTCAAGCGATGCACGTCCACGATCGCTAGATAGTGATACGTGAATGCATTGTGCAATCTCTCTCACACGCATACATATCTCATTTCCCTCTGGGCATCGGAATCACACACGCACACTTCGCGTATTTCTCTCCCTCCATCAAGGTTAGAATTCGTCTTTCTACACCGTCCTACAAGTCTCTCACATAGAAACACACACGCTCTCTCTATCGAACACACCCACCCCTTTAATTCCGCCCACCCACTGCCACTAATGTCTCAAAGTATAATAATGTCTCTCACACATATGTCTAAGGTTAATTCGAGTTCTGGAACCATATGAATACATACAATGGGATTCGAGCAGAGCACCTTTTGTTTTGAGATTTCGCTCGCTCTCGCTCTCTCTCTCTCTCTCTCTCTCACACACACACACACACACTTGCATTTGCATGCACACCGTTTTGTTTATCTTCGTGATGCTTTAAGTATGCCTCTCACAAATGCTATCTACCTATCCCTTAATATAGCTAGATATGTGTCACACAAACTCCTTCTCCCTACTAGCAAGATGCCCATGCATTGCACGGAACATCAAGATGCATTTGTATGAGTAGTTTATCTTGTGGGAGAAAAGGATGAACGAGGAAATGCCTTATTTGCAAATGCGGAGAGGGGTGTGGGTATCTTTTTGCAAAATTGCCATAGTTTCCTTCCTATCCGTCGGATATAAATCGGATGGCCTATATTGAAGGATGGCAGGAACACCATCATCACCAACCTTGTTTTTTTATAAGAGTAGAGATATGTAAGTGTCACTGCCCCCCCCCCCCGACACACACACCCACACCCACACAACCACACACACACACTTCCCAACACTGAAGGAATAGGGTGACACCTCGATCTTGGTACTAATCTATCGACTGGCTTCTCTCTCAAACACACACACACACACATGTTGGAAATATGCTCTAGAGGCAATAATAAATTAGTTATTATTATATATTTCATTGTTCATGATAATCGTTTATTATCCATGCTAGAATTGTATTGATAGGAAACTCAGATACATGTGTGGATACATAGACAACACCATGTCCCTAGTAAGCCTCTAGTTGACTAGCTCGTTGATCAATAGATGGTTACGGTTTCCTGACCATGGACATTGGATGTCATTGATAACGAGATCACATCATTAGGAGAATGATGTGATGGACAAGACCCAATCCTAAGCCTAGCTCAAAGATCGTGTGGTTCGTATGCTAAAGCTTTTCTAATGTCAAGTATTATTTCCTTAGACCATGAGATTGTGCAACTCCCGGATACCGTAGGAGTGCTTTGGGTGTGCCAAATGTCACAACGTAACTGGGTGGCTATAAAGGTACACTACAGGTATCTTCGAAACTATCTATTGGGTTGGCACAAATCGAGACTGGGATTTGTCACTCCGTGTAAACGGAGAGGTATCTCTGGGCCCACTCGGTAGGACATCATCATAATGTGCACAATGTGATCAAGGAGTTGATCACGGGATGATGTGTTATGGAACGAGTAAAGAGACTTGCGGTAACGAGATTGAACAAGGTATCGGGATACCGACGATCGAATCTCGGGCAAGTATCGTACAGCTAGACAAAGGGAATTGTATACGGGATTGATTAAGTCCTTGACATCGTGGTTCATCCGGTGAGATCATCGTGGAACATGTGGGAGCCAACATGGGTATCCAGATCCCGTTGTTGGTTATTGGCCAGAGAGTTGTCTCGGTCATGTATGCATGGTTCCCGAACCCGTAGGGTCTACACACTTAAGGTTCGATGACGCTAGGGTTATAGGGAAAGTATGTAGGCGGTTACCGAATGTTGTTCGGAGTCTCGGATGAGATCCCGGACGTCACGAGGAGTTCCGGAATGGTCCGGAGGTAAAGATTAATATATAGGAAGTATGGTTTTGGCCACCGGAAGTGTTCCGGGCATCACCGGTAGTGTACCGGGACCACCGGAGGGGTCCGGGGGTCCACCAGGTGGGGCCACCAGCCCCGGAGGCTTACATGGGCCAATAGTGGGAAGGGACCAACCCCTAGGTGGGATGGGGCGCCTCCCACCAAGGCCCAAGGCGTCCTCAAGAGGAGAGGGGGCAAACCCTAGGCGCAGATGGGCCCTAAGGCCCACCCTAGGTGCGCCCCCCTCTCTCTCCCCCTTGGCCGCTTCCCAGATGGGATCTAGGGGCTGCCACCACCCCTAGGGAGGGAACCCTAGGTGGGGGCGCAGCCCCTCCCCTTCCCCTATATATACTTGAGCAAAGGGGCAGCCCAACACACGATTCAATCTCCCTGTTGGCGCAGCCCTACCCCTCTTCCTCCTCGTCTCTCGTAGTGCTTGGCGACGCCCTGGTGGAGTCCCGCGCTCCTCCACCACCACCACGCTGTCGTGCTGCTGCTGGATGGAGTCTTCCCAACCTCTCCTTCTCCCCTTGCTGGATCAAGGCGTAGGAGACGTCACCGGGCTGTACGTGTGTTGAACACGGAGGTGCCGTTCATTCGACACTAGGATCATCGGTGATTTGAATCACGACGAGTACGACTCCATCATCCCCGTTCACATGAACGCTTCCGCTTAGCGATCTACAAGGGTATGTAGATGCACTCTCCTTCCCCTCATTGGTAGATTACTCCATAGATTGATCTTGGTGATGCGTAGAAAATTTTGAATTTCTGCTACGTTCCCCAACAGTGGCATCATGAGCTAGGTCTATGCGTAGTTTCTATGCACGAGTAGAACACAAGTTGTTGTGGGCGTCGATTTTGTCAATTTACTTGCCGTTACTAGTCTTATCTTGATTCGGCGGCATCATGGGATGAAGCGGCCCGGACCGACCTTACACGTACTCTTACGTGAGACTGGTTCCACCGACTGACATGCACTAGTTGCATAAGGTGGCTAGCAGGTGTCTGTCTCTCCCACTTTAGTCGGATCGAATTCGATGAAAAGGGTCCTTATGAAGGGTAAATAGAAATTGGCATATCACGTTGTGGTTTTCGCGTAGGTAAGAAACGTTCTTGCTAAAAACCTATAGCAGCCACGTAAAAACTTGCAACAACAATTAGAGGACGTCTAACTTGTTTTTGCAGCATATGGCTTGTGATGTGATCTGGCCAAAAGGATGTGATGAATGATATATGTGATGTATGAGATTGATCATGTTCTTGTAATAGGAATCACGACTTGCATGTCGATGAGTATGACGACCGGCAGGAGCCATAGGAGTTTCCTTGATTTATTTATGACCTGCGTGTCAACATAAACGTCATGTAATTACTTTACTGCTAAAGCGTTAGCCATAGCGGTAGAAGTAATAGATGACGAGACAACTTCAAGAAGACACGATGATGGAGATCATGATGTCATGCCGGTGACAACGATGATCATGGAGCCCCAAAGATGGAGATTGAGAGGAGCAAAATGATATTGGCCATATCATGTCACTATTTGATTGCATGTGATGTTTATCATGTTTTACATCTTATTTGCTTAGAACGACGGTAGCTTAAATAAGACGATCCCTCACTAAAATTTCAAGAAAGGTGTTCCCCCTAACTGTGCACCGTTGCAAAGGTTCGTTGTTTCGAAGCACCACGTGATGATCGGGTGTGATAGATTCTAATGTTCGAATACAACAGGTGTAAGCCAGATTTACACAACAAAAACACTTAGGTTGACTTGACGAGCCTAGCATGTACAGACATGGCCTCGGAACACAGAAGACCAAAAGGTCGAGCATGAGTCGTATAGAAGATACGATCAACATGAAGATGTTCACCGATGTTGACTAGTCCGTCTCACGTGATGATCGGACATGGCCTAGTTGACTCGGATCATGTTTCACTTAGATGACTAGAGGGATGTCTATCTGAGTGGGAGTTCATTAAGTGAACTCAATTATCATGAACATAGTCTAAATTGTCTTTGCAAATATGTTGTAGATAAATAGCTCACGTTGTAGCTCCCTGTTTCAATGCGTTCCTAGAGAAAGACCAAGTTGAAAGATATTGTAAGCACTGATGCGCACTAGGTCCGTAGTCCGAGGAGTGTCCTCACTGCTACACAGAAGGCTTACGTCTTTGATACACCGCTCGATGTGCAAACCCCTACAATGTCGTCTGTGGATGTTGTGAACACCTGACACACAAATCCTGATGACTACATTATAGTTTAGTGCACCATACTTTACGGCTTAGAATCTGGATTCCAATAACATTTTGAACGCCACAGAACATATGAGATGTTCCAAGAGCTGAAATTGGTATTTCAGGCTCATGCCCGTGTTGAGAGGTGTGAGACCTCTGACAAGTTCTTTTGCCAACAAGATGGAGGAGAATAGCTCAGCTAGTGAGCATGTGCTCAGAATGTCTGGGTGCTACAATCACTTAAATCAAGTGGGAGTTAAACTTCCAGATAAGATAGTGATTGATAGAGTTCTCTAGCCACTATCACTAAGCTACTAGATCTTCATGATGAACTATGACATGCAAGGGATGGAGTTGATCCCGGAGCTGTTCACGGTGCTTAAGACCGCAAAAGGTAGAAATCAAGAAGGAGCATCAAGTGTTGATGGTTTAATAAGACCACTGGTTTCAAGAAGGGCAAGGGCTAGAAGGGAAACGTCATGGATGGCAAACCAGTTGCCGCTCCAGTAAAGGAACCCAAGGTTGAACCCAAACCCGAGACTAAGTGCTTCTATTGTAAAGGGGACGGTCACTGGTAGTGGAATTACCCCAATTGCATGGTAGATAAGAAGGCTGGCAACTTCAACAAAGTATATACGTGTTATTAATGTGTACCTCGCTAGTACTCCTGGTAGCACCTGGGTATTGGATACCGGTTCAGTTGCTATTACTGGTGACTTGAAGCAAAAGCTATGGACTAAACGGAGACTGGCTAAGGGCGAGGTGACGATGTGTGTTGGAAGTATTTCCAAAGTTGATGAGATCACCATCGCACGCTCCATCTGCCTTCGGGATTATTATTGAACCTAGATAAATGTTATTAGGTGTCTACGTTGAGCATGAATATGATTAGATCATGTTCATTGCAATACGGTCATTCATTTAAGTTAGAGAATAATGGTTATTCTGTTTACATGAATGATACCTTTCATGGTCATGCACCCTATGTGAATGGTTCACTGAATCTCGGTCATGGTAATACACATGTTCACGCCAAAAGATGTAGAGTTAATAATGATAGTACCACTTTCTCGTGGCACTGCCGCTTAAGTCATATTGGCGTAAGATGCATGAAGAAACTCCATGTCGATGGATGTTTGGAGTCACTTGATTTTCAATCGCTTGACACATGCGAGCCATGCCTCATCGGAGGATGACTAAGACCCCGTTTTCAGGTACAATGAAATGGGCAAGTGACTTGTTGGAAATCATGCATGCTGATGCCTGTGATCCAATGAGAATTGAAGCGTGCGGTGGATATCGCTATTTTCTCATCTTCATTGACGATTTGGGTAGATATAGGTATATCTACCAAATGAAGCACAAGTCTAAAACGTTTGAAAAGTTCAAGCGATTTCAGAGTGAAGTTAAGAATCATCATAACAAAGAAGATCATGTTCCTACGATCTGATCAAAAGGGGATTTTCCGAGTTATGAGTTTGGCAAATCACTTAAGACATTGTGGAATTGTTTCACAGTTGAAGCCACCTGGAACACCACAGTTGTAATGGTGTGTCCGGACGTCGTAATCGAACCCTATGAGATATGGTGCGATCTATGATGTCTCTTACCAATCTACCGTGTTCATTTTGAGGTTATGCGTTAGAGACAGCTGCATTCTCTTTAGATAGGACACCATCTAAGTACGTTGAGACGATGTCGTATGAGCATTGGTTTGGCAAGAAACCAAAGTTGTCATTTCTTAATGTTTGGGGCTGCGATGCTTAAGGCTTCAGCCGGAGAAGCTCGAACCCAAACCGGACAAACACATCTTCATAGGATACCCAAAGGTGACAGTAGGGTATACCTTCTATCTCAGATCCAAGGGCAAATTGTTTGTCGCTAAGAACGGGTCCTCTCTCGAGAAGGAGTTTCTCTGGAAAGAATTGAGTGGGAGGAAGATATAACTTGATGAGGTTGTCGAACCTTTACTTCAACTAGAGAGTGATGCGACACAGAAAGATGTTTCTGTGGCACCTACATCCGTTGAATAGGAAGTTAATTATAGTGATCATGAAGCTTCGGATCAAGTTGCTATCGAACCTCGTAGGTCGACAAGGATATGTACTACTCCTGAGTGGTACAGTAATCCTGTCTTAGATATCATGTTTTTAGACAACAATGAACCTACGAGCTATGGAGAAGCGATGGTGGGCCCGTATTCCAAAAAATGGTTAGAAGCCATGAAATCCGAGATAGGATCCATGTATGGACTTTGGTGGACTTTCCCGTTGATCGGCAAGCCATTAAGATAAATGGATCTTTAAGAAGAAGACGGACGTGGGCGGTAATGTTACCGTCCATGAAGCTCAACTTGTGGGAAAGAGTCTTTTCACAAGTTCAAGGAGTTGACTACGATGAGAATTTCTCACCCGTAGCGATGCTTAAGTCCGTCGGAATCATGATAGCATTAGCTGTATTTTTCGATTATCAAATCTTATAGATGAATGTCAAAACAAGTTTTCTTACCAGTTTTCGTAAGAAAAGTTGTATGTGATACAATAAAAGGTTTTGTCGATCCTAAGGATGCTAAAAGGTATGCTGGCTCCAGCAATCCTTCTACGGACTAGAGCAAGCATCTCAGAATCGGAATATATGCTTTGATGGAGTGATCAAAGCTTTTAGGTTTATACAATGTTTGCTAGAAACTTGTATGTACAAGAAAGTGAGTGGGAGCACTACAATATTTCTGATAAGTATATGTGGATGACATATCGTTGATCTAAAATAATGTAGAATTTCTGGAAAGCATAAACGGTTGTTTGAAGAGTGATTTTCAAAGGAAGACCTGGATAAAGCTGCTTACATATTGGGCATCAAGATCTATAGAAATAGATCAAGACGCCTGATGATACTTTCAAAGAACGCACACCTTGACATGTTTTTGAAGGAGTTCAAAATAGATCAGTCAAAGAAGGGGTTCTTACCTGAGTTGTAAGGTGTGAAGTTGAGTAAGACTCGAAGATTGACCACGGCAGAAGAAAGAGGAAGGACGAAGGTCGTCCCCTATGCTCTTGTCATAGGCTGTATACGGTATGCCATGCTGAAGTACCGCACCTGATGTGTGCCTTGCCACATGTCTGGTAGGAGGGTACAAAGGTGATCTAGGAGTAGATCACCAGATAGCGGTCAAAATTTTCCTTAGAGGAACAAGGAAATGTTTCTCGGTTATGGAGGTGATAAAGAGTTCGACATAAAGAGTTACGTCGATGCAAGCTTAACACCTATCCGGATAGCTCTAAGTAGAGATACCGGATACGTATCATGGAGCAACAATTTGGAATAGCTCCAAGTGGAACGTGGTAGCGGCATCTACGATATAAAGTTTTGTGAAATACATAGGGATCTGAATATGGAAAGACCCGTTGACTACAACCTCTCTCACAAGCATAACATGATCAAACCCAGAACTCATGGAGTATTAATCACATAGTGATGTGAACTAGATTAGTGACTCTAGTAAACTCTTTGGATGTTGGTCACATGGCGATGTGAACTAGATTATTGACTCTAGTGCAAGTGGGAGACTGTTGGAAATATGCTCTAGAGGCAATAATAAATTAGTTATTATTATATATTTCATTGTTCATGATAATCGTTTATTATCCATGCTAGAATTGTATTGATAGGAAACTCATGTACATGTGTGGATACATAGACAACACCATGTCCCTAGTAAGCCTCTAGTTGACTAGCTCGTTGATCAATAGATGGTCACGGTTTCCTGACCATGGACATTGGATGTCGTTGATAACGGGATCACATCATTAGGAGAATGATGTGATGGACAAGACCCAATCCTAAGCCTAGCTCAAAGATCGTGTAGTTCGTATGCTAAAGCTTTTCTAATGTCAAGTATCATTTCCTTAGACCATGAGATTGTGCAACTCCCGGATACCGTAGGAGTGCTTTGGGTGTGCCAAACATCACAACGTACACTACAGGTATCTCCGAAAGTATCGGTTCGGTTGGCACGAATCGAGACTGGGATTTGTCACTCCGTGTAAACAGAGAGGTATCTCTGGGCCCACTCGGTAGGACATCATCATAATGTGCACAATGTGATCAAGGAGTTGATCACGGGATGATGTGTTATGGAACGAGTAAAGAGACTTGCCGGTAACGAGACTGAACAAGGTATCGGGATACCGACGATCGAATCTCGGGCAAGTATCGTACCGCTAGACAAAGGGAATTGTATACGGGATTGATTAAGTCCTTGACATCATGGTTCATCCGATGAGATCATCGTGGAACATGTGGGAGCCAACATGGGTATCCATATCTCGCTGTTGGTTATTGGCCGGAGAGTTGTCTCGGTCATGTCTGCATGGTTCCCGAACCCGTAGGGTCTACACACTTAAGGTTCGATGACGCTAGGGTTATAGGGAAAGTATGTACGCGGTTACCGAATGTTGTTCGGAGTCCCGGATGAGATCCCGAACGTCACGAGGAGTTCCGGAATGGTCCGGAGGTAAAGATTATTATATAGGGAGTATGGTTTTGGCCACCGGAAGTGTTCCGGGCATCACCGGTAGTGTACCGGGACCACCGGAGGGGTCCGGGGGTCCACCAGGTGGGGCCACCAGCCCCAGAGGCTTACATGGGCCAGTAGTGGGAAGGGACCAGCCCCTAGGTGGGCTGGGGCGCCTCCCACCAAGGCCCAAGGCGTCCTCAAGAGGAGAGGGGGCAAACCCTACACGCAAATGGGCCCTAAGGCCCACCCTAGGTGCGCCCCCCTCTCTCTCGCCCTTGGCCGCCTCCCAAATGGGATCTGGGGGCTGCCGCCACACCTAGGGAGGGAACCCTAGGTGGGGGCGCAGCCCCTCCCCTTCCCCTATATGTACTTGAGTAAAGGGGAAGCCCAACACACGATTCAATCTCCCTGTTGGCGCAGCCCTACCCCTCTTCCTCCTCGTCTCTCATAGTGATTGGCGAAGCCCTGCTGGAGTCCCGCGCTCCTCCACCACCACCACGCCATCGTGCTGCTGCTGGATGGAGTCTTCCCAACCTCTCCTTCTCCCCTTGCTGGATCAAGGCATAGGAGACGTCACCGGGCTGTACGTGTGTTGAACATGGAGGTGTCGTTCGTTCGGCACTAGGATCATCGGTGATTTGAATCACGACGAGTACGACTCCATCAACCCCGTTCACATGAACGCTTCCTCTTAGTGATCTACAAGGGTATGTAGATGCACTCTCCTTCCCCTCGTTGCTAGATTACTCCATAGATTGATCTTGGGGATGCGTAGAAAATTTTGAATTTCTACTACGTTCCCCAACAACACACTACCTGGCACCAAAGGAGTAGGGTGGCACCTCGATCTTGATAGTAATCTAACTAATCCTCTTCCAAACGCGCACACACACACACACACACACACACACTTGCTAGTTGTGCCTTTGTGCCGACCATGCACACTCTAGATACGCCATTCTCTCCCTCCCCCTCGCCCCCACCCCAACAATGATAGCAGAAGGGTGACAACTTGATCTGATCGTAATCTATCAATTGGTTTCTCTCTCGAACATTGTGTCTCTGTGCCTCGCTCAATAGCCCCCTCGATATGTAGACTTCTCGCACGCGCACAGCTGTAGTGACGATGATGCTGAACACAGTGTGCCTCGTTTTTACCGGCCTCATGTGATAGTTTTCACACTGTTTTCTGTTAATTAACAAGGAAACCTTTTCTTTCTTACTACTAGTGAATCTGAAATCATTCGGGGCAGACATAAAATATATCACTTCAACCCAATTATCGTAGTAACTATTTTAAAAGAAACTAGCTAGATGCCCGTGCGTTGCACGAAACATCAAGATGCATTTGTATGAGTAGTTTATCTTGTGAGAGAAAAGGATGAACGAGGGAAGGCCGTATTTGTGAACGTGGAGAGGGGTGTGGGTATATTTTTGCAAAATTTCCATAGTTTACTTCCTATCCGTTAGATATAAATCCGACAGCCTATATTGTTGGATGGCAAGCACACCATCATTACCAACTCTGTTTTCTACTCCCCCTGTTCCTAAATATTTGTCTTTTTAGAGATATCAATAAGTGACTACATATGGAGCAAAATGAGTGAATCTACACTCTAAAATATGTCTACATACACATCCATATGTGGTAGTCCATTTGAAATCTCAAAAAGACAAATACTCCCTCCGTTCCTAAATATAAGACCTTTTAGAGATTCTACTATAAACTACATACGGATGTATATAGACATACTTTAGAGTGTAGATTCACTCATTTTGCTCTGTATATAGTCTATAGTGGAATCCCTAAAAGGTCTTATATTTGGGAACGGAGGGAGTATTTAGGAACGGATGGAGTATAAGAGTAGACTTGGAGATATATCTCCAGCATGGTCTATAGCAAAAATATGCTGGACTGGCTAGCGCTGGATGATCGCTACGCGATGACATGAGTTTGAATTCTAACTTTAACTTTCGATTTTTATATTATAAATTACTTATTTAATATATACTTCTTTCGCTACTGTACTGACAGTGGAACCCATAGAGTACTTAGAATACAAGATTACGGATGGACTTGTTTGTTTTTAACTTTCTGTACGAAGCTGTAGCCACCCTGCAAGTCACGTGTACACTGTACATGCAATTAACTTTTTATAGAGGGACAATCATACACGCAATTAACTCAAATGGATTGGATGTCACTCTATTATTTCCAGCATAAGAGCATCTCCAATGGCAGCCGGCAAATTTTCTCCCGCTTCCTTCCGCGAAGGACGACATCAAACACCAACGGCATACATTTTCACAACTCTAACCAACCAGATGAAATTTCGTGCAAACACGGACTGATTTCATATATGCATGAAGGATTTCGTATAAAAAAGCCGGATCTTCATATAAACATGATGGATTTCATTACATTTATATGAACTAAACGGTGCCAATCCGGCTCTCTTCGTTTAATTAATACTCCCTCCGTCCGGAAATACTTGTCCTAAAAATGGATGTATCTAGACTTATTTTAGTTATAGATACATACAATTTATCCATTCTTAGAACAAATATTTCCCGCCAGCTGGAGAGGGAGTACATAATCTAAATGGCCGCCCGCGGATCCCTTTGTCTTCCTCATGTCCGGCAGACACTTGCGAGCTCGACGAACGTCCTCGGAAGAGATGAAGCAGCAAAGAAACCACCTGAATGCGCAGTCGTCGCCTCGGCGGTGGCCTTCATGGGACCCAAGTGGCGGCGGCGGCCCGTTTTCTACTTCTCCTCAATGATGGCGGCGGACACGGAGAAGCTGGCCACCGACTCGTCGCTCTCCACACACACCCGGCTTCTGTCTCTGCCTGCATGGCGCTGCCGAAAGCACGGGAGGCGCGCCCACATACACTGGTGGCGCGGTACGACACGGCAGCGATGATGCCCATACCGGTGTGCTCGCCACCTGATGACCCACAAGCGTAGTGGATCTATCGTAGCCTTTTCGATAAGTAAGAGTGTCGAACCCAACGATGAGCAGAAGGAAATGATAAGCAGTTTTTAGTAAGGCATTCTCTGCAAGCACTGAAATTATCGGTAATAGATAGTTTTATGATAAGGTAATTGGTAACGAGTAGCAAGTAATAAAAGTAAATAAGGTGCAGCAAGATGGCCCAATCCTTTTTGTAGGAAAGGACAAGCCTGGACAAACTCTTATATGAAGTAAAGCGCTCCCGAAGACACATGGGATTTATCGTCAAGCTAGTTTTCATCATGATCATATGATTCATGTTTGGTACTTTGATAACTTGATATGTGGGTGGACCGGTGCTTGGGTACTGCCCTTACTTGGACAAGCATCCCACTTATGATTAACCCCTATTGCAAGCATCCGCAACTACAACAGACATATTAAGGTAAACCTAACCATAGCATGAAACATATGGATCCAAATCAGCCCCTTACGAAGCAACGCATAAACTAGGGTTTAAGCTTCTGTCACTGTTGGGGATATTACTACTGGACGTAAACTGGCCAGGAGTAGCCGGATTAACTTTATGAAGATTAGAAGCCCATGAAGACTTAATAATGATGGCGCTTTACGAAGGCCCAAGGCCCAAAGGCGAGTTAAGGCATGTAGATGTAAACTGACCTTATTATATAACTTGCATTGTAAGATAGGAAAGATAGAGACTGAGCCAGACACGTTTATGATCCGGCCTCGGGACTCTATAAACCGGCGGGCGTCAACCTATGTATATAAAGGGACGACCCGACAGCGGTTTAGGGACAACAAACAACAACTCGAGAGCTAGGCAAAGCGGATTCTCTCCCTGGTCATCGAAACCCTATCAATACCAACACAACTAGATGTAGGCTTTTACCTTCATGGAAGGGGCCGAACTAGTATAAAAACCCTCGTGTCCCTTGTCTGGTTTAACCCCTTTAAGCTAGCCCGTAGCGATGGCTCCACGACTAAGTCCTTTCACGCGGACATCTGGCGTGACAAAACCATGACAGTTGGCGCCCACCGTGGGGCTATCGCACGATGGTTTTGAGTTCTTGAAGGGCGGCTTCAAAGGACTCAGGGGATACGTTGTGGGTCGGATGACGAAGAGTCGTCGTGGCAAGCTCTACATCGACGACGCAGGATGGGGTCCCGAGGCCAGTTCAGTTGAATATGGGTACCGGGTCCCCTTTGGCAGAATTCACGTGTTCATCGGCAAGATCGGTGAACCGAGCCCTAAGCCAGACACCTGCACTGACATCATCGAGACGGCTCAGCGTGCAAGCCTTACCCCGGTTTGGCCCGCACCAAGGCATGTTTCCATAGGTGTCATCAGTGGAGCGGAATATGCGGATGGGCCAGCATCCGATGGGGAAGCCATTGTCCGTTTTGATGACGAGTCTTCAACCAGAGAAACCGAGTCGCTATATCAGCTGCAGGACGGCCGAATTAGTGGGAGTTCCGATGGCAATAGTATTCCAGACCCCCTCGATCTGCCAAACCGGGTCACAGTCTTCATGGCCGGTACACAACCAGTGTAGCACTCTTCTACCGCCGCGGCGATGTTCTCCGGTTCAGCAACAGCAACGCCAGCAGGAGCAGGGGCTCTGCGCTGCCTCCCGCTCAGGTCTTGTCTGATTTGTTCGACGCTTTGGCAACATTGATGGCCGCGGAGGGGGACACGGCAGCCCGAGATCAGCACAACGCGGAGATTGCAAAGGTGAAAGATCAGATAACTCAGGCTAAAGCGGACCTGGCAGCAGAGAACGCCAGGATGTCTACAGAACGGGCCGAGTTGGAAGCTCAGGCCTACCGGCTTAGGTTGGAACAGAATACCTCAGATGAGGTCATGAGAAGGAGATACCGGTCGCACCTCCCGCCGGGTTATGAGCTAATAAATCTCTTCAACACGCCAGGAGCCGGAACCAGTAACAAGCAAGTGGTAAACCGGACGGAGGCGCTGGGAACAGGAGCGCCGATTCAACCACGCACGATGAACCCGCCTTGTCAGAACAACGTTGTGCCGCAGTATGTTCCGACGCCCCCAGGGCATTACTCCAACCCGTTGGACAACATTGTGGCCGCCGCTTCACAATTGGTAGCCCTCCCAATTGACGGTGAGTCACCAGTGGCGATTGAGACAAGACGGGCTAGAGAGCTCCTTCAAACAGCTTTAAACCAGCAGCAGGCTTATTCGCGTAGTCGCGAGAGGATTCATTCCACCCCCCGTCCGAGTCGAAGCTACAGCAGGCACGTTGAAGATGAACCGGCCGTATCAAGCAGTGCACGTCACCATAACTCACCGCGAGGACACAACCCAACAGGTGGTGGCGCTAATGTGCAGGATGTGGTGGATCATTGTCATGCACGTCGAGAAGCCGAGTTGGCAGCTCTGCACGCCACTCGTCAACCTACTCCGGTTTGCCCTACCACCTTAGTGGAGCCCGGCGTGGTCTTCAGTTCTTTAGGGGTGTCGTGTGTTACCCCCGCTTTGCGTAATGTACGACTGCCCAAGGATTTTAGGGGACCTCGTAAGGTGCCCAATTACACCGCCGATTTGCAACCGGAGTCATGGGTGGAGAGTTATGAGATGGCCATGGAGATGCTGGATGTGGATGAAGCAGTGTGTGCAAAATACTTCACCCTGATGTTGGAGGGGACAGCTCGAACTTGGTTAAAGAGCATTCCAGCTAACTCTGTCGGGTCATGGGCTGAGTTAAAACACCGGTTTATCCAGAATTTCAAAGATACATGTAAGCATCCTATGTCAATTATGGACCTAGCCGCTTGTGTTCAAGAGGAGGGGGAGTCTACGACGCATTGTGTAAAGAGAGTCTTAGCTATTTTGCATTCATCAGACCGCATCAATGTGGATACAACAGTTTTGACATTGGAGGGAACTGCCAGTTTACACCATTAAAATTGAAGCTAGGGAGGCTCAAACGTCACTGCAATGACATGTCAACCCTTATGGCTGCTCTGGTGAAATACGCCGATTCAGATAGTACCAAAGACCCTGAGTCTGAGGATGACAAACCGGGGAAAGGGAAAAAGAATGGCAATACCAAGGGGCAGCAACACAATCCGGCAGGTCATGGGAATAACAGTATGCGCAAGGCAAACAATAGTTTGGACTTCATGGCTAACACCAATGCGCAGGACAACGGTCAACGTCGTAAGGGTAAAAAACCCAGAGGGGCGGAGGGTTAGGCCCCAATCTGGAGCGCCTGTTAAATCAACCTTGTCCAAAGCATGGATCGAAAGAAAGACCCGCTTCACATCTTTGGAAGGATTGTTTCATTATGCGGGAGTTTAAGAATTCCAATATGTTTCAATATGACAATGGCCCGCTCGGCGGTTCAGGAGGCGGTTTTCATGGGCCGGGTTACGGAGTAGGTAGCTCCGGTTCAGGATTCCAAGGCAATCAAACCGGACATGGCCGTCAAGGGAACCAGTGCAATCAAGGAGGTTATAACCATCAGGGGAATGAGCAGCAGCAGCAGTCGGGTTATCAGAGCAATCCGAAGCAATTGAATACTGGCAGTATCATGTCTTTGCCACTAGCTTGTGTAAACGCGATCAGAAGCTTCACAAGAGGGCAGTAAACTCTGTTGAACCAGCGGTGCCTCAGTATCTCCACTGGTCTGAGCAGCCCATTTTATGGAGTAGAGAGGATCACCCACCCCGGGTTGATAATCCGGGTCATCTGGCCTTAGTGGTGGGACCTCAGGTTGGGGGGTATAAGTTCACCAAGGTGCTAATGGATGGGGGAAGCAGTATAAATATTCTTTACTATGATACCTTCCAACGTATGGGGTTGACAGATAAGAATCTTAAATCATCGAACACTGTTTTTCATGGTGTGGTGCTCGGTAAGTCTGCGTATCCAGTGGGCAAGATAGCCCTAGATGTGGCCTTTGGAGATGATCATGATTCAAGGTCAGAAACATTGACTTTTGAGGTGGTGAAAATCAAGAGTCCGTATCACGCCCTGTTTGGGCGTCCGGCTTATGCCAAGCTCATGGCGAGGCCGTGTTATGTTTATCTGCAGCTTAAGATGCCAGGTCATATGGGGACCACCACAATACATGGGAGCAGGAAGATTTTTTTGGAATGTGAGGAAGGTGATGCGGCTTACGCTGAGTCGGTTTGTGCCACAGAAGAGCTGAAGTTTTATAAATATAAGGTTGATCTGGCAGACATGACTTCTTTGAAAAAGCCAACTACGGAGCACGATCCAGTGTTGAAGTTTAAATCGTCCACAGACACTAAGATGGTTGATTTTGTTCCTGGCGATTCATCGAAGCAGTTTAGCATCAACGCTAACCTGGATCCCCAAATAGGAAAGCGCACTCATCGAGTTCATCCGTGAGAATCGGGACATCTTTGCATGGAAGCCTTCTGACATGCCAGGTGTACTGAGGGAACTCGCTGAGCACACACTTAATATAGATCCTAAGGTTAAACCGGTCAGACAGTTTCTCCGCCGCTTCAACGAAGAAAGGCATAAGGCTATCGGTGCGGAGGTAGCTCGGCTGTTGGCTGCAGGGTTTATCATGGAGGTCTTTCACCTGGAGTGGTTGGCTAATCCGGTGCTGGTTCTTAAGAAAAACAGCACTTGGTGTATGTGTGTGGACTACACAGATTTGAACATGGCTTGCCCAGTAGATCCCTTTGCCCTCCCTCGTATTGATCAGATTATCGACGCTACGACGGGTTGTGACCGTTTGTGTTTTTGGATGCTTACTCTGGTTAACATCATATCAAAATGGCAGTTAAGAACCAGGAGAAGACAACTTTTATAACTCCCTTTGGAGCCTTCTGCTATGTCTCCATGCCCTTTGGGCTCAAGAGCGCCCAGGCGACTTATCAGCGCTGTGTTCAGAATTGTCTTCATAAGCAGATTGGGCGCAATGTTCATGCATATGTGGATGATATTGTAATAAAGTCCAGGAAGGAGGAAACATTGATAGATGACTTGAGAGAAACCTTTGACAATCTCTGGGTTTATAAGATGATGCTTAATCCGGACAAATGTGTCTTTGGTGTTCCGGCAGGCAAGCTCTTGGGTTTTCTGGTGTCTAACAGGGGCATTGAGGCTAATCCGGAGAAGATCACACCTATCACCTCTCTGGCTAAACCGGCATGTATCAATGACGTTCAGCGTCTGGCGGGCCGGATTGCAGCTTTGAGCCGGTTTATCAGTCGTCTTGGGGAGAAGGCTATCCCTTTATATCAGATGCTAAATAAAACGGATGACTTTGTCTGGAGCGATGCGGCTGATAAAGCATTTGAGGATCTGAAGAGGCGGTTACCTGAACTGCCTGTGCTTGCGGCTCCGATCAATAAAGAGCCTTTACTGCTATATGTGGCTGCTAATGCCCGGATGTTAGTGTGGCTATAGTTGTGGAGCGCAAGGAGGCTGGAAAGGAGTATCTGGTTCAACGGCCGGTTTATTATATCAGTGAGGTGCTTATCGAATCAAAGCAGAGGTATCCGCATTGGCAGAAGCTGGTGTATGGAGTTTTTATGGCAAGCCGGAAGCTCAAACACTATTTTCAGGGTCATCCTATCATAGTGGTTAGTTCAGCCCCTTTGGGAGATATCATACAAAACAGAGAGGCGACTGGCCGGATTGCCAAGTGGTCTATTGAGCATGGACCTCACGGACTCAAGTATACACCTCGCACAGTGATTAAATCTCAAGCACTCGTGGACTTCATCAATGATTGGACAAATTTGCAGGCACCAGAGGAAAAGCGAAACAACACTTATTGGACTATCCACTTTGATGGATCCACGCAATTGGAGGGCTCGGGGGCTGGAGTCATATTAAGTTCCCCACGAGGTGACAAGTTTTGTTATGTTCTTCGCTTAATGTTCCCTTGCACTAACAATGCAGCTGAATATGAGGCCTTACTCCACGGTCTTCGGGCGAATAAAGAGATGAACTTAAGCCAGGTTAAGTGCTTCAATGACTCGGACCTGGTGGCTCAACAGGTATCTGGCACTTGGGATTCTAAGGACCCGCTCATGGCTGCATATCGACGAGAGGTGGACATAGTGGCTGGTCATTTCAAGGGTTATCAAGTTGACCATATAGACCGACGAAAGAATGAAGCAGCGGACGCTTTAAGTTGTTTGGGCTCTTAGCGTAAACCAGTGCCACCTAATGTCTTCCTCGACGTACTGCATAATTCGTCGGTCAAGATACCCACAGAGGAGGAGTTGGCTATTCCTGACCCTGAGGCCCAGTTGGTGGCGGCTTTGCATGTTATACCGGATTGGACAGTCCCGTACTTGGCATACATGAACCGGGGCGAGTTACCGAAGGATGAAACCTTGGCCCGGCAGATAATCCAGTGATCCAAGTCAATGACCATTATCAATGGGGAGTTACATCGTTACAGCGTCATAGGAGTAATTCAGCGTTTTGTGTCTCCTCAAGAGGGTTGTGAGATTTTGCGAGAAATCCACGACGAGATTGTGGTCACCACGCTGGTTCCAAATCCTTGGTGTCTAAGGCTTTTCGTCATAGCTTCTATTGGTTGACGGTTCATGCTGATGCTGAGGATTTAGTCAAAAGGTGTGACGATTGTCAGAAATTTGCACGCCGCGCTCATGTTCCGGCTCAGGAGTTGAGAATGATTCCAATTACTTGGCCGTTTGCAACTTGGGGGCTCGATATAGTTGGACCCTTTAAGAGATCCAAGGACAAAAAGACCCACATGTTAGTGGCAGTTGACAAGTTTACCAAGTGGGTAGAAGCAGAGCCAGTCAATAAGTATGGTGTAGCGTCGGCAGTTCAATTCATCAAAAAGGTGATATTCCAGTTTGGTTTTCCACACAGTATTATAACTGATAACGGTACTAATCTGTCCAAGGGTGATATGGAGGAATTTTGTCAACGTGAGCACATCCGGCTTGATGTAGCGTCAGTGGCTCACCCCCAGTCTAATGGTCGAGCAGAGAGGGGAAAATCAAGAAATTTTAAGATGTATCAAACCCCGGCTTATGGTTCCTTTAAAGCGGACGTTGGGTTGTTGGGTGGAGGAGTTACCTTCTGTGTTATGGAGTATCAACAACACACCAAACAGATCGACGGGTTATACACCTTTCTTCATGGTTTATGGGGCAGAGGCGGTTCTTCCTAGTGACATCCGTCATGACTCACCGCGTGTGGCGGCTTATGTTGAAGCTGACAATGAGAAGGCACGTCAGAACTCACTGGACCTGTTAGATGAGGAGCGTGATCTCGCAGCGGCACGTTCGGCGATTTATGAACAAGATCTCCGGCGTTATCACAGCCGCTGGGTTAAAACCGAAACTTTTCAAGAGGGTGCTCTGGTGCTCCGGCTCATCCAGGATCAAACTGATATGCACAAGTTATCCCCACCTTGGGAAGGACCTTTTGTGGTCAGCAAAAACCTACACAACGGGTCATACTACCTTATCAATGTTCGAGAGCACAAAGACTCATGTAAATCAGAGGAGGAGAGAAAGCGGCTGTGGAATATAGCCCTTCTTCGGCCTTACTATACTTATGACAATGTATATATTATCTAATAAACCAGATCCTCGGCTAAAGCGGGGTCTCTGTTCTTTTTTACATCATGTGTGGTTTCACAGGGGTTTCTACCGACAAAGCGGAGTTTTATTAACCCGGCCCATAAGGCCACACAGATATAAAGAAAGTCAGTAGGGGGCTTGGTCGTATTCGAACCATAGCTACACCTATTGATAAGTTTAAAACCAAAAATTGATATCACTAGGGGACTTGGTCATATTCGAACCATAGCTACACCTCTTGATCGGTTTAAAACCAAAAAGGGATATCACTAGGGGGCTTGGTTGTTTTCACACCATAGCTACACCTCTTGATAGGCTTAAAGCCAAAAGGAAAGTATGTGGGACCAAAGAGAGTTTGTTGCATCATGCACAACTCAAACATAGGTAACTACTGAGCACAGCTCAAATATTAGTTGGGGGCTCCTTGCTTCTCAAAGAACAACGAGCTTGCACCCTTGTAATAGGCTATCAAGCCAGGCTTGGAAGCCAGGTGTATTCACCTAAAAACTCGGGTTATCCTGCCTCTTTAAGTAAGCCACTCCGTCCAGGTAAACCTGGTATGACCCATCGAACGTTTGACAAGTTAATCTCATGGACCCTGAACTCGTCAAAGTTAAAACGGTGATTGGTTAAAGATTGAGGTCCATCTTAAAAGGCTTTGCAAAATGGTTTAACTCAGCGGCCTAGCAGCCCATGAAAAGCCTCGATTTAGGGCCTGGCAGCCCATGAAAAGCCTTGTATATTTCTTTTTTGATTTGCTGTTTTTAATATCTTTTGATAAGGGATTTATGGATATTTCTGATAAACCGGTGTTCATCACAACCCGGCATGGCTTTCAACGCTCAGTTGTCAGTACATGATCAGTTCTAAACCGGCAGTAAATTGCTCCCGGATGGTTTTGGCTACAGGTCACCAGCATTATACGAACAAACCGGTGTACATGAACCGGCAAGAGGGAAAGGAGTCACCAACCCTACAGATGGGTATTTTCACTCCTATTATACCAACAGTTGGTCAACCAACGAAGATATATCACGGGTATCATTTATTTTATATCTAGTTAATACAAATCTTGGTTATCCATCCAAGTTATGTAGATATTTTTTGGGCATCATGACCCGTCTAGTGGTAAACCACTAGGACACTTTCAATTTCTTACATGCAGGAACATACATCATAACGGACTATGCATAAATAGATCCCACAGGCAGGACAAGTTTTCAGTATTAAGCAACAGAAACATGCTCGATGGCATGGCAGATAAAGGTGTTCACGATATCCTATTACAAGGTGCTTTAAAACAGCCCAAATTGAATAATTGTTTTCGAGAGCGGAAGACTGCGACTGGTAAACCGGCCACCGGTTTAGGTTTCCTCATCGGGATGGCTTGACGATTGAGGGTCATTGTCGGTGTCAAAACCGGAGGATCTCGGGTAGGAGGTCCCGAACTGTGCGTCTAGGCCGGATGGTAACAGGAGGCAAGGGACACGAAGTTTTACCCAGGTTCGGGCCCTCTCGATGGAGGTAAAACCCTACGTCCTGCTTGATTAATATTGATGATATGGGTAGTACAAGAGTAGATCTACCATGAGATCAGAGAGGCTAAACCCTAGAAGCTTGCCTATGGTATGATTGTTGATGTGTATGTTGTCCTACGGACTAAAACCCTCCGGTTTATATAGACACCGGAGAGGGTTAGGGTTACATAGAGTCGGTTACAATGGTAGGAGATCTGAACATCCGTATCGCCAAGCTTGCCTTCCACGCCAAGTAAAGTCCCTTCCGGACACGGGACGGAGTCTTCAATCTTGTATCTTCATAGTCCAGGAGTCCGGCTGAAGGTATAGTTCGGCTATCCGAACACCCCCTAATCCAGGACTCCCTCAGTAGCCCCTGAACCAGGCTTCAATGACGATGAGTCCGACGCGCAGATTGTCTTCGGCATTGCAAGGCGGGTTCCTCCTCCAAGTACTTCATAGAATATTTTGAACACAAAGATAGTGTCCGGCTCTGCAAAATAAGTTTCCACATATTTCCATAGAGAGAATAATATTTACACAAATCTAATCTGCTGATGTACTCCGTAGTGTGACATCACACCACGGCCAAGCTTTTATTCGAACGGTTTTACTGTCCCATCTTAGCTCGTTATGCGAGGCGGTTTCCTTGGCACGTCTCGATATCCGCCCTCTTTATAAAGGGACGAGGCCATTTATTTTTCCCTCCCGTGCTCAATCGAATCCTTCCCCCACCTCAAGCTCAAACGCCCAAAGTTCAGGTCAGGTGCTCCGAACCTTCAGTCATGTCTGGATCTAGCCTTCAAGGCCGATGGGTGCCTTCATCCGTCACGGAAGAAGATGTCAAAAAGTTGAGGGAGGCCAGATATCTGACCGCCGAGATTCTGCATCGGCTGCCTCCCCGGGGGCAGGCCGTCCCCTCCCCCGAACCCAACGAGGGCGTCGTGTTCGTCTCCCACTTCCTCCGAGGTCTAGGCCTTGCATTGGATCCTTTTGTCAGGGGCTTGATGTTTTACTACGGGCTAGATTTCCATGATCTAGCTCTGGACTCCTTTCTTCATTTCACGACTTTTATTGTTGTGCGCAAGGCCTTCCTTCGGGTTACCCCTCACTTTGGCCTATGGCTCAAGACCTTTGAAGTAAAACCGAAGATGATCGAGGGGCAACATGCGAAGTGTGGAGGTGCCTCAATACGCAAGATGACGGGAGCTGCATGGCCCAAAGTTTCCATTCCAGAGGTGTCTGAATTGTGGAAACAGGAGTGGTTCTACATCACGGCTCCTAGAAGTGCCAAGTGGGCGGCCGCCCCTGTGTTCCGCCCAGGCCCTCCACCACAACTGATGTCATGGATTAGCAGAGGATTGAGCTGGGGTCCGGGCAAGGACGTGCCTATACTGCAAAGCCGCATTCAAGATCTCTTTAACGGAGATTCCAGTTTGGTTGCGGTAATACAAGTTATACTGGCTCGTCAAATCCAGCCTTGCAAACATCGGCCCCTTCGCTTGTGGGAGTTCAATACCGAGGGTCCGCGTGCCATTCAAAATTTTCTGGGCCTGATGCACGAGGATATGTATAACTCATTCTTCGGACCTCAAGTGGAGTGTCCGGAAATCACCGAGGACGCGGGCCTGAGTAGCAACCGCGCCGCCGAATAGGTAAGGAATCTTCCAACCGAGCGTACTACCTCTCCTTTGGTGCGAAGTTATTTCTGAGAGTCCGCTTTTTGACCAGGACTGGCTAACGAAGGCAAAGTTGATTCGGTGCTCAGCCCCCCTCCCTGAGGGTTTGGAAAATACGATATTGGAAAGGATGCTCCAGGCCGCCCCTTGCCCGGAGCCCTTGAAGGAAAATGCGGGCGGTCGCGGGCCCCAAACACTGGCCGCTCTAGCCGAGGGAGCGAGCGTCTCCATGAAGGAAATTGACCAAAAGAGGAAAAGGATTGCGTCTCGGGATTCGGAAGCCGAAGCTTCCAAACGGGAGAAGAGGTCTCCCACAGAGGGTCCTACCCTGGGGGGAGCGGTTGCCGCACAAGGTCCGCGGGGGGATCAATTCTCCCACGAGTCGTAAGTGACCCAAAATACCTTAATAGTACAGATATGTCGTCTTTTCTTCGGAGAAGATAACCACTGCATGTATATTTGCAGTTCGGGCCTTAGCCCCCCTCAAATGAACTCGTCTTCGGGGGATCTTCTTCTAGAGATGATGGAGAGCGAAACGCCTCCTCCGGACTCCTCCGCTCCGGAAGAGGGCGACCCTGAAGTGTCATCGCGGAGGGCCTCTCCGAGTCCGGCGAGGCCAAAAGATAATCCCGTCGACCCCCGAAGTTCCCAGTGTCCGACTCCCGAAGAGAGCAGACAAACGAGTCCGGCACCATCTAGTGTGCGGTCGGATATTCTGAGGGAGTTGGTGGGGCGAGCGGCCATCTCAGATGAACACCGTGTGCTCATGAATACGGTGATGGAGAGAATCTCGTCCGCCGAAAGCGGATTGCATAAAGCTTTTATGAGTCTACTGACAGGCTTTGAGGTACATAAAATAATGTATGATAGTCCTGCACATACTAGGTGTTCCCTGTGTAGATAGTAGCCCCTCAGACTCTGGTCGTTGTCGGAAACGACAACGAACAGAGGATCATATTCCCAGGTAATAACCATACTGCCTTTATGTGCAGGTGATGGAAGCTCCGGTGGCTAGCCGGGCTCGCGAGTTTGCCCATTTAGAACGGCAATTGGATGCGGCAGGCGCCAACATCGAGCTTGTTAACAAAAGGCTTGACGAGGCACAGGGTAGGTGTTATTATCTCGTAAACGCCGCATAGTAAGAGCAGCATGAAGCCAGTATATTTAACATGTTATTACTGCAGATGGAGCTGCCACTGCTGAAGCCTTGCGGGCAGAACTTGCCCGAGCCAAGGAACAAGCGAGATTGGGTAATGTGGCTGCTTTGAAGGCGGCCGAAGAGTTGCGAGCCGAGAAGGCCGCGCATGGCGAGAGCCGGGATAAGATGGCTAATATGGCCGTAGAATTAAAAGCCGCCGTCGACCGTTGCCGGGCTCTTGAAAAAGGAAAACCAGGAGAAGGCATCGGACCTTGAGAAGGCTGCTGCAACGGGAAAAGACCTCCGTTCTGCTATGAGAGCAAAGAAGGAGGAGCTGCGGGAAGCCGGGGATATTGTAGCCGGGAAATCCTTTATGCCACAGAGGAAGTTCGGAGATCCACGGTATGCACCTCTGGATCGGCTGTGGAGTTCGTAGGATGTGTATATGGATTTGGCGGCGAGCGCTGCCGATGCGGCCAAATACTTCCAGAGTCAGATGGACCGTGAGGTAGACCAGCTATTTTGGAAACAATTCCTTTCTCCCGAGCGTCCGCTTTCATTGACGGGCCAATTAGCCGAATGGGCCGAACTAAATAGGTTGTCCGGACTCTCCATGAGGTCTGTTGTGGATCAGCTATGGCCGGGAAGGTCGAAACCGAGCAACTATTTCAGCTTGGTGCACCAGTTCCTTGACATGGTGCCACGCATAAATGCGATGAAGAGGTCGGCGTGCTTAGAAGGCACACGAATGGCCTTTGCCCATGCTAAAGCATACTAGGCAGAGATAGATGCTACCACTGTTGCAGCGCAGGATTCGGCCATAGGTCGAAGGGGTGTTGAGCACTACTTTGAGGAAGTTCTTGAGGGTGCTCGTTTGATAGAGACCCAGTGCTCAAAAAATATTATGTTTGAGTGACATGTAATCTCATTGTAAGCGAAATGCTTTTATAAATTTTCATAAGGCTACTTTTAAACTTTTGCCTGAAAGTAATGTGATGCCTCTTGGGCGGCCGTTTATGTATGCATGTGTATAACCTGAAAGATTGTAGTCGTCGGCTTCAACCCCCACGCATATAACGCGGAGGTGTTCGCAGAAACACGCGTTCGCATTTACCCAATGTCTTGGTCCTATTAAGGAGGTGATAGCGGAGCGAGGGAGGCAACCGGACTATAATGCTTTAACACTTTCACTTAGCCATAGGAGTTTGACAGTGGGGCTACTAGATAGCCCCTGGTGGCTCCGCACTCTCCCGATCCCGGGGTGCGTATATGCCTGGCCGAAAAGCGGCCCTTCGTTAAGGCGGAGGAATTCTAACATTCCCTTGGGTCATCGAGTGGTTGAGCAATCTCGCGCTAGATCATGACAGTCAGTTTTCGGCTTTCTCTACTGAGGTGCTCATCCGGATGAACCAGGGCACAATCGCAGTAGTTCTCCTGGTGCTACCTTAGCCGGTAAAGTGGAACGTCAGGAACCAAAACACAGGAGCCGGGCAAACCCAACATTTGACCAAAGACAATGATTCGGAGCTGATGCATATAGGGCCAAACTCGCGACGCCGAACACTCCCTAAGGTATTCGGTCTTTGTGGTATAAACCGGGCCTAAATAATGGCCTTTGTAAGAAGCCCCTTATGTCCAGGTACGTGCATTGGTCTGGCATGGCCACATGCCAAGACGTCAGCATCCTTCTCAGCGGTGGATATGTATCAACAAGAGACAGTAAAAAAGGTTTACGCAGGGTCTTAATCTAAAAAGAATCCTTGGAGTGGGTCCCTGCTGCACGTCTGCGCATGTGTCTCTGTTGTGCCGTATCCTGGACGGGTGTGGCATGATGATCGTCTGTAAAAGATAGGAATTTAGGTGAAAAAGGTTGTCGTGCAAAAAGATAATGGAAGAAACTATGCATAATTCAAGATGAGGAGGAATGGCCACATGTCTGCGCGTTGAGCCCCTTGTGAATAGGGGTGTGACCATTTATTCGGTATAAGTAGCGGCACCGAACTCGATTAGTTGTGTCTGAGGTCGTGACGACCTGTGGGGCGCTTTGGCTAGTCCGGGCGCCTTTAGTATGTGGCTGCCAAGGCAGCCTCACTCTCTTCGGCGCGCAGAGATCGCTTGATATTTCCGTGTACTGAAACGATGCCACGTGGACCGGGCATCTTGAGTGTGAGGGAGGCGTAGTGTGGTATTGCATTAAAGCGAGTGAAAGCTTCGCGCCCGAGCAGTGCTTGATAGACACTTTGAAACGGAGCGATGTGGAAGGTTAAATGCTCGCTACGGAAGTTATCAGGGGAGCCGAATATAACTTGTAGTAGGAGGGAACCCGTAAAACAAGCGCCTGGGCCTGGCGTTACTCCTTTAAAGGTAGTATTGCTATGGCGAATTTGTGTTGGGTCTAACCCCATCCCGCGGATTGTATCCTGGTATATTAGGTTTAGGCTGCTGCCGCCATCCATCAAGACTCGTGTGAAGTGATATCCGCCAATTACTGGGTCTAATACCAAGGCAGCCCATCCTGCGTGTCGGATACTTGCTGAGTAATCACGATGGTCGAAAGTGATCGGTTGAGAAGACCATTGGTAGGACTTCGAGGTGACAGGCACTTGGGTATATTTTCCTGGGGGTGCCGCATTGTTTTTTCCCTTGATCATGTGTAGTACGTTTACTGTTTTGACTTCTGGTGGGAATTTCTTTTGTTCCCCCGTGTCTTGCTTGGGGGGCTCGTCCTCGTCTTCACTTGGTGTGTCCTCCCCCTTGTGTACGTCGTTGAGCTTGCCGGACTGCTTGAAGACCCAACATTCTCTGTGGATATGATTGGCAGGTTTACCCGGGGTACTGTGGATCTGACATACTTGGTCCAGAATTTTGTTGAGGCTCAACAGTTCATCCCTGGTGCCTTTAGTTGGCAGCTTTTGACCTGGCTGAGAGCTTTCGAATCCGGCATTTACTGCCGTGCCCTTCGTGCTGTCTTCTTTATTCCGGCGTTTGTTATTGCTGTTGCGCCGTGATTTCCTGTTTCCATCTCTAACTTCTGATGTACTAGGGTCGCTAGTGCTGCATCTGGCTAGCCAGCTGTCCTCACATGCGCAAAAGCGGGTCATGAGGTTTGTTAATGCGGTCATCGTTCTCGGCTTATTTTGGCCAAGGTGTCTGGCGAGCCATTCGTCACGGACGCTATGCTTGAAAGCCGCTAAGGCTTCGGCGTCCGGACAGTCGACAATCTGGTTCTTTTTAGTAAGAAACCTATTCCAAAGCTTTCGGGCTGACTCTCCGGGCTGCTGAGTTATATGACTCAGATTATCCGTATCCGGAGGTCGGACATAAATCCCTTGAAAATTTGCCTGAAAGGCGTCTTCGAGCTCTTCCCAACTTCCAATGCAGCTTTCGGGGAGGCCTTTCAGCCAGTGACGAGCTGGCCCTTTGAGCTTGAGGGGTAAGTATTTGATGGCGTGGAGATCATCTCCTCGAGCCATATGGATATGAAGGATATAGTCCTCAATACAAACCCCGGGGTCTGTTGTTCCATCGTATGCCTCTATGTTTACGAGTTTGAATCCCTTTGGAAATTCATGGTCCAGCACCTCATCGATGAAACATAGAGGGTGTGCGGCACCCCTGTAGCTGGGTGTACCGCGTTGTTCGGATATTTGTTGTGTTGCATTGTATGCTGGGGGGCGCTTGCGTGGTCCATAGATGGATCTTGTTGCGCCGTCCTTTGGGTGAGAACCCTCGCCTGGGTCGCGTGTTGTATTGTGAGCGGCGTTGTATGCCGCTCTGTGTTGGTAGAGGGGTCGTCTATCCGACCAGGTGGCTGCTTTGATATTTGGTTGTGGGGGGTCTGCGGCCTCCTCATCGAATTTGGGTAGCAGCTTCCGCTTTGGGTAGCTCTTGGAGGGGCGATTGTCGTCGTACCTTGCTGCAGTGTTGAGTATTTTGATCCATCTAAATTGGAGTGTGTCTTGCGTGGCCTTGAGCCTTCGCTTCTACTTTTTGAGGCTCCTCGCGGTGGCAAGAAGCCTTTTACGGGCGTTCTGCTGCTCCGGGTGCCTGTCCGGCATTATGTCGTCCGGACCATTATCCTTGATAGGGTTTGTTTGTTCGGTTTGATTATCCGGATTGCCGTTGTCCGGCAGCGGTTCGCCCTGCTCCAGCGCTGGGTCTGTGTGATCGCTATTTCTGTTGAGGCAGGATTTGGGGCGGTGCTTGCGTCGCCGCTTTGACTGTTTTTCGAGGGAACAATCCTTCGGTGCGTCCTTCCGCTCTTCATCGTCATCTTTTTATGCATCCACCATGTATACGCTGTATGATGAGGTGGCGTTCCAGGGCTCAATAGGCGCTGGTTCTTCATCGTCTCCTTCATCGGCGTCCATACCGTCAATGTCGTCGGAGTCGAAGTCGAGCATGTCGGTTAAGTCGTCGACAGTGGCTAAGAAGTCGGTGGTGGGTGGGTTTTGAATTTCTTCATCGTACGTACCCCAACCTTGCTGACCGTAGTCTGGCCAGGGCTCTCCTGATAAAGAGAGAGACATCAGTGACTTCAGGATATCGCCGAAAGGCGAGTGCTGAGAGACGTCTGGGGCTGTGAACTCCATGATTGGCGCCCAATCGGATTCGATCGGCAGGGGCGCGGGGGGTTCGGAGTCTGAAGAAGAATCCGGCTCCATGGAGTCACGAGTCTTGCAGAGTACGGGGCTGGTGTTCGGCTCAACCGCCGTTGGGATTAAAGCCCCCGAGGTGGCGTCCAACCGCCCATGCTCGATCGACGCGGTTGGCTCCGAACTAAGAGTCGGAGCCGATGTGGGTGCGGCCTCCAGGGCACTGTTCGGTGGCAGAGCTAGATCATGCTCGTCATGACAGTGCAGCGCGCTCGGCAGTGGTTCGAATCCGTCGAAGATCAAGTCCCCGCGGATGTCAGCCGTGTAGTTTAAACTTCCGAATCTGACCTGACAGCCAGGGGCGTATCTTTCGATCTGCTGTAGATGGCCAAGTGAATTGGCCCGCAGTGCGAAGCCGCCAAAGACGAAGATCTGTCCGGGGAGGAAGGTCTCACCCTAGACTGCATCGCCATTGATGATCGTAGGAGCCATCGGGCCTGACGGTGACGGCACAGAGGAACTCTCAATGAAAGCACCAATGTCCGTGTCAAAACCGGTGGATCTCGGGTAGGGGGTCCCGAACTATGCGTCTAGGCCGGATGGTAACAGGAGGCAAGGGACACGAAGTTTTACCCAGGTTCGGGCCCTCTCGATGGAGGTAAAACCCTACGTCCTGCTTGACTAATATTGATGATATGGGTAGTACAAGAGTAGATCTACCACGAGATCAGAGAGGCTAAACCCTAGAAGCTAGCGTATATATGGTATGATTGTTGATGTGTATGTTGTCCTACGGACTAAAACCCTCCGGTTTATATAGACACTGGAGAGGGTTAGGGTTACATAGAGTCGGTTACAATGGTAGGAGATCTGAACATCCGTATCGCCAAGATTGCCTTCCACGCCAAGGAAAGTTCCTCCCGGACACGGGACGGAGTCTTCAATCTTGTATCTTCATAGTCCAGGAGTCCGGCTGAAGGTATAGTTCGGCTATCCGAACACCCCCTAATCCATGACTCCCTCAGTCATCTTGCGCGGTCACATTCTCTTCCTCCCTCCCCAGACGCTGGAAATCAACCGTTGACCAATCGATCCCGGTTAAAGCTTGACAAACGGCCTCTTCATGAATGAGGTTGGAGGGGTCAATGTCAGGAGCATAAGTATGCTTACGAATTGGTGGCACAAGATCTTCAACATTATGAATTACCGCGGGCTGTCTTTTCCCTTCAGCATCGTAAACCGGTTGAAAATGTGACACATCTATGTCCTCCGCTAGTTTGCTTGCTATAGGTCGCATCTCCTTTGTCAGCCGTCGGAGATCGTCATTATTGAAGTCTGAACCATCTTCTTTCACACTAGGATATCCTTTGATGATATTTGCCGGTTCAAGATCCGGAATCCACGCCTTGGCCTGGATTAGTGCGGTCAGTGCACCTGACCTTGCGGCTAATTTCTTCAGTTCGTTGGTCCGGGCAGGCAGCATGGCCAGCTTTTCGATAGTCTCTTTTATCAGCGATGGCGGAGCTTTGTTATAAGCCACAGTGCAAATGGCTCGCTGGGATCCAGAAAACAGCTATTCTATCAAAGTGTAAGCCGCTTTAAGTTTCATCTGCATGTCGGAGCCTAGATGAGTAATGCGGGTCCCTGTTATGGTTAAACATCAGTGAACCAGTCATTGATAAGGTATTATGAAGTACAAAAACTTCATGAGAGAGTACCTACCAAACACAGCAGAAGTCATGGCATTAATCTGCCACTTTAAGCCGGTCAGTTCTTCAACCGCCGGCTTCAGGGCTGCCTCTGCGTCCTCGGCCTTCTTTGTTAAACTGGCCTTTTCCGTCTCCCAGTCTGCACGCTCTTTGTTGAAGGTCTCTTTCAGCCTTTCCATGGCTACTAGGGCATTCGTTAACTCCTCCTTGGCCCTAGAAGCCTCTGCTTGCTGAGATTTGACGTTCTCCTGAAGGTCCGCGTTTTGATCATCCTTTTTACTCAGCTCAGCCTACAACGGTGAGGTATATCATCAAAACAGGTTATGAAGTAACAAGCGTATAACAAGTTATGCACTTTGTACTTGGGGGCTAATGCCTATTTGCTCTATCATCAACATATTTTTTCACAAAGTCTCAAGTACAATGCAAGCATTATCCTTAACACTTGGGGGCTAATGTACATCTGTTCAAAGTTGACGCATTGATTCAAGACCCAGTTTACCTTCCAAAGATAAACCGGCCCTTGGGGGCTACACCAATGAAAACTACAGTTGTACAGTGATAAAGTACCAGTTTGTTTCCAACGATGACTTGACATATAGAGGATCAGCATGCAAGGATTAAGATATTACAAAGTCCCGATTTATGATTGCAATCATAAACCGGCCCTTGGGGGCTACTTGGATTGATGTTTGTACTTTGGATTTAAGAAAGGAAAGTGATGAAAATACCTCATAGCGCTCTTTCATCAGGTTCACCAAACCGGCTTCATAATCACGGTTTGAGTGTAGATAGTTTAGAAAACCGAAGTGGAGTTCTTGAGCACTGTGACGGGCGTAGCTTGACAAGTCGGTGCTCCATTTGCCTTTTTCCATGGCAGCATGCTCTTCCTTGTAACTATGTTTGTCCAGGATTACAGGATGGCCAGGAGAGGTGTGACCAATACCAGTAATGATAACCTCGCCTTCTTTGTCTCCAGCAGCCTTTTCTGGAGTTGATGGAGTGTCACTAGCTCTCACCGGACTAGAAGACCTATCATCAGCCCGGATTGGATCTGCCGGTTCATCATCAGGCACAGCAGTGTCAGCTTCTGGTTGTTCATCAATATTGTGATCTTGAGGGGGTGGTTCATCAAAAGTAGTTTCAAGATTTGGACCCTCCGGTTCAACTATTTGTTTCGGTTCAACCGTTTGCTCCGGTTCAAGAACCACCTGGTCTTCGGGTGGATTGTTCATCCGAGCCTTTTTGCTGGGTCTGGCTTTGGCTCTACAACATAAAAAGATGCGGAAGTTAAGCATAGTATATAAAGTATGAAACATCAAAAGAAAGGGTTGAAGTACTCACCCAGCTACGGTTTTGAGAGGAGGGAGTTGGGTCGTTGTTGACTCACCAGAGGATGAAGGAGGTGTCACTTGATAATTTGAATCGGACGGATTAAGAGGTTGTCGGAAATAGCCTACCTTGGGATAAGAAGTGTCAGAAGCGGATGAGACCCCAGATCGGTGTTTCCGAACCAGAGTGACTGGTAAACCGGTCAAAGTAACCTTTTGGCCGCTGTGCCGGGTTGTGCGGCGATCCTTGTGCTGCTGCTTCTTCAAAATAAATGTTGGATCCAAATGAGCAAGAGGATGTGAAAAGCTTACTTTCCGGACCGCTTGACAGATTTTTTGTGTTGGCAGAGAGTCTGAACCGGAGGAAAGGATAATTACCTCTACATCATCAGCTTGGCTGGCCTCCACGTCCTCCTGATAAGTATCATTGTCAATGAGATGCATGAAAAGGGAACCAAGTAAATCAATTTCTACCTCAACTTCCGGTTCATCCGGGCCGTCGTCCAATTCCATAATGATGCGTTCAGGTGCCTTCCGCTTTGTGGTTTTCTTGACGGCTTTGGTTTTAGGGCAGGAAGCTTTTGCCGCTTTCTCTTGAGGTTTCTTCTTACAAAATAGATCATCACCCTATTTAAAGGTAAAAAGAATGATATTCAAGGATTGTACAGTGTAAGGATATTAAGTGTAAAGCGAAGGAACAATACTCACAGCAGGCGGTTTGTTTTGCGTATAAAAAGGGGATAGTCCGGTTTAGCGACAGACAGCTTCCGATTCGTTCAAAATCTTCTTGACGGCCTTAGTGACCTCTTCATCTGTTAGCTGAATATTGATATGACATTGGGAGTCTACTAATTCACCAGTATACTCACACATTAAGAGAGAGCGGCGACTTAGTGGCAAGATACTCCAGGATATCCAGCAACGGACAAAGTCTACACCTATTAAACCATTGGCCTAGAAGGCTCTTAGCTTGGCGAGTTGAGGTGCATATGGGGCCCGTTCCTGAGCACTTAGCCACTGTGGAAGTGGATGAGGCTTGGCAAGCCGGTGGGCACGGTAACCTGGCAGAGGGTTCTCATCTTCAGGGGAGGTGTCTTTACAGTAGAACCAAGTTTGATTCCACTCTTTGGGTGACTGTGCAGCTTGGCATGAGGAAATTCAACCTCTTTTCTTTTTTGAATGGAGACGCCACCAAGTTTAGTGTTGGGTCCGTCTACAAATTCAGTGCGCCGATTCAGATGGAAGAAATCACGGAACATCTTAACTGTTGGTTCTTCTTGTAAGTACACTTCATAGAAGACTTGGAAGTTGCATATATTGGATACCGAGTTGGGTCCAATATCTTGAGGGTGGAGCAGAAAATAGGCAAGCACATCTCGGAAAAACTTCGATCCGGGTAGTTTGAAGCCACGGCCTATGTGATCAACAAACACCACTGATTCACCTTGTTTGGGAGTAGGAGGGTTCTCCGGTCCAGGAACTCGCCACCGGATCTCATTCTTTTTTGGTAAAGTACCAATTTTGACCATTCCATTAAGTTTCTCCTCGGTAACCCAGGAGGGAGCCCAGTTGCAGGAATAAAACTGCCTGGGCATTGCAAGTGAGAAGCTGAAAGGAAATACCGGTTTACAATTCATTCATGGTGGTGCATAAGGTGCAACGGGATAAAGAAATCCAAGTATATCAATTTTGTAAACTGGAGGCTGATACAATGATGAATGACAAAGCGATAAACGGAACAAAGGTATATGCATACTTCCAAAATGGATAAAAATTGCCATTAGAACTGTTTTGGAGCCGGTTTACTTACCGTACCACGTACGTATTCCTTTTCAGAATCTGAAACGTTCCAGAAAGTGTCCCTTATTTATTCCTCCGGGGTTACGGTTTCAATAATATTAGTTTCAACATTTATGGGATTACCTGAGATATAATGTTTGATGCTTTGACCGTTCACCACCTTTGGATTTGTGCCTTTAAAGCTGTTGATTTTTATGGCACCGGAACGATAGACCTCCTCGATAATGTAAGGACCTTCCCATTTAGAGAGAATTTGCCTGCAAAAAATCTTAAATGAGAGTTGTATAGCAATACATAATCACCAACATTAAGCTCATGTTTTTGTATCCTTTTATCATGCCATCTTTTAACTTTTTCTTTAAACAGCTTGACATTTTCATAAGCCTGGGTTCTCCATTCATCAAGTGAGATAATGTCAAATAACCTCTTCTCACCGGCAAGTTTGAAGTCATAGTTGAGCTCTTTAATGGCCCAATATGCCATATGTTCTAATTCAAGAGGTAAGTGACATGATTTTCCATAAACCATTTTGTAGGGAGACATACCCATTGGATTTTTATATGCAGTTCTATAATCCCATAATGCATCATCAAGTTTCTTGGACCAATTCTTTCTAGATCTATTAATAGTCTTTTGCAAAATTAATTTAAGCTCTCTATTGCTAAGTTCTACTTGACCACTAGACTGTGGATAATAATTAGATGCAATTCTATGATTAACATCATACTTGGCAAGCATTTTATGAAAGGCACCATGGATAAAATGTGAACCACCATCGGTCATTAAGTATCTAGGGACTCCAAACCTCGGAAAAATAACTTCTTTAAGCATCTTAATAGAGGTGTTATGGTCAACACTACTAGTCGGAATAGCTTCTACCCACCTAGTAACGTAATCAACAGCAACTAAAATATGTGTATACCCATTAGAGGAAGGAAAAGGTCCCATATAATCAAAGCCCCAAACATCAAATGGTTAAATAACAAGTGAATAATTCATGGGAATTTCTTCACGTCTACTAATATTACCAATTCTTTGACATTCATCACAAGACAAAACAAACTTACATGCATCCTTGAAGAGAGTAGGCCAATATAAACCGGATTGCAATACCTTATGTGCAGTTCTATATCTAGCATGGTGTCCTCCATAAGCTTTGGAGTGACACTTGCGTAGTATCTGTTCCTGTTCATGCTCAGGTACACAATGTCTAATAACACCATCTACTCCTTCTTTATAAAGATGTGGGTCATCCCAGAAGTAATGTCTTAAATCATAGAAGAACTTTTTCCTTTGCTGGTATATGAAACTAGGTGGTATAAATTTAGCAACAATGTAATTCGCATAATTAGCATACCATGGAGCAATACGAGAAGCATTTATGACAGCTAATTGTTCATCAGGAAAGCTATCATCAATAGGTAGTGGGTCACCAAGAACATTCTCTAACCTAGACAAGTTGTCTGCAATGGGGTTCTCAGCTCCCTTTCTATCAATAATATGCAAATCAAATTCCTGTAGCAGGAGAACCCATCTATTAAGTCTAGGGTTAGCATCTTTCTTTTCCATAAGATATTTGATAACAGCATGATTAGTGTGAATCGTTACCTTAGAATCAACAATATAAGGTCTAAACTTATCATAAGCAAATACAATTGCTAGGAATTCCTTTTCAGTAGTAGCATAATTTCTCTGGGCATTGTCTAGAGTTTTACTAGCACATTGAATAACATTTCATTTTTTATCAACACGTTGTCCTAGAACAGCACCTATAGCATAGTCACTAGCATCACACATAATTTCAAAAGGTGAATTCCAATCAGGTGGCTGAACAATAGGTGCAGAAATCAAGGCTTTCTTAATTATTTCAAATGCTTCTACACAATCATCATCAAAGACAAAAGGAATATCTTTTTGTAATAGGTTAGTCAGAGGTCGGGAAATTTTTGAGAAGTCCTTAATGAACTTCCTATAAAAACCTACATGACCAAGGAAACTTCTTATACCTTTGATTTCCTTGGGACATGACATCTTTTCAATAGCATCAACTTTAGCTTTGTCAACTTCAATACCTCTTTCAGAAATTTTATGCCCCAAGACAATACCTTCATTAACCATAAAGTGGCACTTCTCCCAATTCAAGACAAGGTTAGTTTCTTCACATCTCTGCAAAACTCAATCAAGGTTGCTCAAACAATCATCAAAAGAGGATCCATAAATAGAGAAGTCATCCATAATAACTTCACAAATCTTTTCACAAAAGTCAGAGAATATAGCCATCATGCATCTTTGAAAGGTAGCAAGTGCATTACATAAACCAAAAGGCATACGTTTATAAGCAAAGGAACCGAAAGGGCAAGTAAAAGTAGTCTTTTCTTGATCATCAGCTGACACGGGTATTTGAGAGAAACCAGAGTAACCATCTAGAAAGCAAAAATGTGTGTGTTTGGATAATCTTTCTAGCATTTGATCAATGAAAGGCAAAGGGTAATGATCTTTTTAGTAGCTTTATTTAATTTGCGGAAATCAATTACCATCCTATAACCTGTAATAATTCCTTGCGGAATCAATTCATCTTTATCATTGGGAACGACAGTAATACCTCCCTTCTTAGGGACACAATGGACAGGGCTTACCCACTGAGTATCAGCAATGGGATAAATTATACCTACTTCAAGGAGCTTTAATATTTATTTTCTTACCACTTCTTTCATCTTAGGATTTAGCCGTCGTTGGTGATCAATAACTGGTATGGCGTCTTTCTCCAAATTTATTTTGTGTTGACATAGAGTGGGACTAATGCCCTTAAGATCATGAAGAGTATATCCAATAGTAGCACGGTGCTTCTTCAGAGTTTTCAATAATCTCTCTTCTTCATCATCTGAAAGTTTAGCACTAATAATAACAAGATATATCTTTTTTCATCAAGATAAGCATATTTAACAGTATCAGGCAATGGTTTAAGCTAAAACACAGGATCACCCTTGGGTAGAGGAGGATCCCCTAAGATTTCAATAGGCAAGTTGTCTTTCAGAATAGGTCCCTGTTTAAAGAATACTTCATCTATTTCCCTTCTTTCATTCATAAACATATCGTTTTCATGGTCTAGAAAATATTGTTCTAAAGGATCAGTAGGAGGCACGGCAATAGAAGCAAGACCAATAATTTCATCTTTACCAGGCAATTCCTCATCATAGGGTTGTCTACTAAATTTAGCAAAATTAAACTCATGAGACATATCCTTATTGCAGTCTATCTTAGCATTAACAATATTCAAGAAGGGTCTACCAAATATGATGGGACAAAAGTCATCTTGCGGGGAACCAAGAACAAGAAAATCAGTAGGATATTTAACTTTCCCACACAAGACTTCAACGTCTCTAACAATCCCAATCGGTGAAATGGTATCTCTATTGGCAAGCTTAATTGTAACATCAATCTCTTCTATCTCAGCAGGTGCAATATCATGCATAGTTTCTTTGTATAAGGAATGAGGTATTGCACTTGCACTAGCACCCATATCACATAAGCCATGATAACAATGATCTCATATTTTAACAGAAATAATAGGCATGCCTACAATAGGTCTATGTTTATTTTTAGCATCAGGTCTAGCAATTCTAGCAGCTTCATTGCAGAAGTAAATAACATGCCCATCAATATTATCGGCCAAGAGATCTTTAACCATAGCAATTTTAGGTTCAACTTTAATTTGCTCAGGGGGTTTAGGTGTCTTAATATTACTTTTGTTAACCACACTTGAAGCTTTAGCATGCTCCTTTATTCTAACAGGGAAAGGTGGTTTTTCAATATAAGCAGCAGGAACAACAGGATCATCATAAGTGATAGTCTTTTCTTCAACTTTAATAGGTGCAAGTACTTTTGCTTCAATGGAAGGATTATATTTGAACCACTTATCCTTTGGGAGATCAACATGAGTAGCAAAGGATTCACAGAAAGAAGCTACTATCTCAGAGTCAAGTCCATATTTAGTGCTAAATTCACGAAAAGCATCGGTATCCATAAAAGATTTAACACAATCAAACTTAGGTGTTATACCTGACTCCTTACCTTCGTCGAGGTCCTAATCTTCAGAGTTGCAATTAATTCTTTCCAATAAATCCCATTTGAATTCAATAGTCTTCATCATAAAAGATCCAGTACAAGAAGTATCGAGCATGGAGCGATTACTGAGAGAAAGCCGAGCATAAAATTTTTGAATAACCATTTCTCTTGAGAGCTCGTGATTGGGGCATGAATATAACATTGACTTAAGCCTCCCCCAAGCTTGAGCGATGCTTTATCCTTTGCGAGGCCAAAAATTATATATATAATTATGATCACGATGAACAAGATGCATAGGATAAAACTTCTGATGAAATTCCAATTTCAATCGCTTGTAGTCCCATGATCCCATATCATCACATAGCATATACCATGTCAATGCATATCCCTTCAAAGATAAAGGGAAGACCTTCTTCTTGATAACATCCTCGAGCATACCTGCAAGCTTAAATAATCCACATACTTCATCCACATAGATTAAGTGTAAATCGGGATGCAATGTTCCATCTCCTGCAAAAGGATTACCTAGCAGTTTCTCTATCATACCCGAAGGAATTTCAATGTAAACATTTTCAGTAGGTTCAGTAGGTTGAGGAGCAACTCTTTGCTCTACTGGTCGGGGTGAAGATACCCAAAACAAGCCCCTCAAAGGATTATGTTCCATAGTAACAAGTGACAGTAAATTTCAGGACACTGTATAAATTTTTCCTTACCAAATTCCACCTACCAAAGGCGCTTCACTCCCCGGCAATGGCGCCAGAAAAGAGTCTTGATGACCCACAAGTGTAGGGGATCTATCGTAGACTTTTCGATAAGTAAGAGTGTCGAACCCAACGAGGAGCAGAAGGAAATGATAAGCAGTTTTCAGTAAGGTATTCACTGCAAGCACTGAAATTATCGGTAATGGATAGTTTTGTGATAAGGTAATTGGTAAAGAGTAGCAAGTAATAAAAGTAAATAAGGTGCAGCAAGATGGCCCAATCCTTTTTGTAGCAAAGGATAAGCCTGGACAAACTCTTATATGAAGTAAAGCGCTCCCGAGGACACATGGGATTTATCGTCAAGCTAGTTTTCATCACGATCATATGATTCACGTTCGGTACTTTGATAATTTGATATGTGGGTGGACCGATGCTTGGATACTTCCCTTACTTGGACAAGCATCCCACTTATGATTAACCCCTATTGCAAGAATCCGCAACTACAACAGAAGTATTAAGGTAAACCTAACCATGGCATGAAACATATGGATCCAAATCAGCCCCTTACGAAGCAACACATAAACTAGGGTTTAAGCTTCTGTCACTCTAGCAACCCATCATCTACTTATTACTTCCCAATGCCTCCCTCTAGTCCCAAACAATGGTGAAGTGTCATGTAGTCGACGTTCACATGACACCACTAGAGGGATGACAACATACATCTCATCAAAATATCGGACGAATACCAAATTCACATGACTACTTATAGCAAGACTTCTCCCATGTCCTCAGGAACAAACGTAACTACTCACAAAGCATATTCATGTTCATAATCAGAGGGGTATTAATATGCATAATGGATCTGATCATATGATCTTCCACCAAGTAAACCAACTAGCATCAATTACAAGGAGTAATCAACACTACTAGCAACCCACAGGTACCAATCTGAGGTTTGGATACAAAGATTGGATACAAGAGATGAACTAGGGTTTGAGATGACATGGTGCTGGTGAAGATGTTGATGTTGATGGAGATTGACCCCCTCCCAATGAGAGGATCGTTGGTGATGACTATCGGTGTCAAAACCGGCGGATCTCGGGTAGGGGGTCCCGAACTGTGCGTCTAGGCCGGATGGTAACAGGAGGCAAGGAACACGATGTTTTACCTAGGTTTGGGCCCTCTTAATGGAGGTAAAACCCTACGTCTTGCTTGATTAATATTGATGATATGGATAGTACAAGAGAAGATGTACCACGAGATCAAGGAGGCTAAACCCTAAAAGCTAGGCTATGGTATGATTGTTGTATGATGAAGTTGTCCTATAGACTAAAACCCTCCGGTTTATATAGACACCGAAGAGGGTTAGGGTTACACAAAGTCAATTACAATGGTAGGAGATCTTCAATATCCGCATCGCCAAGCTTGCCTTCCACGCCAAGGAAAGTCCCATCCAGACACGGGACGAAGTCTTCAATCTTGTATCTTCATAGTCCTGGAGTCCGACTGAAGGTATAGTCCGGCTACCCGAACACCCCCTAATCCAGGACTCCCTCAGTAGCCCCTGAACGAGGCTTCAATGACGACGAGTCCGGCGAGTAGATTGTCTTCGACATTGCAAGGCGGGTTCCTCCTCCAAATTCTTCATAAAAGTTTGTAAACACCAAGAGTAGTGTCCGGCTTTGCAAAATAAGTTTCCACGTATTTCCACCGAGAGAATAATGTTAACACAAATCAAATCTACTGACATATTCCGCAACGTGACATCACATTATGACCAAGCCTTTATTCGAATCGTTTTCACTTTTCCACCTCAGCGTGTTTTGCGAGGCGGTTTCCTTGGCACGTCTTGTCAAAGCAGAGATCATGTCCCCTTTATTTACGGGATTCTCATCAATGCGGACGTGGGTAACCCAATCGTCCCGTTAGCATGTCTTCTCGATTAAAGGTGAGTCCCAAACGGTTACGGGGAGGGCTCCTGGTATTCAACCTCTTATAAAGAGACCAAGGCCTTACTCCTTTTCTCCAATCTCAAAACAAGTTCGCCCGTCGCCTTGAGTTCCAACACCCTAGGCTCCAGATTCCAGGCGCTTCAGACCTTCGACAATGTCCGGTTCCGACCTTTAAGGCTGATGGATGCCCTCCTCCGTCATGGAGGAGGACGTGCTAAAGTTGAGAGAGGCTAACTTCTTGACCGCCAAAATTTTGCATAGGTTGCCTGCTCAAAGGCAGGCTATTCCCAGTCCCCAGCCCGGTGAGAGCGTAGTGTTCATGTCTCACTTCCTTCGGGGGTTAGGCTTCCCGATGGATCCCTTCGTGAGGAGGCTGATGTTCTATTATGGGCTGGAATTTCATGACTTAGCTCTGGAGTCCATCCTCCACATTTCCTCATTCATCGTTGTGTGTGAAGCATTCCTCCGTGTTACTCCTCACTTCGGATTATGGCTCAAGACTTTTGGAGTGGAGCCGAAGATGACCGAGGGACGGCACGCAGAGTGCGGAGGCGCTGTCATAAGTAAGAATGCTGATGCCCCATGGCCCAAGGGCTCCATTCAAGAGGAGCTCGGCTTGTGGCAATGAGAGTGGTTCTATATCACCGCTCCCAGGAGCGCCAAGTGGGTGGCGCCTCCTGCCTTTCGCTCGGGTCCCCCACCACGGCTAGTGTCATGGGTCAACAAAGGATTAGATTGGGGGTTATCCAAAGACGTGCCCTTGTTGCAGGGCCGCATTAGGGATCCCTTAGAAAGAGACCTCAACCTGGTCAAGGTGATGCAGGTCATGCTGATTCGCTGAACACTGCCCGGCAAACGTCGCTCCCTTCGTCTGTGGGAGTTTAATCCGGAGGGACCACGAGCTCTCCAGCATTTTATGGGCGCAACGCCCATGAAGATGTATAAAATGTTCTTCGGATCACAAGCAATGTGTCCGGATTTGGCCGAGGACGCAGGTTTAAGCTGCAATCGCCCGGATACTCAAGTAAGTAACCTTGTGCCCGGACTCGCTATCCGTAAAATTGTCATAAATTCGCCCCTAAAAGAGATGTCCTTTTAAACAGGAGTGGATAGCGAAGGCAAAGCTGATCAGGTGTCCGCCTCCCCTTCCTGAGACCAGGCCGGATCCCGTGCTAGTCAGGATGTTCAAGATCGTGCCTTTGGAGGGAAGTGAGGGGGAGGACAAGGAAACTATGGCCTCCTCGAAGGAGGCTGCTCCGAAGGGAAGAACCGACAATTCCTCTCCTAAGGGGAAGAAGAGGGCCGCCTCTGACGACCCGAAGACCATGGCCTCAAAGCGGGGGGAAAAGTCCTTGTCAGAGGGTCCGACGCCGGGGAGATCCTCGGCCGAACTACGCCCTTAAAGGGATCAGCCCTCCAGCGAGCCGTAAGTAGAGAAAGATTTTCCTTTAGAGGGATGAGAGAAATCCTTGCTTTTTATCTGAGAAGATTAACCGAAATTTTACTTTGTAGCTCGGACCTCAGCCCTTCTCAGCAGAGCTCGTCTTCGGGGGATCTTCTTCCGGAGATGATGGAGAGTGGAATGCCTCCCCCTGCCATACCGCCTGGCGAGGCAGGCGACCCTGAGATGTCGTCGTGGAGGGTTTCTCCGAATCCGGCAGGGGTGGAAGGTAGCCATATGTCCCCCAAAGGTTCTCCGCGTCCGGCCTTCAATGGAGGTCATAGGACAAGTCCGGCACCGTCCGATGCACGGTCGGAGGAGTTGATGATTCTGCTGGGGCGAGCTTCTATCTCAGAGGAGCACCGTGCATTGATGGGTACGGTGATTGGAAGGATTTCGTCCACGGAAAGCGGATTGCATGAGGCCGTCAGAAGTTTGCTGACGGGTTTTGAGGTACGTTTGATAATGTACTTCTTTGTCAGTTGCGCATAAACAAGATGCGCCCTGTGTAGATAGTAGCCCCTAAGACTCTGTGCGTTGTCAAAATTGATGGCGCGCAGAGGATCATAATCCCAGGTCTAAAATGTGGCCTTTGTATACAGGTGGCGAAGTGTCCGGAATCGAGCCGAACTGATGATGTTGCCGACCTAAAGCGGCAGCTTGACGTGGCAGATGCCGACATCGCGCTCGTCAACGAGCGGCTTGATGAGGCTCAAGGTATGCAATTCCTCGGGCGGCATCTGGTAAGAGGAGCTTTATGGCAGTATCTTACAATGTGTGTGCTTGACGTAGATGGTGCGGCCGCCGTGGAGAGTCTTCGGGCGGAACTTGCCCAAGCTAAGGAACAAGCCAGGAAAAGTGATGCGGCTGCCGAGAAGGCCCTTGAAGAGTTGAGAGCCGAACAGGCTGCTCACTTCCGAAGCAAGAAGGAGATGGCCGTGATGGCCATGAAGTTAAAAAGTGCCGCTGACCATTGCAAGTTCTTGAGAAAGGAGACCGGGCGAGACAGACGGACTTAGAGAAGGCCGTTGCTGATGCCAAGGACGCTCGCTCTGCGATGAGAGCTGCGAAGGAGGAGCTGCGTCAGGCCGGACAGATTGCGGCTGGGAAGCCCTTTATGCTGCGGAGGAAGTTTTGCAATCCGAAGTTTGCTCCGTTGGACCGGATGTGGAGTGCGGAGGACACCTATCTGGATTTGGCAGCGAGTGCTACTGATGCAACCGAATACTTTCGAGATCAAGAAGATCGCGAAGTGGAAAGGCTTTTCTGGTCACAGTTCCAGAATCCAGAGCGTCCACTGGCAGTGGACGATCGTCTGGCTCAATTGGCTGAACTGGATAGATTGTCTGTACTCGCCATGAAGTACGTCATGGGTCATATATGGCCGGGGAGATCGGAGCTGAAGAGTTATTTCAGCTTGGTGCAGCAATTCCATGACGCGGTGCCACGTATCAATGCGATGAAGAGGTCAACATGCATTGAGGGTGCACGGTTGGCTCTTGCCCATGTCAAGACATACTGGGCAGAGATGGAGACCACCGTTGTTGCATCTCGAGATTCGGACAAAAGCCGAGTACCCTCCGAGCACTATTTTTAGGAAGTCCTTGAAGGCGCTCGTGTAATAGAGACGCAGTGCTCGAAGGATGCTATGTTCTGATAGCATATGTAATTATAAAGCAATATTTTGATTAATTGTAGTAGCCTTTTATACTTGTGCCTTCAAGTATTTGGAACACCTCCTGTGCGGCCGTTCTAAGATATATATATACAAAATCTGAAAGATTGCAGTCGTTGGCTTCAGCCCCCACGCACATAGTGCGGGGGTGCTCGCAGAAGGCGCATTTTCACACTTAATCCAATGTCTTGGTCCTGCAAAGGAGGTGATAGCGCAGCAAGCTAGGAAACCGGACTGTAATGCTGTAACACTTTCACTTAGCCATAGGAGCTTGACAATGGGACTATTTAGGTAGCCCCTGGTGGCGACTGTGCTCGCCCGAATTCAGGGCGCGTATGTGCCTGGCTGGGAAACGGCCCTTCGTTAATGCAGAGGAATCCCACATATTCCGGAGAGTCATTGAGTGGTTGACCAGTCTCACGCCATATCATGACAGTCGGTTTTCGGCTTTCTCTACTGAGGTGCTCACCTGGCCGAACCAGGGCACAATCGCAGTAGTTCTCCTGGTGCCGCCTTAGCCGATAGAGCCGAACGTAAGGCGGCCGAACACAGGAGCCGAGCAACCCAACATTTGACCAAAATCATGACTCGGAGCTGATGCATATAAGGCCAAACTCGCGACGCCGAACACTCCCTAAGGTATTCGGTCTTTATGAGAGCGGGCGAGGTAACGCTCTGAGGTATAAGCCCCTAGTATCCAGGTACGCGCAAGAATTCTGATGTGGCCACATGCCAAGATGCCAGCCTCCTCCTTGGTCATAGAACCAGGGGATGTGTATCAACAAGAGACAGTAAAAAAGGTTTACGCAGGGTCTTAATCTGAAAAGAATCCTTGGAACGGGTCCCTACTGCATGTCTACGCCTGTGTCTCCGTTGTGCTGTATCCTGGATGGCCGCAGCACCACGTTCATCTGTAAAAAGAGAGCAACTAAGTTGAAAAAGGGGCATGCCGAACAAAAGTTATATGAAATAAACAAAGTGTAAAGTAAAATATGAAAATTTGAGCTTTATTGTCTCTTATTTTATACGTGTGAAGCCCCTAGTGCAGGGGTATATGGCCACTAAGCCTTTATCAACGATACTTTTGTGCCGGACTCGTCTATCCGTGTCCATGGTCTTAATGAACTATTCCGATGTTCTGGCTGGTGAAGCCATTGTATTGTGGGGCTGTTAAAGTAGCCGCACAATCCTCCGCTTGGGGGAGGTGTTCTCACTGCTTCCCCTTTAAGAAGATGATACCGCGTGGACCAGGCATCTTAAGCGTAAGAGATGCATAATGCGGTATTGCGTTAAAGCGGGCGAAAGCTTCGCGTCCCAGTAGTGCTTGATAGCGACTTGAGAATGGGACGATGTGGAAAGTCAGCTTTTCACGACGGAAGTTATCGGCAGAGCCGAAAATAACCTCGAGCCGGAGAAACCCCATTCAATGGGTGTCCGGACCTGGCGTTACTCCTTGAAAGGAGGTTTTGCTGTGGCGAATTCTTTTTGGGTCGATCCCCATGTGGCGGATTGAGTCATGATATATCAGGTTGAGTCCGCTGCCACCGTCCATAAGGACATTTGAAAACTGGAGTCGGCCAATTATTGGATCGAGTACCAGGGCAGTCCAGCCTGGGTTCCTGACACTTCTAGAATAATCCAGGTGATCGAAGATGATTGGTTTTGACAACCAGTGGCGGGATTCCTTTGGGATAGGCCGTGGGGTGCGTACCTTTATGGGCACCACATGTTTTGTTATGTGGAGTAAGTTTACTGTTTTTCTTCTTGTGGGAAATTCTTTTGTTTCCTGGTACTCTGCTTTTGGGGTTCGTCCTCGTCTTCGATTGGTGTGTCGAGGCCCTTGTGTTCGGCGTTGAGTCTGCTGGATTGTTTGAAAACCCAACAATCTCTGTGCGTATGGTTAGCGGGCTTTCCGGGAGTGCTGTGTATTTGACATATCCTATCCAAGATTTTGTTTAGGTTGGATAGGTCATCCCTGTTATCTTGGAGGGGCGGCTTTTTCTGATTCTGTCATGAGCTTTTGAATCCGCCGTTGACTGCCGTGCTCTTCGGACTTTTTTCCTTAGTCCGGCGACGGTCCTTATTGCGTCGCGGTTTTCCATTTTCATCCCTAGTTTCGGATGTACTTGGGTCACTGGTGCTGCATCTTGCCAACCAGCTGTCCTCTCTTGCGCAAAAGCGGGTCATGAGGCTTGTTAGTGCGGCCATTGTTCTTGGCTTTTCTTGGCCGAGGTGTCTGGCGAGCCATTCGTCTCGGACATTATGCCTGAAAGCCGCTAAGGCTTCAGCGTCCAGTCAGTCGACTATCTGATTCTTTTTAGTAAGAAATCTATTCCAGAATTGCCGAGCTGACTCTCCGGGCTGTTGAGTTACGTGACTAAGATCGTCTGCACCCGGAGGGCGGACATAGGTCCCTTGAAAATTTGCTCGGAAAGCGTCCTCGAGCTCTTCCCAACTTCCGATTGTGTTTTCAGGAAGACTTTTGAGCCAATGCTGAGCTGGCCCTTTAAGCTTTAGGGGTAAGTATTTTATGGCGTGGAGGTCATCTCCTCTAGCCATATGTATGTGGAGGATATAATCCTCGATCCAGACTCCAGGGTCTGTTGTTCCATCATATGCCTCTATGTTTACGGGTTTGAATCCCGCTGGAAATTCATAATCCAGGACCTCATCGGTGAAACATAGGGGGTGTGCGGCATCCCTATATTTGGGTGTGCCGGATTCTGATAATGGCTTTACTGCATTGCTTACGAGAGCTTGCTTTCTTGGCCTGTAAATGGACCTGGCTGGGCCATGATGCGAATCCTTAAGTGGGTCGCATGCCGGCTTAAGTGCGGCACCGCTTGCCGCTTTATGCTGGCCATGGGGTCGTCTATCCGACCGTGTGGCTTTCTCACTTTTGGAATGCGAGGGCTCTAAGGCCTCCTCGTCGAATTCAGGCAGTAGCTTTCTCTTCGGATAGCTTTTAGTGCGACGACTGTCGCTGTATTTGTCTGCGGTATTGATTACTTTACTCCATCTGATCTTGAGTGCATCTTCCGCAGTTTTTAGCTTCCGCTTCTGCTTTTTCAGGCTGCATGCGGTTTCAACGAGCCGTTTGTGGAGGTTCTTCTGCTTCGTGGGCTTGTCCGGCGTAGGGTCGTCCGGAATGCCATTTTCGCCGGGGGAGGGATGTTCGGTTTCTCTATCCGGGTTGTCCTGTTGGGACGGTTTCTCTAAGGCATGCTCGTTGTCTACCAGCTCATCCTGCTCTATGGCTGGGTCTTTATCGAGGCGGGGCTTGGGTCGGCGTTTACGCTGACGCTTTGATTGTTTTTTGAGAGATCGATCCCTCTTTCGATCCCCGTTTTCCTCGTTGTTGCTTCCTTTAGGGGTATCCACCATGTACACATCGTGAGATGAGGTGGCTGTCCAATGCCCTATAGGCGTTGGTTCTTGGTTGTCTCCTGCATCGTCGTCCATACCGTCGATGTCTTCGGAGTCGAAGTCGAGCATGTCGGTTAAGTCGTCGACAGTGGCTACGAAGTGGGTGGTGGGTGGGTTTTGAATTTCTTCATCATCCGAATCCCATCCTTGCTGACCGTAGTCCGGCCAGCGCTCTCCTGATAAAGAGAGAGACTTTAGTGAATTCAGGATGTCGCCGAAGGGCGAGTGCTGAAAGATGTCTGCGGCGGTGAACTCCATTATCGGTGCCCAATCGGATTCGATCGGCAGGGGCGCGGGGGGCTCGGAGTTCGGAAAGGAATCCGGCTCCTCGGAGTCAGGGGCCATGCGGAGTGCAGGGCTAGAGTTCGGCTCGATCGCCTCTGAGATCGCAGCCCCTGAGGCAGCGTCCAACCATTAATCCTCGATTTGCGCAGCAGGCTCCGAATCAATGGTCGGAACCGATGTGTGTGCGGCCTCCGGGCGCTGTTCGGCGGCAGAGCTATATCATGCCCATGAAGACAGTGCGGCGCGCTTGGCTGTGGCTCGAATCCATCGAAGATCAAGTCCCTGCGGATGTCAGCCGTGTAGTTTAGGCTTCCAAACCTGACCTAATGGCCAGGGGCGTAGCTTTCGATCTGCTCAAGGTGGCCAAGCGAATTGGCCCGCAGTGCGAAGCCGCCGAAGACGAAGATCTGTCTGAGGAGAAAAGTCTCACCCCGGATTGCATCGTTGTTGATGATCGAAGGAGCCATCGGGCCTAAAAGCGACGACACAGAGGAACTCTCAATGAAAGCACCAATGTCGGTGTCAAAACCGGCGGATCTCGGGTAGGGGGTCCCAAACTGTGCGTCTAGGCCAGATGGTAATAGGAGGCAAGGAACACGATGTTTTACCCAGGTTCGGGCCCTCTTGATGGAGGTAAAACCCTACGTCCTGCTTGATTAATATTGATGATATGGATACTACAAGAGTAGATCTACCACGAGATCAAGGAGGCTAAACCCTAAAAGCTAGCCTATGGTATGATTGTTGTATGATGAAGTTGTCCTACGGTCTAAAACCCTCCGGTTTATATAGACACCGGAGAGGGTTAGGGTTACACAAAGTCGGTTACAATTGAAGGAAATATGCCCTAGAGGCAATAATAAAGTTATTATTTATTTCCTTATATCATGATAAATGTTTATTATTCATGCTAGAATTGTATTAACCGGAAACATAATACATGTGTGAATACATAGACCAACAGAGTGTCACTAGTATGCCTCTACTTGACTAGCTCGTTAATCAAAGATGGTTATGTTTCCTAACCATAAACAAAGAGTTGTTATTTGATTAACGAGGTCACATCATTAGTAGAATGATCTGATTGACATGACCCATTCCATTATCTTAGCATCCGATCGTTTGGTATATTGCTATTGCTTTCTTCATGACTTATACATGTTCCTATAACTATGAGATTATGCAACTCCCGTTTACCGGAGGAACACTTTGGGTACTACCAAACGTCACAACGTAACTGGGTGATTATAAAGGAGTACTACAGGTGTCTCCAATGGTAGATGTTGGGTTGGCGTATTTCGAGATTAGGGTTTGTCACTCCGATTGTCGGAGAGGTATCTCTGGGCCCTCTCGGTAATGCACATCACATAAGCCTTGCAAGCACTGCAACTAATATGTTAGTTGTGAGATGATGTATTACGGAACGAGTAAAGAGACTTGCCAGTAACGAGATTGAACTAGGTATTGGATACCGACGATCGAATCTCGGACAAGTAACATACCGATGACAAAGGGAACAACGTATGTTGTTATGCGGTCTGACCGATAAAGATCTTCGTAGAATATGTAGGAGCCAATATGGGCATCCAGGTCCCGCTATTGGTTATTGACCGGAGACGTGTCTCGGTCATGTCTACATTGTTCTCGAACCGTAGGGTCCGCACGCTTAACGTTACGATGATAGTTATTATGAGTTTATGCATTTTGATGTACCGAAGGTTGTTCGGAGTCCCGGATGAGATCACGGACATGACGAGGAGTCTCGAAATGGTCGAGACGTAAAGATTGATATATTGGAAGCCTATGTTTGGACATAGGAAGTGTTCCGGGTGAAATCGGGATTTACCGGAATACCGAGAGGGTTACCGGAACCCCCCGGGAGATTAATGGGCCTATTGGGCCTTAGTGGAAAAAGAGAAAAAGGGAAAAACCCACAAGCTGGCCGGCGCCCCCCTTCCCCAAGTCCTAGTAGGACTAGGATAGGGGCCGGCCCCCCTTCTCTCTCTTTTTCCCCCCCGGGAGTCCTAATAGGATTAGGATTGGGGGGAGGAGTCCTACTCCCGGTGGGAGTAGGACTCCCCTGCGCCTCCTCTCCCTGGCCGGCCGGCTCCCCCTCCTCCAACCTTTATATACGGGGGCAGGGGGCACCCCAACACACACAACTTGATCCTTGAGATCGTTCCTTAGCCGTGTGCAGTGCCCCCTGCCACCAAATTCCACCTCGATCGTACCGTTGTAGTGCTTAGGCGAAGCCCTGCATCGGTAGTACATCAAGATCGTCATCACGCCGTCGTGCTGACGGAACTCTTCCTCGACGCTTTGCTGGATCGGAGACCGAGGAACGTCATCGAGCTGTACGTGTGCTAAGAACTCGGAGGTGCCGGAGTAACGGTGCTTGGATCGGTCGGATCGGGAAGAAGACGTACGACTACTTCCTCTACGTTGTGTGATCGTTTCCGCAGTCGGCCTGCGTTGGTACGTAGACAACACTCTTCCCTCTCGTTGCTGTGCATCACCATGATCTTGCGTGTGCGTAGGAAAATTTTCGAAATTACTGCGTTCCCCAACAGTGGCATCCGAGCCTAGGTTTTATGGTCTGATGTTATATGCACGAGTAGAACACAAGTGAGTTGTGGGCGATACAAGTCATACTTCCTACCAGCATGTCATACTTTGGTTCGGCGGTATTGTTGGGTGAGACGATCCGGACCAACCTTACGCGTACTCTTACGCGAGACCGGTTCCCTCGACGTGCTTTGCACACAGATGGCTTGCGGAAGACTGCCTCTCCAACTTTAGTTGAACCAAGTGTGACTACGCCCGGTCCTTGAGAAGGTTAAAACGGAGTCTATTTGACGAACTATCGTTGTGGTTTTGATGCGTAGGTGAGATGAGTTCTTACTTAAGCCCGTAGCAGCCACGTAAAACTTGCAACAACAAAGTAGAGGACTTCTAACTTGTTTTTGCAGGGTATGTTGTGATGTGATATGGTCAAGGCATGATGCTGATTTTATTGTATGAGATGATCATGTTTTGTAACCGAGTTATCGGCAACTGGCAGGAGCCATATGGTTGTCGCTTTATTGTATGCAATGCAATCGCGATGTAATGCTTTACTTTATTACTAAACGGTAGTGATAGTCATGGAAGCATAAGATTGGCGAGACGACAACGATGCTACGATGGAGATCAAGGTGTCGCGCCGGTGACGATGGTGATCATGACGGTGCTTCGGAGATGGAGATCACAAGCACAAGATGATAATGGCCATATCATATCACTTATATTGATTGCATGTGATGTTTATCCTTTTATGCATCTTATCTTGCTTGGATTGACGGTAGCATTATAAGATGATCTCTCACTAAATTATCAAGAAGTGTTCTCCCCGAGTATGCACCGTTGCCAAAGTTCGTCGTGCCCAGACACCACGTGATGATCGGGTGTGATAAGCTCTACGTCCAAATACAACGGGTGCAAAACAGTTGCACACGCAGAATACTCAGGTTATACTTGACGAGCCAAGCATATACAGATATGGCCTCGGAACACGGAGACCGAAAGGTCGAGCGTGAATCATATAGTAGATATGATCAACATAACGATGTTCACCATTGAAAACTACTCCATCTCACGTGATGATCGGTTATGGTTTAGTTGATTTGGATCACGTGATCACTTAGAGGATTAGAGGGATATCTATCTAAGTGGGAGTTCTTAAGTAATATGATTAATTGAACTTAAATTTATCATGAACTTAGTCCTGGTAGTATTTTGCAAATTATGTTATAGATCAATAGCTCGCGTTGTTGCTTCCCTGTGTTTATTTTGATATGTTCCTAGAGAAAATTATGTTGAAAGATGTTAGTAGCAATGATGCGGACTGGATCCGTGATCTGAGGTTTATCCTCATTGCTGCACAGAAGAATTATGTCCTTGATGCACCGCTAGGTGACAGACCTATTGCAGGAGCAGATGCAGACGTTATGAACGTTTGGCTGGCTCAATATGATGACTACTTGATAGTTTAGTGCACCATGCTTAATGGCTTAGAATCGGGACTTCAAAGACGTTTTGAACGTCATGGACCATATGAGATGTTCCAGGAGTTGAAGTTAATATTTCAAGCAAATACCCGAGTTGAGAGATATGAAGTCTCCAACAAGTTCTATAGCTAAAAGATGGAGGAGAATCGCTCAACTAGTGAGCATGTGCTCAAATTGTCTGGGTACTACAATCGCTTGAATCAAGTGGGAGTTAATCTTACAGATAAGATAGTGATTGACAGAATTCTCTAGACACCATCACCAAGTTAGCAGAACTTCGTGATGAACTATAATATGCAAGGGATAACGGAAACAACTCCCAAGCTCTTCGTGATGCTGAAATCAACGAAGGTAGAAATCAAGAAAAACATCAAGTGTTGATGGTTGACAAGACCACTGGTTTCAAGAAAAGGGCAGAGGGCAGAAGGGGAACTTCAAGAAGAACGGCAATCAAGTTGCTGCTCAAGTGAAGAAGCCCAAGTCTGATCCTAAGCCTGAGACTAAGTGCTTCTACTGCAAAGGGACTGGTCACTGGAAGCGGAACTACCCCAAGTGATTGGCGGATAAGAAGGATGGCAAAGTGAACATAAGTATATTTGATATACATGTTCTTGATGTGTACTTTACTAGTGTTTATAGCAACCCCTTAGTATTTGATGCTAGTTCAGTTGCTAAGAGTAGTAACTCGAAACGGGAGTTGCAGAATAAACAGAGACTAGTTAAGGGTGAAGTGACGATGTGTGTTGGAAGTAGTTCCAAGATTGATATGATCATCATCGCACACTCCCTATAAATTTCGGGATTAGTGTTAAACCTAAATAAGTGTTATTTTGGTGTTTGCGTTGAGCATGAATATGATTTGATCATGTTTATTGTAATACGGTTATTCATTTAAGTAAAAGAATAAATTGTTGTTCTGTTTACATGAATAAAACCTTATATGGTTACACACCCAATGAAAATAGTTCATTGGATCTCGATCCTAGTGAGACACATATTTATAATATTGAAACCAAAAGATGCGAAGTTAATAATGATAGTGCAACTTATTTGTGGCACTGCCGTTTAGGTTATATTGGTGTAAAGCACATGAAGAAACTCCATGCTGATGGGCTTTTGGAATCACTTGATTATGAATCAGTTGATGCTTACGAACCATGCCTTTTGGGCAAGATGACTAAAACTCCGTTCTTCGGAACAATGGAGCGAGCAACAGATTTGTTGGAAATCATACATACTGATGTATGTGGTCCGATGAATATTGAGGCTCGTGACAGGTATCATTATTTTCTGATCTTCACAGATGATTTGAGCAGATATGAGTAAATCTACTTGATGAAACATAAGTCTGAAACATTTGAAAAGTTCAAAGAATTTCAGAGTGAAGTGGAAAATCATCGTGACAAGAAAATAGAACTTTCTACGATATGATCGTAGAGGTAAAATATTTGAGTTACGAGTTTGGTCTTCAATTAAAACAATGTGGAATAGTTTCACAAAATCATGCCACATGGAACACCACAGCATAATGGTGTGTCCTAATGTCATAACCATACATTATTGGATATAGTGCAATCTATGATGTATCTTACCGATCCACCACTATCGTATTGGGGTTATGCATTAGAGACAGCTGCATTCACGTTAAATAGGGCACCATCTAAATCCGTTGAGACGACACCATGTGAACTATGGTTTGGCAAGAAACCTAAGCTGTCGTTTCTTAAAATTTGGGGTTGCGATGCTTATATGAAAAAGTTTCATCCTGATAAGCTCAAACTCAAATCGGAGAAGTGCGTCTTCATAGGATATCCAAAGGAAACTATTGGATACACCTTCTATCACAGATCCGAAGGCAAGACTTTTGTTGCTAAAATTCGGAAACTTTCTGGAGAAGGAGTTTCTCTCGAAAGAAGTGAGTGGGAGGAAAGTAGAACTTGACGAGGTAACTGTACCTGCTCCCTTATTGGAAAGTAGTACATCACAGAAAACTGTTTCTGTGACACCTACACCAATTAGTGAGGAAGCTAATGATGATGATCATGTAACTTCAGATCAAATTACTACCGAACCTTGTAGGTAAACCAGAGTAAGATCCACGCCAGAGTGGTACGGTAATCCTTCTCTGGAAGTCATGCTACGAGATCATGATGAACCTACGAACTATGAGGAAGCGATGGTGAGACCAGATTCCGCAAAGTGGCTTGAAGCCATGAAATCTGAGATATGATCCATGTATGAGAACAAAGTATGGACTTTGGTTGACTTGCCCAATGATCGGCAAGCCATAGAAAATAAATGGATCTTCAAGAGGAAGACGGACGCTGATAGTAGTGTTACTATCTACAAAGCTAGAATTGTCGCAAAATGTTTTCGACAAGTTCAAGGTGTTGACTACGATGAGATTTTCTCACTCGTATCTATGCTTAAAGTCTGTCCGAATCATGTTAGCAATTGCCGCATTTTATGAAATCTGGCAAATGGATAAACAAAACTGCATTCCTTAATGAATTTGCTAAAGAAGAGTTGTATACGATGCAACTAGAAGGTTTTGTGAATCCGAAAAGTGCTAACAAAATGTGCAAGCTCCAGCGATCCATCTGTGGACTGGTGCAAGCATCTCGGAGTTGGAATATACGCTTTGATAAGTTGATCAAAGCATATAGTTTTATACAGACTTGCGGTGAAGCCTGTATTTACGAGAAAGTGAGTGGGAGCACTACAGCATTTCTGATAAGTATATGTGAATGACATATTGTTGATCGAAAATAATGTAGAATTATTCTGTAAAGGAGTGTTTGAAAGGAGTTTTTCAAAGAAAGACTTTGGTAAAGCTGCTTACATGTTGAGCTTCAAGGTCTATAGAGATAGATCAAGACGCTTGATAAGTTTTTCAATAAGTACATACCTTGACAAGATTTTGAAGTAGTTCAAAATGGAACAGTCAAAGAAAAAGTTTCTTGCCTGTGTTACAAGGTGTGAAGTTGAGTAAAGACTCAAAGCCCGACCACGGCAGAAGATAGAAAGAGAATGAAAGTCATTCCCTATGCCTCATTCATAGGTTCTATAAAGTATGCCATGCTGTGTACCAGATCTATTATATACCCTGCACTGATTTGGCAAGGGAGTACAATAGTGATCTAGGAGTAGATCACTGGACAGCGGTCAGAATTATCCCTAGTAAAATAAGGATATGTTTCTCGATTATGGACGTGACAAAAAGGTTCATCGTAAAGGGTTACATCGATGCAAGTTTTTGACACTGATCCAGATGAATCTAAAGTCTCAATCTGGATACATATTGAAAGTGGGAGCAATTAGCTAGAGTAGCTCCGTGTAGAGCATTGTAGACATAGAACTTGCAAAATACTTACGGATCTGAATGTGACAGACCCGTTGACTAAAATTATCTCACAAGCAAAACATGATCACACCTTAGTACTCTTTGGGTGTTAATCACATAGATATGTGAACTAGATTACTGACTCTAGTAAACCCTTTGAGTGTTGGTCACATGACGATGTGAACTATGGGTGTTAATCACATGGTGATGTGAACTATTGCTGTTAAATCACATGGCGATGTAAACTAGATTATTGACTCTAGTGCAAGTGGGAGACTGAAGGAAATATGCCCTAGAGGCAATAATAAAGTTATTATTTATTTCCTTATATCATGATAAATGTTTATTATTCATGCTAGAATTGTATTAACCGGAAACATAATACATGTGTGAATACATAGACCAACAGAGTGTCACTAGTATGCCTCTACTTGACTAGCTCGTTAATCAAAGATGGTTATGTTTCCTAACCATAAACAAAGAGTTGTTATTTGATTAACGAGGTCACATCATTAGTAGAATGATCTGATTGACATGACCCATTCCATTAGCTTAGCATCCGATCGTTTGGTATGTTGCTATTGCTTTCTTCATGACTTATACATGTTCCTATAACTATGAGATTATGCAACTCCCGTTTACCGGAGGAACACTTTGGGTACTACCAAACATCACAACGTAACTGGGTGATTATAAAGGAGTACTACAGGTGTCTCCAATGGTAGATGTTGGGTTGGCGTATTTCGAGATTAGGGTTTGTCACTCCGATTGTCGGAGAGGTATCTCTGGGCCCTCTCGGTAATGCACATCACATAAGCCTTGCAAGCACTGCAACTAATATGTTAGTTGTGAGATGATGTATTACGGAACGAGTAAAGAGACTTGCCAGTAACGAGATTGAACTAGGTATTGGATACCGACGATCGAATCTCGGACAAGTAACATACCGATGACAAAGGGAACAACGTATGTTGTTATGCGGTCTGACCGATAAAGATCTTCGTAGAATATGTAGGAGCCAATATGGGCATCCAGGTCCCGCTATTTGTTATTGACCGGAGACGTGTCTCGGTCATGTCTACATTGTTCTCGAACCGTAGGGTCCGCACGCTTAACGTTACGATGACAGTTATTATGAGTTTATGCATTTTGATGTACCGAAGGTTGTTCGGAGTCCCGGATGAGATCACGGACATGACGAGGAGTCTCGAAATGGTTGAGACGTAAAGATTGATATATTGGAAGCCTATGTTTGGACATAGGAAGTGTTCCGGGTGAAATCGGGATTTTACCGGAATACCGGGAGGGTTACCGGAAACCCCCGGGAGATTAATGGGCCTATTGGGCCTTAGTGGAAAAAGAGAAAAAGGGAAAAACCCACAAGCTGGCCGGCGCCCCCCTTCCCCAAGTCCTAGTAGGACTAGGATAGGGGCCGGCCCCCCTTCTCTCTCTTTTTCCCCCCGGGAGTCCTAATAGGATTAGGATTGGGGGGAGGAGTCCTACTCCCGGTGGGAGTAGGACTCCCCTGCGCCTCCTCTCCCTGGCCGGCCGGCTCCCCCTCCTCCAACCTTTATATACGGGGGCAGGGGGCACCCCAACACAGACAACTTGATCCTTGAGATCGTTCCTTAGCCGTGTGCGGTGCCCCCTGCCACCAAATTCCACCTCGATCGTACCGTTTTAGTGCTTAGGCGAAGCCCTGCGTCGGTAGTACATCAAGATCGTCATCACGCCGTCGTGCTGACGGAACTCTTCCTCGATGCTTTGCTGGATCGGAGCCCGAGGAACGTCATCGATCTGTACGTGTGCTAAGAACTCGGAGGTGCCGGAGTAACGGTGCTTGGATCGGTCGGATCGGGAAAAAGACGTACGACTACTTCCTCTATGTTGTGTGATCGTTTCCGCAGTCGGTCTGCGTTGGTACGTAGACAACACTCTCCCCTCTCGTTGCTGTGCATCACCATGATCTTGCGTGTGCGTAGGAAAATTTTCGAAATTACTGCGTTCCCCAACAACAATGGTAGGAGATCTTGAATATCCGCATCGCCAAGCTTGCCTTCCACGCCAAGGAAAGTCCCATCCGGACACGGGACGAAGTCTTCAATCTTGTATCTTCATAGTCCTGGAGTCCGGCTCAAGGTATTGTCCGGCTACCCGAACACCCCCTAATCCAGGACTCCCTCAATGACGATGGTGATGATTTCCCTCTCCCGGAGGGAAGTTTCCCCGGCAGAATAGCTCCGCCGGAGCCCTAGATTGATTCCGCCAAGGTTCCGCCTCGTGGAGGCAGAGTTTAATCCCGTGAGTTAGCTTATGATATTTCTCGGACGATAGACCTCATATATCAGAAGATGGGCATCAGAGGGCCACCAGGGGGCCCACGAGGCAGGGGGCCTGCCCCCCACCCTCGTGGATGGTGGGTGGCCCCCCTCTTGTACTTCTTTCGCCCAATATTTTTTATATATTCTGAAACATGCTCCCGTGAAGTTTCAGGACTTTTGGAGATGTGGAGTATAGGTCTCTAATATTTGCTCCTTTTCCATCCTAGAATTCCAACTGTCGGCATTCCCCCTCTTCATTTAAACCTTGTAAAATAAGAGAGAATAGGCATAAGTAGTGTGACATAATGTGTAACAACAGCCCATAATGCAATAAATATCGATATAAAAGCATGATGCAAAATGGACGTATCAACGTCGTGCCTGCATGGAGCAACTCGCCACTCCTCATCAAGCTGAACTAGAGCGGTGATTTGCTGAACCACGCACCTGCTTGGGGTTGCAACTGGCTCCGTCGGGCCAAGCGAGGTTGGTGAAGCACCGAGCGGCCTTGCCCGTATTCGGAGGGCTCGGCGGGCCACCCAGCCGGGTAATATGCCGGAGAAAGGCTCCTCGGAAGCCATCGGAACTGTGGAGAAAATGGTGAAGGAGGAGATGGGGGAGCGGCGGAGGGGTGCGATTCTTGCCCGTTGTCTGTCTAGCCTCGTGTAAATAGAGGGCGAACGGTAGGAGCTTGGCTGGCGTCTGGCCTCGTTTAAACTGAGGGCGGACGGGAGGAGCTCGGCCGGTGTTGCGTTTAATTCCGGCCCGCTCATGAACGGACGTGTGGCCGGAGTAGGTTTCTCGGTTTGCATGCGGGTTTAATGGAGCCGAGGAGGCGTGTTCAGCCGGGCATGCAGCGGGCGGTGCAGTACTATTTGATTTGATAGCGGGCGGGGCAGTTCCTGATGCGGCTTTAATGCACACGAGGGAGGGAGTAGCGGTTCCTGAAATGTTGAACGGCCAATGCATCCTCCTTCAATTAATGCATGAGGGAAGTAATGGGAGGAGGACCGGGAAAAGAGGCTACACGATGTGAATGCAACGCAGTTTGCCCTCATATAAAGGCGCCCCTCCATTCCAATGCATCTACCACATCATACGCACACTACTAGGAAAAGGCCTACTAATGGCGCACCTAATTTGGCCATAAATGGCGCATTAGTGGTGCGTCATTAGTGCCACGCCATTAGTATATTTTACTAATGGCGCACCACTGGTGCGCCATTAGTATCTGGTATACTAATGGCGCACCTCAGATGCGCCATTAGTATATACAACAGTGCGCCATTAGTATGCCTCCCAGGGGGCCATGTATACCCAGGTGCTTTGGCATACTAATGGCGCACAACAACAAGATGCGCCATTAGTAACTTCGGCAAACTAATGGCGCACTGTTTAATGATGCGCCATTAGTATCCTTTGACATACTAATGGCGCACTGTGATGTGATGCGCCATTAGTATGAATATTAGGTTTTTTATTTTTTTTATTTTCTGTTTTTTGCACAGGTTACAAAATGTATAATTGGACAAAATATAGACAGCACACATCAACAACAGATTCATCGAATACAATAGAAGATTAGTCTCCGAATACAAAAGACCGAACAAAGATAAAACATTACAAGTCTCAAGACCGCGAGTATCGAGTTTGTCGAAAGTAATACTAATCCTAACAAGTCCTACTAATCATCATCATACAACTTCTACTCGTTATTCATAACAAGTCATATGATCATCATCTTGATAGTCTTCGAACCAACCCTACTTAATTGTTCATCAGCACATGATCATCAGTATTAGGCAGGACCTAAATACCCTATTTAAGCTAAAATAGCATAAAATAATATAGACCCCGACTCTCCATTATGGAGAATGGAGGACATCCTGTCTCCAATTCTTGCGCTTCGCTTCCTTTTGCTTCCAAGAAGCTCCTTACGACTGTCCATACATTTTTTCCATCCTTTGATTTTCATGTCTCCACTTCTTTTAGAAATCTCGTATGGACAGTTGAGATTTGTAGGATGACCTGGCTGTATGTTCAAAACATTAACACTACCTTTCAGATACATCATATGAGGCACACAATTCTCTGGGATTATCTATTGAAAAACATAGTAATAACTTCATAGTTAGCAATGATGTACTAGTTTTAGAAGTATGCAAAAGATGCACGGATGTCGTAATAGTAAAAATCTTACCAGGGTATCTCCATGGTAGTTACCGTAGTTGAACACATGCACTAGTGGCACGTATTTACCATAATGTTGAGGAATTTGTTTGTGGATAATGTAATTTTCAATGTCAGTACAAAATCCGACCAGATGATTTTTCTCCTTGTAAGTTGTTAATTCGGAGCCATTGGTGTAGTGGGTTTTGTCTACCATCTCCCACACATTCTTTGAACAATAAAATAAGCTATCAATGGAAATAAGCTGTCAACTATTTTGAAATAAACAATATAAATTAGCTAATAACTATGTTTGAGAAACTCACATAGCGGTAGAACTGGAGGCGTATCAACAAGGACCCAAATGTTCATATTGTCTTGGTTGATGTTAGGATTACCAAGATCCATGGTGATAAGCATACCCTCATCAAAACCATACATCTTGCAAAATGCTTCCCAATTTTTGCAACCAAAATGGGTTACGCTCTCAGAATTATATAGATTTACTTCAAAGTCCACATCGTGATGAGTCCTTAGGTGAATTTTCTTTGTTTCAGAAATTTCATGGTCTTCAAAATCCATCCTCTCCAAGACATAGCATCTTGCATGGCATGGGATAAGCTATACTCAAATTGTAAAAGATGAAAATTACACATTGAAATAGTTGAAGTAATGCTTAATTATGAAAATAACACATGTCGTCGTTGTGTACCGTTTCGACTTCGAAGGTCTCCTCGAGCTTAATGCTGAAGCGCCGATCATCGTCCAGGTGAGGCATGTCGCACAGACCTCGATTGTCGTGGCACCAGTCGCACTCCGCCGGGAGACTTTCGTCGTCCGATGATGATGACGACATATCCTGGGACAGCTCCCAGAGTTGCTTGCCGCCTAAACCACCGGCCTCATCATTCTGGGCCATGTTTCGCTCTAAATAGGAAAAAAGTTTGGTCAAAAAGTTGGTTATTGTCAAGGAACAAGATCATGGTCTCATCATTTAGGGTTTGTCGACACCGAGGCACCCTAAAAGCCTAAGCTTTCATCATTTAGGGTTTGTCGACGCCGAGGCACCCTAAAAGCCTAAGCGTACATCATTTAGGTTCTCATCGACACCGAGGCATCCGGGGCAGCCAAGATAAGTTTTCATCATTTAGGGTTTATCGATGCCGAGGCACCCTAGGTTGGGCCTAATCACTTAGCACTAATCACTTGGCTCTATTGCCACATATGGTTTAATGCAGCGAGAATGGCGGGGTAGTTGATCCTACTTAACTAAGTACTAAGATACCCCGGCCCATGCATTAGTCGCAAGTACCCCATATGTCCTATTTTAGCAAAGTCATGCTAAAATTCACGGAAAATTTCAGCATGACCTTTGCTGAAAATAGGACATATGGAGTACCCAAATTTGCCGGAACAGAAGTTAATCGAAATTCCGGCAAACTCAAGGGCCTCTCGGGGTACCTGCAAATTCATCACGACACAATGGTCGGAGACAAAACCCAGCCACAGACCATATGGTCCTCGGCTTTCATATGGACAAAAATCAGCTCAACTTATGTGAGCTTCCATTCCAGATATAATATGTCTCCCAACAAAAAATCATCAATAGTTTAGCAAGTCTGTACAAACACAGAAAGAATGAAAAATGTATTTTACAGATCATGGCATTGTTTTTATTATATGCACCATGGCAAATTTCTTTTCTTTTTGCAACATGGCAAATTTCTTTAGCACCGGGCCATGGCAAATATAGTCTATGCATCATGAAAATTATAGTGTATGGATCATGGCATTTTTATTCTACATTTTTATTCTATTGATCATGCCAGGAAATTATAGTCTATGCATTTTTTTTAATCTCTGGATCATGATCTAACAAAATTGCCATCTCCCATGGCAAATATAGCCTATGCATCATGCACACTTGCATGTGCACATTTTTTTCTTTCAAAGCACACCTCTTTGTTTCAACTATGTATATATCTTGTTCTATGTTGCATTTTTAATTCCTGATGTTAACAAGAGTGTTTGTCAAAAGGAAAAACAAAGTTCATGGCAGTGTAGCTAGCTTCTCATGCATCCCTCTTATCATCTAGCTAGCTAACACTTGAATCCATGATGCTTCAAGACTTGAGCATTGAGAGTTCCAGACTAGAACTCACCTCGATGGACGCGGTCGCAGACGAGGTCGTAGACGGCAGCGGAGCAGAGACAAGGTCACAGACACGGTCGTGGTGCTCCAGTGGACGCGGCTGCATCAATCGTTTGAATTGGCATTCAATCAAACACCTCACAGTCAAGAACAGAAGGTGGAGACAGAGAAGAGAGGGGATCGAGCAGAGAGGGAGAGGGCAAGGAGGGAGGAGCAAAGAGGGGAGTCTAGGGGGAGGGAGCTTACGGGCGGAGGAGGACGGGCGGAGGAGGAGGGGGCTTACGGGCGGCGGTGGTCGTCGTCCTGCGGGCGGAGGAGGGTGGGCGGTAGAGGAGGGTGGGCGGTGAAGGAGGGGGCTTACGAGCGGAGGAGGGTGGGCGGCGGAGGAGCTGCAGTGGTGGGGGCGCGGGGGCGGCGGCGTCGTGGGTCGTCGGGGCAGCGGCCGAGGATTGGCGATGTGAGATGTGAGATGGGATCGGCCGGGGATTGGGGCTTCCCACTTACTAATGGTGCACCAACTCTAAATGCGCCATTAGTAATCCAGGTTACTAATGGCGCACCTTCTGGTGGTGCGCCATTAGTAGTTTTGCGAAAAAAACATACTAATGGCGCATTGTTCCACAGTGCGCCATTACTAGTTTAAACTAGTAATGGCGCACGGTGGAACAGTGCACCATTAGTACTTTGGCAAAAAAAGGAATAAAAAATATAATAAAAAAACAACATTAGTGGCACACTTTCCGACAGGTGCGCCATTACTAGTTACAACTAGTAATGGCGCACTGTGTCTGGATGCGCCATTAGTATGTTTGGACAGGCGCATTAGTTCAAAAAAAAATTGATACTAATGGCGCACCCTGGGCTAGGTGCGCCATTAGTAGTTTCAACTCTAATGGCGTATCAGAAGGTGGTGCGCCATTAGTATATACTAATGGCGCACCGCTTGTCTGGTACGCCATTAGTGCCAATCCCATCTATAGCCCTTTTTCTAGTAGTGGCACATAAGCATTTGCCTAAGCACCTACACTACGCGCAAAAGTCCTCGCTCCAGACCCATGGCGGCGATGCGCGTGAGCGGCTAGGGAATGTGTCAGATGGTCCACGACGCCGGCTTGCGGCATGGCGCCGAGGATCATCTCCAGACGGTGTTGGCGACCGGCTGGTGGATGGTTGCCGTCGACGCCAACTAGCTACGACCCTTAGTTGGACCAAATGATCGTTGCCACCACCAACAAGTTCATCGTCCTCAAGAAGCTCGCGGACGACATCGTCGTACTCCTCCATCCCGCGCATCGGGCTCCTCATTGCCTGCCACCCTAATCGGCCTCCATGGCCGGAACCTCTTTCAAGCACTGGTGGCCCTACGACTGCCCGTTGACTCCACGAAGAATGTCCACCTGGAGGTCGCGCTCGCCGTGAGGCGCCTCGCCCTGCAATAATTCTTCGACCTACACATCCACGTGTATGAGCAAATCGTGTACATAGGTATCTACAAGGCCAGTGAGGACGCTACGATGTTGGCCTTCCTCAACCGACTGGAAGCGTTGGATGCCTTTGCTGATAAGCACCTCGACCTCGTCACAAAAGACGCCGCTCCTTAGCCACCGGTCGGTGGCCCGGCACACTAAGTTGAGGAGGAGGTCATACGTTGATGGATTCATCTTTCTTCTTGCCTTCTATAACCACCACTGCGATCACATCATCATCGTGGCCTTAATTCTTATTGTGTTGTTGCATTCTCGTTCCAGTCAATACAGACATGTGCGATCCCTTTGCTTAATTATATGCATCACTGTAACTAGTACTCCATCCGTCAATTTATAAGTTGTGCTTACCTTTTCCATCAACTTCGTGCAACGCACGGGCATCTTACTAGAAACACTAGAACATGTCGGACCATGTGTGACCAAACCGATGATGCGCCAACCTAGCTACGACGTACCCTGCTTATCTGGTGGAAATAGCCCCGCCATAGCGTTTCCAATCGTTATTTCTATCTATCGATCGTGCCAAGGAGGAGAACCAAAACGTTACAATTTATACATGTTTCACTACTCCTACTCCTATAAAAGACTTAGTTGGTGATGGTGGTGTGTCTGTCATCCGTCATTTCTGACCATTAGATCTGCATCTAATGGCTGTGAGGTAAGTTGTGGCATTTTTGCAACAATAGCCCACTTCTCTGCTTGAATTTGTAGAAAACCTCTTATTATCTTGAAAGTAACCACATCCATCCCTTACCTCATCAAAACAGCCCGAGAAATATATTTTGAGGGAAAAGTACTCCCTCCGTTCCTAAATATTTTTCTTTCTAGAGATTTAAATAAGTGACTACATACGGAGAAAAATGAGTGAATCTACACTTCAAAATATGTCTATATAATCCGTATGTGATAGTCTAGTTGAAATCTCTAAAAAGACAAATATTTAGGAACGGAGGGAGTAATATATTAGGAGTATATCAAAACAAGAGTGATTTCTTTCAAGTTTGTGAACAAGTACTACTATTCTACTACTTTGGAACCATCACAACGCACGAGCACATTGCTAGTAAAAGGAATAAGACTGCGGCATTCGCGTCGCACTCCCCCCCCCCCCCCCCCACACGCCCGGGAATCGGGAGTACTCCACGGCCCGTCCAGCACGACACATAGTTTAGGGAAGGCGTGTTGCCTAGCGTTTTCACTTTCATGTGGGACCGCCGTTGAGCAAACCGACTATTGGCAAACCGCACCCCGCCCGCCGCCGGGTTGGAAAACAGAAACGTGGGGAAGATCTCGTTGTAGCACGGAAGCCAAGAAATTTGGTGTCAGATGGGGCTCGTTGATAGAGTAGGAGCATTTCATACTACTCTACTCCTACTAGTACCAAGTTTGTACTATACAACTAGTACTACCACTATACAACTAGTAGGTACGTGCATGGCACAGCATCGTAGGAACAAAAAACAGGAAGATCTTGTTTTGGGTGATTTATCTTTTTTCAGTCAACGTAGTATGAATAATATGATGTGGGGGCACCCATGAAACTTATGTGGCTTGGTTGCATGGCTGCGAAAGGTTAGAGAAAAATAAATAGATAATGTGTGAATAACTTTGGATCCATTGCAATGGGCCGACACATCTATACTATACCCCCTATATAGTGTGTGAATAACTTTGAAAGTTGGTCGTTGGATGAAGCCAATCCAATGGTACAAAGATGGCAAATCCGAGCACTACTGGCCGTTGGATATCATCTACATTCCACCAGATTCGGCCACATGTAGAATCTAGAAGACTCCATGGTTGAACTTCATTCATGACTAACTTTGCCACAACTAAGCTTAGGCAAAGTGTGTCTGCCACAAAAAATGTGGCTAACAAAATGGCCACCACAAGTTTGGCAAGATTTGGCAACAAGTTGAGTCTATGACATGTGGACCATGTAGCTAGAAAAGTGTGGCAAGCCACAAGTGTAGCAATGAACCAAACACATGCCTGGTGTGTTTGGTAGGGTGTATGAAAGGTGCAAGATCCCAAGAGTTAGCTTCTCGACCCACTTTTGGGTGTTTGGTAGAGTGTATGGAGGGTGCATGAGTCGACACTAGCTTAGCACAAATACACTAGAAGCATGCATGAAGAGAGCATACATGAAGAGGGGTGTTGAGTTGAGCATGCATGAAGAGGTAACAACTATGTTGAGACGAGAACGCAACCAAACACACTTGTGGCACGCCTAAGCTTAGGCGTGGCAACCTTAGGCTGCAAACCAAACATCTATACCCCTATATAGTGTGTGAATAACTTTGAAAGTTGGTCACTGGATGAAGCCAATCCGACGGTACAAAGATAGCAAATCCAAGCACTACTGGCCGTTGGATACCATCTACATTCCACCAGATTTTGCCACATGTAGAATCTAGATGACTTCACATATAGAAGCATAATGCACAAATCACCAGAATCTCATGCGTGCAATGCACATGTACCTTACTAGTAGTTGGGAGTAGTAGTAAGAAACAAATTCCGGGTTTGGCACGAGCTCGTACTGCGGGAGCACCACAAGGCCTGCCGCAGGAGTTACATTTCCCTCTCGGGGCCCACGGGACTGAACTTTAGTGGCTTAGTGCCTGGCCTATGAGTCAATGACATGCGGACCTTAAATGCGGCTGGCCCACATGCCATTCTCATGGTGGTGGTGTGGTTCGCGACTCACTCGTTCAAGGTGAACCGGCCGGTGGTGGCGTGGCCGTGGCGAGGGTGCCATAGCTGGGCGTCGGGGCGTTACGAGGCGTAGATGGCCACACCGGCGGGTACTACCTGTAGTACAAAAGTACTCCAACCGAGGATTGATGCCCGGGACGAAATGTGTCACAGCTGCTGGATGAAAATTCGATGGTGCGGGAGTACGGATCGGAGCACAGCAGCAGAGCAGGCAAACCGCGTCCAATCGGGTATGACTGTGGTAGAAAGTTGATGGTCGTCGCAGTTCAGCTAGCCCGCATGTCATGCAGACAAAGACAGAGGAGCGGTGGGCTGAGAGGGATGAGGCGCACGTCGGGGGGATGAGGATCCCCTGACGTGAACAATCCTACCATTCTTTCACTGACATGTGGCACCCCCAAGAGTGTGGATCCCACCTTTCAGCGAAGGAAAGGCAGGGTAAGGCAGTCATAGCCATGTCAGAGGATCCATGTCCACGTCGAGGGACATCGTGCTTACAGGTAGGGTTGGAGCGGCGTCATGGGAATCGTGTGTGGGTGTGGTAGTGGTACAAACAAGAAATGTGTTGGTCGTCGTGGTTCAACTTCCATGGACAAGCTGTCATGTCTGCTGACACATGTATATCAAAACTAGAGTTTTTATATTTCAAGCACGTGAACAAGTATTATTCTACTACTTTGGATCCATTGGAACGCACGGGCTAGCACATTGGTAGTAGTAGTGTCTATCTCTATCTCTAGAGGCCTTCCCTTGTTCATCCTTTTCTCTCACAAGATAAACTACTCATACAAATGCATCTTGATGTTCCATGGAACACACGAGGATGTTTCCTTGGGGGTCTCTCCAGCGCGGCGTGGCCGCAGTTGCAAGTTAACGCCCCTTGAGATGCCGACGTTGAGGGGCACTCGGATTTCCTCCGATGAGGAGGTAAGATGAGTTTGATCCCGTAGTAAATGCATTCTAAAGACTACTTCCATGTCCATTTCCTAATTCTCCCCCTACCCATTGTTTCGCAGGTTAGGCTCAGTGCGAGCGGAGATTGGCTTGCATATGTACGGGAGGGTACCAACATCAATTTGCACAACATTTACAATGGTGACACCGTTCCCGTAGAACCTTTGTCCAACATTGGGATCAGCCATGCAACGGGCCACCACATGAATTGGTACGATAGAACCACGGTGAGACTGAATAAGATAGCATGAACCTTGCACATAGCAGTCAAAGGTGGACCATGCTGTCTGCGGCCGATTTGTTGTCGTACGAGTACGAAGACGTTGTGCTCCTTTCTAACCGCATCTTCGCGGTGACAAACCAGGGGACTTGTTTCGTATGGGACACATCCTATGATATACTCCCTCTCCCCCAGTTTATTTGTTTTGAATCTTTTTGTTTTATAAGTTTCAAATTTAAATTTAGAGCTCCCCATCACATGTTGAGCTTACAATGTCCATTAAATCATTGCATGCATGTATAGTAAAGAAACAAATCTCGAGCTTGGCACGAGTTCGTGCAGCGGTAGCACCAGCCTGGCGCAGGAGTTACATTTCCCTGTCAGGGCCCTCGGAACTGAACTTCAGCGCCTTACTACACCTGCCTTTGAGTCAATAACATGTGGACCTGATAGGTGGCTGGTCCACACGTAATGCTCCTGAAGGCAGAGGGGCAGTGGGGCCAAGAGGGATGAGCCGCAGGTCAGGGGACGTGTGGTGTCATGGGTTCGTGCAGCGTCGTGGGAATCGCATGTAGCTGTGGTAGAAACTTGATGCTCGCCGCATTTAAGGTGGCCCACATGTCATGCACACAAAGGCAGAGGGGCGATGCGGCCGAGAGGGGTGAGGTGCACGTCGGGGGACGTGGTGCCGTGGGTTGGAGCGGCGTCGTGGGACTCGCGAGTGGCAGTGGATGAAACGTGATGGTTTCCATAGTTGAACTTCCATGGACAAGCTGTCATGTCTATGGACACATGCATTGCATACCGATCACTGGAAGGAGTAGTAGAGAAAGCTAGGCGGATAAATAGTTCCTTATAGTCAAGTGGACCCACTCTAGTACTTGTTCCAAAGACATGCACACCATCGAAATAGTCCATCTATATCAATATACACCAAGAGGGAATAATTTGTTTGTACAAGAGAGGAAATAGTTCATCCATCCATAAAGCCCTGCTGCTGGTGCAGCCTTATCTTCTTCTTCTTCTTCTTCTTCTTCTTCTTCTTCTTCTTCTTCTTCTTCTTCTTCTCATTTTCTGTGGGAGACGGCTTTGCAACAAGCTCTTTGGACCTTGCAGATATCTCAAAACTCACACAGACATCAAGGGCAGCATATTTTATCCGCTCATACGTCAAGGGATAATTCTCCCATCCAGACGACCTTAATGCCACCGTCTTGTCACCCTTCTGAATATTTGTACGGAGCACAAAATTTGCTACGTCAAATAGGGATGGTGTCTTTTTATCACAATCTTCTACATGAATTTTGATTCTGGTTTGTAGGTCAGCGATGCTTTTCAAATCAAGGTTGTACGGATCCAACTTCTATTTGTCCCCTTCGATGGCTGCCCCACAGAAGTATATGTCCTCCCGAGACAACAAATCCTGAAGCTCACCTGGTATGGAGGGCGCGTGTATGATGTGGTACACCAAAACATCATCTTCGAGGCACAGCTGAAGGACAGTAGTGCATTGGATCTTCCCAGTGGCACGCTCCGTGTACTCTGCGTCGAGACCGATGACCCTCGTCTCTACCTTTTCGAGGGAGTTGGATACATTGTTGATCCACTTACGAACAACCCTTGGGTGGACGGTGACGGTGGCAACAATGCTCAATGAGCCTTCGACGAGGACATGTTGGACGCTAAAAACCTGCATCTCGATCTCTTTCACCATTTGGAACTGCTGGAATGGAGGGCTATGGTTTGGAGAATTAGGATTAGATGGCCAGTCTAACTAAAGTAGTAGATGATTATTTAAAGAGGTTAAAACAATGTGAACGCATTGGGGTTTGGATGCAAAAGAAGACGAAGGTGAGGTGCAGAAGCCGAGGAAAATCGGTTCCCAATGGAGAAGTAAATGGGAGAAGTGGTGTGCAGGCAGTTGATTAGACGGCTAGGTAGACTAAACGGGGCTATGCGGGTAGAATGAGGAGTCATACCTGTTCGTGTACGTGCCCATCCTCCATGATAGGTGGGACCTATGCACATAGATAAAAAAAATGTGTCGTAGCTGGTTCAGATGGATATTGGCGCGTGCGTGGGAGACACAACATTCTCTGGTTAAGGAATACACGGTTATCCTCATCAAAATGGAAAAGGCCCATCTTCGCGCTTCCGCATGCACGAGAATTTGGTTCTGCTCGCAATATGGATGATACCTGGAGGATGAAGTGAACAGGCATGCTAGCACGGGAGACCTATTTCCGCTATACAGTACTGGAGTACTCATGTTCCAACTACTACTACTATTCATCCGGTCCTCACAGTGAAGTGACAACACCCCGCGCCTGACACTAGTCCAGGCGGCGTGTTCGGGTTACCAAAGTCAGCCTCACCCTGTGCACTGTGCAGTCTGTCACCACCACTGTACAGCACATTAGCATGCCTCGCCTCGTCTCCCTCTCCCCTCCCATAGCACCACTCCATCTCCATCTCCATCTCACTGTGCCCCCGTGTACCATCGCCTAGCTCGCACCGACAACCTTCTCCCCCGTAAATCAAGCCCCCCAAAACTCCCACCTTCCAAACTCCACCATGGCCCAACGCGAACCGCGCAACATCCATATGAGCCGCGATTGGAGCAGTCTCCCCAGTGACATCCTTGACCTCTGTTGTTCGTGTATGGATATGTTGAGCGCCCTGCGGCTGGCTGCATGCTCGAGGGACATGCACACGGCCATCGTCGAAGCGAGGCCTAAGATTTTCAAGACACCTTGCTTGTTGCTACCTGGTCTTGCGAAATTGGCTCACCATGATACGGATGTGTACATGATGCCCCTCAATTTCAATCCGATCTTCATTAGCCGAAACTTCTTTGCAAGTATGTAGTGGGTCGCCGTACATCATTTCCCTCGACCTCGATCCGATCACCATCGCCTGAAACTTCTTGGCAGGTATGTACTAGGTCGGCATGAACTCCCACTGGATGGCTGCCTTCGTAGAAGGGGAAGACGGTAAAAAGTTGGTGCTCGTGAACTTCCAGACCTCCCATGAGATTATCCTTCCTCCGTTGGATTATATAGAGTTTTACCATCGCGGTCCAAGTCATCTAGATTACCACGTCAGTTGGACGGACCCTGTTTTGCAGAAGATTGTAATCTGCCAAGTGCCCACACGACATGCGAATTACGCAGACTTCAAGTTAATTGCCTTGTTCGACCACGGACTCGCCTATCTTTACGCCAGTGCCTTCTTTAGCTAGAGACAACTCAGCTCGTAGTGGATCATCGTCAAAGCTGATAGACACTTCTGTGATGCTATTGAATACAATGGCATCATCTACGCGATCGACAAAGCAAATGGCACCATGTATTGCTGGGATGGCGTGTGTAACCTGTTTCCGTCTCATGTTAATGATGACGCCATGACACTGTTTGAAATTTTTGTGATGATTGGCATATCCCTGTTTGAGCAGAATTTGAGTAGAACTATGACAATGTATTAGAGACGTCGTAAATCAGCTATATTTGGAATGAGTTAATTCATGCGATTGTGACCATGTCATTACAGCCAATTTGTACCCCTGAATAATCAAACGGTTAGGAATATATGGATATTCTCCTTATTTTACAGTAATCTATATACTACTACTAAATATGAGTGTGTATCAATGGCCATGTTAGTTTCCTCATTTTCATGATGTAGAAACATGCACCACACTGTTGGTTTCTGATACTTTTCCAATGTATCTATAATTTTTTATTGTCCCATGCTATTATATTATGTGTTTTGGATGTTTATGGGCTTTATTATACATTTTTATACTATTTTTGGGACTAACCTATTAACCGGAGGGCCAGCCCAAATTGATATTTTATTGCCTATTTTAGAGTTTCGCCGAAAAGGAATATCAAACGGAGTCCAAACAGAATGAAACCTTCGGGAGTGTTATTTTTGGAACAAACATGATCCAGGAGACTTGGAGTGGACGTCAATCAAGCAACGAGGCGGCCATGAGGCAGGGGCACGCCCACCCCCCTGGGCGCACCCTGCACCCTCATGGGACCCTCATTTCTCCACCGACGTAGTTCTTCCTTCTATATATATCCATATACCCCCAAACATCGAGGAACATAATAGACCGGGAGTTCCGCCGCCACAAGCCTCCGTAGCCACTGAAAACCAATCTAGACCCGTTCCGGCACCCTGCCGAAGGGGGGAATCCCTCTCCAGTGGCCATCTTCATCATCCCGGCGCTCTCCATGACGAGGAGGGAGTAGTTCACCCTTGGGGCTGAGGGTATGTACCAGTAGCTATGTGTTTGATCTCACTATCTCATGTTCTTGATTTGGCACGATCTTGATGTATCGCGAGCTTTGCTATTATAGTTGGATCTTATGATGTTTCTCCTCCTCTACTCTCTTCTAATGGATTGAGTTTTCCCTTTGAAGTTATCTTATCGGATTAAGTCTTTAAGGATTTGAGAACACTTGATGTAAGTCTTGCATGTGCTTATTTGTGGTGACAGTGGGATATTCACGTGATCCACTTGATGTATGTTTTGGTGATCAACTTGCGAGTTCCTTGACCTCGTGAACTTATGCATAGGGGTTGGCACACATTTTCGTCTTGACTCTCCGGTAGAAACTTTGGGGCACTCTTTGAAGTTCTTTGTGTTGGTTGAATAGCTGAATCTGAGATTGTGTGATACATATCTTATAATCATACCCACGGATACTTGAGGTGACATTGGAGTATCTAGGTGACATTAGGGTTTTAGTTGATTTGTGTCTTAAGGTGTTATTCTAGTACGAACTCTAGGATAGATCGAATGGAAAGAATAGCTTCATGTTATTTTACTACGGACTCTTGAATAGATCGATCAGAAATAATAACTTTGAGGTGGTTTCGTAGCCTACAATAATCTCTTCGTTTGTTCTCCGCTAATAGTGACTTTTGGAGTGACTCTTTGTTGCATGTTGAGGGATAGTTATATGGTCCAAGTATGTTATTATTGTTGAGAGAACTTGCACTAGTGACCCTAGGCCTTGTTTCAACGCATTGCAATACCGTTTGTGCTCACTTTTATCATTAGTTCCTTGCTGTTTTTATATTTTCAGATTACAAAAACCTATATCTTCCATCCATATTGCACTTGTATCACCATCTCTTCGCCGACCTAGTGCACCTATACAATTTACCATTGTATTGGGTGTGTTGGGGACACAAGAGACTCTTTGTTATTAGGTTGCAGGGTTGTTTGAGAGAGACCATCTTCATCCTACGCCTCCCACGGATTGATAAACCTTAGGTCATCCACTTGAGGGAAATTTGCTACTGTCCTACAAACCTCTACACTTGGAGGCCCAACAACGTCTACAAGAAGAAGGTTGTGTAGTAGACATCAGTTTCATCTAACCATACATTAGGGAAGTAAATGTGCATATGAAGAACTCTATATTTGGAAGTAGTGAAATCCTGTAATGCTTACCATGTGTATATACCTATATTCGCCCTTCAGCAATCAATGGCAAGAATAATATCCTCACAAAAGTTTTGCCCACAGAACGCGAGTATATAACAATGCATGGTCTGTTAGTTACCTTGAAGAATTTTTTTGTGAGGACAGAACATGATTACATAACGTGCATGACATGGTAGTTTCCTGTGAAGAATCGATTGCGAGATAACATGAGTATAACCATGCGTGGCACTTCTATATTTTTGAACCCGGTATACATTTCCCTGTATTTTCCTCCCAGTTCCAACAGAGACATATCAATGCTGTTTCTTGCATTATCCTACTCATACTCTAAACAATGCTGATGTTACATTAACAATGCATGACCTTTTTTATATGATGCAGTGTCCCTACAGTTACTGCCCTTTGTAATCACACCACCTTTGCCAAAAACAGGGAAGCACAACTGGTTCCTCGCTCGATCAGACGACGACAAAATACTGATGATCATTCGGACAGATGAGCCGGAAAAGTTATATTGCAAAACCCCATTGTATACAAGCACCGTGAAATACGTGAGTATCCGGACAGTGGTTGTTACATCTATGAGCAGGATACCAGCTTGTTGGGGCCTTCAGGATTTTTTAGTTGGAGGCGGGTAAACAGCCTTGGTTCACATGTTGGGGAACGCAGTAATTTCAAAAAATTTCCTACGCACACGCAAGATCATGGTGATGCACAGCAACGAGAGGGGAGAGTGTTGTCTACGTACCAACGCAGACCGACTGCGGAAGCGATCTCACAACATAGAGGAAGTAGTCGTACGTCTTCTTCCCGATCCGACCGATCCAAGCACCGTTACTCTGGCACCTCCGAGTTCTTAGCACACGTTCAGCTCGATGACGTTCCTCTGGCTCCGATCCAGCAAAGCGTCGAGGAAGAGTTCCGTCAGCACGACGGCGTGATGACGATCTTGATGTACTACCGACGCAGGGCTTCGCCTAAGCACTACAACGGTACGATCGAGGTGGAATTTGGTGGCAGGGGGCACCGCACACGGCTAAGGAACGATCTCAAGGATCAAGTTGTGTGTCTATGGGGTGCCCCCTGCCCCCGTATATATATGTTGGAGGAGGGGGGCTGGCCGGCCAAGATAGAGGAGGCGCAGGGGGAGTCCTACTCCCACCGGGAGTAGGACTCCTCCCCTCCAATCCTATTCCAACTAGGACTCTTGGGGGGAAAGGAGAGAGAGGGGGCCGGCCCACCTCTCCTAGTCCTACTAGGACTTGGGGAAGAGGGGGCGCCGGCTAGGCTTGTGGGCTGCCTCTTCTCTCTTTTCCACTAAGGCCCAATAGGCCCATTAGCCTCCCGGGGGGTTCCGGTAACCCTCCCGGTATTCCGGTAAAATCCCGATTTCATCCGGAACACTTCCTATGTCCAAACATAGGCTTCCAATATATCAATCTTTACGTCTCGACCATTTCGAGACTCCTCGTCATGTCCGTGATATCATCCGGGACTCTGAACAACCTTCGGTACATCAAAATGCATAAACTCATAATAACTGTCATCGTAACGTTAAGCGTGCGGACCCTACGGTTCGAGAACAATGTAGACATGACCGAGACACGTCTCCGGTCAATAACCAATAGCGGGTCCTGGATGCCCATATTGGCTCCTACATATTCTACGAAGATCTTTATCGGTCAGACCGCATAACAACATACGTTGTTCCCTTTGTCATCGGTATGTTACTTGCCCGAGATTCGATCGTCGGTATCCAATACCTAGTTCAATCTCGTTACCGGCAAGTCTCTTTACTCGTTCCGTAATACATCATCTCACAACTAACATATTAGTTGCAGTGCTTGCAAGGCTTATGTGATGTGCATTACCGAGAGGGCCCAGAGATACCTCTCCAACAATCGGAGTGACAAACCCTAATCTCGAAATACGCCAACCCAACATCTACCATTGGAGACACCTATAGTACTCCTTTATAATCACCCAGTTACGTTGTGATGTTTGGTAGTACCCAAAGTGTTCCTCTGGTAAACGGGAGTTGCATAATCTCATAGTTATAGGAACATGTATAAGTCATGAAGAAAGCAATAGCAACATACTAAACGATCGGGTGCTAAGCTAATGGAATGGGTCATGTCAATCAGATCATTCTACTAATGATGTGACCTCGTTAATCAAATAACAACTCCTTGTTCATGGTTAGGAAACATAACCATCTTTGATTAACGAGCTAGTCAAGTAGAGGCATACTAGTGACACTCTGTTGGTCTATGTATTCACACATGTATTATGTTTCCGGTTAATACAATTCTAGCATGAATAATAAACATTTATCATGATATAAGGAAATAAATAATAACTTTATTATTGCCTCTAGGGCATATTTCCTTCAGTCTCCCACTTGCACTAGAGTCAATAATCTAGTTTACACAGTAATGATTCTAACACCCATGGAGCCTTGGTGCTGATCATGTTTTGCTCGTGGAAGAGGCTTAGTCAACGGGTCTGCAACATTCAGATCCGTATGTATCTTGCAAATCTCTATGTCTCCCACCTGGACTAAATCCCGGATGGAGTTGAAGCGTCTCTTGATGTGTTTGGTCTTCTTGTGAAATCTGGATTCCTTTGCCAAGGCAATTGCACCAGTATTGTCACAGAAGATTTTCATTGGACCCGATGCACTAGGTATGACACCTAGATCGGATATGAACTCCTTCATCCAGACTCCTTCGTTTGCTGCTTCCGAAGCAGCTATGTACTCCGCTTCACATGTAGATCCCGCTACGACGCTTTGTTTAGAACTGCACCAACTGACAGCTCCACCGTTTAAAGTAAACACGTATCCGGTTTGCGATTTAGAATCGTCCGGATCAGGGTCAAAGCTTGCATCAACGTAAGCTCTTACGGTGAGCTCTTTGTCACCTCCATATACGAGAAACATATCCTTAGTCCTTTCCAGGTATTTCAGGATGTTCTTGACCGCTGTCCAGTGATCCATTCCAGGATTACTTTGGTACCTCCCTGCTAAACATATAGCAAGGCACACATCAGGTCTGGTACACAGCATTGCATACATGATAGAGCCTATGGCTGAAGCATAGGGAACATCTTTCATTTTCTCTCTATCTTCTGCAGTGGTCGGGCATTGAGTCTTACTCAACTTCACACCTTGTAGCACAGGCAAGAACCCTTTCTTTGCTTGATCCATCTTGAACTTCTTCAAAATTTTGTCAAGGTATGTGCTTTGTGAAAGTCCAATTAAGCGTCTTGATCTATCTCTATAGATCTTTATGCCTAATATGTAAGCAGCTTCCCCGAGGTCTTTCATTGAAAAACTTTTATTCAAGTATCCCTTTCTGCTATCCAGAAATTCTATATCATTTCCAATTAGCAATATGTCATCCACATATAATATCAGAAATGCTACAGAGCTCCCACTCACTTTCTTGTAAATACAGGCTTCTCCAAAAGTCTGCATAAAGCCAAATGCTTTGATCACACTATCAAAGCGTTTATTCCAACTCCGAGATGCTTGCACCAGTCCATAAATGGATCGCTGGAGTTTGCATACTTTGTTAGCCCCTTTTGGATCGACAAAACCTTCTGGTTGTACCATATACAACTCTTCTTCCAGAAATCCATTCAGGAATGCAGTTTTGACATCCATTTGCCATATTTCATAATCATAAAATGCGGCAATTGCTAACATAATTCTGACGGACTTAAGCATCGCTACGGGTGAGAAGGTCTCATCGTAGTCAACCCCTTGAACTTGTCGAAAACCTTTTGCGACAAGTCGAGCTTTATAGACAGTAACATTACCGTCAGCGTCAGTCTTTTTCTTGAAGATCCATTTATTCTCAATTGCTTGCCGATCATCGGGCAAGTTAACCAAAGTCCATACTTTGTTCTCATACATGGATCCCATCTCAGATTTCATGGCTTCAAGCCACTTTGCGGAATCTGGGCTCACCATCGCTTCTTCATAGTTCGTAGGTTCATCATGATCTAGCATCATGACTTCCAGAACTGGATTACCGTACCACTCTGGTGCGGATCTCACTCTGGTTGATCTACGTGGTTCAGCAGAATCTTGATCTGAAGCTTCATGATCATCATCATTAGCTTCCTCACTGATTGGCATAGGTGTCGCAGAAACAGTTTTCTGTGATGTACTATTTTCCAATAAGGGAGCAGGTACAGTTACCTCGTCAAGTTCTACTTTCCTCCCACTCACTTCTTTCGAGAGAAACTCCTTCTCTAGAAATGTTCCATTCTTAGCAACGAATGTCTTGCCTTCGGATCTGTGATAGAAGGTATACCCAACAGTTTCCTTTGGGTATCCTATGAAGACACATTTCTCCGCTTTGGGTTCGAGCTTATCAGGTTGAAGCTTTTTCACATAAGCATCGCAGCCCCAAACTTTAAGAAACGACAACTTTGGTTTCTTGCCAAACCATAGTTCATAAGGTGTCGTCTCAACAGATTTTGATGGTGCCCTATTTAACGTGAATGCGGCCGTCTATAAAGCATAACCCCAAAACGATAGCGGTAAATCAGTAAGAGACATCATAGATCGCACCATATCTAGTAAAGTACGATTATGACGTTCGGACACACCATTACGCTGTGGTGTTCCGGGTGGCGTGAGTTGCGAAATTATTCCACAATTTTTCAAATGTACACCAAACTCGTAACTCAAATATTCTCCTCCACGATCAGATCGTAGAAATTTTATTTTCTTGTTACGATGATTTTCAACTTCACTCTGAAATTCCTTGAACTTTTTCAAATGTTTCAGACTTATGTTTCATTAAGTAGATATACCCATATCTGCTTAAATCATCTGTGAAGGTGAGAAAATAACGATATCCGCCACGAGCCTCAATATTCATCGGACCACATACATCGGTATGTATGATTTCCAACAAATCTGTTGCTCTCTCCATAGTACCGGAGAACGGTGTTTTAGTCATCTTGCCTATGAGGCACGGTTCGCAAGTACCAAGTGATTCATAATCAAGTGATTCCAAAAGCCCATCAGTATGGAGTTTCTTCATGCGCTTTACACCGATATGACCTAAACGGCAGTGCCACAAATAAGTTGCACTATCATTATTAACTTTGCATCTTTTGGCTTCTACATTATGAATATGTGTATCACTATCTTTGAGATTCAACAAGAATAGACCACTCTTCAAAGGTGCATGACCATAAAAGATATTATTCATATAAATAGAACAACCATTATTCTCTGATTTAAATGAATAACCGTCTCGCATTAAACAAGATCCAGATATAATGTTCATGCTCAACGCTAGCACCAAATAACAATTATTTAGGTCTAATATTAATCCCGAAGGTAGATGTAGAGGTAGCGTGCCGACCGCGATCACATCGACTTTGGAACCGTTTCCCACGCGCATCGTCACCTCGTCCTTTGCTAGTGTCCGCTTATTCCGTAGTCCCTGTTTCGAGTTGCAAATATTAGCAACAGAACCAGTATCAAATACCCAGGTGCTACTGCGAGCTCTAGTAAGGTACACATCAATAACATGTATATCACATATACCTTTTCTCACTTTGCCATCCTTCTTATCCGCCAAATACTTGGGGCAGTTCCGCTTCCAGTGACCAGTCTGCTTGCAGTAGAAGCACTCAGTTTCAGGCTTAGGTCCAGACTTGGGTTTCTTCTCCTGAGCAGCAACTTGCTTGCTGTTCTTCTTGAAGTTTCCCTTCTTCTTCCCTTTACCCTTTTTCTTGAAACTAGTGGTCTTGCTAACCATCAACACTTGATGCTCCTTTTTGATTTCTACCTCCGCAGCTTTCAGCATTGCGAAGAGCTCGGGAATAGTCTTGTTCATCCCTTGCATATTATAGTTCATCATGAAGCTCTTGTAGCTTGGTGGTAGTGATTGGAGAATTCTGTCAATGACGCAATCATCTGGAAGATTAACTCCCATCTGAATCAAGTGATTATTATACCCAGACATTTTGAGTATATGCTCACTGACAGAACTGTTCTCCTCCATCTTACAGCTATAGAACTTATTGGAGACTTCATATCTCTCAATTCGGGCATTTGCTTGAAATATTAACTTCAACTCCTGGAACATCTCATATGCTCCATGACGTTCAAAACGTCGTTGAAGTCCCGATTCTAAGCCGTAAAGCATGGCACACTAAACTATCGAGTAGTCATCAGCTTTGCTCCAGCAGCAGGCCTGTCACCCAGCGGTGCTTCCAGGACGTAATTCTTCTGTGCAGCAATGAGGATAATCCTCAGGTTACGGACCCAGTCCGTGTAATTGCTACCATCATCTTTCAACTTTGCTTTCTCAAGGAACGCATTAAAATTCAACGGAACAATAGCACAAGCCATCTATCTACAAGCAACATAAACAAGCAAGATACTATCAGGTACTAAGTTCATGATAAGTTTAAGTTCAGTTAATCAAATTACTTAGGAACTCCCACTTAGATAGACATCCCTCTAATCCTCTAAGTGATCACGTGATCCAAATCAACTAGACCATAACCGATCATCACGTGAGATGGAGTAGTTTTCAATGGTGAACATCGTCATGTTGATCATATCTACTATATGATTCACGCTCGACCTTTCGGTCTCTGTGTTCCGAGGCCATATCTGCATATGCTAGGCTCGTCAAGTATAACCTGAGTATTCTGCGTGTGCAAAACTGGCTTGCACCCGTTGTAGATGGACGTAGAGCTTATCACACCCGATCATCACGTGGTGTCTGGGCACGACGAACTTTGGCAACGGTGCATACTCAGGGAGAACACTTCTTGATAATTTAGTGAGAGATCATCTTATAATGCTACCGTCAATCAAAGCAAGATAAGATGCATAATAGGATAAACATCACATGCAATCAATATAAGTGATATGATATGGCCATCATCTTGTGCCTGTGATCTCCATCTCCGAGGCACCGTCATGATCACCATCGTCACCGGCGCGACACCTTGATCTCCATCGTAGCATCGTTGTCGTCTCGCCAATCTTATGCTTCCACGACTATTACTACCGTTTAGTAATCTAGTAAAGCATTACATCGCGATTGCATTGCATACAATAAAGCGACAACCATATGGCTCCTGCCAGTTGCCGATAACTTAGTTACAAAACATGATCATCTCATACAATAAAATCAGCATCATGCCTTGACCATATCACATCACAACTTACCCTGCAAAAACAAGTTAGACGTCCTCTACTTTGTTGTTGCAAGTTTTACGTGGCTGCTACGGGCTTAAGTAAGAACTCTTCTCACCTACGCATCAAAACCACAACGATAGTTCGTCAAATAGACTCCGTTTTAACCTTCTCAAGGACCGGGCGTAGTCACACTTGGTTCAACTAAAGTTGGAGAGACAGTCTTCCGCAAGCCATCTATGTGCAAAGCACGTCGAGGGAACCGGTCTGGCGTAAGAGTACGCGTAAGGTTGGTCCGGATCGTCTCAACCAACAATACCGCCGAACCAAAGTATGACATGCTGGTAGGCAGTATGACTTGTATCACCCACAACTCACTTGTGTTCTACTCGTGCATATAACATCAAACCATAAAACCTAGGCTCGGATGCCACTGTTGGGGAACGCAGTAATTTCAAAAAATTTCCTACGCACACGCAAGATCATGGTGATGCACAGCAACGAGAGGGGAGAGTGTTGTCTACGTACCAACGCAGACCGACTGCGGAAGCGATCTCACAACATAGAGGAAGTAGTCGTACGTCTTCTTCCCGATCCGACCGATCCAAGCACCGTTACTCCGGCACCTCCGAGTTCTTAGCACACGTTCAGCTCGATGATGTTCCTCTGGCTCCGATCCAGCAAAGCGTCGAGGAAGAGTTCCGTCAGCACGACAGCGTGATGACGATCTTGATGTACTACCGATGCAGGGCTTCGCCTAAGCACTACAATGGTACGATCGAGGTGGAATTTGGTGGCAGGGGGCACCGCACACGGCTAAGGAACGATCTCAAGGATCAAGTTGTGTGTCTATGGGGTGCCCCCTGCCCTCGTATATATATGTTGGAGGAGGGGGGCTGGCCGGCCAAGATAGAGGAGGCGCAGGGGGAGTCCTACTCCCACCGGGAGTAGGACTCCTCCCCTCCAATCCTATTCCAACTAGGACTCTTGGGGGGGAAAGGAGAGAGAGGGGGCCGGCCCACCTCTCCTAGTCCTACTAGGACTTGGGGAAGGGGGGGCACCGGCTAGGCTTGTGGGCTGCCTCTTCTCTCTTTTCCACTAAGGCCCAATAGGCCCATTAGCCTCCCGGGGGGTTCCGGTAACCCTCCCGGTATTCCGGTAAAATCCCGATTTCATCCGGAACACTTCCTATGTCCAAACATAGGCTTCCAATATATCAATCTTTACGTCTCGACCATTTCGAGACTCCTCGTCATGTCCGTGATCTCATCCGGGACTCCGAACAACCTTCGGTACATCAAAATGCATAAACTCATAATAACTGTCATCGTAACGTTAAGCGTGCGGACCCTACGGTTCGAGAACAATGTAGACATGACCGAGACACGTCTCCGGTCAATAACCAATAGCGGGACCTGGATGCCCATATTGGCTCCTACATATTCTACGAAGATCTTTATCGGTCAGACCGCATAACAACATACGTTGTTCCCTTTATCATCGGTATGTTACTTGCCCGAGATTCGATCGTCGGTATCCAATACCTAGTTCAATCTCGTTACCGGCAAGTCTCTTTACTCGTTCCGTAATACATCATCTCACAACTAACATATTAGTTGAAGTGCTTGCAAGGCTTATGTGATGTGCATTACCGAGAGGGCCCAGAGATACCTCTCCGACAATCGGAGTGACAAACCCTAATCTCGAAATATGCCAACCCAACATCTACCATTGGAGACACCTGTAGTACTCCTTTATAATCACCCAGTTACGTTGTGACGTTTGGTAGTACCCAAAGTGTTCCTCTGGTAAACGGGAGTTGCATAATCTCATAGTTATAGGAACATGTATAAGTCATGAAGAAAGCAATAGCAACATACTAAACGATCGGGTGCTAAGCTAATGGAATGGGTCATGTCAATCAGATCATTCTACTAATGATGTGACCTCGTTAATCAAATAATAACTCCTTGTTCATGGTTAGGAAACATAACCATCTTTGATTAACGAGCTAGTCAAGTAGAGGCATACTAGTGACACTCTGTTGGTCTATGTATTCACACATGTATTATGTTTCCGGTTAATACAATTCTAGCATGAATAATAAACATTTATCATGATATAAGGAAATAAATAATAACTTTATTATTGCCTCTAGGGCATATTTCCTTCATCACACTCCCTGTTTCTCAGACTCAATTATCTGATTAACCAGGAGATCACTGTTGGCAAGGACCTTGATGGCAGAGAGGCTCTGTTTGCTATGGAAAACTATGTCTACATGGCGAGCCCTAGGTGAGAATGACAAAGGCATCCGGATTAACTTTGATCCTTGGATGTCTCAATTATGACAGGCAGTGATGTGGTTCAAGCCTTCAGGTTGATAGGTAATTGGGCTGTTGCATCGAAAGGGTGGAGTACTGGTGTCTCCGGATCACTGGTTGCTGAAGCGGGGCTGCAAATTATGATGGTGTTGGATCATCTCTTTGAATGACTTTGTTGTCTTTGCTGCTTGTTCTGGATGGGTAGTTCTTTCTTTTGTTATGCATATTCCTTGTCATTTGGTCATCCTCGTCTATGTCACTCTTACTATGTAATAGTTGCCTCTGTTTAGAATGTCATTCTCGTCTAGATCATGAGAGTCTGAGCGCTGCCGATGGGTGCGTTTTGGTGGTGTAGCAAGACTTCTTATGAACTATCATGTCTTGCTGTTTATGTCAGTAGTAGTCACTAGTCAGTGTTTGAATGTTGTATATATCGTTGTTTCGAACTGTTTATTGTCTCAAACTACTGGTGGGCTAAATGAGGGCATCACCATTCTCCAGTGTTCAGAGTGTATCTCCTTTTTCAAGTTATATAATTTGAGCTCAGCGTCTTTTCGATGATGTACACTTGTTTGGGCCAGTGTGGTGTCGTTGAATATGGGCCGAGTAGTAACGCAATGCCAAACAGGTCAATTATGACTCTCAGGCTGGGCTCTCAAAAGATCCTCAAAAAAAGGTCGGGCTCTCCAAAAAAGAAAGAATAAGGACTCTTAGGCCGACATGTGGGCGCCACCGGTGTTTTCGTGCGCTTGCGCACCGAGAGCATATTGGCGCGTGTTTGAAATTCATGCTCCCTTTTTCATCCCCAATCTCCCGCCCCTCCCCCACCTCTGGAATCTCGATTCCTACTCCAGTTCCCCCAAATACCCCTCCTGTACTCCCTGTACTCAAGCGCACTGTCATGTCACCGGTCAATGCGGATCTCCAAGCCGGAGATCCTGAGGTCCGTCCTGCCTTCGGTCGATGCGTGTTGTCGCTCAATAGTGGCATGGCGGCGCTTGACGACCAGTTTGCCGGCAAAGTGCTGATGGTAACCATCAACGGCGACCGGCCTCCTGTCTCGCCGGACGACCTTGTAAAAGCTCTTGGCATTGCGCACAACATCCAAATAATTGACTTGCTCATCGAAGTCTGTCCACCAACAGCTCTTCGTCAGGTTCCGGACAACTTTCGACTGTAGCCGTGTGTTCGAGTCTTCCCGGTATTTGTTTTGCGATGGCACGCTGGCGAGCTTTGACCGGTGGCACCCAGGATGGGGCTCGGTGCCCTCTGAGCTTGAGTTTTTAACAAAGCTTACCTTCCACGGCATGCCTCGACATGCTTGGAACGGCGAGTCCATGAATGAGCTTATCAACGACCTTGGAGGTGAGCTCGTAAGTATGTTTGTTCCTCTAGACAGCTGGGCTCTGACGGTTATAGCATGGATGAAGAAGCCATCCACCTTACTGAAGGTGATTGGTGTTGAGATACCAGTGCAGGAACCGGGGTTGTACTATTCGTCGCCACCAAGGCCGCCGCGGACCACGTTAGGGATGTACCTGTATCAAGTGTTCGTGCATGTCGAAGAAGTGGTCAATCCATCAATCGAAGTCCTGTCGTCGCCGCTGGTGCCAGGGCCCGTCGATGACGTCCATTACAGGAGTTAACGTCAGACTTTCCCCGTGTTGCTCGGAATGATGGATGGCACAGGGCCTAATCCATCGCGCGGTGGAGGCCACTGCTTCTTTGGGAGAAGAGGCAAGGCTGGCTGCCTGGATGTGCTCTAATTTGAGGTAACAACTGAATCTTGTCGGATACTAGTTAAACTAGAAGAACGCCCGTGCGTTGCAACGGGCCATATTAACTTTAAGAGTTCAATATTAATCATGTTAATAATACATTTAATATTCTCATACATATCAAGTGACACTGCCGACCTTTTTTGTCAATTTAGCAATGGGCTCAGTTGCAACGGGCTCTTTATACATATCAGACAACTTGCTACTACTTTAACTACAACTATGGCTACCAATATTTTTTGTCAATTTAGCTCAGCAATAGTGCCTGGCTTAATAGACTGCTTTGCATTCACCCCCTCAGAAGACAGAGAGAACCAACTCAACATGTCAGAAGATTAACAGAAATTTCATTTGTATGGCATGAACATATAGCAGGAGAACCAACACATAGATCAGCAGAGAGCAGAGCACAGCATGCACACACTCGGGCCATCTATATCATACACACACAGCAACGCACACACGCATCACGCTGGCATACACATACAGAAAAGCAAGCACACACGCATCATGTGCATTGGCTGGTGCGACGCACGCAGAGCAAGTACGTACGCACGGAGAGCAAGCTAGCAAGCACGCACGCGTCCAACCCCGCCGTTGCATGCGCTGGTAGAAGGTGAGGCAGCAAGGGAGACTGCACATTGAAGCTGTCCATGCAAGACTGGAGGTGCTGGGCTGGCGACGGCGGTGTCGGGACGGCGCTTGATTCGTTCCCGGTGGCGTGGAGCTTGGGGCGGCAACGCAGCGATAGCTAGTGCTCGGGGATGGGGGTTTGGGGTGGGAGCAGTCGACCCGATGGCTGGCGAAGTTAACGGGCTCGGGCGGCTGGAAATTCGGCGGGTGGCGGCGGCACAGCGCGAGGATGGGATAGGCAGAAAACCTAGCAGGCGTTCAACTACCAATACCCACGCCTTTTTTTAGGGGAATTGCTTGTGAAAATAATGTGCGACGACGACTTAGCGAGCGGATCCCCTTAAAAAAGACATAGCGAGCAGATTCCCTTAAAACTGGTAGGAATGGATATGATTGATGACGTTGATAAATAGTGGTGAATGTTGGCCTAATTTACTATCATCATGCATGGAAACGAATCATCAAGAAAAAGAATACTTCCTATTACTACACTCATAGGAAGCTTCCTAATCTCTGCTACCAAACAGTTTCTGCCCAAACAAGGAAGGAAAGTTATGGACGTGATTCAGAAGGAAACAAACGTTATGAAGATTAATTAATTTAGATTTGATCTTTAGAGATTGATTGTGATTGATTCTTTTACATAGAGACATTACTAAATAATTTGCGTCAGTATGGAAAGTTCTGATCGTTTAGTTTTTTTCGTTGTGTGAGAGGGTGAAGTGAAAATAAACCGATGAAGTGGGGGAGGCGACGAAAAAAATCTACGACGGTTAACCTACGAAAAAAACCGGACGAAAGTGGTGGGACGAAAAAAAACATGGAAGCGAGACTACCAGCTGCTCCATTAGGAGTAGAGATCCGAGCTATGGGTGTGAAGCACTGATGTTCCAGTACATTTGATTGTGACCTGTTATAATTTTGTACCTGAACTTTTTTTAGAAAGTGTTGTACGTCAACTTAATGTGCTAGCAGAACTTATTGTGTCGTCTGTCTATTTTCTTTGCACAACATTCAATATATTTCCCCGTCATCGATAAAGACGATGAACTGTTATGTACGAGTTCGTTGGTTTCAACATAGCCCTACCCGTAGCGATCCACTGCTTCCATCCTGATTGTGCTACCTGCGTGAAATTTTTGTATGCAAGTTCAGTGTGCTATGATGTTTTATATGATTGTGTCAACTATATAAGTTTTTACTAAGCATCAACAATGCATATGGATGAAAGATGTATTTACGAGCATCGACCGATGGGTCTCTCTCTCTCTCTCACACACACACGCACACGCACACGCACAAGTGGGACCCGTTGAATTATTTCATTACTCGTGACAGCTTTTAATTAGGTTCCACTATAATCTAACTTTTTTCTTAAGTTATTAATTGACCTCAGTGACTTCAAAAAGTTGTACAGAAGCCTTATTTGCGCCTTTCTGGCGTCGCTGAATGTGGGCTGAGTAGCCATGTTAGGTTGTCCTGTACTACACAGGCCTTTTTTTCAACATCAGCAATTCAACTGGCCGACAGTTGTACACAATATTCGGGTCAACTTCTCCGCCCTGCTGGGCTGCAAACTTTCCTAGGAGGTATGCATTAGGCTTAACAAGAAAATGGACTTTAAGAAATAATAAATGGGATGTAATTATAATAACTGGGTAATAACTATAAAAAATGCGCCAAACGCGTAATTAGTTTAAAAATATATTATTTTTGGAATTTGAAAATTTTAATTTCATTACTTGTTGCGTGTGCAATATTTTGTTGGATTTTAACGTAATACAACTTTATTTTGAAATTATATTTAATCTGACTAGAAATTTCAGATAAAAATATTTCTGATCCCATAAAAATGTTGGAAATTTTTTTGAATTCTATTTTGAGCGGTTGGTTGAAATTATTAATCTTTATTTTTGAGGAATGGTTGAAATTATTAATCGTTGTCCTAGATAGAAAATGGGTTGTACTTTTAATAAACTGTAAATAGGTTGTAGTAAATTCCATTAGAATTAAAAAATGGACTGTACATTCTTATAAATCGCAAATGGGCTATATGTTCTCTTCCACACACTTGTGGGCCTTCTAAGTTGACGCGTCCCCTAAAAAAAGTAAGTTGACGCATATGCAAGGCTTTGTCAACAACACATGGTTCTGGCAGCTGTGGCCGTTGGATGTCCATCTAACGTATGTCGTGCTTCTTCTTCAATCTCGGATATTCTTGTTTCAGCCGCCCAAAAAATGATTCCTCCCACTGACATCTGGGGCGCACCGTTTCGGAGGCTGACCTGTGGGCCTACTGAGTTGACGCATACCAAGGGCTTTGTCAACTTAGTCAATATAAATGATTCTAGCTGCAGTGACCGTACGATGTCCATCCAACGGCCGTAGTTCTTATTCAACCTTTGTTCTTGTTGCTCCAGCCGCTGAAAGCAGCGCCGGTCGTGCCGCGTGCTCCTGCCTCCCGTTGCCGGCTGTGATGCCGCCGAGGTCTCACCGCCCCCTACTACTCCCACCGCTGGCCAGGCCATCCCTCTAATCACCCACACCCCCTGTTATTCTGCGACGATGGCAGCCTCACACCGCAGGAAGTGAACCCTCAAACTCCTCTACACGTGGGCATCCACTATCGCGTCTTCCCCGGCTCCGCGTCGTCCACTTCCTAGGCCTCGCCGTTGTCCACCGTCCTGGTGCTCTCGACGCGGCGTGGTCAACGTGGTCAAGGAACGGCTTCCATCGGACGTGGACTGTACGTGAAGAGGCTGACACCTGGGTCCACGGCCAGAGCAAGGAAGTGCCTCCTTATTACGCGGAAAATAATTATTCCTCCACCTGACAGCAGGGACCCACCGGACGGGCAACCATATTTCATGAAAAAAATGTTTCCCCCTGACTGCTGGGACCTACCACCTACATCTTCGCATGCAAGGAAGTGCGTCCGGGCAAAAAAAATGATTCACCCCCCGTGACTGCTGGGACCCACCAGCTACATCTTCGCACGCAAGGAAGTGCCTGACAGTCGGGACCCACCTGGTCGAAGCATACATAGCATTGTCATTTTGGTCGCGAACATGTACGTACATACTGGTCGATGTAGAGAGGTGCACGTGTCGTAGTAGAGGCGCGCACTTAGCATGTACACGTACCTACAACGGCCAGTGTGCAAGAAAGAAAATACGGTCACGTACGTACATACGGGCGGGGTCTTGAACGCCTACTCGCGCATACGTACGGTCAGGGGTCGTGTACATGGCTGGGTCGGAACGGAGATACAGCATCGTCGTCGCCCGCAAAAAAAAATAGCGTCGTTGTCGTGTTCATGGGGAGGCAATTGAATGCGTCACGTTCATCGAGGGGCAACGGAACGCATGGGAGCCAACCAGCTTGGACGGAACAGCCAATGGAAACGAGGCATGGCATACCGCAAAACGGAGGATACGGCCTTGTGTTCAACCGGCCACGTTCGAAACGGGATCCTGTTCATCGGGAGGGGTCTGGCGTACCGCAAAACGGAGGAAACGGACTTGTGTTGGACCTCCTACGGTCCAAACGGGGTCCTGTTGATCGAGAGGGGTGTGGCGTACCTCAAAATGGAGGAAGCGGACTTGTGTTGGAGCGCTACGGTCGAAACGGGGGTCCTGTTCATCGGGAGGGGTGTGGCGTACCGCAAAACGGGACTCCACGGGATACTGTTCATCTCCACCGTCGACCCCCTCCAGCCTCCAGGGGCTACTGTTCATCCACCATCGACCTCCTCCAGCCTCCACCTGCGACTGTTCATTCATGGGCTCCTGTTCATCCAGCCTCCACCGCGCACTACTCCACCGGCTACTGTTCAACCAGCCCTCTCCACGGGCTCCTGTTCAACCAACCCTCCACGGTCTACTGTTCATCCAGCCCTCCACCGTCTATTGTTCATCCAGCCCTCCACAGGGTCGTCCTGTTCATCCAGCCCTCCAGGGGGTCCTGTTCATCCAGCCCCAACCGGCTCGATCGATCGGGGTCCTATTCATCCAGAGGCAACACCACGGGGTCCTGTTCATCCACCCCCATCGGGAACTGTTCATCCAACCCCCCCAGCAATGCTCACTGTTCATCCAGAGGCAGGATCGATCGGTTTCAGTTAGCAGCAGTAGCGAAGGAATCGCTCGACCGGGTTCAGTTAACAGCCATCGATCGATCGCTCAGGTTCAGTAATGCGTAGCCTGCAGAGCAATCGCTTGGGTTTAGTAGGCGAACACCTCGCTCGGGTTCAGTTAGAGCCCAACGCCTCGCACTCACGCATGTGTGTGTGCGAGAGAAACTCGCAAACCTCCGTGCATCACACGCCCCGACCACCCCCCGTAACTGGGAACACCCCGATATTTTCCTCGCCCTCGCTTCTACCACGGTTTTTTCCGTCATGGACGACCCAAAGAATGTCATGGAGCTGCGTCTCCGACCCGTCCAGGATGAAAAGCCCATTTTCTGTCATGATTTTTTGTCATAGAAGTAGGAGCCCACCAAATGTATGATGATACCGGGTTTTGTCACAATTATCATCATAGAACTGTAATAAGTATGACATAAAAATTTTCGTTCGGCCCAAAATGTCATAGATGTGCCTTTTTTTGTAATGAGACCCGGTTCCCCAATTGATAGATGATGGTCTAGCTATACTTCAATATGTAGATGACACTATCTTCGTGTTGGAGGATGATTTGTTAAATGCCAGAAATCTTAAATTCATTTTGCGCTTTTCTTTAGCAAGTCTCTGACTCTGAGGTCTTACAATCAATTTTCATATGAGTGAGTTGTATTATATGTGAGTGACCACAACAAAAGAGGAGCAATACAAGGAGATCTTCAGCTGTGCAAAAGGAAGCATGCCTTGGGATTCCAATAGATGCTAAGAGGCCCGGTAAAGTTCAATGGAGACCAGCTAAAGCGAAGATTGAGAAGATGAGTGGATGGAAAGGCAAAATTTATGTCTATTGGAGATAGGGCTACTCTCACTAATTCAAGTTTTAGTAGCATTCCTGTAAGCCCTAAGCGTGTGTTCGAAAGGATGAATACTTCAAGTGAAATATTGCTATGGCAAGGGAAAAGGGATACAAAATATACCACAGGTCAATTGGTCCACTGTTTGCATGCCTAAAGACTATAGTGGTATGGGGATCTTCGATTTGCAAGCAATGAATAAAAGTATGTTGTGCAAATGGTTGTGGAAGGTGGAGAAAACATAAAGGATGTGAAAAAATGGTTCTAGTAAATATTTGGTTGACAAGGTCTTCTCTGAGGTAAGGGGTGGTTCATGTGGATCACACTTTTGGCAAGGCTTGGTTCATGTTAATGATTTCTTCCAAAGATGTGTACAAAGAGTGTTGGAAGATGGTGGCGAACTTTGTTCTAGAAAGATGTATCATGAAGATAGAGCTTGAGAAGATTAGTTCCATCGGCCACAGTTCAAAAAGTTAAGCACAAAGGTTTTGACTGTATTTTTTTGGGAGAACTCTATGGGGGGGAGACCACTCAAAAGTGGACATATTTAAAACAAGCCGTGGACAATGTCACTCTTCTGAGGGTAAAGATAGAGTGAGATGGATTCTGAACATAAATGGAAAGTTTAACATTAAAGCACTATATTTCCACCTCAAGTTAGGGGTTACAAGTTCATTTGCAAGATGAAAATTCCTATGAAAATACATATTCTCTTGTGGTTGATGCTCAAGAATAGCATATTAACCAAAGATGATCTAGCAGATGATACGCCTCCGTCGTATCTATAATTTTTGATTGTTTCATGCCAATATTATACAACTTTCACATATTTTGGCAACTTTTTATATGATTTATTGCACTAACCTATTGATCCAGTGCCTAGTGCCAGTTCCTGTTGTTTGCATGTTTTTTGTATAGCAGAGTATCCATATCAAACAAAGTCCAAATGCAATAAAATTTTACGGAGAATTATTTTGGAATATATGTGATTTTTGAGAGTTAGAATCACCACAAACGGAGGCCCACACAGCCCACAAGACACCAGGGCACGCCAGAGGCCCCTGGCACGTGGTGGTGGGTTGTGCCCTCCTCGAACGTTGGTTGGAACTGTTGGGGAACACAGTATTTCAAAAAAAATCCTACGATCACGCAAGATCTATCTAGGGATGCATAGCAACGAGAGGGGAGAGTGTGTCTACGTACCCTCATAGACCGAAAGCAGAAGTGTTGAATAACGCGGTTGATGTAGTCGAACGTCTTCGTGATCCAACCAATCAAGTACCGAACACATGGCACCTCCGCGATCTGCACATGTTCAGCTCGGTGACATCCCTTGAACTCATGTTTGTGGTTAGGAAACTTAACCATCTTTGATTAACAAGCTAGTCAAGTAGAGGCATACTAGTGACACTTTGTTTGTCTATGTATTAACACATGTACTAAGTTTCAGGTTAATACAATTCTAGCATGAATAATAAACATTTATCATGATATAAGGAAATATAAATAACAACTTTATTATTGCCTGTAGGGCATATTTCCTTCAGTCTCCCACTTGCAGTAGAGTCAATAATCTAGATTACATTGTAATGATTCTAACACCCATGTAGTCTTGGTGTTGATCATGTTTTGCTCGTGAGAGAGGCTTAGTCAACGGGTCTGCAACATTCATATCCGTCTGTATCTTGCAAATCTCTATGTCTCCCTCCTGGAATTGATCGCGGATGGAATTGAAGCGTCTCTTGATGTGCTTGGTTCTCTTGTGAAATCTGGATTCCTTTGCCAAGGCAATTGCACCAGTATTGTCACAAAAGATTTTCATTGGACCCCATGCACTAAGTATGACACCTAGATCGGATATGAACTCCTTCATCCAGACTCCTTCATTTGCTGCTTATGAAGCAGCTATGTATTCCTCTTCACCCGTGGATCCCGCCATGACGCTCTGCTTAGAACTGCACCAACTGACAGCTCCATCATTCAATAAAAATACGTATCCGGTCATCCGGATCAGTGTCAAAGCTTGCATCGACATAACCGTTTACGACAAGCTCTTTGTCACCTCCATAAATGAGAAACATATCCATAGTACTTTTTAGGTATTTCAGGATGTTCTTGACTGCTGTCCAGTGATCCTGTCACGCCCCAAAACATAGCAGTGAAAATGATCCCAGTGTACTACCTTTGTTAACCTGATGGCCTAACATGCTTATAAATTTGAATTGAATTTATAAGCATGTGGCAATTGTCACTGCTATGTTTTGGGGCGTGACAGATCCACTCCTAGATTACTTTGGTACCTTCCTGCTAAACTAATAGCAAGGTACACATCAGGACTGGTATGCAGCATTGCATACATGATAGAACCTATGGCCGAAGCATAGGGAATGACTTTCATTTTCTCTCTATCTTATTAAGTGGTCGGGCATTGAGTCTGACTCAACTTCACACCTTGTAACATAGGTAAGAACCCTTTCTTTGCTTGATCCACTTTGAACTTCTTCAAAACTTTATCAAGGTATGTGGTTTGTGAAAGTCCAATTAAGCGTCTTGATCTATCTCTATAGATCTTGATGCCCAATATATAAGCAGCTTCACCGGGGTCTTTCATTGAAAACTTCTTATTCAAGTATCCTTTTATGCTATTCAGAAATTCAGTATCATTTCCAATCAACAATATGTCATCCACATATAATATCAGAAATGCTACAGAGCTCCCACTCAGTTTCTTGTAAATATAGGCTTCTCCAAAAGTCTGTATAAAACCATATGCTTTGATCACACTATCAACGCATATATTCCAACTCCGAGATGCTTGCACCAGTCCATAAATGGATCGCTGGAGCTTACACACTTTGTTAGCACCTTTTGGATCGACAAAACCTTCTGGTTGCATCATATACAACTCTTCTTTAAGATATCCATTAAGGAATGCAGTTTTGACATCCATTTGCCAAATTTCATAATCATAAAATGTAGCAATTGCTAACATGATTCGGACGGACTTAAGCATCGCTACGGGTGAGAAGGTCTCATCATAGTCAACTCCTTGAACTTGTCGAAAACCTTTCGCAACAAGTCGAGCTTTGTAGACAGTAACATTACCGTCAGCGTCAGTCTTCTTCTTGAAGATCCATTTATTCTCTATGACTTGCCGACCATCGGGCAAGTCGACCAAAGTCCACACATTGTTCTCATACATGGATCACATCTCAGATTTCATGGCCTCAAGCCATTTTTCGGAATCTGGGCTCATCATCGCTTCCTCATAGTTCATAGGTTCGTCATGATCAAGTAACATGACTTCCAGAACATGATTACCATACCACTCTGGTGCGGATCTTACTCTGGTTGACCTACGAGGTTTGGTAGTAACTTGATCAGAAGTTTCATGATCATCATCATTAGCTTCCTCACTAATTGGCGTGGGAATCACTGGAATTGATTTCTATGATGAACTACTTTCCTATAAGGGAGTAGGTACACTTACCTCATCAGGTTCTACTTTTCGCCCACTCACTTCTTTCGAGAGAAACTCCTTCTCTAGAAAGGATCCATTCTTAGCAACAAATATCTTGCCTTCGGATCTGTGATAGAAGGTGTACCTAACAGTCTCCTTTGGGTATCCTATGAAGACACATTTCTCCGATTTGGGTTCGAGCTTATGAGGTTGAAGCTTTTTCACATAAGCATCGCAGCCCCAAACTTTAAGAAACGACAAGTTGGGTTTCTTGCCAAACCACAGTTCATATGGTGTCGTCCCAACGGATTTTGATGGTGCCCTATTTAAAATGAATGAAGCCGTCTCTAAAGCATAACCCCAAAACGATAGTGGTAAATCAGCAAGAGACAACATAAATCGCACCATATATAATAAAGTGCGGTTACGATGTTTAGACATACCATTACGCTGTGGTGTTCCAGGTGGCGTGAGTTGCGAAACTATTCCGCATTGTTTCAAATGAAGACCAGACTAATAAATCAAATATTCACCTCCACTATTAGATCATAGAAACTTAATTTTCTTGTTACGATGATTTTCCACTTCACTCTGAAAGTCTTTGAACTTTTCAAATGTTTCGGACTTATGTTTCATTAAGTAGACATACCCATATCTGCTCAAATCATCTGTGAAGGTCAGAAAATAACGATACCCGCCACAAGCATCAACACTCATCAGATTGCATACATCAGTATGTATTATTTCCAATAAGTCTATTGCTCGTTTCATTGTTCTGGAGAACGGAGTCTTAGTCATCTAGCCCATGAGGCATGGTTCTAAAGCATCAAGTGATTCATAATCAAGTGATTCCAAAAGCCCATCAGCATGGAGTTTCTTCATGCGCTTTACACCAATATGACCTAAACGGCAGTGCCACAAATAAGTTGCACTATCATTATTAAACTTATATCTATTGGCTTCAATATTATGAATATATGTATCACTACTATCAAAATTTAGTAAAAATAGACCACTCATCAAGGGTGCATGACCATAAAAGATATTACTCATATAAATATCACAACCATTATTCTCTGATTTAAATGAATAACTGTCTCGCATCAAACAAGATCCAGATATAATGTTCATGCTTAATGTTGGCACCAAATAACAATTATTCGGGTCTAAAACTAATCCCGAAGGTAGATGTAGAGGTAGCGTGCCGACGGCGATCACATCGACTTTGGAACCATTTCCCACGCGCATCGTCACCTCGTCCTTAGACAATCTTTGCTTAATTCGTAGCCCCTGTTCCGAGTTATAAATATTAGCAACAGAACCAGTATCAAATACCCAGGCGCTACTGCAAGCATTAGCAAGGTACACATCAATAAGATGTATATCAAATATACCTTCCACTTTGCCATCCTTCTTATCCGCCAAATACTTGGGGCAGTTCCGCTTCCAGTGACCGGTCCCTTTGCAGTAGAAGCACTCAGTCTCAGGCTTAGGTCCAGACTTGGGCTTCTTCACTTGAGCATCAACTTGCTTGCCGTTCTTCTTAAAGTTCCCCTTCTTCCCTTTGCCCTTCTTCTTGAAACTGGTGGTCTTGTTGACCATCAACACTTGATGCTCATTCTTGATTTCTACCTCCGCAGCCTTTAGCATCGCGAAGAGCTCGGGAATTGTCTTATCCATCCCTTGCATATTATAGTTCATCATGAAGCTTTTGTAGCTTGGTGGCAGTGATTGAAGAACCCTGTCAATGACACTATCAATTGGAAGATGAACTCCCAGCCGAGTCAAGTGATTGTGGTACCCAGACATTATGAGTATGTGTTCGCTGACAGAACTATTCTCCTCCATTTTGGAGTTGTAGAACTTATTGGAGACTTCATATTTCTCAATCTGGGCATTTGCTTGAAATATTAACTTCAACTTCTGAAACATCTCATATGCTCCATGATGTTCAAAACATCGTTGAAGTCCCGGTTCTAAGCCATAAAGCATGGCACACTGAACTATTGAGTAGTCATCAGCTTTGCTCTGCCAGGTGTTCATAACATCTGGAGTTGCTCCTGCAGCAGGTTTGGCACCAAGCGCTGCTTCCATGTAACACCCACAATGCGGCTATATCTCCTACATGTCAGGGACGACTTAGAGGCATAGTCGCATGGTAGGTCTGTCGCAAGAGGGGTAATCTTTACACATCCCATGTACTGAATAAGAAAGGGATAAAGAGTCGGCTTACAATCGCCACTTCACTCAAAACATAAATAATCCATACATCATCCAAAGTACAATCAAAGGTCCGACTAAGGAACCAAAATAAAGAAAGACAACACCAAAATAAAGGGATAAAGAGTCGGCTTACAATCGTCCCAACTGGGCTCCACTACTGATCATCAGGAAAGGAAACATAATAGCAACCCAAGTCTTCGTCGAACTCCCACTTGAGTTCGGTAGCGTCCCCTGCACTGGCATCATCGGCACCTGCATCTGTTTGGAAGTATCTGTGAGTCACGGGGACTCAGCAATCTCACACCCTCGCGATCAAGACTATTTAAGCTTAAAGGTAGGAAAGGTTAGTGAGGTGGAGCTGCAGCAACCACTAGCTTATATGGTGGCTAACATACGCAAAAGAGAGCGAGAAAACAAGCAAAGCACGGTCGAGAAGCTATAAAAGATCAAGAAGTGATCCTGAAGCTACTTACGTTCAAGCATAAAACAAGACCGTGTTCTCTTCCCGGACTCCGCCGAAAGGAGACCATCATGGCTACACACGCAGTTGATTCATTTTAATTAAGTTAAGTGTCAAGTTCTCTACAACCGGATATTATCAAATTCCCATCTACCCATAACTACGGGCACGACTTTCGAAATTTCAAACCCTGCAGGGGTGTCCCAACTTAGCCCATCACAAGCTCTCATGGTCAACGAAGGATATTCCTTCTCCCAGGAAGACTCAATCAGACTCAGAATCCCGGTTACAAGACATTTCGACAATGGTAAAACAGGACCTGCAAAGCCGCCCGAATGTGCCGACAAATCCCGATAGGAGCTGCACATATCTTGTTCTCAGGGCACACCGGATGAACACTACATACAACTAAAACCAACCCTCAAGTTTCCCCAAGGTGGTGCTGCAAGTGGCTCTATTTTGGACCAACACTCAGAGGAGCACTAGCCCGGGGGTTTAAAATAAAGATGACCCTTGAGTCCGCGGAACCCAAGGGAAAAAGGCTTAGGTGGCAAATGGTAAAACCAAGGTTGGGCATTGCTGGAGGAGTTCTATTCAAAGTGAACACTCAAGGGGTTCCCATAACACCCAACCGCGTAAGGAACGCAAAATCAAGGAACATAACACCGGTATGACGAAAACTAAGGTGGCAAGAGTGGAACAAAACACCAGGCATAAGGCCGAGCCTTCCACCCTTTACCAAGTATATAGATGCATTAAAGTAAATAAGAGATAATAATGATATCCCAACAATATACATGCTCCAACAAGGAACAAACTTCAACTTCACCTACAACTAGCAACACTATAAGAGGCGCTGAGCAAAAGCGGTCACATAGCCAAACAATGGTTGCTAGGAAAGGTGGGTTAGAGGCTTGACATGGAAATATGGGAGGCATGATATAGCATGTGGTAGGTAACGCGGCATAGCAATAGAGTGAACAACTAGCAAGCAAAGATAGAAGTGATTTCGAGGGTATGGTCATCTTGCCTGCAAATTTCTCAAAGTTGACGAAAGCTTAATCCTCGTTAGCGTACTCAACAGGTTCCTCGGTCACGTACTCGTCTCCCGGCTCTACCCAAAGCAAGAACACAAGCAAAGGACCAACAATCAATCACGGTGCAATGCACAAACAACATGATGCAAAACATGGCATGATATGCGAGATGTGAAATGCAATGCATATGCGAGCTCCGGAAGAGAAAGAATGATCAAGGCATCAACTTGGCAACCCAAGTGTGCCGTTGGAAAGATGAGATGATTTCGGTCGAAATATATATAAGGATCACCGGAAACGGATGCACGGTTTGCAAATGGCAAGCAAAACAAGAATGGTGCAAAACTGAAATTAACAGCACGATGCTACTTAGCATGCAACAAGAAACTAAGCTACTGCACTCCAACATAGCAAAAAAGCATATGGCAGTGATGCACTCAAGATGCTTGACAAAACATGAACACTGAGCTATGGCTAAATCACACAAGAGCAGGTTCAAACAAGCATGGCAAAAGTGCAAAAGATATCAGCATCACAGACTTAGAGAAAATACTGACATTCCAGAAATAACATCAGGAAGTCATGTTTAGAGCAAGCAAACAACATGCTACAGTAACATATCATAGCAAAACAAGGCATGGCATGATTCTACTAAATGCATAGAACAAAAGTCCCTTACTGATCATGAGCTAAAAATGCATAGACGATATTATGGCACCCATGTAAACATAGCTAGTTTTATTAACAGTTTCAGACTTGGCAGAAAACTGAGCATGGCATAAACAGAATTATGAAGGCGTCTTTGCGATCTCAAACCACTATCCACAAAGCATTGCATGACAATATAATCATACTAACAGCAAGAAGACATGTTCATGAAGCTAACCATGGCAAAAGCAAGTTCATAGGATGCAAGGATCAATAGCAACAACCATGCCTCTCTATCGTAGGCCCATTGTAAGTAGTTTCTTTCCTAGCTCCTAGCTTCTCTGTAATTATGTAAACTTTTATTCTCCTAACTAATAAAACACTGTGAGGCTGTTGCCTTGCAGTACATAGTCAAAAAAATAGCAACAACCATGGCAAAATTGATTAACATGTAAATAACCTGCCAGGAACATTTTATAGCAAAAGTAGAGCAATATTAAGACATGCTAGGTCACTCCATAATTGCAAACAGGGGCATGGATGGATAGATCATAACCATATGTTCAAAACATCCTTACTGAAGAAACTAAAACAAGCATGGATCTCACTGTAGCATCATGTTTACATGGCATCAAAATAACATCAGGAAAAGGACTTAGCAAAATCCTAAGTCACTGAAAACAGCAATATCACGAAGCCTAGTTTGCATGCTTTTGCTAGTCACCACATTGATCACAAAAATACAAGGCAGGCACCTCTGTAAATATGGCATGGCATAGTTCAAAACACATATAGAGCTCATGCCCATATGACGCACACATCAAATGTGGCAAAAATGACAAAACATCATAAACTGATAAGTAGCAGCAGTAAACATTTTATAGCACTCTTGCATCAATGATTAGGGAATCAAGATGAACTCAAATAAGCATGGCACAATGGAATGAAATGAAGATCATCTCCCAATGAACATTTTGATATATCGTATGCATGAAACGGAGCTACGGTCATGGAGATATGAGGCAATGAGAAGAGGCATAAAATGTTACAGGGATAAGCACTTGGACAAAAAACAACCTCTCAAATCTAGGGTTTGACTTCGGCACAGAAAACGAGGTTCGACGGGGAGGCGGACGGAGTCGGAGACGTCGTCGGAGAGGCTCGAGGGCGGTGGATCGGGGGCCGGGGAGGCCGGATCCGGCCGGAGGAGGTCCGGCGGCGGCGATCCGGGCGGCGCGGCGTCGGGGACCGGGTGGCGGGGCACGGCCGAAGAGGTTGCGGAGTGGCGGCAATCGATGGTCGGCGATGGCGGGACGGCGGTCGGAGGCGAGGTGAGCGGCGAGGGGCGGCAGCGTTCGCGCGGGCGAAGGGCGGCGGTGCGCGGGCGCGGGAGCAGGCGGCGCGCGCGAGCCGGAGGGCCGCGCCTGGGCCCTACGTGCCGCGGCGGCGGGAGGCGGCGCAGAGCCCACGTGGCGGCGCAGGATTGGTCACGGGCGGCGGCGAAACGCTTTGTCCGGCGGAGTTGGACGTGTCCGATGGCGGCGGGGGCGATTTCTAGGGTTTGGACCGCGGGAATAATAGAGGGGATCACCTATTTATAGGTAGGAGGAGGTAGGAGTGTCCAAATGGAGTGTAGTTTTCACCCACACAATCGTGGTCCAACGACGGAGGACATGAAAGGGGTTTGGCTGGGTTATTGGGCCGTTTTAGAGGGGTGTTGGGCTGCAACACACAAGAGGCTTTCGCGGTTCCCCGGTTAACCGTTGGAGTATCAAACGGACTCCAAATGGAACGAAATTTGACAGGCGGTCTAACAGTGGTGTACCAAGGCCACTTGGCTAATCTCGGTCCAATCTGATAATGTTTAACACCCGCTCATGAAAAGAGACAAGAGGGGTGTGTCGGTGCACATAGGAGTGTCGGATTGCAAAACGGACAACGGGGAAAATGCTCGGATGCATGACACGAACACGTATGCAAATGAGATGCACATGATGACATGATATGAAATGCATGATATGTACAAAATGCAAAATGAAGACAAAACCCAACCACAAAGGGGAATCTCATAACTTAAAGCCGGAAATGGCAAGAGTCGGAGTTACAAATATGGCAAGTTACATCCGGGGTGTTACATTCCAGGACGGAATTCTTCTGTGCAGCAATGAGGATAATCCTCAAGTTACGGACCCAGTCCATGTAGTTGCTACCATCGCCTTTCAACATAGGTTTCTCTAGGAACGCATTAAAATTCAACGGAACAATAGCACGGGCCATTTATCTACAACAACATAAACATGCAAAATAATATCAGGTACTAAGTTCATGATAAATTAAAGTTCAATTTATCATTTTACTTATGAACTCCCACTTATATAGACATCCCTCTAATCATCTAAGTGATCACGTGAACCATATCAACTAAACCATGTCCGATCATCACGTGAGATGGAGTAGTTTTCAATGGTGAACATCACTATGTTGATCATATCTACTATATGATTCATGCTCAACCTGGCTTGCACCCATTGTATGTGAACATAGAGCTTATCACACCTGATCATCACGTGGTGTCTCGGCATGACAAACTGTAGCAACGGTGCATACTCAGGAGAACACTTGTACCTTGAAATTTAGAGAGAGATCATCTTATAATGCTACCGGCATACTAAGCAAAATAAGATGCATAAAGGATAAACATCACATGAATCAATATAAGTGATATGATATGGCCATCATCATCTTGTGCCTTTGATCTCCATCTCCAAAGCACTGTCGTGATCACCATTGTCACCGGCTTGACACCTTGATCTCCATCATAGCATCGTTGTCCTCTCGCCAACTATTGCTTCCACGACTATCGCTTCCGCTTAGTGATAAAGTAAAGCAATTACATGGCGATTGCATTTCATACAATAAAGCGACAACCATATGGCTCCTGCCAGTTGCCGATAACTGTGTTACAAAACATGATCATCTCATACAACAATTTATATAATAACGTCTTGACAATATCACATCACAACATGCTCTGCAAAAACAAGTTAGCCATCCTCTACTTTGTTGTTGCAAGTTTTATGTGGCTGCTACGGGCTTCTAGCAAGAATCATTCTTACCTACGCATCAAAACCACAACATGCACTAGTAGAAAACGGAGCTTTAAAACCGGTTTGTAAGGGCCTTTAGTGCCGGTTATGGCACCGGCACGAAAGTGTGGGCACTAAAGCCCCCCCCCCCTTTAGTACCGGTTCGGCATGAACCGGCGCTAAAGTGCCACCACGTGGCGTGAGCTCACGCCCTGGTATGGGGGACCTTTAGTACCGGTTGGTGTTACCAGCCGGTACTAAAGGTTTTTTTAAAAAAAAGAAAATTTTGGAAAAAAAATTTGATTTTTTTTCGATTTTTAATTTTTCTGAATTATTTGATGATTTAGTCTCTAATCACCTCTCTTAACTGCTCAAGTTTGGATGGCTCATTCCAAATCATCTAACTTCCCGACCGGTCACCCATCCCTCTCACTACTCCAGCCCGAGCATGCTTAACTTTCGGGTTCTATTCTCCTTCGTTTCCAAGTCTGCACTTGTTGTTTTCCTGACAATAGTAAGATGTTAATCCTATTAACCCTCAGGAGTTTAGCTTGAGCATGAAGTCACACATTTCACCGTTTGAGTTTGAAACTATTATTCTAAAAAACAGTAATTATTTAGTAACTCTAATATTTCTTGAATAAGTTTGACCATAGTTTGACCAGATTTGACCAAAATTCAAAAAATTGAAATAATTATTTAGTAACACTAAGATTCTTGAATAATTATGTAGTAACATTAATACTTCTTGAATAAGTAGTTTGACCAGATTTAACCAACTTTTTTAAAAAAACTAAAATTTGACCATATCTTTTTTTCCTTTTGGAATTTGAGGATTCTAAAAAATTCCAAATAGGTCGTAGGCCGTCTCCATCAGATGCGGATTTTCGTGCTGAATTTTTTGATATATTATAAGTTTTTTCCGACATCGTATGCAAAAGTTATAGCCGTTTTACATTTTCCCTACACTTTTTGCAAAACATGTCCAAATTTAAGTTTTCAAATTTTCCTAACTGGTAGATGTAGTAATATAAGTACCTCTCGAAGGATTTTATTTTTTGAAGTTTTTATCATTTTCTATTGATTTTTTCAGAACTGAAATGGCGACACACGGTGTTAGGGCAAATAAGCCGCGGCGGTGCACTGGGCTCAACTGGCGCGTGTATGGGCGCGAGCCGGTCGCGTCAAGTGCACCGGGTCCGCGGGGTAGGCGTGCGTGTAGATGTGCGTGTGGTGCGTGGGTCTGTCCATGCAGGTGAACACCGCACGGGCGTGTGCGCGGCATAGCCGTTGGAGATCAGGGGCGCGGCGACCACGCTGGTTCGTTGAGGGCTGGGCGCGGAGAGCGCGCGGGAGCGCGTCGTGCGGGTGCGCTGAGCAGGCCGAACCAGGGTGGCGTAGTGGGCAAGGGAGTGCGGGTTGTGGCCCGGTGTTGCCCAGGTATAAGTGTCGCCGCGGTGATCATTGTAATTGTGTGGCGTGTGTGCTGAGTTCGAGCTCAGGGAAAGGTGTTCGAGCACCGGAAAAACCACATCATCGTGTCCCTGTTTTTCTTCCTTCCCTTCCCCTTGCTTTCTTGAGTGAACCACGGCGACTGAGAGAGCACGGCGGAGCGCGGCGAGGGACTGGCGGTTCCAACATTTGGTATCAGAGCCACATTCAGCTCAAGGCGCGCCGGCAATGTCGATCGTCCCCTACGGCAGCGGTGCAGGCGGATCGCTGCAGCAGGCGGTGCCGCAGCTCACCGGCGACAACTACACGGCATTGGCGATCAAGATGGAGGCAAACCTCGACGCGGCCGGGCTGTGGGAAGCGGTGGTCGTGCCGAAGGACGCCGTGGCGGCGGTGATCGCGAAGAAGGACAAACCTGCGCGGGCATACCTGTTGGGCGCGCTCGTGGAGAACTTGTTGCTGCATGTGGCGTAAAAGAAGACGGCTGCAGAGGTGTGGGCGAGCTTGAAGGCCAGGTTCGTGGGCGCGGATCACGTGCGCGCAGCGCAACTCGGCACGCTGCGCGGGGAGTTTGAGCTCCTGCGCATGGCGGATGCCAAGACATTGGATGACTTCGCTGGGAGGCTCGTTGAGATGGCGGCACGGTACGCGGCGTTGGGATCGACCCTGGAGGACGTCGCCCTCGTCAAGAAGCTGCTCGACTCGGTACCGAACCGCCTGTACGCGGCGGTGGCCGGAATCGAGCAGTTCTGCGACGTCGACACGATGCTCTTCGAGGACGCGCTGGGGCGGCTGAAAGCTTTCGACGAGAGGCTGCGTCGACGCGGGCAGGACGGGGGCAACCACGGTGGCGAGCAGCTGATGCTCACCACGGCACAGTGGCGAGCGCGCGAGCAGCGTCGAGGTGGTGCGCGCGGAGAGGACGACGACGACGGGGCGCGCAGTGAGGCGTCGGGCTTCGGCGGGAACCGGCGCGGCCGCTGTTAGAAGTGCGGTGAACGCGGGCACTTCAAGCGCGAGTGCCCACAGCGGAAGAAGGCGCTGGCAGCGGAGCGGGCCTTGCTGGTGGACGACGGCGACGTCGAGGACGCCGGGCTGCTCTGAGCCGCGGCTTAGGGCACGAATGTTAGGGCAAATAAGCCGCGGCGGTGCACTGGGCTCAACTGGCGCGTGTATGGGCGCAAGCCGGTCGCATCAAGTGCACCGGGTCCGCGGGGTAGGCGTGCGTGTAGGTTTGCGTGTGGTGCGTGGGTCTGTCCACGCAGGTGAACACCGCACGGGCGTGTGCGCGGCATAGCCGTTGGAGATCAGGGGCGCGGCGACCACGCTGGTTCGTTGAGGGCTGGGCGCGGAGAGCACGCGGGAGCGCGTCGTGCGGGCGCGCTGAGCGGGCCGAACCAGGGTGGCGTAGTGGGCAAGGGAGTGCGGGTTGTGGCCCGGTGTTGCCCGGGTATAAGTGTCGCCGCGGTGATCATTGTAACTGTGTGGCGTGTGTGCTGAGTTTGAGCTCAGGGAAAGTTGTTCGAGCACCGGAAAAACCACATCATCGTGTCCCTGTTCTTCTTCCTTCCCTTCCCCTTGCTTTCTTGAGTGAACCACGGCGACTGAGAGAGCACGGCGGAGCGCGGCGAGGGACTGGCGGTTCCAACACACGGGGGGTAGAGTTTGAAAATTGCCCTATAGTGCCGGTTTGTGTCACAAACCGGTACTATAGGTCAGACCCCTTTAGTACCAGTTCGTGGCACAAACCGGTAATAAAGGTTAGCCCTTTAGTACCGGTTTGTGTCACGAACCGGTACTAAAGGTGATCGTGGGGCCCCGACCTGACGCCAGCCTGCCATCACCCCTTTAGTATCGGTTCATGGCACGAACCAGTACTAAAGGTTCAACACGAACCGACATTAATGCATAGCCGTTCGAACCGGCACTAATGGTACAATTAGTGCCTGCTCAAATTCAAACCGGCACTAATGTGCTTCACGTTTGACCCTTTTTCTACTAGTGATGGTATAGTGATTGCTTTTTGATCTTCAGGAAGAACCCTGTTCATTGAATCCGATTCAACTAAAGTTGGAGATACTGACACCCGCCAGCCACCTGTGTGCAAAGCACGCCGGTAGAACCAGTCTCATGAACGCGGTCATGTAATGTCGGTTCGGGCCGCTTCATCCAACAATACCGCCGAATCAAGAAACAACTAGTGATGGCAAGCAATATGTATATACCCACGCCTACAACTCCTTTGCGTTCTACTCATGCATATAACATCTACGCATAGACCTGGCTCAGATGCCACTGTTGGCGAACGCAGTATTTCAAAAAAAATCATACGATCACGCAAGATCTATCTAGGGATGCATAGCAACGAGAGGGGAGAGTGTGTCTACGTACCCTCGTAGACCGAAAGTGGAAGCGTTGAATAACGCGATTGATGCAGTCAAACGTCTTCGCGATCCAACCGATCAAGTACCGAACGCATGGCACCTCCGCGATCTGCACACGTTCAGCTCGGTGATGTCCCTCGAACTCTAGATCCAGCTGAGGCCGAGGGAGAGTTTTGTTAGCATGACGGCATGTTGACGGTGATGATGAAGTTATCGACACAGTGCTTCGCCTAAGCACTACGAGAATATGACCAAGGTGGAAATCTGTGGAAGGGGGCACCGCACATGGCTAAGAAATCAACTTGTGTGTCTATGGGGTGCCCCCTTCCCCGTATATAAAGGAGTGGAGCAGGAGGTCGGCCGGCCTCATAGGGCGCGCCCCAAGGGGGGAATACTACTCCTACTAGGAGTAGGTTCCCCCCTTTCCTAGTCCAACTAGGAGGGGGAAGGAAAGGGAAGCGGGGAAGAAGGAAAGGGGGGGTCGGCCCCCCTCCCCAATTTAGATTGGGCTTGGGGGTAGCGCCCCTCCTCTTGGCCGCCTCCTCCTCTCTTCCACTAAAGCCCATGAAGGCCCATTAAACCCCCGGGGGGTTTTGGTAAACCCCCGGTACTCCGGAAAATGCCCGAACCTATCCGAAACCTTTCCGGTGTCCAACCATAACCTTCCAATATATCAATCTCTATGTCTCGACCATTTCGAGACTCCTCGTCATGTCCATGATCACATCCGGGACTCCGAACAACCTTCGGTACATCAAATCACATAACTCACAATACATATCGTCATCGAATGTTAAGCGTGCGGACCCTACGGGTTCGAGAACTATGTAGACATGATCGAGACTCATCTCCGGTCAATAACCAATAGCGGAACCTGGATGCCCATATTGGTTCCTACATATTCTACGAAGATCTTTATCGGTCAAACCGCATAACAATATACATTGTTCCCTTTGTCATAAGTATGTTACTTGCCCGAGATTCAATCGTCGGTATCATCATACCTAGTTCAATCTTTACTCATTCCATAATGCAACATCCAGCAACTAAATCATTAGTCACATTGCATGCAAGGCTTATAGTGATGTGCATTATCGAGAGGGCCCAGAGATACCTCTCCGACAATCGGAGTGAAAAATCCTAATCTTGATCTATGCCAACTCAACAAACACCATTGGAGACACCTATAGAGCATCTTTATAATCACCCAGTTACATTGTGACGTTTGATAGCACACTAAGTGTTCCTCCGGTATTCGGGAGTTGCATAATCTCATAGTCATAGAAACATGTATAAGTTATGGAGAAAGCAATAGCAATAAACTAAATAATCATAGTGCTAAGCTAACGGATGGGTCATGTCAATCACATCATTCTCTAATGATGTGATCCCTTTTATCAAACGACAACTCATGTCTATGGTTAGGAAACTTAACCATCTTTGATTAATGAGCTAGTCAAGTAGAGGCATACTAGTGACACTTTTTTTGTCTATGTATTCGCACATGTACTAAGTTTCCAGTTAATACAATTCTAGCATGAATAATAAACATTTATCATGATATAAGGAAATATAAATAACAACTTTATTATTGCCTCTAGGGCATATTTCCTTCAGAAGCTCTACTTCGGGTGCAAGGAAGCTTATTTCAGAAAAATTCATGTTAAAATCTCAGCGCAATCGGAGTTACGGATCTCCCGGAATATAACAAACGGTTTTCTGCTAGATCTATGGAACGAGAAATAGAAGAGAACAGAGACGGAGATCCAATCTCGGAGGGGCTCGCCGCCATAGAGACCAAGGACCAGAGGGGGAACTCTCCTTCCATCTTGGGGGATGCCAGGGAAGAATAATAAGGAGGTGGGGCCCTCTCACCCTCGCTTTCGGTGGCGCCGGAGTGCCGCCGGTGCAACAATCGTGATGGCGATCTACATCAACAATTTTGCTACCGTCAACACCAACTTTCTCCCCCTCTATGCAGTGGTGTAACACCTCTTCTCCCCGTTGTAATCTCTACTTAAACATGGTGCTCAACTCCATATATTATTTCCCAATGATCTATGGTTATCCTATGATGTTTGAGTAGATCCGTTTTGTCCTGTGGGTTAATCGTGATCTTGGTTGGTATGATTGTATATTTTATTTATGGCGCTATTCTACGGTGCCCTTCGTTCTCGCGCAAACATGAGGGGGGCCCGCTGTAGGGTGTTGCAATATGTTCATGGTTCGCTTATGGTGGGTTGCGAGAGTGACAGAAGCTTAAACCCAAGTAGGTGGGCTATGGCGTATGGGATAAAGAGGACTTGATACTTGATGCTATGGTTGGGTTTCACGACCTTAATGATCATTAGAAGTTGCGGATGCTTGCTAGAGTTCCAATCATAAGTGCATATGATCCAAGTAGATAAAGTATGTTAGCTCATGCCTCTCCCTCATATAGAATTGCAGGAATGATTACTGGTACTTGTTATCGATTGCCTAGGGATAGATAACTTTCTTGTTGGCACAAATCCTTTTACTAAACACCTAACTTTTATTATCTTGCAAAGTCATTCTAGTTTCATTCTTGCAAAATTGTTCTAGCATCACTCCTACAAAATAGTTTCATACATGTTCTAGGTAAAGCAAACGTTAAAGTGTGCATAGAGTTGTATCGGTGGTCGATAGAACTTGAGGGAATATTTGTTCTGCCTTTAGCTCCTCGTTGCGTTCGACACTCTTATTTATCGAAGAAGGCTACAAACGATCCCCTATACTTGTGGGTTATCAAGTCCTTTTTCTAGCACCGTTGCCGGGGAGTTATAGCATGGGGTGAATATTCTCATGTGTGCTTGTTTGCTTTATCACAAAGTAGTTTTTATTTCTTGTTCTAAGTTGTTCCCTATATTTAGTTATGGATATGGAACACGAAATACCCAAAAAAATAGTTGTACCTGCTACTCATGGAGATGGCGAACCTCCTAAAACCCTCGATGATCGTTATGTGAAAGTTATTATGCACTACTTTGATAATCCTGAGAAAACTCCATTCAACTATATAATGGGAGTAACGTTGGAAAAACGTGAATACTTTAGGGATTATCGCTTGACTCATAAAGGGAAATTGTTATGGGATCAAATTCATATGTTGAAATGGTATGCTTGGAATCTATGCTTGAGATATGATTATACTTGTTGCTCTAGGATGAATGCTCCACATCTTCCCTTTTAATGCAAATTTAATGATAATGAAATCTTAGCTTCTTATTCTAATGGTATATATGATTACTATGATGAGGAACGAATAGAAGAATTTATTGCTTTTAAGGGTGCTTATGAAATTGCTTCTTTGATTGAAAAGTATGATGCTACTCTTTACAAATCTGAAAAATTTCCTATACTTAAATATTGTTATGATAATTATGCTTCTAATGAAGAAAATATGCCCTAGAGGCAATTATAAAGTTATTATTTATTTCCTTATATCATGATAAATGTTTATTATTCATGCTAGAATTGTATTAACCGGAAACATAATACATGTGTGAATACATAGACAAAGAGAGTGTCACTAGTATGCCTCTACTTGACTAGCTCATTGATCAAAGATGGTTATGTTTCCTAACCATAGACATGAGTTGTCATTTGATTAACGGGATCACATCATTAGGAGAATGATGTGATTGACTTGACCCATTCCGTTAGCATAGCACTTGATCGTTTAGTTTGTTGCTATTGCTTTCTTCATAACTTATACATGTTCCTATGACTATGAGATTATGCAACTCCCGTTTACCGGAGGAACACTTTATGTGCTACCAAACGTCACAACGTAACTGGGTGATTATAAAGGTGCTCTATAGGTGTCTCCGAAGGTACTTGTTGGGTTGACGTATTTCGAGATTAGGATTTGTCACTCCGACTGTCGGAGAGGTATCTCTGGGCCCTCTCGGTAATGCACATCACTCAAGCCTTGCAAGCATTGCAACTAATAAGTTAGTTGCGGGATGATGTATTACGGAACGAGTAAAGAGACTTGCCGGTAACGAGATTGAACTAGGTATTGAGATACCGACGATCGAATCTCAGGCAAGTAACATACCGATGACAAAGGGAACAACGTATGTTGTTATGTGGTCTGACCGATAAAGATCTTCGTAGAATATGTGGGAGCCAATATGAGCATCCAGGTTCCGCTATTGGTTATTGACCGGAGACGTGTCTCGGTCATGTCTACATTGTTCTTGAACCCGTAGGGTCCGCACGCTTAAGGTTTTGATGACAGTTATATTATGAGTTTATGAGTTTTGATGTACCAAAGGAGTTTGGAGTCCCGGATGAGATCGGGGACATGACAAGGAGTCTCGAAATGGTCGAGACGTAAAGATCGATATATTGGACGACTATATTCGGACATCGGAAAGGTTCCGAGTGATTCGAGTATTTTTTTCGGAGTACCGAAGAGTTACGGGAATTCGCCGGGGAGTATATGGGCCTTATTGGGCCATACGGGAATAGAGGAGAGAGGCCAAAAGGAAGGAGGCGCGCGCCCCCCCTCTGGTCCGAATTGGACAAGGAGTGCAGCCAACTTTTCCTTGTTCCTCTCCCCCTCTTTCCTTCTGTCCTACTCCAACAAGGGAAGGAGGAGTCCTACTCCCGGTGGGAGTAGGAATCCCCCCTTGGCGCGCCCTCCTCCTAGGCCGGCCGCCTCCCTCCCTTGATCCTTTATATACGGGGGCAGGGGGGCACCCCATAGACACAATAATTGATCATTGATCTCTTAGCCGTGTGCGGTGCCCCCCTCCACCATCAAGATCGTCACCACGCCGTCGTGCTGACGGAACTCTTCCCCGACATTCTGCTGGATCGGAGTCCGGGGATCGTCATCGAGTTGAACGTGTGCTAGAACTCGGAGGTGCCGTAGTTTCGGTGCTTGATCGGTCGGGCCGTGAAGACGTACAACTACATCAACCGCATTGTTATAACGCTTCCGCTTCCGGTCTACGAGGGTACGTAGACAACACTCTCCCCTCTCGTTGCTATGCATCACCATGATCTTGCGTGTGCGTAGGAAATTTTTTCAAATTACTACGTTACCCAACCATGGCATCCGAGCCTAGGTTTTATGCGTTGATGTTGTGCACGAGTAGAACACAAGTGAGTTGTGGGCGATATAAGTCATACTGCTTACCAGCATGTCATACTTTGGTTCGTCGGTATTGTTGGATGAAGCGGCCCGGACCGACATTACGCGTACGCTTACGCGAGACTGGTTCTACCGACGTGCTTTGCACACAAGTGGCTGGCGGGTGTCAGTTTCTCCAACTTTAGTTGAACCGAGTGTGGCTACGCCCGGTCCTTGAGAAGGTTAAAATAGCACCAACTTGACAAACTATCGTTGTGGTTTTGATCCGTAGGTAAGAACAGTTCTTGCTAAGCCCGTAGCAGCCACGTAAAACTTACAACAACAAAGTAGAGGATGTCTAACTTGTTTTTGCAGGGCATGTTGTGATGTGATATGGTCAAGACGTGATGAGATATAAGTTGTTGTATAAGATGATCATGTTTTGTTGAAGTTATCGGGAACTAACAGAAGCCTTATGGTTGTCTCTTTATTGCATAAGATGCAAGCGCCAAATAATTGCTTTACAATTATCGCTATGCGATTGCAATAGTTGCAAGAGCAATAGTTGGCGAGACGACCATGTGACGACACATTGATATAGATCAAGATGATGGAGATCATGGTGTCATGCCGGTGACGATGGAAATCATGACGATGTTTTGGAGATGGAGATCAAAGGCACAAGATGATGATGGCCATATCATGTCACATTTTTTGATTGCATGTGATGTTTATCTTTTATGCATCTTATCTTGCTTTATTTGATGGTAGCATTATAAGATGATCTCTCACTAAATTTCAAGATAAAAGTGTTCTCCCTGAGTATGCACCGTTGCCAAAGTTCGTCATGCCCAGACACCACATGATGATCGGGTGTGATAAGCTCTACGTCCATCTACAACGGGTGTAAGCCAGTTTTACACACGCAGAAATACTCGGGTTAAACTTGATGAGCCTAGCATATGCAGATATGGCCTCGGAACACTGGAGACCGAAAGGTCGAGCGTGAATCATATAGTAGATATGATCAACATAGTGATGTTCACCATTGAAAGCTACTCCATTTCACGTGATGATCGGTTATGGTTTAGTTGATTTGGATCGCGTGATCACTTAGAATATTAGAGGGATGTCTTTCTAAGTGGGAGTTCTCAAGTAATATGATTAATTGAACTTTAATTTATCATGAACTTAGTCCTGGTAGTATTAGCATATCTATGTTGTAGATCAATTGCTCGCGATATTGCTCCCCGTTTAATTTTTTATATGTTCCTAGAGAAAACTATGTTGAAAAATGTTTGTAGCAATGATGCGGATTGGATCCGTGATCTGAGGATTAACCTCATTGCTGCACAGAAGAATTATGTCCTTGATACACCGCTAGGTGACAGACCTATTGCGGGAGCAGATGCAGACGTTATGAACGTTTGGCTAGATCAATATGATGACTACTTGATAGTTTAGTGTACCATGCTTAACGGCTTAGAATCGGGACTTCAAAGACGTTTTGAACGTCATGGACCATATGAGATGTTCTAGGAGTTGAAGTTAAATATTTCAAGCAAATACCCGAGTTGAGAGATATGAAGTCTCCAACAAGTTCTATAGCTAAAAGATGGAGGAGAATCGCTCAACTAGTGAGCATGTGCCCAGATTGTCTGAGTACTACAATCGCTTGAATCAAGTGGGAGTTAATCTTCCAGATAAGATAGTGATTGACAGAATTCTCTAGTCACCATCACCAAGTTACTAGAACTTCGTGATGAACTATAGTATCCAAGGGATGACGAAAACGATTCCCGAGCTCTTCGTGATGTTGAAATCGACGAAGGTAGAAATCAAGAAAGAGCATCAAGTGTTGATGATTGACAAGAACACTAGTTTCAAGAAAAGGGCAAAGGGAAAGAAAGGGAACTTCCAGTAGAATGACAAGCAAGTTGTCACTCCCGTGAAGAAGCCCAAAGCTGGACCAAAGCCTGAAATTGAGTTCTTCTACTGCAAAGGAAATGATCACTGGAAGCGGAGATTCCCTGAATATTTGGTGGATAAGAAAGATGGCAAAGTGAACAAAGGGTATATTTGATATACAGGTTATTGATGTGTGCCTTACTAGTGTTTATAGTAGCCTCTGAATATTTGATACTTGTTCGGTTGCTAAAATTAGCAACTCGAAATGGGAGTTGCAGAATGAACAGAGACTAGTTAAGGGTGAAGTGACGATGTGTGTTGGAGGTGGTTCCAAGATTGATATGATCATCATCGCACACTCCCTATACTTTCGGGATTAGTATTGAACCTAAATAAGTGTTATTTGGTGTTTGTGTTGAGCATGAATATGATTTGATCATGTTTATTGCAATACGGTTATTCATTTAAGTAAGAGAATAAATTGTTATTCTGTTTACATGAATAAAACCTTATATGGTTACACACCCAACGAAAATGGTTCGTTGGATCTCGATCGTAGTGATACACATATTCATAATATTGAAACCAAAAGATGCAAAGTTAATAATGATAGTGCAACTTATTTGTGGCACTGTCGTTTAGGTCATATTGGTGTAAAGCGCATGAAGAAAATCCATGTTGATGGGATTTTGGAATCACTTGATTATGAATCACTTGATGCTTGCGAACCATGCCTCATGGGCAAGATGACTAAGACTCCGTTCTCCGGAACAATGGAGCGAGCAACTGACTTATTGGAAATAATACATACTGATGTATGCGGTCCGATGAGTGTTAAGGCTCACGAAAGTATCGTTATTTTCTGACCTTCACAGATGATTTGAGCAGATATGGGTATATCTACTTAATGAAACACAAGTCTGAAACATTTGAAAAGTTCAAAGAATTTCAGAGTGAAGTGGAGAATCATCGTAACAAAATAAAAGTTTCTACGATATGATCGCAGAAGTAAAATATTTGAGTTACGAGTTTGGCCTTCAGTTAAAACAATGTGAAATAGTTTCACTACTCACGCCACCTAGAACACCACAGTGTAATGGTGTGTCCGAATGTCATAACCGTACTTTATTAGATATGGTGCGATCTATGATGTCTCTTACCGATCTACCACTATCGTTTTGGGGTTATGCATTAGAGACAGCTGCATTCACGTTAAATAGGGCACCATCTAAATCCATTGAGACGACACCGTATGAACTATGGTTTGGCAAGAAACCTAAGCTGTCGTTTCTTAAAGTTTGAGGTTGCAATGCTTATGTGAAAAAGTTTCAACCTGATAAGCTCAAACCCAAATCAGAGAAGTGCGTCTTCATAGGATACCCAAAAGTAACTGTTGGGTACACCTTCTATCACAGATCCGAAGGCAAGACATTTGTTCCTGAGAATGGATCCTTTCTGGAGAAGGAGTTTCTCTCGAAAGAAACAAGTGGGAGGAAAGTAGAACTTGATGAGGTAAATGTACCTACTCCCTTATTGGAAAGTAGTTCAACACAGATGAGGTAAATGTACTTCCTGTGACTACTACACCAATTAGTGAGGAAGCTAATGATGATGATCATGTAACTTCAGATCAAGTTACTACCGAACCTCGTAGGTAAACCAGAGTGATATCCGCACCAGAGTGGTACGGTAATCATGTTCTAGAGCCTACGAACTATGAGGAAGCGATGATGAGCCCAGATTCCACGAAATGGCTTGAGGCCATGAAATCTAAGATGAGACCCATGTATGAGAACAAAGTATGGACTTTGATTGACTTGCCCATTGATCGGTGAGCCATTGAGATTAAATGGATCTTTAAGAGGAAGACGGACGCTGATAGTAGTGTTACTATCTACAAAGCTAGAATTGTCGCAAAAAGGTTTTCGACAAGTTTAAGGTGTTGACTACGATGAGAGTTTCTCACTCGTATCTATGCTTAAGTCTGTCCAAATCATGTTAGCAATTGCCGCATTTTATGAAATCTGGCAAGTGGATAAACAAAACTGCATTCCTTAATGGATTTATTAAAGAAGAGTTGTATATGATGCAACCAGAAGGTTTTGTCAATCCTAAAGGTGCTAACAAAATATGCAAGCTCCAGCGATCCATCTATGGACTGGTGCAAGCATCTCGGAGTTGGAATATACGCTTTGATAAGTTGATCAAAGCATATAGTTTTATACAGACTTGCGGTGAAGCCTGTATTTACAAGAAAGTGAGTGGGAGCACTACAACATTTTTGATAAGTATATGTGAATGACATATTGTTGATCGGAGATAATGTACAATTATTCTGCAAAGCATAAAGGAATGTTTGAAAGGAGTTTTTCAAAGAAAGACCTCTGTGAAGCTACTTACATATTGAGCATTAAGATCTATAGAGATATATCAAGACACTTGATAAGTTTTTCAATGAGTACATACCTTGACAAGATTTTGAAGTAGCTCAAAATGGAACAGTCAAAAAGGAGTTCTTGCCTGTGTTACAAGGTGTGAAGTTGAGTAAGACTCAAAACCCGACCATGGCAGAAGATAGAGAGAGAATGAAAGGCATTCCCTATGCCTCAGCCATAGGTTCTATAAAGTATGCCATGCTGCGTACCAGACCTATTGTATACTTGCCCTGAGTTTGGCAAGGGAGTACAATAGTGATCTAGGAGTAGATCACTGGACATTGGTCAAAATTATCCCTAGTTGAATAAGGATATGTTTCTCGATTATGGAGGTGACAAAAGGTTCGTCGTAAAGGGTTACGTCGATGCAAGTTTTGACACTGATCCAGATGACTCTAAGTCTCAATCTGGATACATATTGAAAGTGGGAGCAATTAGCTAGAGTAGCTCCGTGCAGAGCATTGTTGACATAGAAATTTTCAAAATACGTACGGATCTGAATGTGGCAGACCCGTTGACTAAACTTCTATCACAAGCAAAACATGATCACACCTTAGTACTCTTTGGGTGTTAATCACATAGTGATGTGAACTAGATTATTGACTCTAGTAAACCCTTTGGGTGTTACTCACATGTCGATGTGAACTATGGGTGTTAATCACATGGTGATGTGAACTATTGGTATTAAATCACATGGTGATGTGAACTACATTATTGACTCTAGTGCAAGTGGGAGACTGAAGGAAATATGCCCTAGAGGCAATGATAAAGTTATTATTTATTTCCTTATATCATGATAAATGTTTATTATATATTCATGCTAAAATTGTATTAACCGGAAACATAATACATGTGTGAATACATAGACAAACAGAGTGTCACTAGTATGCCTCTACTTGACTAGCTCGTTGATCAAAGATGGTTATGTTTCCTAACCATAGACATGAGTTGTCATTTGATTAACGGGATCACATCATTAGGAGAATGATGTGATTGACTTGACACATTCCGTTAGCATAGCACTTGATCGTTTAGTTTGTTGCTATTGCTTTCTTCATAACTTATACATGTTCCTATGACTATGAGATTATGCAACTCCCGTTTACCGGAGGAACACTTTATGTGCTACCAAATGTCACAACGTAACTGGGTGATTATAAAGGTGCTCTATAGGTGTCTCCGAAGGTACTTGTTGGGTTGACGTATTTCGAGATTAGGATTTGTCACTCCGACTGTCGGAGAGGTATCTCTGGGCCCTCTCACATCACTCAAGCTTTGCAAGCATTGCAACTAATAAGTTAGTTGCGGGATGATGTATTACGGAACGAGTAAAGAGACTTGCCGGTAACGAGATTGAACTAGGTATTGAGATACCGACGATCGAATCTCAGGCAAGTAACATACCGATGACAAAGGGAACAACATATGTTGTTATGCGGTCTGACCGATAAAGATCTTCGTAGAATATGTGGGAGCCAATATGAGCATCCAGGTTCCGCTATTGGTTATTGACCGGAGACGTGTCTCGGTCATGTCTACATTGTTCTCGAACCCGTAGGGTCCGCACGCTTAAGGTTTCGATGACAGTTATATTATGAGTTTATGAGTTTTGATGTACCAAAGGAGTTTGGAGTCCCGGATGAGATCGGGGACATGACGAGGAGTCTCGAAATGGTCGAGACGTAAAGATCGATATATTGGACGACTATATTCGGACATCGGAAAGGTTCCGAGTGATTCGGGTATTTTTCGGAGTACCGGAGAGTTACGGGAATTCGCCGGGGAGTATATGGGCCTTATTGGGCCATACGGGAATAGAGGAGAGAGGCCAAAAGGAAGGAGCCCCCCCCCCCCCCCCCGCCCCCCTCTGGTCCGAATTGGACAAGGGGTGCAGCCCACTTTTCCTTGTTCCTCTCGCCCTCTTTCCTTCTGTCCTACTCCAACAAGGGAAGGAGGAGTCCTACTCCCGGTGGGAGTAGGACTCCCCCCTTGGCGCGCCCTCCTCCTAGGCCGGCCGCCTCCCTCCCTTGATCCTTTATATACGGGGGCAGGGGGGCACCCCATAGACACAATAGTTGATCATTGATCTCTTAGCCGTGTGCGGTGCCCCCCCTCCACCATAATCCTCGATAATATTGTAGCGGTGCTTAGGCGAAGCCCTGCGACGGTAGAACATCAAGATCGTCACCACGCCGTCGTGCTGACGGAACTCTTCCCCGACATTCTGCTGGATCGGAGTCCGGGGATCGTCATCGAGTTGAACGTGTGCTAGAACTCGGAGGTGCCGTAGTTTCGGTGGTTGATCGGTCGGGCCGTGAAGACGTACGACTACATCAACCGCGTTGTTATAACGCTTCCGCTTCCGGTCTACGAGGGTACGTAGACAACACTCTCCCCTCTCGTTGCTATGCATCACCATGATCTTGCGTGTGCGTAGGAAATTTTTTGGAATTACTACGTTACCCAACATATAATGCCTATGTTAAACCATATATTGAGGACTCCTCCACTGTCCAAGAAGAGACTAACATTTTGCAGGAGTCTATGGAAGAAGAAAATGATGAAACTGTGAGCTCATTGGATGAAAAGAATGAGGAGGAGAGCGAAGAACAAATGGAGGAAGAGCGGATTAGCTACCCGTGCCCACCTTCTAATGAGAGTAACTCTTCAACTCATACATTATTTAATGCCCCTTCGTTCTTACCGAAGGATGAATGCTATGATAATTGTTATGATCCCGTTGATTCATTTGAAATATCCCTTTTTGATGAACTTGATGCTTGTTATGCTTGTGGCCAAGATGCCAATGTGAATTATGCTTATGGATATGAACTTGCTATATTTCCTTATGTTAAGAATGACATTGTTGCTATTGCACCCGCACATGATAGTCCTATTATCTTTTTGAATTCTCCCAACTACACTATATCGGAGAAGTTTGCTCTTGTTAAGGATTATATTGATGGGTTGCCTTTTACCGTTGCACATGATGATTTTGATGAATATAATATGCACGTGCTTGCTGCTCCTACTTGAAATTATTATGAGAGAGGAACTACATCTCCGCCTCTTTATGTTTCCAACACAATAAAGTTGCAAGAAACTGCTTATGATATGTATTGGCCTTTATGTGATGTGCATGAATTATTCTTGTATGACATACCGATGCATAGGAAGAGAGTTAGACTTCATCATTACTTGATATATGTTGCTTTGTGCTCATTACTAAATTCCAAATCATTGTTAATTAAAATTGGCTTTGATATACCTTGGGATCTGGGTGGATTCATTACTTGAGCACTTTATGCCTAGCTTAATGGCTTCAAAGAAAGCGCTGCCAGGGAGACAACCCGGAAGTTTTAGAGAGTCATTTATTTCTGTTGAGTGCTTTTATAAAGTTTAAAAACAAAAAAATATAGAGGGGAACCCAAAAAAATTCAAAAAGGAAAATGAAAGTGAGAGAGACAAGCATTGTTGAAGTGGGGGAGCTCCTTGAACTTTGTTCATGCTCACGAAAACTTTGTGAATCTTAATTACAGAAACTTTTCAACAAAAAAATTATCCCCTTGTGCAATTTCATTGTATTATAAAAATAATGTGCCAAGGTTTGCCTTTAGGATGATTAAATTGCTTGTTGGTTTGTGCGGTACAAAATAGAAACTTTGGCTGTAGTGCTCAATTATATTTTTTTACTGGAATGTCAAACGGTTCTGAAACTTTTTGCACTGTCTTTACATATAAAATTTTTATTTTGTCCTAATTTTTCAGAATTTTTTGAGTTACAGAAGTATGGTTGATGTTCAAATCTTTACAGACTGTCCTGTTTTCACATATTGCTGTTATAGCTTCGTTATTTGCGTATGTTTGAATTCTTGTTGAAGCCTCCATGAATTGGGACCATAATATTGTGATAGCATACAGTGGGTAATGTTTGTTTATAATTATACAATAATGTTGCAGTAGTACATGATGGGATTTCATTGCCATATTCACTAACCCCGCCACTAAAAGTTCGGTTGAGTTTTGTGTGGATGAAGTGATCAAAGATTGAGGAGGTCTCGATATGAGGAGAAGGAGGAGAGGCAAGAGCTCAAACTTGGGGATGACCAAGGCACCCCAAGTAAATATTCAAGGAGACTCAAGCGTCTAAGCTTGGGGATGCCCTGGAAGGCATCCCATCTTTCTTCAACAAATATCGGTATGTTTTCGGATTCGTTTTGTTCATGTGATATGTGTAAATCTTGGAGCGTCTTTTGCATTTAGTTTTCACTTTTCTTTCATGCACCATGCTGGTATGAGATAGTCCATGGTTGATTTATAGAATTCTCATTGCACTTCACTTATATCTTTTGAGTATGGCTTTATAGAATGCTTCATGTGCTTCATTTATATCATTTGAAGTTTGGATTGCCTGTTTCTCTTCACATAGAAAACTGTTATTTGAAGAATGCTCTTTTGCTTCACTTATATTTATTAGAGCATGGTATTTTGTAGAAATAATTAAACTCTCATGCTTCACTTAGATCTATTTAGAGAGTCAACAGGAATTGGTCAATTGCATGGTTAGTCATAAAATCCTACATAAAACTTATGGATCACTGAATATGATATGTTTGATTCCTTGCATTAGTATTGCGATATAGAGATGATAATATGTGGGAGGTACTACTAAATGGTTGTGTTTAGTAGGAATATTGGTGTAAAGGTTTGTGATTCCCGAAGCATGAACGTATAGTCTCTCGTTATGCTATGAAGTTGGAGCATGATTTATTATTGATTGTCTTCCTTACGAGTGGCGGTCGGGGACGAGCGATGGTCTTTTCCTACTAATCTATCCCCCTAGGGGCATGCGTAGTACTACTTTGCTTCGAGGGCTAATAAGCTTTTTCAATAAGTATATGAGTTCTTTATGACTAATGTGAGTCCATGGAATATACACACTCTTACCTTTTCGCAATTTTCTAGCCTCTACGGTACCGTGCATTGCCCTTTCTCACATCGAGACATGGTGCAAACTTCGCAGGTGCAACCAAACCCTGTGATATGATACACTCTATCACACATAAGCCTTGTTATATATTCCTCAAAACAACCACCATACCTACCTATTATGGCTTTTCCATGGCCATTCCGAGATATACTGCCATGCAACTTCCACCGCTTCCGTTTGATGAATTGAGCATTCATTGTCATATTGCTTTGCATGATCATATAGCTGACATAGTAGTTGTGGCTCAGCCACCGTTCATCATTTTTCATACATGTCATGCTAGATCATTGCACATCCTGGTACATGCCAGAGGCATTCATACAGAGTCATACTTTGTCATATGTATCGAGTTGTAATTTTTATTTCTTTTGAGTTATAAGTAAATAGAAGTGTGATGATCATCATTATTCATTTTTAGAGTAGTGCCCCAGTGAGGAAAGGATGATGGAGATATGATTTCCCCACAAGTCGGGATGAGACTCCGGACAATGAGAGAAGAAAAAAATAAAAAATAAAAATAAACAAAGAGAGAAGGGGCATTGTTAGTATCCTTTACCACACATGGTGCTTCAAAGTAGCACCATGTTTTCCATATGGAGAGTCTCCTGTGTTGTCATTTTCATATACTACTGAGAATTTTTTATTATAGGATTAGATGCACACCCACTTAGTTTTCATATTGAGCTTTCATACACTTATAGCTCTTAGTGCATTCGTTGCATGGCAATCCCTACTCCTCGCATTGATATCAATTGGTGGGCATCTCCATAGCCCGTTGGTTAGCCGCGTCGATGTGAGACTTTCTTACTTTTTTGTCTTCTTTATATTTACCCCTATCATCATACTCTATTCCACCCGTAGTGCTATATCCATGGCTTGCACTCATCTATTGCGTGAGAGTTGAAAAAGCTTAAGCGCGTTAAAAAGTATGAACCAATTGCTCGGCTTGTCATCGGGGTTGTGCATGATAAATACTTTGTGTTAAGAAGACAGAGCATAACAAGACTATATGATTTTGTAGGGATAGCTTTCTTTAGTATTGATATTTTGAAAGACATGATTGTTTGTTGGGATGCCTGAGTATTGATGTTTTTATGTCAAATTATAGACTATTGCTTTGAATCACTTATGTCTTAATATTCATGCCATGATTAGATATATGATCAAGTTTATGCTAGGTACCATTCCACATCAAAAAATATCTTTTTTATCATTTACCTGCTCGAGGACGAGCAGGAATTAAGATTGGGGATGACGATACGTATCCGTCGTATCTATTATTTTTGATTGTTTCATGCCAATACTATACAACTTTCACATATTTTTGGCAACTTTTTATATGATTTATTGGACTAACCTATTGATCCAGTGCACAGTGCCATTTCCTGTTTTCTACATGTTTTTTTATCGCAGAGTATCCATATCAAACGAAATCCAAATGCAATAAAATTTTACGAAGAATTATTTTGGAATATATGTGATTATTGGGAGTTTAAATCACCGCAAATGGAGGCCCACACAGACCACAAGACACCTGGGCGCGCCAGAGGCCCCTGGCGTGTGGTGGTGGGTTGTGCCCTCCTCGAACATCAGTTGGAGCTCTACTTCGGGTGCAAGGAAGCTTATATCCGGGGAAAAATCTTGTTAAAATCTCAGCGCAATCGGAGTTACGGATCTCCCAAAATATAAGAAACGGTTTCCGGCCAGATCTGGGGAACGTGAAATAGAAGAGAACGGAGAGGGAGATCCAATCTCGAAGGGGCTTCCGCCCCTCCTTCGCCATGGAGACCAAGGACCAGAGGGAGAACTCTCCTCCCATCTAGGGGGAGGCCAAGGAAGAAGAAGGAGGGGGCGCTCTCCCCCTCGCTTCCGGTGGCGCCGGAGTGCCCTCGGGGCAATGATCGGGATGGCGATCTACATCAACAATCTTGCTACCGTCAACTCCAACTTTCTCCCCCTCTATGCAGTGGTGAAACACCTCTTCTCCCTGTTGTAATCTCTACTTAAACATGGTGCTAAACTCCATATATTATTTCCCAGTGATCTATGGTTATCCTATGATGTTTGAGTAGATCTGTTTTGTCATGTGGGTTAATTGTGATCTTGGTTGGTATGATTGTATATTTTATATATGGTGTTGTCCTACGGTGCCCTCTGTTTTCGCGCAAACATGAGGGGCCCCCGCTGTAGGGTGTTGCAATAAGTTCATGATTCACTTATGGTGGGTTGCGAGAGTGATAGAAGCTTAAACCCGAGTAGGTGGGCTATGGCGTATGGGATAAAGAGGACTTGATACTTAATGCTATGGTTGGGTTTCACGACCTTAATGATCTTTGATAGTTGCGGATGCTTGCTAGAGTTCCAATCATAAGTGCATATGATCCAAGTAGAGGAAGTATGTTAGCTCATGCCTCTCCCTCATATATAATTGCAAGAATGATTGCCGGTACTTGTTATCGATTGCCTAGGGACAAATAACTTTCTTGTTGACACAAACCCTTTTATTAAACACCGAACTTTTATTATCTTGCAAAGTACTTCTAGTGTTATTCTTGCAAAATAGTTCTATCATCACTCCTAAAAAATAGTTTCATACCTGTTCTAGGTAAAGCAAACGTTAAAGTGTGCGTAGAGTTGTATCGGTGGTCGATAGAACTTGAGAGAATATTTGGTCTGCCTTTAGCTCCTCGTTGAGTTCAACACTCTTATTTATCGAAGAAGGCTACAAACGATCCCCTATACTTGTGGGTTATCAGCAGAAAGAGGTTGGACTAAAAAAGAACAACGTCGTTTCTATTGTAAGAAGGAATCAATTGATCATTTATTGTTTGAATGCAACTTTGTTAGATTGATCTGGCAAGTTGTTTCCTATGCTTTGGGCTTGAGTAGATGCCCTAATGTTAAGAGTGACATGTTTGGAGTGTGGATTAAGTATTTTGAAAGTCCATGATAAGTAGGTGTTATGTGGTGGAGAAGCCATTTGCTGGACTACCTGGAATAGCTAAAATAATGCATGTTTTGCAAAGAAATTTTCTGCAAAAGTAATTTTCAATATGTGTTGCAATATCAACTGTTGGGGTGTTTTGCGGAAAAACCAAGGGTGGAGAGGCATTGAAGCTAGATTTACCATTATTAAGGTGTTGTAGGACGCATTTTCGAGAAGTCAAGGTTGGATAACTAGGAGAATAATTGAAAGATGATGGAAGGTGTAACAGGACTGGATTTGGTACTCATGCCGTACTTGCTCTGGTCTTTTGTTCTGAGCAACAAAGATGTGAGCTACTTTGTCTAATAGCTGATGTTGTGCTGGTTTGAAAAAGGTTTCAAGTTTGATGTTTATTGGGCCTTAGATTGGCCTCAATTCTTGTAATATTTTGTAGTTTGTCTTGAGGGCGCACCAATTTATGTAGCTAGGCTAGTGCCATCTTTTGTTGCCTTCTACTCCCTCCGTCTATTATGGGACAGAGGGATTAGTTTATTATGCTATTATTCTTTTGTTATTGTAAAAAATATGTAATGTGGAATTTTTAAAATTAAATTTGACAAGCGGGGGCTCATTGTTTAAAGAAAAACCCACACAAAATAGCAAGGCTTAAGACAAGCCAAACAAAGATGAATAAAAGAGGGGATATCAACAAAGCCTAACACACCGTAAAAAAACAAAACTCCTTTCATCACGTGTGAAAACAAGGGCATGTAAGGGTTCTTCCTTAGATCCATTGTCGTCGCCGATTCTCTGCACCTCTGGGTACCTTCCGACGCTGATGAGGTGGGGCGAACCCCATTCTTTGTTGTCTCAGTTAAGTATGGCTGACGGTGATGGGGCATGACACTATCGGCAGCAAGGAATAAGACCTCCATGTCATGTCCTTGTTCCGGCGATGCTATTTCGCATCTGTGGAGAGCATGTGGCGCTTTAGTCGGGGCTAGATCTTGGATCTCATTTCTATATATATTTTGTTTAGGTGATCGGCGGCGCCATGTGGAGGAGATGATGTCGCTAGTGGCGGACCGTCAGTGGGACAATTCCGGGCTTTCCCTCCCCCCTTCCTAGAGGAAATTTTGCCAAATATGCTTCTGCTAATCACTCTTCTAATCCTTCGGTGTATGTGATCACTCTTGTTTTTCTATGGCATACACTCATTTGGCCTCCCCTAATGTTTGGTTCACGCTCCTCCAATTGATGTCGTAGCGTGTTCTTTTTCTCCGGTTCCTTCTCCGCCCAAAGAGGCTTAGCAGATGGTCTTCTGCTGCTGCTTCAAACTCCTGGGCTTCAACAAAATTGTTCCCCTCACACGGAGGCCCAAAACGGCAACATACTTTGTTCACGACACCACATCGATATCTTGAACTTTAAATATCGGGTCCATGATGGTTACTTCCCCCTTGCACATCGACATCATGAACCTTAAATATCACTGTATCGATACCAGCAAATGAGTTGTCATGAGGACCAATCATAATCAACATATACTTGTTTTGAAAAAAAAACTAAATTCAAGCATGATTATTAAGCATTAAACCTGAACTTTACAACTCAATCCGTCAACCATCCGTAGAAACATCTGCACGAAAGAAGAGACTCAAAACTAGACCCATGTCTATAATTGACACTGCTGAACCTCGAAATTATAGCTTTCACAGTCAAACTTAGAGCAAGGAAAATCAACAGAGCCGGGTTTTTTTTGGTAGAACTGCATGAAATATTGCATACGAGACACCTAGTTTTATGGGTGAAGAAAAACAAGTTGCTGATCTTCTATGGTATGCATTTTTGTCAACATAATTCTATATACCGATCACTGAACTTTTATGGGGTACTGATTACCTTTGTTTGGAACGAAACTTTCTGCTAAATCATAAGTCCTATATATCCTAAAAATTATGATGCCATTCGTATCTACTGAAACTACTCTAAGCTCGAGTGTTTTTCCAACGAGATGTCAAACATGCTTTCATTCATAGTGGTGTCCACGAAATACATTTTCAGGCTAAACATGACTTGAACACAAACCGTGAAAAGTTCTTATGCTGATCCTTTCATAGCATAAAGATCCAAGAGACTAGCATTGAGATAGACCATGCTTCAACAAGAAGGTATTTACGGACTGATTTGCATTCAAGAGGTTGGTATATCACTACAATGAATCAGCTTCTATTAGCTGGCCATTACTACTACGTAATGCTAATTGACTATTAGTGGATTTTGGCATAGTTATTCCTGACATGTCTGAGAGTTTTGTCGGGTCTTTATCTAGCTACATGTCTGTGAGAAAATAGTGTAAAATCCTCAAATACACCTCTATTGACCGAGGAAAGGTAAGAGACCTCTCTTAGCTGCAGAACTGTAGCGACAACATATAATCCAAGGACACTACAAAGAAATACTAAGATCACTTTATCAGCACATGCAGTCTATCAGTTGATACAAAAAGGAAAAAACAGCCAAAATTTTGCGAACCTGGGAGAGTGGATTCATGGAGAACTCTGGGATGGAGAGGAAATCGTCCTCCCAAATGAACCCCTTAGTTCATCTAGCAGAAGAAGCGGTATCTCTGCTTTGAGACTTCAATTCAATTGGGAAAAAACAACATCCCCACATAAATTAGACGAAAACTATGGTAATAAAAGGAAAAATGGTTGTGCTTTTGCTGACACTGCATTTCACCCGATCGATACCTCACACATGTTCCATTTCAATTTAAGTTAGGAAAAAACTGTACTGTAGTGCCCAGAATTGCTCTTGCATTTCTGTCATATGAAACCATCAGCAAAAAACACTGCTATTGAAAAAAAAAAGGTGGCTTACTGCTAGCCACTGGCGATTAAATTGTAATTTCACAGCCAGCATTGACCATATATATGCAGGGTATGAAGAAAAAATTGTTGGATGTTTTAATTCTCTAAACTATGATGGCATTATTAGAATTAATCTTGACATGTGTTAAATACATGCAAGTGTGCATGTCACGTTACTAATAGGTCGTCAGGATTTGTTAAGTGGCCAAGTGATTTGGCCAAGGTAGTCAGCATGTATGCATAAGCTGTTAGCTGGTGATGCACTCCTAGAGAGATTCTAGGAGAAAGATAGGGCCATGCGTGACTTAGTTGAGATGTTGCCGAGTGATTCGGTCAAGTAGATTAGCATGTAGCTGCACGTAGCTAGGTGAGTGCACTGCTGGAAAAAGGGCCTTTGGTCGCGGTTCGCAACTGCCATTAGTCGCGGTTGCGCAACCGCGACCAAATAGGCGCGACTAAAGGACCCCCACTTTAGTCGCGGTTGCTTAAGAACCGCGACTAAAGGCCCGTCCACGTGGGCGCTAGGCGGCCGTCGGGGCGGAGGACCTTTAGTCGCGGTTCTTTTGGCCAACCGCGACTAAAGGCCGCCATAGGTTTAGGCCGCCACAGGTTTTTGAAAAAAAAAATGAAATTTATTTTTGAAATTTTTTTATTTTCAAATTTTTGAATTATTTTAACCTCTAGTCTGTAATCACCACCCCTCATCACTTCTCAATTTATTCTTTAATCACCCCTCATCATTCCAAATCATCTAACTTCCCGACCGGTCACCCATCCCTCTCACTACTCCAGCCCAAGCACGCTTAACTTCCGGATTCTATTCTCCCACGCTCCAAGTCTGCACTTGTTGTTTTCCTGACAATAGTAAGATGTCAATCCTATTAACCTTCAGGAATTTTGCTTGAGCATGAAGTGAAACATTTCACTGTTTGAGTTTGAAACTATTGTTTTAAAAAACAATAATTATTTAGTAACACTAATATTTCTTGAATAATTAGTTTGACCATTGTTTGACCACAGTTTGACCACAGTTGACCACAGTTTGACCAGATTTGACCAAAATTGAAATAATTAAAATAATTATTTAGTAACACTAATATTCTAGAATAATTAGTTTGACCATTGTTTGACCATAGTTTGCCCACTGTTTGAATATTTTTCAATTTTTTCCAATCTAAATCTTAAAAGCCCCGTAACTTTTTTTCTATTAGGTTTTTGAGGATTTTGAAAATGTTTAAACAAGGTTCCCCCGTTAAATTTGGATGTAACTTTTCGAGTAGATGATTTTTCATATAAAAAACCTTTTCATCCGAGTTAGTATGCAAAAGTTATGCCCATTTTTACAAATTTCAGAGAGATTTTGCAAATAAAGTCAAAATTCACATTTGCAAATTTTCCCAACAACTAGACCACATATCACATGAGAAACTTATTTTCTTTTTTTTTTGACATTTCCATTATTTTCTTTTATTTTTTTTATCGGGGGGGGGGGGGGGGGGTGGTAGAGTTTGAAAATAGGACCTTTAGTACCGGTTCGTGGCACGAACCGGGACTAAAGGTCTCAACCCCATTAGTTCCGGTTCGTGCCACAAACCGGGACTAAAGGGACTGGTATATATAGGGGAGGAGCTTTAGTCGCGGTTGGCCTGGCCAACCGCGACTAAAGCCCCTCACGTGCACCAGCTGACCACCGAGCGCCCTGGGCCCAGGCATTTGGTCGCGGTTCGTCTGCCGAACCGCGACTAAAGACTTCATTAGTCGCGGTTCGTACAGTTTCACGACTAATGGGGCTGGAAGGGAAGCCTCTTTTTCTACCAGTGGTGCATGGATCGGTGGAGTTAGTGGGTTAGTGGCCAAGCGTGGTGGCCGGGTTAGTGGGCGTGTCCAACTCCTTGTATATATATACCTGCGTTGAGTTAATGAAAAAGGTTAAGGCCAAGAGGGCCGAAGGAGAAAACATGTAGCGCCTCTGATTTTCACCGGAGACAAGGCAAAGCCAGCTTTCTCCTTGGTGAAGTGTGTGTGCGTGTGAGTTTCCCACCATGTGTGTGTGTGTGTGTTCTTGAGATAAGAACCCATAGAAGAGAAAAGAGAGAGCTGTGCGAGGCAGCTATAGGAAGAAGAAGCGGCGCTGAGAGGAGGCGGCGCCAACAGGCATCTCATGATCCTCATTTGAATTCCTTGTCTTCTGATAGCCCTTAACCAACGTAACACCTCTACTGGTAAAATAAAGCAGACAACAGTACATCTGTTGGTTTATGATGTAACAGTGTTAAGTGATGAATAAAGAGGTACCTTTTTTGCAGCAAAAGGCAGACGTATTGCCAACAAGGCGACAATGACAATTCTAGAAGCAAACTGATTTTCATGATTTGACAGAATTTTCATGATCCATCTGATTCCTAAATCAGCACATCCTCAAAGGTATGGATATTGGTTGTTATATGTACCCTGCACAATCCCTGGGCAACAGGATCTCTTCTTTTTCATTGTTTCCAACTAGTGTCACATGTCAACCCTGAGTTTTGACCCAAGAAAGCAAAAGGGAGAAATTTACAGGAGCAACGTGGATGCAATGATCAAGCTATCTCGTAACAATCTCCTCGGAAAAAAAGAAAGCACAAGTGTGTTGCATTACTCATGCAAAGCATTCTATATAGGCAGGTGAAATAATATAACCAGATAACTGAGAGTTGCCCAGTCGAAATTAAATCAGCAGAGCTACCTGAAGAGTGTCGTCCATGATAAATTGACAAGGGTGCCATTACTGAAACAAGGTGATACAAGCTACCCCACAGTTAGTGTAGATGAACTCATAGACCCCAAAAATAAGTTTAATAACATAAGTCAATAAGGTTCAGAGACCATAGAGTACCCATTACTAAAACAAAAGCAATAAATCATGGCAAAGACCTAAAAACCATGGGCTACCAGTACTAGTACCCAAAACCTGACCATTTTATGCCCTCTAATTCCAATGCATTCCAGATTAACTGGCAGAATTGCAGGGATGCAGCGCTATACTAGAAAAGTCTAAGACAGCTAGCTGATTAATTACCACTCGGCATCAACCACTCAACTAATGCGCAACATGGCCATGAGCGCAACCATAATATAAGGGCAGCTCGTGCTCAGATGCTTGAAGTCGTCCGTGGCCACGAGAGCCCTCACATTATTTGGAGCAGTGAGAAATTCTAGGCATGCCTTCTTCAGACCCTCACAGCGGTGCTGCTCGGCTAGTGCCAAGATGGTCGCCATAATGCCGACCTCGATGTACTTGCACAACTTCCCCTCACAGATCAACTTCAGCCGCCCCATGTCATACATGTCCGCCGCGACGAGCAGGCGCTGCTAGTACACGACGTCTTCGTCTTCCTTGTTGCTCATCTCTGGCAATGAGCCGGTGTATGCGAAATGAAGCAAAGCACCACTGAAATGTATCAGTGCCTACGTGCGTGTACTGAAAAAGCACCACTGAAATATTTCAGTGTCTACGTGTGTGTACTGAAAGTGCAGCACTGAACGTAGCCACTGAAATATTTTAGTGGCTACGTGCGTATACTGAAAGTGCACCACTGAAATATTACGTGCGTGTACTGAAACTATACCACTGAAATATTTCACTGGCTACGTGCGTGTACTGAAACTGCACTACTAAAATATTTAAGGATCTACAATTGTGTACTGAACTTGCAGTACTGAAATATTTCAGTGTCTACCCGTGTGTGCTGTAATTGCACTACTCAAAAATTTCAGTGTGAACCGGTCTGTACTAATATTTCAGTACTGAAATATTTCAAAATCTTCAACTGTCTACTAAACTTGCAGTTTTCAAATTTTTTAGTGTGTACCCAGAGTGTACCACTGTCTACTGAACTCGCAATACTCAAACATAATTTATTCTTTGCAACTAATTATGCTGCCATCCAGAGGCTATGGATTGGAGTAGAAGTGCAGGTGAACATCAAATTTTACCACTACAACCATACAAATTTAGTCTAGGGTTCATATACATCAAAATCCAGCCCCCGAGCAGCATGTACTGAAATTTTCATACAATTTAAGAGTAAAATGCCATCTAGCATTCCCTCAGTGAACTATTATCATCACTACCACCATGAATATAAGCATGAGCAGTAGGAAGATTAGGAGTGGGGAAGCTTACTCTAAACAACTGCACCGCCGCCGTTCAGACGAGGAGAGCAGCGAGGGAAGCATGGAGAACGGCGGGGAAGCAAGGTCGCGACCACTGTCCTCCTCCTCTTGCGCTTCGGAGTCTCCGACTCAGTTGGAGGCTCCACAATCTGCAATGGCACCTCGTGCACCATGGGTTCCTGGTCCAGTGGATGCTCTACCCTGGATCTGAACACCCACCACCTCTGCCTAAGCCATTGTCGTCCAGTTCATCTGCCTTGTGTTGTGAAACAAAGAACGGATCTTGGTCAACCTGGCCATCTTGACCTGGTCGCCGCCGGCGATCTCCACGAAGTCGGCGATCTGCTCGATCTGCTACTCCATCGAGGTTCTTGCGTGGATGGAAGAGGGGTGGATGTGGAAGAGGAGAAGAGCAAAGTTGTGGTCGCGAGAAGGAGGAGGAGGCTGCGGTGGACTTGGAATGCAGAAGAGGAAGGAGATGGCCGCGGTTGTAATGGTGATGGAAGAGGGGAAGGACCATGACGGCGGTTTTGCATTGGACGAGAGGGGCATGGAATTTTTCCTATGACTAAAATGCCCCTAGATTAAAAGGTGTCCCCACATTGTCATTAGTACCGGCCCCGTAAATTTTAGTACTTTCGAATACATTCATCCGAGTACTAGCCAGTACTATGTATGTGTGTGGCATTAGATTGAGACAAACGAACGGCTCCAAAAAAACCAACTACTGTAAAACCTGTAAAATTGGCAAGGGTGTTCTTGTTGAAGCAGTCTGATACTGCTCTGATATAAGTAAATAAGTTCAAAAAGCATGAAGCACCCCATGCTAGACCACGAGCTATAATTGCCTAAAAACCTGAGCATTCTATGCCTTCTGATTCCAACGACATTCCTGGTTAATTGGCATGGTTGCAGAGATGCAATGAACCGACAAAACAGGGCAAAATGAGGCTAATTTTGCATCTCGATTGTTAACACGGATAGATGCAGCGATACAAAAAGACGTCTACCTGATTACTACATTAGTCTAGAAACCATGATTCACCATTGCTAGAATAGTGGGACACTGATAAGCATCATCCATCACTCAGCTAATGCACGGGGGACATGGCCACGAGCTCGACCATAAGAGAAGGGCAGCTCACGCTCAGACGCTGGAAGCCGTCAGTGGCTGCGACGGCCCTCAAATTTTCCGGAGCAACGAGAAAATCGAAGCATGCCTTCTTCAGTCCCTCACAGCAGTGTTGGTCGGCCAGTGCCAGGATGTTCGCCGCGGTGCCGACGTCGATGTACTCGCACAGCTTCTCCTCGGAAATCAGCTTCAACCGCCCCATGTCGAACCTGTCTGCAGCGACAAGCAGATGCTGGCAGGTGACGTCTTCCTCTTCCTTGCGCATCTCGGGCAATGAGCCGGTGTATGCGAAATGGAGCAGCGCCTTGAACACCTCCGCCTCCATGTCTTCCACACGCACAACACTGCCATCAGCCTTGCCCTCCTTCATTGGTCCGAAGAGTTCGGCGGCGAAGACCGACGAGCGAGCCGCGAGCACGCACCGGTGCGCGGCGACGGTCTCACCGCCGACCTCAAACACCACGTCAGCACCTCTTTCAGTCTTGAGGAGCTCGCCGAGGTCCCGGCCCAGGTCGCACGAGGGCACAGAGACGAAGCCCGCAGCCTTGTCCTCCGTGTGGTAACCGTGGACGACCCTGATATCGCACCGGACAGTAAACGAGTCGTTCTTTAGATTCTTGGAGCTCTGCAGCTCTGCTCTTTTGATGAACGCTGCGTACCAGTTCAAGGTGCTGCTGCCTTTCCAGGAAGTGAATGTGTTCAGAATCGTCGACGCCAGCCCCGCCACCTGCCTTTTCTCCGCCTCGCCGGCGAGGCAGAATCTGTACTTGGCCTTCACCGCCGCCGGGACATCTTCGTCGAGGATTAGGCGGAAGAAAACGTAATCCGCGACCGCCGAGGTTATGCCGTTGGGGTAGTAGTCGATCCGCCAGCGGTGGCCGCCGAGTTGGAAGGGCCGGGAACTGATCTTCTGTCCGGTGGGAACGTTGGTGCAGGAGTAGCCGTCGATGGTTAGGAGGTGGTGCCCGCTCGTCGTGTCGGCCACGATGGCGGACCTCGACGGCTCACAGCCGGCGGCGCAGGACGCCATTGCCGACCTGCTCCGCGGAATCGGGCGCTCGTAGATCTCATAGGAGGGTGAGGCCCCGCCGCTTGCTGCGATGGCCGATGAGGGTTTAGCGCGGCGGTGGAAGGGGAGGAAAGAAGCAAGAAGATGGAGCAGATAGCTCAAACTGTCAGTGACGAATTTTCCGATAGGGTCCATCGGCGCGTCTAGATCTGCTGCGCGTCTGTTGCATGTCTAAGGTGAAAACTAACAGATATCCTCAGTGAGCTTTTGGAAAAGTCGGTCGTGCTTATCCATGCATGAGTTAGTTAGATAACCCAAACGTGTTTTCAGGCGGTTACGACCGAAAACAATAACAGTATTCCCTTCTTCCCAAAATATAAGCTTTTTCTGTTCTTCGTCACATAACTTTGACTATGATGTTCATGCATTATATGCGTATATATAATTAGTATACAGACATACGAAACTATATACGATGATTATATACGACCATTTCATTTATACATGTTCAATCCATGCATATACTCTCTCCGTTTCTTTTTACTCCGCATATAAGATTTGTTTAAAATCAAACTACGTAAAGTTTGACCAAATTTATATCAAAAAATATCAACATCTACACTATGGAGCTATATGATATGAAACTAGATGATGCCTCGCATGTTGTTGCGGTAGTGTTTGCAATATTTCAATGAGATTTTGATTATATGGAACATAAATTCTTGAAACAATAGTTTTGGAAAGTATATAAGAATTAAATGTAAATAGCATAATAAAATGGAATTTTACATGCATGCATGTTGTAGTGGATTTTTAATAATATTTCAATGAGATTTTGATTATATGGAACATGAATTCTTGAAACAATAGTTTCTGAAAGTATATAAGAATTAAATGTAAATATCATAATAAAATGGAATTTTACATGCATGTATGTTGTAGTGGATTTTTAATATGCATAGTTGCATGTTGAGGTGGGCCTTTTCTTATGCATGTTGAATGAGGAGGTGGCATGCTTGCATGTTGAGAGAAATACCTTAGTGGGGGCTAGCTATTTAGATATAGAAGATTTAATTTTATGATGCATCTAATAATACTGATTTCATATGTGAATGTTGATATTTTTTCATATAAAGTTAGACAAACTTCACAAAGTTTAACTTTGACAAAATTTTATATGCAAACTAAAAAGAAATGGAGGAACTATATACTAATGGTCAAACGGCATCAAAGATCATGCAAAGTCAAGCATGCCATATATTTTGGGAGGGAGGGAATATCCTTTTCGCTTGTAGACAGTTTTTGTCATGTGTACTTGCAAGTGTGATGATGGACATGCAACTGTTTCCTTGGTGGTTTTCTTCAAACAAAAAGCCGCACACATGGAAGATTTGTTCAAACCCTAACCCATCCCTACACACCATCCTCCGTCATGGCTGAAATGATTTTTCTGATAACGAGCGCATGTGAGTTAGAAAAAATTGTCAAAACAACCATAAATATTAGCATTTTCTAACTGAGAAAAAAATGGAAGTAGCATAACATGCTGTACAGAAGTTTAAAATTTGTACTTCTCCAAATCATATGCAGTGTGTGCGTTGTCATGGATGATTTTTCTTACAGTTTTTTTAATTCTACTAGATACAATTTCTCGCCAAGCTGGCTACAAAATGTGTGGTTATGTGGAAAAGTACATGAACCCGACATGAGATTGTGATTCTTCATATACATTTTATAGACATTTCCTACCCATTTTAAGATCTGGGCACATGAAAATTACACATGCAAACAAAAGGATTTTGGGACATGTGTTGTGGAGGTAGAGTTGTTGTGAAAGTGAATAACCAAATAGGACCCTACTTCCCTACCTTTAAAGGGATTAGAGATGGGGAGCCTTTGTCGCCGCTGCTCTTTGATATTATTGCAGATGGTCTGGCCTTGCTCATGAAAAGGGCACAATATATGGAATCATTAGAGACCCGATGTCTTCTTAATTGATAGACGGTGGTCTAGCTATACTTTAGTATGTAGATGACACTATCTTCATGTTGGAGGATCATTTGGTAATTGCTAAAAATCTTAAATTCATTTTGCGCTTTTTTTAACAAGTCTCTGATTCTCAAGTCTTACAGTCAGTTTTCATATGAGTGAGTTGTGCTGCATGTGAGTGACCGCACCAGAAAAGAAGCAATAAAAGAGATCTTCACTTGTGCAAAAGGAAGCATGCCTATTGCATGCCTTGGGATTCCAATAGATTCTAAGAGGCCCACAAAGCTCAGTAGAGACCGGCTAAAAAGAAGATTGAGAAGATGGGTGGATGGAAAGGCAACATATATGTCTATTGGAGATAGGGCTACTCTCGTTAGTTCATGTTTGAGTTGCATTCATGCAAGCACATAAGGGTGTGTTGGAAAGCATGAGTACTTCAAGAGAAATAATGCTATGAGAAGGCAAAAGGGATACAAGATACTCCCTCTGTTTTTATTTACTCTGCATATTAGAGTTGACTGAAGTCAAACTTCATATAGTTTGACCAAGTTTACAGAAAAACTATATATATTTACCATAACAAATCTATATGATGTGAAAATACATTCAATAATGAATATAATGGTATTGATTTGTTATTGTATATGTTTATATTTTGGTCTATTAACTTTGTTACAAAGATTGACTTCGACCAAAGCTAATGGGTCCACTATTTACATGCCTAAAGACTATGGTGGTATGGGGAAGGTGGAGAAAACATAAAGGATGTGACAAAAAATGGTTGGAGTAAATATTTGATGGACAAAGTGTTGAAAATATGAGCAAATTACTACGAGATTTAATCCGAATGAACAAAAGATAAATCATGACAGCAATAGCAGAGATTAAACTAATCATGTGAACTAGCATAGTAGATGAACAGATCACATCTAGGACACATACTAGAAACATGAATTCTACCACGATCCCAAACAGGAAGGATAGAATCACATACGGTGCAGCGGGAGCAGCACCGCTGGCGTTGACATTGTCGCCCATGTCGTCGAGGATGAGGTTGCCAAGGTCGAGGAAGAAGTCGTCGTTCGCGAAGTCGTTGCTGCCAGTAGTCGCGCGAGTGCGCTCCCCAAAAACCTGATCGCCCCTCTCTCGTACAGGATCACGAGAGGCGGGGTTCCAGAGGCCTGTTGTCCCTTCTCCCGGTGCATGCCGAAAGGAGGGATGGAGAAGACTTGCTTGGCGGCGCAACGATCTGGAACGGTGGTGCGAAACCACACGAAGCGACAGCGGCTAGGGTAGACGTCTGCCTGACTATATAGTACGGGCTGGGTAGGTCGTAATTTTTCGCGAGCAGCAAAAATATAGACAACGTGCATAGCTCTGTCCTCGGCTCGGCTCAATCCCGCAACCCGCGGCGCGGCGTGGCGAGGCGAGCGAGGAGGAGGAGCGCGCGTGTAGGTCTCCTCTTCTCATGCTCATACAAATGGTAGGAGATCTCACCTTATAAAGATGTGCAACTCTCTCTCAACTTTTGGGGTGGGACTAAACTTTAGTCTCACTCACTCTACTCACATGTGTGCATGAATGGGCCAAGAGAAATTCAGAATTTTAGTTGGGCTTTGGGCCAAAGGCCTACTAGCAAAATTTCAACAATCCACCACAAAGTATCATTGGCACATCTCATCATTTAGTTTCAAAACATTGTTTATATACCGGTGCTTAGTGGAGACTGTGAAGTTAAACTTCCACTTATAGTTTTATGCCACACTAGATCACAACTTAAATAGTGGACTATGCCTTGAACTACAAGTTTTCTGGTTTCACACAAATTCTTGACCGATATTGGGCTGCCGCAAGGCTTCCCCGCAGGTGGAGCATATATGTCATACTCCAGGGCCTTTCATGAATTTATTAGAGAGCACCCAGTTCTCACAGACTGCGACGTTAACAGTCAAATTTTCATATAGGTGTGTTCCTTAGGAGATGCTCTGCAGGACAACATCTCTGCTTACTCAAATAAGCCACTTGGAACACATTAAGATAAATAGAAACCTGCCATGCAGATCAGGAGAGTATTGCATCTTCACGGAGTGGGATAATTAAAATAGGGATACTCTCCTCTCAGCTGACCAACAGCTTGTCTCCCACTTCTACTTCACGGGATCTCCGGTCACATAGAGTGGGTTACCACTATGGACAACTCATGCGGTGGGTCTCAAGCCCATCTCCATCGATGCATTATCTATCACGTTGCGTGATAGACCCTTTGTGAAGGGATCTGCCAAGTTTTTCGATGTTTGGATATAATCTAATGTAATAACTCCGGAGTTCCTCAATTTTCTGAGAGATTTTAGTCTCCTATTCACATGCCTTGAGGACTTCATATTGTCCTTAGAACTGTTTATCTTGACGATCACAGTTTGATTATCATAGTTCATCAAGATAGGGGGTATTGGTTTTTCAACCATAGATAAGTCCATCAAGAGCTCACGAAGCCACTCTGCTTCAACAGTGGCAGTGTCTAATGCTGTGAGTTCTGCTTCCATACTTGGCCTCGTTAAGATGGTCTGCTTGCAAGACTTCCAGGAAACAGCGCCACCACCAAGTGTAAAAACATAACCACTTGTGGCCTTAATCTCATTAGCATCAGATATCCAGTTTGAGTCACTATAACCCTCCAGTACCCTTGGATACCCGGTGTAGTGAATCCCATAGCTCGCGGTGCCTTTCAAATAGCGCATAACTCTCTCAAGCGCATGCCAATGATCATCTCCCAGTTTTGACACAAACCGACTCAGCTTGCTCACGGCAAAAGAGATGTCAGACCTCGTGGCACTCGCCAAATACATAAGCAAGCCAATAATCTGAGAATACCTCAGTTGATCTCTAGCAATCCGTCGATTCTTTCAAAGCAACACACTAGCATCATATGGAGTTGGAGAAGGCGTACAGTCTCTATACCCAAAATGACTCAAGATCTTTTCTACATAGTGAGATTGAAGCAGTGTGATCCCACCATTCTCATCTCTCAACAGCTTGATGTTTAAGATAACGTCAGCTACTCCTAGATCCTTCATCTCAAAGCAGTGTGATAAGAAATCATTAACCTCCTTGATTAAATCAAGTTTGGTTCCCAAGATCAGTATGTCGTCGACATACAGACAAAGAATAACTCCTTCGCCCCCACCATGGCGATAGTACACACATTTGTCACCATCATTTACTACAAAGCCAGCAGTAGTTAATGTTCTTTCAAACTTCTCATGCCACTCCTTAGGAGCTTGTTTAAGGCCATATAAAGACTTTAATAACTTGCACACCTTTCCTTCCTGACCAGATACTACAAAACCATATGGCTGATCCATGTAAATTTCCTCCTTCAACTCTCCATTAAGGAAAGCCGTCTTAACGTCCATTTGATGAACGAGAAGACCATGTGAGGCAGCCAGTGATAATAGCACCCGAATTGTGGTCAGTCTAGCCACAGGTGAGTAAGTATCAAAGAAGTCTTCACCTTCTTTCTGGGTATAACCCTTGGCCACAAGGTGTGCCTTGTACTTTTCAATCGTACCATCAGGTCCACTAGTAGAAAACAGGGCTATGGTCCAGGCCGGCTCAGCCCATTAGTCCCGGTTCAGTCTAGAACCGGGACTAATGTGAGCATTGGTCCCGGTTCGTGCGGCTAAGGCATTAGTCCCGGTTCATTTAGACCTTTTGGTCCCGGTTGGTGGGATGAACCGGGACCAATGGGCCTCGCTCCTGGCCCACAACTATTGGTCCCGGTTCGTGCCACAAACCGGGACTAAAGATTAGACCTTTAGTCCCGGTTTGAGGCACGAACCGGGACTAATGGGGATGAGACCTTTAGTCCCGGTTCGTGCCACGAACCGGTACTAAAGGTCCCATTTTCAAACTATACCCCCCCCCCCCCCCCCCCGTGGATCGCCTTTTCAGTTTTTAAAAAAATAAAAGAAAATGATGGAAATGTCAAAAAAATAAAAGAAAATAAGTTTCACATGTGATATGTGGTCTAGTTGTTGGGAAAATTTACAAATATGAATTTCGACTTTATTTACAAAATCTCTCTGGAATTTGTAAAATGCGCATAACTTTTGCATACGAACTCGGATGAAAAAGTTTTTTATATGAAAAATCATCTACTCGAAAAGTTACATCCGATGGAGACCGCCTACGGCCTGTTTGCAAATTTCTAGAATCCTCAAATTCCAAAAGGAAAAAAGTTATGCTCAAATTTTAGTTTTTTTAAATTTCAGTTTTTTTAAATACTTATTCCAGAAGTATTAGTGTTACTAAATAATTATTCAAGAATATTAGTGTTATTAAATAATTATTTCACCTTTTTTGAATTTTGGTCAAATCTGGTCAAACTATGGTCAAACTGTGGTCAAACAATGGTAAAACTACTTATTCAAAAATATTAGTGTTACTAAAAAATTATTGTTTTTTAGAACAATAGTTTTAAACTCAAACAGTGAAATATGTGACTTCATGCTCAAGCTAAATTCCTGAGGGTTAATAGGATTGACATCTTACTATTGTTGGGGGACGCAGTAATTTCAAAAAATTTCCTACGCACACGCAAGATCATGGTGATGCACAGCAACGAGAGGGGAGAGTGTTGTCTACGTACCAACGCAGACCGACTGTGGAAGCGATCTCACAACATAGAGGAAGTAGTCGTACGTCTTCTTCCCGATCCGACCGATCCAAGCACCGTTACTCCGGCACCTCCGAGTTCTTAGCACACGTTCAGCTCGATGACGTTCCTCTGGCTTCGATCCATCAAAGCGTCGAGGAAGAGTTCCGTCAGCACGACGGCGTGATGACGATCTTGATGTACTACCGACGCAGGGCTTCGCCTAAGCACTACAACGGTACGATCGAGGTGGAATTTGGTGGCAGGGGGCACCGCACACGGCTAAGGAACGATCTCAAGGATCAAGTTGTGTGTCTATGGGGTGCCCCCTGCCCCCGTATATATATGTTGGAGGAGGGGGGCTGGCCGGCCAAGATAGAGGAGGCGCAGGGGGAGTCCTACTCCCACCGGGAGTAGGACTCCTCCCCTCCAATCCTATTCCAACTAGGACTCTTGGGGGGGAAAGGAGAGAGAGGGGGCCGGCCCACCTCTCCTAGTCCTACTAGGACTTGGGGAAGGGGGGGCGCCGGCTAGGCTTGTGGGCTGCCTCTTCTCTCTTTTCCACTAAGGCCCAATAGGCCCATTAGCCTCCCGGGGGGTTCCGGTAACCCTCCCGGTATTCCGGTAAAATCCCGATTTCATCCGGAACACTTCCTATGTCCAAACATAGGCTTCCAATATATCAATCTTTACATCTCGACCATTTCGAGACTCCTCGTCATGTCCGTGATCTCATCCGGGACTCCGAACAACCTTCGGTACATCAAAATGCATAAACTCATAATAACTGTCATCGTAACGTTAAGCGTGCGGACCCTACGGTTCGAGAACAATGTAGACATGACCGAGACACGTCTCCGGTCAATAACCAATAGCGGGACCTGGATGCCCATATTGGCTCCTACATATTCTACGAAGATCTTTATCGGTCAGACCGCATAACAACATACGTTGTTCCCTTTGTCATCGGTATGTTACTTGCCCGAGATTCGATCGTCGGTATCCAATACCTAGTTCAATCTCGTTACCGGCAAGTCTCTTTACTCGTTCCGTAATACATCATCTCACAACTAACATATTAGTTGCAGTGCTTGCAAGGCTTATGTGATGTGCATTACCGAGAGGGCCCAGAGATACCTCTCCGACAATCGGAGTGACAAACCCTAATCTCGAAATACGCCAACCCAACATCTACCATTGGAGACACCTGTAGTACTCCTTTATAATCACCCAGTTACGTTGTGACGTTTGGTAGTACCCAAAGTGTTCCTCCGGTAAACGGGAGTTGCATAATCTCATAGTTATAGGAACATGTATAAGTCATGAAGAAAGCAATAGCAACATACTAAACGATCGGGTGCTAAGCTAATGGAATGGGTCATGTCAATCAGATCATTCTACTAATGATGTGACCTCGTTAATCAAATAACAACTCCTTGTTCATGGTTAGGAAACATAACCATCTTTGATTAACGAGCTAGTCAAGTAGAGGCATACTAGTGACACTCTGTTGGTCTATGTATTCACACATGTATTATGTTTCCGGTTAATACAATTCTAGCATGAATAATAAACATTTATCATGATATAAGGAAATAAATAATAACTTTATTATTGCCTATAGGGCATATTTCCTTCAGTCTCCCACTTGCACTAGAGTCAATAATCTAGATTACACAGTAATGATTCTAACACCCATGGAGCCTTGGTGCTGATCATGTTTTGCTCGTGGAAGAGGCTTAGTCAACGGGTCTGCAACATTCAGATCCGTATGTATCTTGCAAATCTCTATGTCTCCCACCTGGACTAAATCCCGGATGGAGTTGAAGCGTCTCTTGATGTGTTTGGTCCTCTTGTGAAATCTGGATTCCTTTGCCAAGGCAATTGCACCAGTATTGTCACAGAAGATTTTCATTGGACCCGATGCACTAGGTATGACACCTAGATCGGATATGAACTCCTTCATCCAGACTCCTTCGTTTGCTGCTTCCGAAGCAGCTATGTACTCCGCTTCACATGTAGATCCCGCTACGACGCTTTGTTTAGAACTGCACCAACTGACAGCTCCACCGTTTAAAGTAAACACGTATCCGGTTTGCGATTTAGAATCGTCCGGATCAGTGTCAAAGCTTGCATCAACGTAACCTCTTACGGTGAGCTCTTTGTCACCTCCATATACGAGAAACATATCCTTAGTCCTTTTCAGGTATTTCAGGATGTTCTTGACCGCTGTCCAGTGATCCATTCCAGGATTACTTTGGTACCTCCCTGCTAAACTTATAGCAAGGCACACATCAGGTCTGGTACACAGCATTGCATACATGATAGAGCCTATGGCTGAAGCATAGGGAACATCTTTCATTTTCTCTCTATCTTCTGCAGTGGTCGGGCATTGAGTCTTACTCAACTTCACACCTTGTAGCACTGGCAAGAACCCTTTCTTTGCTTGATCCATCTTGAACTTCTGCAAAATTTTGTCAAGGTATGTGCTCTGTGAAAGTCCAATTAAGCGTCTTGATCTATCTCTATAGATCTTTATGCCTAATATGTAAGCAGCTTCCCCGAGGTCTTTCATTGAAAAACTTTTATTCAAGTATCCCTTTATGCTATCCAGAAATTCTATATCATTTCCAATTAGCAATATGTCATCCACATATAATATCAGAAATGCTACAGAGCTCCCACTCACTTTCTTGTAAATACAGGCTTCTCCAAAAGTCTGCATAAAGCCAAATGCTTTGATCACACTACCAAAGCGTTTATTCCAACTCCGAGATGCTTGCACCAGTCCATAAATGGATCGCTGGAGTTTGCATACTTTGTTAGCCCCTTTTGGATCGACAAAACCTTATGGTTGTACCATATACAACTCTTCTTCCAGAAATCCATTCAGGAATGCAGTTTTGACATCCATTTGCCATATTTCATAATCATAAAATGCGGCAATTGCTAAAATAATTCTGACGGATTTAAGCATCGCTACGGGTGAGAAGGTCTCATCGTAGTCAACCCCTTGAACTTGTCGAAAACCTTTTGCGACAAGTCGAGCTTTATAGACAGTAACATTACCGTCAGCGTCAGTCTTTTTCTTGAAGATCCATTTATTCTCAATTGTTGCCGATCATCGGGCAAGTCAACCAAAGTCCATACTTTGTTCTCATACATGGATCCCATCTCAGATTTCATGGCCTCAAGCCACTTTGTGGAATCTGGGCTCACCATCGCTTCTTCATAGTTCGTAGGTTCATCACGATCTAGCATCATGACTTCCAGAACTGGATTACCGTACCACTCTGGTGCGGATCTCACTCTGGTTGATCTACGTGGTTCAGCAGAATCTTGATCTGAAGCTTCATGATCATCATCATTAGCTTCCTCACTGATTGGCATAGGTGTCGCAGAAACAGTTTTCTGTGATGTACTATTTTCCAATAAGGGAGCAGGTACAGTTACCTCGTCAAGTTCTACTTTCCTCCCACTCACTTCTTTCGAGAGAAACTCCTTCTCTAGAAATGATCCATTCTTAGCAACGAATGTCTTGCCTTCGGATCTGTGATAGAAGGTATACCCAACAGTTTCCTTTGGGTATCCTATGAAGACACATTTCTCCGCTTTGGGTTCGAGCTTATCAGGTTGAAGCTTTTTCACATAAGCATCGCAGCCCCAAACTTTAAGAAACGACAACTTTGGTTTCTTGCCAAACCATAGTGAAGGAAATATGCCCTAGAGGCAATAATAAAGTTATTATTTATTTCCTTATATCATGATAAATGTTTATTATTCATGCTAGAATTGTATTAACCGGAAACATAATACATGTGTGAATACATAGACCAACAGAGTGTCACTAGTATGCCTCTACTTGACTAGCTCGTTAATCAAAGATGGTTATGTTTCCTAACCATGAACAAGGAGTTGTTATTTGATTAACGAGGTCACATCATTAGTAGAATGATCTGATTGACATGACCCATTCCATTAGCTTAGCACCCGATCGTTTAGTATGTTGCTATTGCTTTCTTCATGACTTATACATGTTCCTATAACTATGAGATTATGCAACTCCCATTTACCAGAGGAACACTTTGGGTACTACCAAACGTCACAACGTAACTGGGTGATTATAAAGGAGTACTACAGGTGTCTCCAATGGTAGATGTTGGGTTGGCGTATTTCGAGATTAGGGTTTGTCACTCCGATTGTCGGAGAGGTATCTCTGGGCCCTCTCGGTAATGCACATCACATAAGCCTTGCAAGCACTGCAACTAATATGTTAGTTGTGAGATGATGTATTACGGAACGAGTAAAGAGACTTGCCGGTAACGAGATTGAACTAGGTATTGGATACCGACGATCGAATCTCGGGCAAGTAACATACCGATGACAAAGGGAACAACGTATGTTGTTATGCGGTCTGACCGATAAAGATCTTCGTAGAATATGTAGGAGCCAATATGGGCATCCAGGTCCCGCTATTGGTTATTGACCGGAGACGTGTCTCGGTCATGTCTACATTGTTCTCGAACCGTAGGGTCCGCACGCTTAACGTTACGATGACAGTTATTATGAGTTTATGCATTTTGATGTACCGAAGGTTGTTCGGAGTCCCGGATGAGATCACGGACATGACGAGGAGTCTCGAAATGGTCGAGACATAAAGATTGATATATTGGAAGCCTATGTTTGGACATAGGAAGTGTTCCGGATGAAATCGGGATTTTACCGGAATACCGGGAGGGTTACCGGAACCCCCCGGGAGGCTAATGGGCCTATTGGGCCTTAGTGGAAAAGAGAGAAGAGGCAGCCCACAAGCCTAGCCGGGGCCCCCCCTTCCCCAAGTCCTAGTAGGACTAGGAGAGGTGGGCAGGCCCCCTCTCTCTCCTTTCCCCCCCAAGAGTCCTAGTTGGAATAGGATTGGAGGGGGGGAGTCCTACTCCCGGTGGGAGTAGGACTCCCCCTGCGCCTCCTCTATCTTGGCCGGCCAGCCACCCTCCTCCAACATATATATACGGGGGCAGGGGGCACCCCATAGACACACAACTTGATCCTTGAGATCGTTCCTTAGCCGTGTGCGGTGCCCCCTGCCACCAAATTCCACCTCGATCGTACCGTTGTAGTGCTTAGGCGAAGCCCTGCGTCGGTAGTACATCAAGATCGTCGTCACGCCGTCGTGCTGATGGAACTCTTCCTCGACGCTTTGCTGGATCGGAGCCAGAGGAACGTCATCGAGCTGAACGTGTGCTAAGAACTCGGAGGTGCCGGAGTAACGGTGCTTGGATCGGTCGGATCGGGAAGAAGACGTACGACTACTTCCTCTACGTTGTGAGATCGCTTCCGCAGTCGGTCTGCGTTGGTACGTAGACAACACTCTCCCCTCTCGTTGCTGTGCATCACCATGATCTTGCGTGTGCGTAGGAAAATTTTTGAAATTACTGCGTTCCCCAACAGTGGCATCCGAGCCTAGGTTTTATGGTTTGATGTTATATGCACGAGTAGAACACAAGTGAGTTGTGGGCGATACAAGTCATACTGCCTACCAGCATGTCATAGTTTGGTTCGGCGGTATTGTTGGTTGAGACGATCCGGACCAACCTTACGCGTACTCTTACGCGAGACCGGTTCCCTCGACGTGCTTTGCACATAGATGGCTTGCGGAAGACTGTCTCTCCAACTTTAGTTGAACCAAGTGTGACTACGCCCGGTCCTTGAGAAGGTTAAAACGGAGTCTATTTGACGAACTATCGTTGTGGTTTTGATGCGTAGGTGAGATGAGTTCTTACTTAAGCCCGTAGCAGCCACGTAAAACTTGCAACAACAAAGTAGAGGACGTCTAACTTGTTTTTGCAGGGTATGTTGTGATGTGATATGGTCAAGGCATGATGCTGATTTTATTGTATGAGATGATCATGTTTTGTAACTAAGTTATCGGCAACTGGCAGGAGCCATATGGTTGTCGCTTTATTGTATGCAATGCAATCGCGATGTAATGCTTTACTAGATTACTAAACGGTAGTAATAGTCGTGGAAGCATAAGATTGGCGAGACGACAACGATGCTACGATGGAGATCAAGGTGTCGCGCCGGTGACGATGGTGATCATGACGGTGCCTCGGAGATGGAGATCACAGGCACAAGATGATGGCCATATCATATCACTTATATTGATTGCATGTGATGTTTATCCTATTATGCATCTTATCTTGCTTTGATTGACGGTAGCATTATAAGATGATCTCTCACTAAATTATCAAGAAGTGTTCTCCCTGAGTATGCACCGTTGCCAAAGTTCGTCGTGCCCAGACACCACGTGATGATCGGGTGTGATAAGCTCTACGTCCATCTACAACGGGTGCAAGCCAGTTTTGCACACGCAGAATACTCAGGTTATACTTGACGAGCCTAGCATATGCAGATATGGCCTCGGAACACAGAGACCGAAAGGTCGAGCGTGAATCATATAGTAGATATGATCAACATGACGATGTTCACCATTGAAAACTACTCCATCTCACGTGATGATCGGTTATGGTTTAGTTGATTTGGATCACGTGATCACTTAGAGGATTAGAGGGATGTCTATCTAAGTGGGAGTTCCTAAGTAATTTGATTAACTGAACTTAAACTTATCATGAACTTAGTACCTGATAGTATCTTGCTTGTTTATGTTGCTTGTAGATAGATGGCTCGTGCTATTGTTCCGTTGAATTTTAATGCGTTCCTTGAGAAAGCAAAGTTGAAAGATGATGGTAGCAATTACACGGACTGGGTCCGTAACCTGAGGATTATCCTCATTGCTGCACAGAAGAATTACGTCCTGGAAGCACCGCTGGGTGACAGGCCTGCTGCTGGAGCAACGCCAGATGTTATGAACGTCTGGCAGAGCAAAGCTGATGACTACTCGATAGTTCAGTGTGCCATGCTTTACGGCTTAGAATCGGGACTTCAACGACGTTTTCAACGTCATGGAGCATATGAGATGTTCCAGGAGTTGAAGTTAATATTTCAAGCAAATGCCCGAATTGAGAGATATGAAGTCTCCAATAAGTTCTATAGCTGTAAGATGGAGGAGAACAGTTCTGTCAGTGAGCATATACTCAAAATGTCTGGGTATAATAATCACTTGATTCAGATGGGAGTTAATCTTCCAGATGATTGCGTCATTGACAGAATTCTCCAATCACTACCACCAAGCTACAAGAGCTTCGTGATGAACTATAATATGCAAGGGATGAACAAGACTATTCCCGAGCTCTTCGCAATGCTGAAAGCTGCGGAGGTAGAAATCAAAAAGGAGCATCAAGTGTTGATGGTTAGCAAGACCACTAGTTTCAAGAAAAAGGGTAAAGGGAAGAAGAAGGGAAACTTCAAGAAGAACAGCAAGCAAGTTGCTGCTCAGGAGAAGAAACCCAAGTCTGGACCTAAGCCTGAAACTGAGTGCTTCTACTGCAAGCAGACTGGTCACTGGAAGCGGAACTGCCCCAAGTATTTGGCGGATAAGAAGGATGGCAAAGTGAGCAAAGGTATATGTGATATACATGTTATTGATGTGTACCTTACTAGAGCTCGCAGTAGCACCTGGGTATTTGATACTGGTTCTGTTGCTAATATTTGCAACTCGAAACAGGGACTACGGAATAAGCGGACACTAGCAAAGGACGAGGTAACGATGCGCGTGGGAAACGGTTCCAAAGTCGATGTGATCGCGGTCGGCACGCTACCTCTACATCTACCTTCGGGATTAATATTAGACCTAAATAATTGTTATTTGGTGCCAGCGTTGAGCATGAACATTATATCTGGATCTTGTTTAATGCGAGACGGTTATTCATTTAAATTAGAGAATAATGGTTGTTCTATTTATATGAATAATATCTTTTATGGTCATGCACCTTTGAAGAGTGGTCTATTCTTGTTGAATCTCGAAGATAGTAATACACATATTCATAATGTAGAAGCCAAAAGATGCAAAGTTAATAATGATAGTGCAACTTATTTGTGGCACTGCCGTTTAGGTCATATTGGTGTAAAGCGCATGAAGAAACTCCATACTGATGGGCTTTTGGAATCACTTGATTATGAATCACTTGGTACTTGCGAACCGTGCCTCATAGGCAAGATGACTAAAACACCGTTCTCCGGTACTATGGAGAGAGCAACAGATTTGTTGGAAATCATACATACCGATGTATGTGGTCCGATGAATATTGAGGCTCGCGGCAGATATCGTTATTTTCTCACCTTCACAGATGATTTAAGCAGATATGGGTATATCTACTTAATAAAACATAAGTCTGAAACATTTGAAAAGTTCAAGGAATTTCAGAGTGAAGTTGAAAATCATCGTAACAAGAAAATAAAATTTCTACGATCTGATCGTGGAGGAGAATATTTGAGTTACGAGTTTGGTATACATTTGAAAAATTGTGGAATAGTTTCGCAACTCACGCCACCCGGAACACCACAGCGTAATGGTGTGTCCGAACGTCGTAATCGTACTTTACTAGATATGGTGCGATCTATGATGTCTCTTACTGATTTACCGCTATCGTTTTGGGGTTATGCTTTAGAGACGGCCGCATTCACGTTAAATAGGGCACCATCAAAATCCGTTGAGACGACGCCTTATGAACTATGGTTTGGCAAGAAACCAAAGTTGTCGTTTCTTAAAGTTTGGGGCTGCGATGCTTATGTGAAAAAGCTTCAACCTGATAAGCTCGAACCCAAAGCGGAGAAATGTGTCTTCATAGGATACCCAAAGGAAACTGTTGGGTATACCTTCTATCACAGATCCGAAGGCAAGACATTCGTTGCTAAGAATGGATCATTTCTAGAGAAGGAGTTTCTCTCGAAAGAAGTGAGTGGGAGGAAAGTAGAACTTGACGAGGTAACTGTACCTGCTCCCTTATTGGAAAATAGTACATCACAGAAAACTGTTTCTGCGACACCTATGCCAATTAGTGAGGAAGCTAATGATGATGATCATGAAGCTTCAGATCAAGATTCTGCTGAACCACGTAGATCAACCAGAGTTAGATCCGCACCAGAGTGGTACGGTAATCCAGTTCTGGAAATCATGATGCTAGATCATGATGAACCTACGAACTATGAAGAAGCGATGGTGAGCCCAGATTCCGCAAAGTGGCTTGAGGCCATGAAATCTGAGATGGGATCCATGTATGAGAACAAAGTATGGACTTTGGTTGACTTGCCCGATGATCGGCAAGCAATTGAGAATAAATGGATCTTCAAGAAAAAGACTGACGCTGACGGTAATGTTACTGTCTATAAAGCTCGACTTGTCGCAAAAGGTTTTCGACAAGTTCAAGGGGTTGACTACGATGAGACCTTCTCACCCGTAGTGATGCTTAAATCCGTCACAATTATGTTAGCAATTGCCGCATTTTATGATTATGAAATATGGCAAATGGATGTCAAAACTGCATTCCTGAATGGATTTCTGGAAGAAGAGTTGTATATGGTACAACCAGAAGGTTTTGTCGATCCAAAAGGGGCTAACAAAGTATGCAAACTCCAGCGATCCATTTATGGACTGGTGCAAGCATCTCGGAGTTGGAATAAACGCTTTGATAGTGTGATCAAAGCATTTGGCTTTATGCAGACTTTTGGAGAAGCCTGTATTTACAAGAAAGTGAGTGGGAGCTCTGTAGCATTTCTGATATTATATGTGGATGACATATTGCTAATTGGAAATGATATAGAATTTCTGGATAGCATAAAGGGATACTTGAATAAAAGTTTTTCAATGAAAGACCTCGGGGAAGCTGCTTACATATTAGGCATAAAGATCTATAGAGATAGATCAAGACGCTTAATTGGACTTTCACAGAGCACATACCTTGACAAAATTTTGAAGAAGTTCAAGATGGATCAAGCAAAGAAAGGGTTCTTGCCTGTGCTACAAGGTGTGAAGTTGAGTAAGACTCAATGCCCGACCACTACAGAAGATAGAGAGAAAATGAAAGATGTTCCCTATGCTTCAGCCATAGGCTCTATCATGTATGCAATGCTGTGTACCAGACCTGATGTGTGCCTTGCTATAAGTTTAGCAGGGAGGTACCAAAGTAATCCTAGAATGGATCACTGGACAGCGGTCAAGAACATCCTGAAATACCTGAAAAGGACTAAGGATATGTTTCTCGTATATGGAGGTGACAAAGAGCTCACCGTAAGAGGTTACGTTGATGCAAGCTTTGACACTGATCCGGACGATTCTAAATCGCAAACCGGATACGTGTTTACTTTAAACGGTGGAGCTGTCAGTTGGTGCAGTTCTAAACAAAGCGTCGTAGCGGGATCTACATGTGAAGCGGAGTACATAGCTGCTTCGGAAGAAGCAAACGAAGGAGTCTGGATGAAGGAGTTCATATCCGATCTAGGTGTCATACCTAGTGCATCGGGTCCAATGAAAATCTTCTGTGACAATACTGGTGCAATTGCCTTGGCAAAGGAATCCAGATTTCACAAGAGGACCAAACACATCAAGAGACGCTTCAACTCCATCCGGGATTTAGTCCAGGTGGGAGACATAGAGATTTGCAAGATACATACGGATCTGAATGTTGCAGACCCGTTGACTAAGCCTCTTCCACGAGCAAAACATGATCAGCACCAAGGCTCCATGGGTGTTAGAATCATTACTGTGTAATCTAGATTATTGACTCTAGTGCAAGTGGGAGACTGAAGGAAATATGCCCTAGAGGCAATAATAAAGTTATTATTTATTTCCTTATATCATGATAAATGTTTATTATTCATGCTAGAATTGTATTAACCGGAAACATAATACATGTGTGAATACATAGACCAACAGAGTGTCACTAGTATGCCTCTACTTGACTAGCTCGTTAATCAAAGATGGTTATGTTTCCTAACCATGAACAAGGAGTTGTTATTTGATTAACGAGGTCACATCATTAGTAGAATGATCTGATTGACATGACCCATTCCATTACATTAGCACCCGATCGTTTAGTATGTTGCTATTGCTTTCTTCATGACTTATACATGTTCCTATAACTATGAGATTATGCAACTCCCGTTTACCAGAGGAACACTTTGGGTACTACCAAACGTCACAACGTAACTGGGTGATTATAAAGGAGTACTACAGGTGTCTCCAATGGTAGATGTTGGGTTGGCGTATTTCGAGATTAGGGTTTGTCACTCCGATTGTCGGAGAGGTATCTCTGGGCCCTCTCGGTAATGCACATCACATAAGCCTTGCAAGCACTGCAACTAATATGTTAGTTGTGAGATGATGTATTACGGAACGAGTAAAGAGACTTGCCGGTAACGAGATTGAACTAGGTATTGGATACCGACGATCGAATCTCGGGCAAGTAACATACCGATGACAAAGGGAACAACGTATGTTGTTATGCGGTCTGACCGATAAAGATCTTCGTAGAATATGTAGGAGCCAATATGGGCATCCAGGTCCCGCTATTGGTTATTGACCGGAGACGTGTCTCGGTCATGTCTACATTGTTCTCGAACCGTAGGGTCCGCACGCTTAACGTTACGATGATAGTTATTATGAGTTTATGCATTTTGATGTACCGAAGGTTGTTCGGAGTCCGGGATGAGATCACGGACATGACGAGGAGTCTCGAAATGGTCGAGACGTAAAGATTGATATATTGGAAGCCTATGTTTGGACATAGGAAGTGTTCCGGATGAAATCGGGATTTTACCGGAATACCGGGAGGGTTACCGGAACCCCCCGGGAGGCTAATGGGCCTATTGGGCCTTAGTGGAAAAGAGAGAAGAGGCAGCCCACAAGCCTAGCCGGCGCCCCCCCCTTCCCCAAGTCCTAGTAGGACTAGGAGAGGTGGGCCGGCCCCCTCTCTCTCCTTTCCCCCCAAGAGTCCTAGTTGGAATAGGATTGGAGGGGAGGAGTCCTACTCCCGGTGGGAGTAGGACTCCCCCTGCGCCTCCTCTATCTTGGCCGGCCAGCCCCCCTCCTCCAACATATATATATGGGGCAGGGGGCACCCCATAGACACACAACTTGATCCTTGAGATCGTTCCTTAGCCGTGTGCGGTGCCCCCTGCCACCAAATTCCACCTCGATCGTACCGTTGTAGTGCTTAGGCGAAGCCCTGCGTCGGTAGTACATCAAGATCGTCATCACGCCGTCGTGCTGACGGAACTCTTCCTCGACGCTGTGCTGGATCGGAGCCAGAGGAACGTCATCGAGCTGAACGTGTGCTAAGAACTCGGATGTGCCGGAGTAACGGTGCTTGGATCGGTCGGATCGGGAAGAAGACGTACGACTACTTCCTCTACGTTGTGAGATCGCTTCCGCAGTCGGTCTGCGTTGGTACGTAGACAACACTCTCCCCTCTCGTTGCTGTGCATCACCATGATCTTGCGTGTGCGTAGGAAAATTTTTGAAATTGCTGCGTTCCCCAACACATAGTTCATAAGGCGTCGTCTCAACGGATTTTGATGGTGCCCTATTTAACGTGAATGCGGCCGTCTCTAAAGCATAACCCCAAACCGATAGCGGTAAATCAGTAAGAGACATCATAGATCGCACCATATCTAGTAAAGTACGATTACGACGTTCGGACACACCATTATGCTGTGGTGTTCCGGGTGGCGTGAGTTGCGAAACTATTCCACAATTTTTCAAATGTACACCAAACTCGTAACTCAAATATTCTCCTCCACGATCCGATCGTAGAAACTTTATTTTCTTGTTACGATGATTTTCAACTTCACTCTGAAATTCTTTGAACCTTTCAAATGTTTCAGACTTATGTTTCATTAAGTAGACATACCCATATCTGCTTAAACCATCTGTGAAGGTGAGAAAATAACGATATCCGCCACGAGCCTCAATATTCATCGGACCACATACATCGGTATGTATGATTTCCAACAAATCTGTTGCTCTCTCCATAGTACCGGAGAACGGTGTTTTAGTCATCTTGCCTATGAGGCACGGTTCGCAAGTACCAAGTGATTCATAATCAAGTGATTCCAAAAGCCCATCAGTATGGAGTTTCTTCATGCGCTTTACACCGATATGACCTAAACGGCAGTGCCACAAATAAGTTGCACTATCATTATTAACTTTGCATCTTTTGGCTTCTACATTATGAATATGTGTATCACTATCTTCGAGATTCAACAAGAATAGACCACTCTTCAAAGGTGCATGACCATAAAAGATATTATTCATATAAATAGAACAACCATTATTCTCTGATTTAAATGAATAACCGTCTCGCATTAAACAAGATCCAGATATAATGTTCATGCTCAACGCTGGCACCAAATAACAATTATTTAGGTCTAATATTAATCCCGAAGGTAGATGTAGAGGTAGCGTGCCGACCGCGATCACATCGACTTTGGAACCGTTTCCCACGCGCATCGTCACCTCGTCCTTTGCTAGTGTCCGCTTATTCCGTAGTCCCTGTTTCGAGTTGCAAATATTAGCAACAGAACCAGTATCAAATACCCAGGTGCTACTGCGAGCTCTAGTAAGGTACACATCAATAACATGTATATCACATATACCTTTTCTCACTTTGCCATCCTTCTTATCCGCCAAACACTTGGGGCAGTTCCGCTTCCAGTGACCAGTCTGCTTGCAGTAGAAGCACTCAGTTTCAGGCTTAGGTCCAGACTTGGGTTTCTTCTCCTGAGCAGCAACTTGCTTGCTGTTCTTCTTGAAGTTTCCCTTCTTCTTCCCTTTACTCTTTTCCTTGAAACTAGTGGTCTTGCTAACCATCAACACTTGATGCTCCTTTTTGATTTCTACCTCCGCAGCTTTCAGCATTGCGAAGAGCTCGGGAATAGTCTTGTTCATCCCTTGCATATTATAGTTCATCACGAAGCTCTTGTAGCTTGGTGGTAGTGATTGGAGAATTCTGTCAATGACGCAATCATCTGGAAGATTAACTCCCATCTGAATCAAGTGATTATTATACCCAGACATTTTGAGTATATGCTCACTGACAGAACTGTTCTCCTCCATCTTACAGCTATAGAACTTATTGGAGACTTCATATCTCTCAATTCGGGCATTTGCTTGAAATATTAACTTCAACTCCTGGAACATCTCATATGCTCCATGACGTTCAAAACGTCGTTGAAGTCCCGATTCTAAGCCGTAAAGCATGGCACACTGAACTATCGAGTAGTCATCCGCTTTGCTTTGCCAGACGTTCATAACATCTGGCGTTGCTCCAGCAGCAGGCCTGTCACCCAGCGGTGCTTCCAGGACGTAATTCTTCTATGCAGCAATGAGGATAATCCTCAGGTTACGGACCCAGTCCGTGTAATTGCTACCATCATCTTTCAACTTTGCTTTCTCAAGGAACGCATTAAATTTCAACGGAACAATAGCACGAGCCATCTATCTACAAGCAACATAAACAAGCAAGATACTATCAGGTACTAAGTTCATGATAAGTTTAAGTTCAGTTAATCAAATTACTTAGGAACTCCCACTTAGATAGACATCCCTCTAATCCTCTAAGTGATCACGTGATCCAAATCAACTAAACCATAACCGATCATCACGTGAGATGGAGTAGTTTTCAATGGTGAACATCGTCATGTTGATCATATCTACTATATGATTCACGCTCGACCTTTCGGTCTCTGTGTTCCGAGGCCATATCTGCATATGCTAGGCTCGTCAAGTATAACCTGAGTATTCTGCGTGTGCAAAACTGGCTTGCACCCGTTGTAGATGGACGTAGAGCTTATCACACCCGATCATCACGTGGTGTCTGGGCACGACGAACTTTGGCAACGGTGCATACTCAGGGAGAACACTTCTTGATAATTTAGTGAGAGATCATCTTATAATGCTACCGTCAATCAAAGCAAGATAAGATGCATAATAGGATAAACATCACATGCAATCAATATAAGTGATATGATATGGCCATCATCTTGTGCCTGTGATCTCCATCTCCGAGGCACCGTCATGATCACCATCGTCACCGGCGCGACACCTTGATCTCCATCGTAGCATCGTTGTCGTCTCGCCAATCTTATGCTTCCACGACTATTACTACCGTTTAGTAATCTAGTAAAGCATTACATCGCGATTGCATTGCATACAATAAAGCGACAACCATATGGCTCCTGCCAGTTGCCGATAACTTAGTTACAAAACATGATCATCTCATACAATAAAATCAGCATCATGCCTTGACCATATCACATCACAACATACCCTGCAAAAACAAGTTAGACGTCCTCTACTTTGTTGTTGCAAGTTTTACGTGGCTGCTACGGGCTTAAGTAAGAACTCATCTCACCTACGCATCAAAACCACAACGATAGTTCGTCAAATAGACTCCGTTTTAACCTTCTCAAGGACCGGGCGTAGTCACACTTGGTTCAACTAAAGTTGGAGAGACAGTCTTCAGCAAGCCATCTATGTGCAAAGCACGTCGAGGGAACCGGTCTCGCGTAAGAGTACGCGTAAGGTTGGTCCGGATCGTCTCAACCAACAATACCGCCGAACCAAAGTATGACATGCTGGTAGGCAGTATGACTTGTATCGCTCACAACTCACTTGTGTTCTACTCGTGCATATAACATCAAACCATAAAACCTAGGCTCGGATGCCACTGTTGGGGAACGCAGTAATTTCAAAAAAATTCCTACGCACACGCAAGATCATGGTGATGCACAGCAACGAGAGGGGAGAGTGTTGTCTACGTACCAACGCAGACCGACTGCGGAAGCGATCTCACAACGTAGAGGAAGTAGTCGTACGTCTTCTTCCCGATCCGACCGATCCAAGCACCGTTACTCCGGCACCTCCGAGTTCTTAGCACACGTTCAGCTCGATGACGTTCCTCTGGCTCCGATCCAGCAAAGCGTCGAGGAAGAGTTCCGTCAGCACGACGGCGTGATGACGATCTTGATGTACTACCGACGCAGGGCTTCGCCTAAGCACTACAACGGTACGATCGAGGTGGAATTTGGTGGCAGGGGGCACCGCACACGGCTAAGGAACGATCTCAAGGATCAAGTTGTGTGTCTATGGGGTGCCCCCTGCCCCCGTATATATATGTTGGAGGAGGGGGGCTGGCCGGCCAAGATAGAGGAGGCGCAGGGGGAGTCCTACTCCCACCAGGAGTAGGACTCCTCCCCTCCAATCCTATTCCAACTAGGACTCTTGGGGGGGAAAGGAGAGAGAGGGGGCCGGCCCACCTCTCCTAGTCCTACTAGGACTTGGGGAAGGGGGGGCGCCGGCTAGGCTTGTGGGCTGCCTCTTCTCTCTTTTCCACTAAGGCCCAATAGGCCCATTAGCCTCCCGGGGGGTTCCGGTAACCCTCCCGGTATTCCGGTAAAATCCCGATTTCATCCGGAACACTTCCTATGTCCAAACATAGGCTTCCAATATATCAATCTTTACGTCTCGACCATTTCGAGACTCCTCGTCATGTCCGTGATCTCATCCGGGACTCCAAACAACCTTCGGTACATCAAAATGCATAAACTCATAATAACTGTCATCGTAACGTTAAGCGTGCGGACCCTACGGTTCGAGAACAATGTAGACATGACCGAGACACGTCTCCGGTCAATAACCAATAGCGGGACCTGGATGCCCATATTGGCTCCTACATATTCTACGAAGATCTTTATCAGTCAGACCGCATAACAACATACGTTGTTCCCTTTGTCATCGGTATGTTACTTGCCCGAGATTCGATCGTCGGTATCCAATACCTAGTTCAATCTCGTTACCGGCAAGTCTCTTTACTCGTTCCGTAATACATCATCTCACAACTAACATATTAGTTGCAGTGCTTGCAAGGCTTATGTGATGTGCATTACCGAGAGGGCCCAGAGATACCTCTCCGACAATCGGAGTGACAAACCCTAATCTCGAAATACGCCAACCCAACATCTACCATTGGAGACACCTGTAGTACTCCTTTATAATCACCCAGTTACGTTGTGACGTTTGGTAGTACCCAAAGTGTTCCTCCGGTAAACGGGAGTTGCATAATCTCATAGTTATAGGAACATGTATAAGTCATGAAGAAAGCAATAGCAACATACTAAACGATCGGGTGCTAAGCTAATGGAATGGGTCATGTCAATCAGATCATTCTACTAATGATGTGACCTCATTAATCAAATAACAACTCCTTGTTCATGGTTAGGAAACATAACCATTTTTGCTTAACGAGCTAGTCAAGTAGAGGCATACTAGTGACACTCTGTTGGTCTATGTATTCACACATGTATTATGTTTCCGGTTAATACAATTCTAGCATGAATAATAAACATTTATCATGATATAAGGAAATAAATAATAACTTTATTATTGCCTATAGGGCATATTTCCTTCAACTATTGTCAGGAAAACAACAAGTGCAGACTTGGAAACGAGGGAGAATAGAACCCGGAAGTTAAGCGTGCTCAGGCTGGAGTAGTGAGAGGATGGGTGACCGTTCGGGAAGTGAGATGATTTGGAATGATGAGGGGTGATTAGAGATTAAATTGAGCAGTGATGAGGGGTGATTAGAGATTAGAGGTTAAAATAATTCAAAAATTTGAAAATAAAAAAAATTCAAAAAAAATCAGGAAATTTCCTTTAGTACCGGTTGGTGTTACCAACCGGGACTAAAGGTGGACCGGCCACATGGAGGGCCTTTAGTCCCGGTTCTGGATTGAACCGGGACTAAAGGGTCAGGGCATTAGTACCGACACTTTAGTCCCGGTTCCAGAACCGGGACTAAAGGCCCTTACGAACCGGGACTAAAGGCCCTTTTTCTACCAGTGGTCTAAGCTTCTTCTTGAACACCCACTTACATCCTACATGTTTGCACCCATATGGACGGTCAGTGATCTCCCAGGTACCGTTAGCTAAGATGGAATCCATCTCGCTACGTACAACTTCCTTCCAGTAGTCAGCATCAGGAGATGCATAGGCTTCTGAAATAGTCCTGGGTGTGTCATCCACGAGGTACACAATGAAATCATCACCAAAGGACTTTGCAGTCCTCTGTCTCTTACTCCTCACAGGAGTTTCATTGTCACCCTCAACAGGATTCTCAACGTGTTCCATCGCAATGGTGGGTTCAGGAATTACAGCGAATTCCTCACTAGATGGAGTAGGTATCTCCTGATTTGATGAACTCGACATATCCTTCATAGGAAATACGTCCTCAAAGAAAGTTGCATCATTCGACTCCATAATCGTACCAACATGCATGTCGGATACCTCTGATTTTATTATCAAAAATCTATATCCGATGCTATGAAAAGCATAGCCCAGAAGAACACAATCCACGGTTTTTGGTCCAAGCTTGCGCTTCTTGGGAATGGGTATATTGTTGCAGATCGTTGTAGAAATTAAAAAAAATCTACGCATCACCAAGATCAATCTATGGAGTAACTAGCAACGAGAGGGGAGTGCATCTTCATACCCTTGAAGATCGCGAGTCGGAAGCGTTGCAAGAATGCGGTTGGAGGAGTCGTACGCGTACCGATTCAGATCGCGGCCGAATCCGATCTAAGCAACGAATAATGGTGCCTCCACGTTCAACACACGTGCATCCCGGTGACGTCTCCCGCGCCTTGATCCAGCAAGGAGGAGGGAGAGGTTGAGGAAGAAGGCTCCAACAGCAGCACGATGGCGTGGTGGTGATGGAGTGGCAGTTCTCTGGCAGGGCTTCGCCAAGCTCACGCGGAGGAGGAGAGGTGTTGGGGAGGGGAGGGGCTACGCCTTGGATGTGGTGCTGTAGCCCTCCCCTCGCCCCTCTATTTATAGGGAGAAGGGGGAAGGGGCCGGCCCCTCTAGATGAGATCTAGAGGGAGGCCGGCGGCCAAGGGGGAGGGGGCTTGCCCCCCAAGCAAGGGGCGCGCCCCCCTTTAGGGTTCCCCCAAAACCCTAGGAGCATGGGCCCTAGGGGGGATGACGCCCAGCCCACTAGGGGATGGTTCCTATTGGGGATATTACTACTGGGAATAAACCGGCCAGGAAAGGCCGGGTTAACTTCATCTGTAGTTGATTATGCTTGAAAGCCCATGTAGACAGAAGAGGAAAGGCCCAGGGCCCAGAACCGGTTTAAGGCCTGTAGCCATGAACCGACATTGGTATGTAACTTGTATTGTAAGATAGAAAGAGTGGAGACCGAACCGGACACGTTTATGAGCCGGTCTCGGGACTCTGTAAACCGACGGACGCCACCCATGTATATAAGGGGACGACCCGGCAGCGGTTCAGGACAACAGACAACAAATTGAGAGCCGGACAAGCGGATTCGCTCCCTGGCCTTCGAAACCCTAGCAATACCAATCACAACTAGACGTAGGCTTTTACCTTCATCGAAGGGGCCGAACTAGTATAAACTCCCTGTGTCCCCTTGTCCGCTTTAACCCCTTTAAGCTAACCCGTTACGATGGCTCCACGACTAAGTCCTTTCACAAGGACATCTACCATGACAAACCCACGACAGTTGGCGCCCACCGTGGGGCAATCGCAGGATGGTTTTGAGTTCTTGAAGGGCAGCTTTGATGGACTCAAGGGATACGCTATGGGCTGGATGACGAAGAGTCGTCGCGGCAAGCTCTACATCGACAACGCGGGATGGGGTCCCGAGGCTGATTCAATCGAATACGGGTACCGGGTCCCCTTTGGTGGGATTCACGTCTTCATCGGCAAGATTGGCGAACCGGCCCCTAAGCCAGACATCTGCACCGACATCATCGAGACGGCTCAGCGTGCAAGCCCTTCACCAGTTCAGCCCGTGGAGAAGCATGTTTTCGTAGGCGTCATCCATGGAGCAGAATACGAGGACGGACTGGCGTCCGATGGAGAAACTATTGTCTGCTCCGACGACGAGTCTTCTAGAGAGACCGAATTGCTCTATCAGTTGCAGGATGACCGGATTAGTGGAGGATCCGAGGGCAACAGTATTCCGGACTCCTCTGGTCTGCCAAACTGGGCCGCTATCTTCATGGCCAATACACAATCGGCGCCTCATTCGTCAGTTGCCGCAGCAATACTCTCCGGTTCAACAACAGCCACACCGGCAGGGGCAGGAAGCTCTGCGCCACCTCCGGCTCAAGTCCTGTCTGACTTGTTCGACGCTTTGGCAACATTGATGGCCACAGAGGTGGATGCAGCAGCCGGGGATTACCACAACACGGAGATTGCAAAGGTGAAGGATCAGAACAAGCCGAGTTGGAAGCTTAGGCCTACCGGATTAGGCTGGATCAGAACGCTTCTGAAGAAGTCGTGAGAAGAAGGTACCGATCGCATCTCCCATCGGGTTACGAGCCACGAAATCTCTTCAATACGCTAGGAGCAGGAACTAGTAACCAGCCAATATTAAACTGGACGGAGGTACCAGGAACAGGAGCACCGGTTCAGCCACGCACAATGGACCCGCCTCGTCAGAACAACGTTGTGCCACAGTATGTACCAACGCCTCCCGGGCATTACTCCAACCCGTTGGACAACATTGTGGCCGCCGCTTCATGCTTGGCAGCCCTCCCAACCGACGGCGAATCACCAGTTGGGATTGAGGCACATCGGGCCAGAGATCTGAAGGAAATATGCCCTAGAGGCAATAATAAAGTTATTATTTATTTCCTTATATCATGATAAATGTTTATTATTCATGCTAGAATTGTATTAACCGGAAACATAATACATGTGTGAATACATAGACAAACAGAGTGTCACTAGTATGCCTCTACTAGACTAGCTCGTTAATCAAAGATGGTTATGTTTCCTAACCATGAACAAAGAGTTGTTATTTGATTAACGAGGTCACATCATTAGTTGAATGATCTGATTGACATGACCCATTCCATTAGCTTAGCACCCGATCGTTTAGTATGTTGCTATTGCTTTCTTCATGACTTATACATGTTCCTATAACTATGAGATTATGCAACTCCCGTTTACCGGAGGAACACTTTGGGTACTACCAAACGTCACAACGTAACTGGGTGATTATAAAGGAGTACTACAGGTGTCTCCAATGGTAGATGTTGGGTTGGCGTATTTCGAGATTAGGGTTTGTCACTCCGATTGTCGGAGAGGTATCTCTGGGCCCTCTCGGTAATACACATCACATAAGCCTTGCAAGCACTGCAACTAATATGTTAGTTGTGAGATGATGTATTACGGAACGAGTAAAGAGACTTGCCGGTAACGAGATTGAACTAGGTATTGGATACCGATGATCGAATCTCGGGCAACTAACATACCGATGACAAAGGGAACAACGTATGTTGTTATGCGGTCTGACCGATAAAGATCTTCGTAGAATATGTAGGAGCCAATATGGGCATCCAGGTCCCGCTATTGGTTATTGACCGGAGACGTGTCTCGGTCATGTCTACATTGTTCTCGAACCGTAGGGTCCGCACGCTTAACGTTACGATGACAGTTATTATGAGTTTATGCATTTTGATGTACCGAAGGTTGTTCGGAGTCCCGGATGAGATCACGGACATGACGAGGAGTCTCTAAATGGTCGAGACATAAAGATTGATATATTGGAAGCCTATGTTTGGACATCGGAAGTGTTCCGGGTGAAATCGGGATTTTACCGGATTACCGGGAGGGTTACCGGAACCCCCCGGGAGCCAAATGGGCCAACATGGGCCTTAGTGGAAAGGTGAGAGGGCAGCCCACATAGGGCTGCGCCTCCCCCCCTCTCCCTAGTCCTATTAGGACTAGGAGAGGGGCCGGCCACCTCTCTCTCTCTCCCCTTTGAAGGATTCCTAGTTGGACTAGGATTGGAGGGGGGAGTCCTACTCCCGGTAGGAATAGGACTCCTCCTGCGCCTCCCTCTCTTTGGCCGGCCAGCCCCCCTCCCTCCAACCTTTATATACAGGGGCAGGGGACACCCCAAGACACACAAGTTGATCCTTGAGATCGTTCCTTAGCCGTGTGCGGTGCCCCCTGCCACCAAATTCCACCTCGATAATACCGTTGTAGTGCTTAGGCGAAGCCCTGCGTCGGTAGTACATCAAGATCGTCACCACGCCGTCGTGCTGACGGAACTCTTCCTCGACGCTTTGCTGGATCGGAGCCCGAGGATCGTCATCGAGCTGAACGTGTGCCAAGAACTCGGAGGTGCCGGAGTAACGGTGCTTGGATCGGTCGGATCGGGAAGAAGACGTACGACTACTTCCTCTACGTTGTGTGATCGCTTCCGCAGTCGGTCTGCGTTGGTATGTAGACAACACTCTCCCCTCTCATTGCTGTGCATCACCATGATCTTGCGTGTGCGCAGGAAAATTTTCGAAATTACTGCGTTCCCCAACAGTGGTATCAGAGCCTAGGTTTTATGGTTTGATGTTATATGCACGAGTAGAACACAAGTGAGTTGTGGGCGATATAAGTCATACTGCCTACCAGCATGTCATACTTTGGTTCGGCGGTATTGTTGGATGAAGCGGCCCGGACCGACATTACGCGTACGCTTACGCGAGACCGGTTTCCCCGACGTGCTTTGCACATAGGTGACTTGCGGGTGACTGTTTCTCCAACTTTAGTTGAACCGAGTGTGGCTACGCCCGGTCCTTGCGAAGGTTAAAACGGAGTCTATTTGACAAACTATCGTTGTGGTTTTGATGCGTAGGTGAGATTGGTTCTTGCTTAAGCCCGTAGCAGCCACGTAAAACTTGCAACAACAAAGTAGAGGACGTCTAACTTGTTTTTGCAGGGCATGTTGTGATATGATATGGTCAAGACGTGATGAGATATAAGTTGTTGTATGAGATGATCATGTTTTGTTGAAGTTATCGGCAACTGGCAAAAGCCTTATGGTTATCTCTTTATTGCATAAGATGCAAGCGCCAAATAATTGCTTTACTTTATCGCTATGCGATAGCAATAGTTGCAAGAGCAATAGTTGGCGAGACGACCGTGTGACGACACATTGATATAGATCAAGATGATGGAGATCATGGTGTCATGCCGGTGATGACAGAGATCATGACAGTACTTTGGAGATGGAGATCAAAGAAGCAAGATGATGATGGCCATATCATGTCACATATTTTGATTGCATATGATGTTTATCTTTTATACATCTTATTCTTGCTTTGATTGACGGTAGAATTATAAGATGATCTCTCACTAAATTATCAAGAAGTGTTCTCCCTGAGTATGCACCGTTGCCAAAGTTCTTCGTGCCCAGACACCACGTGATGATCGGGTGTGATAAGCTCTACGTTCAAATACAACGGGTGCAAAACAGTTGCACACGCAGAATACTCAGGTTATACTTGACGAGCCAAGCATATACAGATATGGCCTCAGAACACGGAGACCGAAAGGTCGAGCGTGAATCATATAGTAGATATGATCAACATAACGATGTTCACCATTGAAAACTACTCCATCTCACGTGATGATCAGTTATGGTTTAGTTGATTTGGATCACGTGATCACTTAGAGGATTAGAGGGATGTCTATCTAAGTGGGAGTTCTTAAGTAATATGATTAAATTGAACTTAAATTTATCATGAACTTAGTCCTGGTAGTATTTTGCAAATCATGTTGTAGATCAATGGCTCGCGTTGTTGCTTCCCTGTGTTTATTTTGATATGTTCCTAGAGAAAATTGTGTTGAAAGATGTTAGTAGCAATGATGCGGATTGGATCCATGATCTGAGGTTTATCCTCATTGCTGCACAGAAGAATTATGTCCTTGATGCACCGCTAGGTGACAGACCTATTGCAGGAGCAGATGCAGACGTTATGAACGTTTGGCTAGCTCAATGTGATGACTACTTGATAGTTTAGTGCACCATGCTTAACGGCTTAGAATCGGGACTTCAAAGACGTTTTGAACGTCATGGACCATATGAGATGTTCCAGGAGTTGAAGTTAATATTTCAAGCAAATACCCGAGTTGAGAGACATGAAGTCTCCAGCAAGTTCTATAGCTAAAAGATGGAGGAGAATCACTCAACTAGTGAGCATGTGCTCAGATTGTCTGGGTACTACAATCGCTTGAATCAAGTGGGAGTTAATCTTCCAGATAAGATAGTGATTGACAGAATTCTCTAGTCATCATCACTAAGTTAGTAGAACTTCGTGATGAACTATAATATGCAAGGGATAACGGAAACAACTCCCAAGCTCTTCGTGATGCTGAAATCAACGAAGGTAGAAATCAAGAAAAACATCAATTGTTGATGATTGACAAGACCACTAGTTTCAAGAAAAGGGCAAAGGGAAGAAGGGGAACTTCAAGAAGAACGGCAAGCAAGTTGCTGCTCAAGTGAAGAAGCCCAAGTCTGATCCTAAGCCTGAGACTAAGTGATTCTACTGCAAAGGGACTGGTCACTGGAAGCGGAACTACCCCAAGTGTTTGGCGGATAAGTAGGATGGCAAAATGAACATAAGTATATTTGATATACATGTTATTGATGTGTACTATACTAGTGTTTATAGCAACCCCTCAGTATTTGATGCTAGTTCAGTTGCTAAGATTAGTAACTCGAAATGGGAGTTGCAGAATAAACAGAGACTAGTTAAGGGTGAAGTGACGATGTGTGTTGGAAGTAGTTCCAAGATTGATATGATCATCATCGCACCCTCCCCTATACTTTCGGGATTAGTGTTGAACTTAAATAAGTGTTATTTGGGTTTTGCGTTGAGCGTGAATATGATTTGATCATGTTTATTGCAATACGGTTATTCATTAAAGTCAGAGAATAATTGTTGTTCTGTTTACATGAATAAAACCTTCAATGGTCATACACCCAATGAAACAAGTTCATTGGATCTCGATCATAGTGATACACATATTTATAATATTGAAACCAAAAAGATTCAAAGTTAATAATGATAGTGCAACTTATTTGTGGCACTGCCGTTTAGGTCATATTGGTATAAAAAGCATGAAGAAACTCCATGCTGATGGGCCTTCGAAATCACTTGATTATGAATCACTTGATGCTTGCGAACCATGCCTATTGGGCCAGATGACTAAAACTCCGTTCTTCGGAACAATGGAGCGAGCAACAGATTTGTTGGAAATCATACATACTGATGTATGTGGTCCGATGAATATTGAGGCTCGCGACAGGTATCATTATTTTCTGATCTTCACAGATGATTTGAGCAGATATGAGTATATCTACTTGATGAAACATAAGTCTGAAACATTTGAAAAGTTCAAAGAATTTCAGAGTGAAGTGGAAAATCATCGTGACAAGAAAATAAAAGTTTCTACGATATGATCATAGAGGTAAAATATTTGAGTTACGAGTTTGGTCTTCAATTAAAACAATGTGGAATAGTTTCACAAAATCATGCCACATGGAACACCACAGCATAATGGTGTGTCCTAACGTCATAACCGTACTTTATTGGATATAGTGCAATCTATGATGTATCTTACCGATCTACCACTATCGTTTTGGGGTTATGCATTAGAGACAGCTGCATTCACGTTAAATAGGGCACCTTCTAAATCCGTTGAGACGACACCGTGTGAACTATGGTTTGGCAAGAAACCTAAGCTGTCGTTTCTTAAAAATTTGGGGTTGCGATGCTTATATGAAAAGGTTTCATCCTGATAAGCTCAAACTCAAATCGGAGAAGTACGTCTTCATAGGATATCCAAAGGAAACTATTGGATACACCTTCTATCACAGATCCGAAGGCAAGACTTTTGTTGCTAAAATTCGGAAACTTTCTGGAGAAGGAGTTTCTCTCGAAAGAAGTGAGTGGGAGGAAAGTAGAACTTGATGAGGTAACTGTACCTGCTCCCTTATTGGAAAGTAGTACATCACAGAAAACTGTTTCTGTGACACCTACACCAATTAGTGAGGAAGCTAATGATGATGATCATGTAACTTCAGATCAAGTTACTACCGAACCTTGTAGGTAAACCAGAGTAAGATCCACGCCAGAGTGGTATGGTAATCCTACTCTAGAAGTCATGCTACTAGATCATGATGAACCTACGAACTATGAGGAAGCGATGATGAGCCCAGATTCCGCGAAATGGTTTGAGGCCATGAAATCTGAGATATGATCCATGTATGAGAACAAAGTATGGACTTTGATGGATTTGCCCGATGGTCGGCAAGCCATAGAAAATAAATGGATCTTCAAGAGGAAGACGGACGCTGATAGTAGTGTTACTATCTACAAAGCTAGAATTGTCGCAAAAGTTTTCGACAAGTTCAAGGTGTTGACTACGATGAGTTTTTCTCACTCGTATCTATGCTTAAGTCTGTCCGAATCATGTTAGCAATTGCCGCATTTTATGAAATCTGGCAAATGGATAAACAAAACTGCATTCCTTAATGAATTTATTAAAGAAGAGTTGTATGTGATGCAACTAGAAGGTTTTGTCAATCCAAAAGGTGCTAACAAAATGTGCAAGCACCAGCGATCCATCTGTGGACTGGTGCAAGCATCTCGGAGTTGGAATATACGCTTTGATAAGTTGATCAAAGCATATAGATTTATACAGACTTGCCGTGAAGCCTGTATTTACAAGAAAGTGAGTGGGAGCACTACAGCATTTCTGATAAGCATATGTGAATGACATATTGTTGATCGGAAATAATGTAGAATTATTCTGTAAAGCATAAAGGAGTGTTTGAAAGGAGTTTTTCAAAGAAAGACTTCGGTGAAGCTGCTTACATATTGAGCTTCAAGATCTATAGAGATAGATCAAGACGCTTGATAAGTTCTTTCAATGAGTACATACCTTGACAAAGATTTTGAAGTAGTTCAAAATGGAGCAGTCAAAGAAAGAGTTCTTGCATGTATTATAAGGTGTGAAGTTGAGTAAAACTCAAAGCCCGACCACGGCAGAAGATAGAAAGAGAATGAAAGTCATTCCCTATGCCTTGGCCATAGGTTCTATAAAGTATGTCATGCTGTATACCAGATCTATTGTATACCCTGCACTGATTTGGCAAGGGAGTACAATAGTGATCTAGGAGTAGATCACTGGACAGCGGTTAGAATTATCCTTAGTGAAATAAGGATATGTTTCTCGATTATGGACGTGATAAAAAGGTTCGTCGTAAAGAGTTACGCCGATGCAAGTTTTGACACTAATCTAGATGACTCTAAGTCTCGGTCTAGATACATATTGAAAGTGGGAGCAATTAGCTAGAGTAGCTCCGTGCAGAGCATTATAGACAAAGAATTTTGCAAAATACTTACGGATCTGAATGTGACAGACCCATTGACTAAAATTATCTCACAAGCAAAACATGATCACACCTTAGTACTCTTTGGGTATTAATCACATAGAGATGTGAACTAGATTACTGACTCTAGTAAACCCTTTGAGTGTTGGTCACATAACGATGTGAACTATGGGTGTTAATCACATGGTGATGTGAACTATTGCTGCTAAATCACATGGCGATGTGAAACTAGATTATTGACTCTAGTGCAAGTGGGATACTGAAGGAAATATGCCCTAGAGGCAATAATAAAGTTATTATTTATTTCCTTATATCATGATAAATGTTTATTATTCATGCTAGAATTGTATTAACCGGAAACATAATACATGTGTGAATACATAGACAAACAGAGTGTCACTAGTATGCCTCTACTAGACTAGCTCGTTAATCAAAGATGGTTATGTTTCCTAACCATGAACAAAGAGTTGTTATTTGATTAACGAGGTCACATCATTAGTTGAATGATCTGATTGACATGACCCATTCCATTAGCTTAGCACCCGATCGTTTAGTATGTTGCTATTGCTTTCTTCATGACTTATACATGTTCCTATAACTATGAGATTATGCAACTCCCGTTTACCGGAGGAACACTTTGGGTACTACCAAACATCACAACGTAACTGGGTGATTATAAAGGAGTACTACAGGTGTCTCCAATGGTAGATGTTGGGTTGGCGTATTTCGAGATTAGGGTTTGTCACTCCGATTGTCGGAGAGGTATCTCTGGGCCCTCTCGGTAATGCACATCACATAAGCCTTGCAAGCACTGCAACTAATATGTTAGTTGTGAGATGATGTATTACGGAACGAGTAAAGAGACTTGCCGGTAACGAGATTGAACTAGGTATTGGATACCGACGATCGAATCTCGGGCAAGTAACATACCGATGACAAAGGGAACAACGTATGTTGTTATGCGGTCTGACCGATAAAGATCTTCGTAGAATATGTAGGAGCCAATATGGGCATCCAGGTCCCGCTATTGGTTATTGACCGGAGACGTGTCTCGGTCATGTCTACATTGTTCTCGAACCGTAGGGTCCGCACGCTTAACGTTACGATGACAGTTATTATGAGTTTATGCATTTTGATGTACCGAAGGTTGTTTGGAGTCCCGGATGAGATCACGGACATGACGAGGAGTCTCGAAATGGTCGAGACATAAAGATTGATATATTGGAAGCCTATGTTTGGACATCGGAAGTGTTCCGGGTGAAATCGGGATTTTACCGGATTACCGGGAGGGTTACCGGAACCCCCCGGGAGCCAAATGGGCCAACATGGGCCTTAGTGGAAAGGTGAGAGGGCAGCCCACATAGGGCTGCGCCTCCCCCCCTCTCCCTAGTCCTATTAGGACTAGGAGAGGGGCCGGCCACCTCTCTCTCTCTCTCCCCTTTGAAGGATTCCTAGTTGGACTAGGATTGGAGGGGGGAGTCCTACTCCCGGTAGGAGTAGGACTCCTCCTGCGCCTCCCTCTCTTTGGCCGGCCTGCCCCCCTCCCTCCAACCTTTATATACAGGGGCAGGGGACACCCCAAGACACACAAGTTGATCCTTGAGATCGTTCCTTAGCCGTGTGCGGTGCCCCCTGCCACCAAATTCCACCTCGATAATACCGTTGTAGTGCTTAGGCGAAGCCCTGCGTCGGTAGTACATCAAGATCGTCACCACACCGTCGTGCTGACGGAACTCTTCCTCGACGCTTTGCTGGATCGGAGCCCGAGGATCGTCATCGAGCTGAACGTGTGCCAAGAACTCGGAGGTGCCGGAGTAACGGTGCTTGGATCGGTCGGATCGGGAAGAAGACGTACGACTACTTCCTCTACGTTGTGTGATCGCTTCCGCAGTCGGTCTGCGTTGGTACGTAGACAACACTCTCCCCTCTCATTGCTGTGCATCACCATGATCTTGCCTGTGCGTAGGAAAATTTTCGAAATTACTGCGTTCCCCAACAAGATCTCCTTCAAACAGCGCTAAATCAGCAGCAGGCATATTCGCACAGTCGTGAGAGGATTCATTCCACTCCCCGTCCAAGACGGAGCTATAGCAGACACGTTGAGGATGAACCGGTCGTGTCAAGTTGTGCGTGTCGCCGAAATTCACCGCGAGGACACAACCCGGCAGGGGGAGGTGCTAATGCACAGGATGTAGTGGATCATGGTCGCGCACGTCGAGAGGCCGAGTTAGCAGCCCGGCACGGAACTCGTCAACATACTCCAGTTCACCCTACCGCTTCAGTAGAGCCAGGTGTGGTATTCAGTTCCTTAGGGGTGTCGTGTCTCACCCCCGCTTTGCATAATGTGAGATTGCCCAAGGACTTCAAGGGACCTCGTAAGGTACCAAATTACACCACCGATTTACAACCAAAGGCATGGGTTGAAAGCTACAAGATGGCAATGGAGATGTTAGATGTGGATGAGGCAGTATGTGCTAAATACTTCACCATGATGTTGGAAGGAACAGCTCGTACTTGGTTGAAGAGATTACCAACTAACTCTGTCGGGTCATGGGCCGAATTGAAGCACCGGTTTATCCAGAACTTCAAAGATACTTGTAAGCAGCCCATGTCAATCGTGGATCTGGCCGCTTGTGTCCAAGAGGAGGGGGAGTCCACGACCCATTGCGTCAAGCGGGTCTCAGCAATTTTGCATTCATGAGATCGTATCAATGCAGATACCGCAGTGCTAACGTTGGAGGGCAATTGTCGTTTTCTGCCGCTCAAACAGAAGGTAGGAAGGCTCAAACATCACTGCAATGATATGTCAACGCTTATGGCCGCTTTGGTTAAGTAAGCCGATTCAGATAATACCAAAGACCCTGACTCAGAGGAGGACAAAACGGGGAAAGGGAAAAAGAACGGCAATACAAAGGGTCAGCAGCATAATCCGGCAGGCCATGGGAATAGTGGTAAGCGCAAAGAAGACAAGAGCTTGGACTTTGCCGCTAACACCAATGCTCAGGAGAATGGCCAGCACCGTAAGGGCAAGCAGCCCAAGAGGGGCGGAGGTTCGGGCCCCAATTTGGAGCACCTGCTAAATCAACCTTGTCCAAAGCATGGATCAAAGGAGAAGCCAGCGTCGCATCTTTGGAAGGATTGTTATATCATGCGAGATTTCAAGAACTCCAATATGTTCCAGTACGATAATGGTCCGCCTGGCGGTTCAGGAGGTAGTTTCCACGGGCCGAGTTACGGAGGTGGCAGTTCCGATTCAGGATTTCAGGGTAATCAAACCGGACACATCAATCAAGGGCACCAAGGCAACCAAGGAGGTTACAACCATCAGGGGAACCAGCAGCAGCAGTCGGGTTATCAGAGCAATCCTAAGCAGCTAAATAGTGGGCAATATCATGTCTTCACCACTAGCTTGTGTAAGCGTGATCAGAAGCTTCACAAGAGGGCAGTAAACTCTGTTGAACCGGTGGTGCCTCAGTATTTGCGCCGGTCTGAGCAGCCCATTTTGTGGAGTAGAGACGATCACCCACCCCCGGTTGACAATCCGGGTCACTTGGCCTTAGTGGTGGCCCCTCAAGTTGGAGAATACAAGTTCACTAAGGTACTCATGGACGGGGGAAGTAGTATCAACATTCTATATTATGATACATTCCGTCGTATGGGGTTGACAGATAAGAATCTTAAACCGTCAAATACTGTTTTTCATGGTGTGGTACCTGGCAAGTCTGCGTATCCAGTGGGCAAGATACCCTTAGAGGTGGATTTTGGAGATGAATGATTCAAGGTCAGAAACATTGACTTTTGAGGTGGTGAAAATCAAAAGTCCGTACCACGCTTTGTTCGGGCGGCCGGCTTACACAAAGTTCATGGCGAGGTCAGGTTACGTTTATCTATAGCTTAAAATGCCAGGTCATAAGGGGACTATCACAGCACACGGGAGCAGAAAAATCGCTTTGGAGTGTGAGGAAGGTGATGCGGCTTATGCTGAATCGGTTTGTGCCACGGAGGAGCTAAAGTCCTATAAGGAGCAAGTTGATCCGGCAGATATGACCTCTTTGAAAAAGCCAACTACGGAACATGATCCGGCGTTGAAATTCAAATCGGCCACAGCCACTAAGATGATTGATTTTGTTCCTGGCAATTCGTCCAAGCAGTTCAGCATCAGCGCTAACCTGGATCCCAAATAGGAAGGCGCACTCATCGAGTTCATCCGTGAGAACCGGGACATCTTTGCATGGAAACCTTCTGACATGTCAGGTGTACCGAGGGAACTCGCTGAGCACACACTTAACATTGATCCTAAGTTTAAACCGGTCCGGCAGTTTCTTCGCCGCTTCAACGAAGAAAGGCGCAAGGCTATTGGTGAGGAGGTAGCTCGATTATTGGCCACAGGGTTTATAGTGGAAGTCTTTCACCCAGAGTGGTTGGTTAATCCGGTGCTGGTTCTTAAGAAAAACGGCACTTGGCGTATGTGTGTGGATTACACATATTTGAACAAGGATTGTCCTGCAGACCCCTTTGCCCTCCCTCGTATTGATCAGATCATTGATGCTACGGCGGATTGTGACCGTTTGTGTTTTTTGGATGCTTACTCTGGTTATCATCAGATCAAAATGGCAGTTAAGTACCAGGAGAAGACAGCTTTCATCACTCCCTTTGGAGCCTTCTGCTATGTCTCCATGCCCTTTGGGCTCAAGAGTGCCCAGGCGACTTATCAACGTTGTGTTCAGAATTGTCTTCATAAGTAGATTGGGCGCAATTTTCATGCATATGTGGATGATATTGTGGTAAAATCCAGAAAGGAGGAAACATTGATAGATGACTTGAGAGAAACCTTTGACAACCTCTGGGTTTACAAGATGGTGCTCAATCCGGAGAAGTGTGTCTTTGGTGTTCCGGGAGGCAAACTCTTGGGTTTTCTGGTGTCAAATAGAGGCATTGAGGCTAATCCGGAAAAAAATTCAGCAATTACATCTTTGGCTAAACCAGCGTGTATCAATGACGTTCAACGTCTGGCTGGCCGGATTACGGCTTTGATCCGGTTTATCAGTCGTCTTGGGGAGAAGGCTATCCATTTATATCAGATGCTCAAGAAAACAGATAATTTTGTTTGGAGCGAGGCAGCTGATAAAGCGTTCGAGGATCTGAAGAGGCAGTTAGCTGAACCGCATGTGCTTGCAGCACCAATCAATAAGGAGCCGTTATTGCTATATGTGGTTGCTAATGCCTGAGCTGTTAGCATAGCTAGCTATTGTGGTGGAGCGCAAGGAAGCTGGCAAGGAATATCCGGTTCAACGGTCGGTTTATTATATCAGTGAGGTGCTCATTGAGTCAAAGCAGAGGTATCCACATTGGCAGAAACTGGTGTATGGAGTGTTTATGGCAAGCCGGAAGCTTAAACACTATTTTCAAGGTCATCCTCTCACAGTGGTCAGTTCAGCCCCTCTGGGAGATATCATTCAAAACAGAGAAGCAACAGGCTGGATTGCCAAATGGGCTATTGAGCTTGGACCTCACGGTCTCAAATACATACCTCGCACAGCGATCAAATCCCAAGCACTCATGGACATCATCAATGATTGGACAGAGTTGCAGGCACGAGAGGAAAAACTAGATAACACGTACTGGACTATTTACTTTGATGGATCCAGACAGTTGGAGGGCTCGGGGACTAGAGTCATACTAACTTCCCCATGAGGTGACAAGTTTTGTTATGTCCTTCGTTTAATGTTCCCTTGTACTAACAATGCAGCTGAATATGAGGCCTTACTCCACGGTCTTCGGATGGCTAAAGAGATGAACTTAAGCCGAGTTAAGTGCTTTGGGGATTCAGATTTGGTAGCCCAACAGGTGTCTGACACTTGGGATTCTAAAGACCCACTCATGGCTGCATATCGACGAGAGGTGGACACAGTGGCTGGTCACTTCAAGGGTTATCAGGTGGACCATATAGACCGGCGAAAGAATGAAGCGACGGACGCTTTAAGTCACCTTGGTTCTCAGCGTAAACCGGTTCCACCCAATGTCTTTCTTGACGTATTGCATAATCCGTCAGTCAAGGTACCAACAGAGGAAGAGTTGGCTATTCCTAATCCGGAGGCTCAATTGGTGGCGGCTTTGCATGTCATACCGGATTGGACAATCCCATATCTGGCTTACATGAACCGGGGCGAGTTACCAGACGATGAAACCTTGGCCCGACAGATAATCTGGCGTTCCAAGTCCATGACCATACTTAACGGAGAGTTACATCGTTGCAGCATTTCAGGAGCAATTCAGTGTTGTGTCTCTCCTCAAGAGGGTTGTGAGATTTTGCGAGGAATCCATGAAGGGGATTGTGGTCACCATGCTGGTTTAAAATCTTTGGTTGCTAAAGCTTTTCGCCACGGTTTTTACTGGTTAACAGCTCATGCTGATGCAGAGGATTTGGTCAAGAGATGTGATGGTTGTAAAAAATTCGCACGCCGTGCTCACATTCCGGCTCAGGAGTTGAGGATGATTCTAGTAACTTGGCCGTTTGCGACTTGGGAGCTCGATATGGTTGGACCCTTCAAACGATCCAAGGACAAAAAGACCCACTTATTAGTGGCAGTTGATAAATTCACCAAATGGGTGGAAGCAGAACTAGTCAGTAAGTGTGATGCGGCCACAGTGGTTCAATTCATCAAAAAGGTGATATTCCGGTTTGGCTTTCCACACAGTATTATAACTAATAATTGTACTAATCTATCAAAGGGAGAGATGGAGGAGTTCTGCCAACGTGAGCACATCCGGCTTGATATAGCATCGGTGGCTCACCCCCAATCTAATGGTCAAGTAGAGAGGGCGAATCAAGAAATCTTGAGAGGTATTAAACCCCGGCTTATGGTTCCTTTGAAGCGGACACCAGGTTGTTGGGTGGAGGAATTACCTTCTGTGTTATGGAGCATCAACACCACGCCTAACAAATCGATGGGTTACACACCTTTCTTCATGGTTTATGGAGCGGAGGCGGTTCTCCCTAGTGACATCTGTGACGACTCGCCCCGTGTGGTAGCTTATGTTGAAGCGGATAACAAGACAGCTCGTCAAGATTCTCTGGACCTGTTAGATGAGGAGTGTGATCTTGCAGCAGCATGTTCGGCGATTTATCAACAAGATCTCCGACGTTATCACAGCCGCCGGGTTAAGACCAGAACCTTTCAAGAGGGTGATTTGGTGCTCCGGCTCATCTAAGATCAAACTGATATGCAAAAATTATCCCCACCTTGGGAAGGACCTTTTGTGGTCAGCAAGAATCTGCACAACGGGTCATACTACCTCATTGATGTTCGAGAGCACCAAGACTCACGTAAATCGGAGGAGGAGACCAAGCGGCCATGGAACATAGCTCTTCTTCGGCCTTACTATACTTGAGCCCTAGGCTCTTCATATGTACATATTTATGATGATGTATATATTATATAATAAATCGGAGCCTCTATTAAAGCGGGGTCTCTGTTCTTTTTACATCATGTGTGTGCTTACAAGAGTTTCTACTCACAAAGCAGAGTTTTTTGGTAAACCGGTCGCTACAGCTGCACGGATACAAAGAAAATCACTAGGGGGCTTGGTCATATCTGAACCATAGCTACACCTCTCGATAGGCGTTTAGCCACAAAGGAAATTATGTGGGGCCAAAGAGAGTGTTTCACAGAGCACAAACTCAAACATGGGCACCCACTGAGCACAGCTCACAAAGTTACTTGGGGGCTCTTTGTGCAAAGCAACAAAGAGTTTGAAAGGACCCTTGTAATTGGCTATCAAGCCATGGCTTGGAAGCCTGGTGGATTCACCTAAAACCCCGGGTTAACCTGCCTTCATCAAGTAAGCCACTCCTGTTCACGTAATCCTGGTATGACCCGCCGAATATTTGACAAGTCAATCTTCTATAGACTCTGGACTTGTCAAAGTTAAAACGACAATTGGTTAATTGTAGGCCCATCTTAAAAGGCTTTGTTAAATGGTTTAACTCAGAGGCCTGGCAGCCCATGAAAAGCCTCGATTTGGAGCATGGTAGCTCGTAAAAAGTCTTGCATATTTCTTTTTTGAAACTTATTTGCTAAGTTTTATTTGCCTTTATTAAGGTTTATAATGTCTTCTGATAAATCGGTGTCCTTGACCCGGCTTGGCTCTCAACTACAAGTTGTCAGTACATGATCAGTTATAAACCGGCGTTCGCTACCCCAGTCTGGTTTTGACTAATATGGCACTAGTGGTATAAGGAAAATCCGGTGTTTATTATATACCGGTACGGTTTATTATCATAATCCGGCAAATTAAAGATGGAGTTATCTCTGCTCTGGATTGGTGTTTACACCTTTACATACAAGCAGTTGGCCAGCCAACGAGGTATGTTACACATGTTATTTTTATATACAATCTTTGGTTATCCATCCAAGTATTGTCTATTCTTGGGCATCATGACCCGTCCAGTGGTAAACCACTAGGACACTTTTTATGTTCTTGTCTCCAAGAACACATTTCATTATGGGTTAAGCATAAATACATGCCAAACGATGGAGCAAGTTTTCACATTATCAAAGTGTCACAAAACATGCTCGATGGCATGACAGATCAAGGAGTTTTTGCTATCCTATTACGTGAAGCTTTCAAACGGCTCCCATTGAATAATTATTTTTAAGCATTGGCACACAATAGCTTGTAAACCAGCGTCCGGTTTAAGATGCTTCATCTGGACGGTTTGACGGTTGAGGCTCAGTTGGTGCCATCACTTCTTCTTCATCCCTCCCCAGACGCTGGAAATCAACCGTCGACCAATCGATTCCAGTTAACGCTTGAAACACAGCCTCTTCATGGATAAGGCTGGAAGGGTTAATATCAGGAGCGTAGGTATGCTTACGAATTGGAGGTACAAGTTCTTCGACTTCATGGATTTCGGCAGGCTGTCTCTTCCCTTCAGCGTCATAAGCCGGTTGGAAATGAGACAAGTCTGTGTCCTCTACCAGCTTGCTAGCTATTGGCCGCATTTCTTTGGTCAGCCTTCGGAGGTCATCATTGTTGAAGTCTGAACCGTCCTCTTTCACACCTGGATATCCTTTGATGATGTCCTCCACTTCAAGGTCTGGAATCCATGCCTTGGTTCGGATTAGCGCGGTTAATGCGCCTGCTCTTGCAGCTGCCTTCTTCAGTTCGATGATCCGGGCTGGTAACATGGCCAGCTTCTCAAGCGTTTCCTTTATCAGTGAGGGTGCCGGTTTATTGTAAGCCGTTTTAAGCTTCATCCGCATATCTGTGCCCAGATGAGCAATATGAGTGCCTGTGACGGTTTAAAATCAAGTGTTCTGATCAATGACAAGATTCAATGAATTGGATAAACTGCACAAGGAGATACTTACCAAAGATAGCGGAAGTCATGGCGTTGATTTGCCGTTTCAACCCAGTTAGTTCATCCACAATTGGTTTCAGGGCAGCTTCAGCATCTTCAGCTCTTTTGGTTAAACCGGATTTTTTGGTTTCCCAGTCAGCACGATCTTTGTTAAAAGACAATTTCAACTTTTCCATCGCTGCCAGGGCCTTGGTTAGCTCCTCTTTAGCTTTCGCAGCTTCTGCTTGTTGGGACTTCACATTCTCTTGCAAATCAGCAGTCCGGGCATCTCTATTGCTTAGTTCAGCCTACAACAATGAAGAAATGTCAGACAACAGGATATATATTTTTTAAAGTGCAAAGCGTACAACAAGTTATGCACTTTGTACTTGGGGGCTAATGTCTGTTTGCTCTAATTCACTAAATCTTTTATAAAGTCTCCAGAACAATGCAAGCATTATCCTTGACACTTGGGGGCTAATGTATATCTATTCAAAAACGGACACATGGATTAAAACCCGGATTACCTTGCAAAGCTGAACCGGCCTTTGGGGGATACACTAAGGAAAGCTATATCATTACATTGGTAAAGTATCGGCCTTGGTTTTCACTAAGGATCTAACATTTTGAGGGTCAGTGGGAGAAACTTAAAGTATTACAAAGACCCGGTTCATGATTAACATCATAAAACGGCCCTTGGGGGCTACTTGGGCTGGCATTTCAACTTTGGAGTCAAGAGTAAAGGGAGATGAAAATACCTCATAGCGTTCCTTCATCAAATTCACCAAACCGGCTTCATAGTCACGGTTTGAGTGCAGACGGTTTAAGAAACCGGAGTGAAGCTCTTCAGTGTTGAGATGGGCATAACTTGATAAATCAGTACTCCATTTGCCCTTCTCCCTAGCAGCACGCTCTTCTTTGGCACTATGTTGGGCCAAAATTACAGGATGGCCAGGAGAGCTGTGGCCTATACCAGTAACAACAACATCATCTCCTTGGCCTTCAGTGGTTTTTGCGGGTGATGACAGAGTTTCAGTATCTTTCATTGGACTAGCCCGGTTTTGAGCTGCCAGTTCAGTATCAGGAATGGCGGGATCAACTTCTGCTGGCTCATCAGTATTCTGGTCTGGAAGGGGCGGTTCATCAGAGGTGGCTTCAGGAGGAGGGCCTTCCGGGTCATGAGTTTGGTCCGGTTCACCTATTTGCTCTTCTTCAATAACAGCCTGGTCTTCTGACGGATTAGTGACCCGAGCTTTCTTGCTGGGTCTGGCTTTGGCTCTGCAAACAAAAATAAAAGAGGTTTAGCATCTTATTCAAGATTTGCATAACATTGGAAGAAAGGGTTTGAAAGCTTACCCAGCCATAGTTTTTAAAGGAGGGAGTTGGGTTGCTGTTGACTCGCCAGAGGATGAGGGAGGTGTCACCTGATAATTTGAATTGGACGGATTAAGAGGTTGTCTGAAATAACCTGCCTTGGGATAAGAATGGTCATAAGTGGAAGAGACCTCAGACCGGCACTTCCGAACCGGAGTATCAGGTAAATCGGCTGAAGTGACATGTTGGCCACTGTGCTGGGTTGTCCGGCGAGCTTCATGCTGCTGTGTCTTCAAAATAAATGTTGGGTCCAAGTAAGCAAAAGGATGAGAAAAGCTTACTTTCCAGACTGCAGTTTTTTGTGTTGGCATAGAGTCTGAACCGGAGGAAAGGGTAATTACCTCTACATCATCAGCTTGTCTGCGTTCTACGTCCTCCTGATAAAGATCATTGTTAATGAGGTGCATGAAAAGGGAGCCAAGTGAGTCAAGTTCTACCTCAACTTCCGGATCATCAGTATCTTCATCAAGTTCCATGTTGATCCGGTCATCCAGTTTCCGCTTTTAGGTCCGTTTGACAGCTTTAGTTTTGGGACGAGATGGTTTGACCGCGTTATCCCCGGTTGGCTTCACCGCTTTATCTATGGATTTCCGTTTCTAGAAGGGATCATCACCCTATTCATACATAAACATAAGAAGGATTATAAATTGAATAAGTTAAAGATATCAAAGATGAAAAGGAAGTATAGTGCTTACAGCAGGCGGTTTGTTCTTAGTATAGAAGGGGTTCAGGCCGGTTTGACTACAGACTGATTCCGATTCATTCAAAATTTTCTTTATGCTTTCAGTGACCTCTTCATCGGTCACCTGAATGTTGATATGGCGTTGAGGGTCTTCAACATCACCGGTGTACTCACACATTAAACCGGGGCGGCGGCTTAGCGGCAAGACGCTCCAAGATATCCAATAGCGTACGAAATCAACGCCTGTTAAACCGTTGGCCATAAAGGCCCAAAGCTTGGCGAGTTGAGTGGCATATTTGGCCCGTTCTGCAGAACTCAAGCGTTGCAGCATTGGATGGGTGTTGGAAAGCCGGTGATCACGATAGCCCGGAAGGGGATTCTCATCTTCAGGAGAAGTATCTTTGCAGTAAAACCAAGTCTAGTTCCATTCCTTAGGGTGCATGTGCAGTTTGGCATGAGGGAAGTCAACTTCCTTCCGTTTTTGAATTGAGACACGGCCAAGTTCAGTATTGGGGCCATTTACAAACTCTGTACGCCGGTTCAGATGAAAAAAGTCCTGGAATAGCTCACCAGTGGGTTCCTCTTGCAGATATGCTTCACAGAAAACTTGGAAATTGCATATATTGGACACCGAGTTGGGTCCAATATCTTCAGGGTGAAGTTGGAAACTGGCAAGAACATCCCGGAAAAATTTTGACCCTGGCGGTTTGAAGCCACGGCCTATATAGTCCACAAAGATCACTACCTCACCCTGCCTCGGGGTAGGAGGATTCTCTGTTCCTGGAACTCGCCACCGGATCTCCGTCTTCTTTGGCAATTTGCCGATACTAACCATTTCATTCAATTTATCTTCAGTGACCCGGGAGGGGACCCAGTTGCAAGCAGCGAACTGTTTGGCCATTGTGAAATGAAAACCTGAAAAGGAAATGCCGGTTTACGAGTCATTCATGGAGGAGCGCAAGATGCAATGGAATAAACATATGCCGGTATGTGAAATTGCGTAAATCGGAGACTAATGCAATAATGGATAACAAGGCAATATCGGAACAAGGGTATCCAGACACTGTTAAACCGGAGTATAACAATGGAGGTAAAAGGCTCCTCCGGTTTACTAGAGGGCTAATGGTATAGATTGCTTATACAAAGGTAAATCGCCAAAGTGATAAGAAGGTACATATCTAAGGCAAAAACGACTAGGTAAGGTAAAACAGGTTTCACAAGTAGATGTTGCAATTTCGGATCTGAGGCATATCAGAAAAGGGAAATATATTCAAAGCCAAAGAAGCAGTGCTAAACCAATGGGTGAAGGTTCAGATGAGATCTTCTGTTTTGAGATGCATAAATGGAAACAGAGGCTAAAAGCTATCATTATGCAGAACAAATATTCAGAGTTTTGTCAAGAATCATCGTATGAACAAAGAACGCTGGCGAACGCCGAAGAACGTCGAAACCCTAGAACAGAATTTGTGGCGAAAAAAAGCAGGGAACTTACCAGAGCTGATGAGGAAGCGGAAAGGCTGTTGGAAATATGCCCTAGAGGCAATAATAAAAGCATTATTATTATATTTCCTTGTTCATGATAATTGTCTTTATTCATGCTATAATTGTGTTATCCGGAAATCGTAATACATGTGTGAATAATAGACACCAACATGTCCCTAGTAAGCCTCTAGTTGACTAGCTCGTTGATCAACAGATAGTCATGGTTTCCTGACTATGGACATTGGATGTCATTGATAACGAGATCACATCATTAGGAGAATGATGTGATGGACAAGACCCAATCCTAAACATAGCATAAAGATCATATAGTTCGTTTGCTAGAGTTTTTCCAATGTCAAGTATCCTTTCCTTAGACCATGAGATCGTGTAACTCCCGGATACCATAGGAGTGCTTTGGGTGTACCAAATGTCACAACGTAACTGGGTGACCATAAAGGTATACTACAGGTATCTCCGAAAGTGTCTGTTGGGTTGACACGGATCAAGACTGGGATTTGTCACTCCGTATGACGGAGAGGTATCACTGGGCCCACTCGGTAATGCATCATCATTATGAGCTCAAAGTGACCAAGTGTCTAGTCACGGGATCATGCATTACGGTACGAGTAAAGTGACTTGCCGGTAACGAGATTGAACAAGGTATTGGGATACCGACAATCGAATCTCGGGCAAGTAACATATCGATTGACAAAGGGAATTGTATACGGGGTTGCTTGAATCCTCGACATCGTGGTTCATCCGATGAGATCATCGAGGAGCATGTGGGAGCCAACATGGGTATCCAGATCCCGCTGTTGGTTATTGACCGGAGAGTCGTCTCGGTCATGTCTACATGTCTCCCAAACCCGTAGGGTCTACACACTTAAGGTTTGGTGACGCTAGGGTTGTGAAGATATGTATATGCAGTAACCCGAATGTTTTTCGGAGTCCCGGATGAGATCCCGGACGTCACGAGGAGTTTCGGAATAGTCCGGAGGTAAAGAATTATATATAGGAAGTGTTGTTTCGGCCATCGGGACAAGTTTCGGGGTCACCGGTATTGTACCGGGACCACCGAAAGGGTCCCGGGGGTCCACCGGGTGGGGCCACCCATCCCGGAGGGCCCCATGGGCCAAAGTGGGGAGGGTAACCAGCCCATAGTGGGCTGATGCACACCCCTAGGCCCACCCCATGCGCCTAGGGTTGAAACCCTAGGGGTGGGGGGCGCCCCACCTTGCCTTGGGGGCCACTCCAGCCCTGGCCGACGCCCCCCCCTAGGAGATCTCATCTCCTAGGGCCGGTGCCCCCCCTAGGGGAGCCTATATATATGAGGGGAGGGAGGGGGCAGCCGGACCTTGAGTCTTGGCGCCTCCCTCTCCCCTCCTACACCTCTTCCTCTCGTAGTATACGGCGAAGCCCTGCTGCTGTGACGCCCTCCATCCACCACCACGCCGTCGTGCTGCTGGATCATCATCAACCTCTCCTTCGCCCTTGCTGGATCAAGAAGGAGGAGACGTCACGCTGACCGTGCATGTATTGAACGCGGAGGTGCCGTCCGTTCGGCACTAGGATCTTCGGTGATTTGGATCACGTCGTGTACGACTACCTCATCCCCGTTCTTTGAACGCTTCCTCTCGCGATCTACAAAGGTATGTAGATGCATCCGATCACTCGTTGCTAGATGAACTCATAGATGGATCTTGGTGAAACCGTAGGAAAAATTTTGTTTTCTGCAACGTTCCCCAACAGTGGCATCATGAGCCAGGTTTATGCGTAGTTCTTCTTGCGCGAGTAGAACACAATTTGTTGTAGGCGTAGATGTTGTCAACTTTCTTGCCGCTACTAGTCTTATCTTGCTTCAGCGGTATTATGGGATGAAGCGGCCCGGACCAACCTTACACGTACGCTTACGTGAGACCGGTTCCACCGACTGACATGCACTAGTTGCATAAGGTGGCTAGCGGGTGTCTGTCTCTCCCACTTTAGTTGGAGCGGATTCGATGAAGAGGGTCCTTATGAAGGGTAAATAGAAGTTGACAAATCACGTTGTGGCTTTCACGTAGGTAAGAAAACGTTCTTGCTAGAACCCTATTTCAGCCACGTAAAACTTGCAACAACAATTAGAGGACGTCTAACTTGTTTTTGCAGCAAGTGCTTTGTGATATGATATGGCCAAAGTTGTGATGAATGATGAATGATATATATGTGATGTATGAGATGTTCATGCTATTGTAATAGGAATCATGACTTGCATGTCGATGAGTATGACAACCGGCAGGAGCCATAGGAGTTGTCTTTATTTTTGTATGACCTGCGTGTCATTGAGAAATGCCATGTAAATTACTTTACTTTATTGCTAAATGCGTTAGCCATAGTAGTAGAAGTAATAGTTGGCAAGCAACTTCATGGAGACACGATGATGGAGATCATGATGATGGAGATCATGGTGTCAAGCCGGTGACAAGATGATCATGGAGCCCCAAGATGGAGATCAAAGGAGCTATGTGATATTGGCCATATCATGTCACTATTATTATTTGATTGCATGTGATGTTTATCATGTTTTGCATCTTGTTTACTTAGAATGATGGTAGTAAATAAGATGAACCCTCATAATAATTTCAAGAAAGTGTTCCCCCTAACTATGCACCGTTGTGACAGTTCGTTGTTTCGAAGCACCACGTGATGATCGGGGTATAACAATGGAGGTAAAAGGCTCCTCCGGTTTACTAGAGGGCTAATGGTATAGATTGCTTATACAAAGGTAAATCGCCAAAGTGATAAGAAGGTACATATCTAAGGCAAAAACGACTAGGTAAGGTAAAACAGGTTTCACAAGTAGATGTTGCAATTTCGGATCTGAGGCATATCAGAAAAGGGAAATATATTCAAAGCCAAAGAAGCAGTGCTAACCCAATGGGTGAAGGTTCAGATGAGATCTTCTGTTTTGAGATGCATAAATGGAAACAGAGGCTAAAAGCTATCATTATGCAGAACAAATATTCAGAGTTTTGTCAAGAATCATCGTATGAACAAAGAACGCTGGCGAACACCGAAGAACGTCGAAACCCTAGAACAGAATTTGTGGCGAAAAAAAGCAGGGAACTTACCAGAGCTGATGAGGAAGCGGAAAGGCTGTTGGAAATATGCCCTAGAGGCAATAATAAAAGCATTATTATTATATTTCCTTGTTCATGATAATTGTCTTCATTCATGCTATAATTGTGTTATCCGGAAATCGTAATACATGTGTGAATAATAGACACCAACATGTCCCTAGTAAGCCTCTAGTTGACTAGCTCGTTGATCAACAGATAGTCATGGTTTCCTGACTATGGACATTGGATGTCATTGATAACGAGATCACATCATTAGGAGAATGATGTGATGGACAAGACCCAATCCTAAACATAGCATAAAGATCATATAGTTCGTTTGCTAGAGTTTTTCCAATGTCAAGTATCCTTTCCTTAGACCATGAGATCGTGTAACTCCCGGATACCATAGGAGTGCTTTGGGTGTACCAAATGTCACAACGTAACTGGGTGACCATAAAGGTATACTACGGGTATCTCCGAAAGTGTCAGACACGGATCAAGACTGGGATTTGTCACTCCGTATGACGGAGAGGTATCACTGGGCCCACTCGGTAATGCATCATCATTATGAGCTCAAAGTGACCAAGTGTCTAGTCACGGGATCATGCATTACGGTACGAGTAAAGTGACTTGCCGGTAACGAGATTGAACAAGGTATTGGGATACCGACGATCGAATCTCGGGCAAGTAACATATCGATTGACAAAGGGAATTGTATACGGGGTTGCTTGAATCCTCGACATCGTGGTTCATCCGATGAGATCATCGAGGAGCATGTGGGAGCCAACATGGGTATCCAGATCCCGCTGTTGGTTATTGACCGGAGAGTCGTCTCGGTCATGTCTACATGTCTCCCGAACCCGTAGGGTCTACACACTTAAGGTTTGGTGACGCTAGGGTTGTGAAGATATGTATATGCAGTAACCCGAATGTTGTTCGGAGTCCCGGATGAGATCCCGAACGTCATGAGGAGTTTCGGATTAGTCCGGAGGTAAAGAATTATATATAGGAAGTGCTGTTTCGGCCATCGGGACAAGTTTCGGGGTCACCGGTATTGTACCGGGACCACCGAAAGGGTCCCGGGGGTCCACCGGGTGGGGCCACCCATCCCGGAGGGCCCCATGGGCCAAAGTGGGGAGGGTAACCAGCCCATAGTGGGATGATGCGCCCCCCTAGGCCCACCCCATGCGCCTAGGGTTGAAACCCTAGGGGTGGGGGGGCGCCCCACCTTGCCTTGGGGGCCACTCCAGCCCTGGCCGACGCCCCCCCTAGGAGATCTCATCTCCTAGGGCCGGTGCCCCCCCCTAGGGGAGCCTATATATATGAGGGGAGGGAGGGGGCAGCCGGACCTTGAGTCTTGGCGCCTCCCTCTCCCCTCCTACACCTCTTCCTCTCGTAGTATACGGCAAAGCCCTGCTGCTGTGACGCCCTGCATCCACCACCACGCCATCGTGCTGCTGGATCATCATCAACCTCTCCTTCGCCCTTGCTGGATCAAGAAGGAGGAGACGTCACGCTGACCGTACATGTATTGAACGCGGAGGTGCCGTCCGTTCGGCGCTAGGATCTTCGGTGATTTGGATCACGTCGTGTACGACTACCTCATCCCCGTTCTTTGAACGCTTCCGCTCGCGATCTACAAAGGTATGTAGATGCATCCGATCACTCGTTGCTAGATGAACTCATAGATGGATCTTGGTGAAACCGTAGGAAAAATTTTGTTTTCTGCAACGTTCCCCAACAGTGGCATCATGAGCCAGGTTTATGCGTAGTTCTTCTTGCGCGAGTAGAACACAATTTGTTGTAGGCGTAGATGTTGTCAACTTTCTTGCCGCTACTAGTCTTATCTTGCTTCAGCGGTATTGTGGGATGAAGCGGCCCGGACCAACCTTACACGTACGCTTACGTGAGACCGGTTCCACCGACTGACATGCACTAGTTGCATAAGGTGGCTAGCGGGTGTCTGTCTCTCCCACTTTAGTTGGAGCGGATTCGATGAAAAGGGTCCTTATGAAGGGTAAATAGAAGTTGACAAATCACGTTGTGGCTTTCACGTAGGTAAGAAAACGTTCTTGCTAGAACCCTATTTCAGCCACGTAAAACTTGCAACAACAATTAGAGGACGTCTAACTTGTTTTTGCAGCAAGTGCTTTGTGATATGATATGGCCAAAGTTGTGATGAATGATGAATGATATATATGTGATGTATGAGATGTTCATGCTATTGTAATAGGAATCACGACTTGCATGTCGATGAGTATGACAACCGGCAGGAGCCATAGGAGTTGTCTTTATTTTTGTATGACCTGCGTGTCATTGAGAAACGCCATGTAAATTACTTTACTTTATTGCTAAATGTGTTAGCCATAGTAGTAGAAGTAATAGTTGGCGAGCAACTTCATGGAGACACGATGATGGAGATCATGGTGTCAAGCCGGTGACAAGATGATCATGGAGCCCCAAGATGGAGATCAAAGGAGCTATGTGATATTGGCCATATCATGTCACTATTATTATTTGATTGCATGTGATGTTTATCATGTTTTGCATCTTGTTTACTTAGAATGACGGTAGTAAATAAGATGAACCCTCATAATAATTTCAAGAAAGTGTTCCCCCTAACTGTGCACCGTTGCGACAGTTCGTTGTTTCGAAGCACCACGTGATGATCGGGTGTGATAGATTCTAACGTTCACATACAACGGGTGTAAGACAGATTTACACATGCAAACACTTAGGTTGACTTGACGAGTCTAGCATGTACAGACATGGCCTCGGAACACAGAAGACCGAAAGGTCGAGCATGAGTCGTATAGAAGATACAATCAACATGAAGATGTTCACCGACATTGATTAGTCCGTCTCACGTGATGATCGGACACGGCCTAGTTGACTTGGATCATGTTATACTTAGATGACTAGAAGAGGGATGTCTATCTAAGTGGGAGTTCATTGAATAATTTGATTAGATGAACTTAATTATCATGAACTTAGTCTAAAATCTTTGCAATATGTCTTGTAGATCAAATGGCCAACGTTGTCCTCAACTTCAACGCGTTCCTAGAGAAAACCAAGCTGAAAGACGATGGCAGCAACTATACGGACTGGGTCCGGAACCTGAGGATCATCCTCATAGCTGCCAAGAAAGATTATGTCCTACTAGCACTGCTAGGTGACCCACCCGTCCCACAGAACCAAGACATTATGAACGCTTGGCAGACACGTGCTGATGACTACTCACTCGTTCAGTGCGGCATGCTTTACAGCTTAGAGCCGGGGCTCCAAAAGCGTTTTGAGAGACATGGAGCATATGAAATGTTCGAAGAGCTGAAAATGGTTTTCCAAGCTCATGCCCGGGTCGAGAGATATGAGGTCTCCGACAAGTTCTTCAGCTGTAAGATGGAGGAAAATAGTTCTGTCAGTAAGCACATACTCACTATGTCTGGGTTGCATAACCGCTTGACTCGGCTGGGAGTTAATCTCCCGGATGATGCGGTCATTGACAGAATCCTCCAGTCGCTTCCACCAAGCTACAAGAGCTTTGTGATGAACTTCAATATGCAGGGGATGGAAAAGACCATTCCTGAGTTATTTTCAATGCTTAAATCAGCGGAGGTAGAAGTCAAGAAGGAACATCAAGTGTTGATGGTGAATAAAACCACTAAGTTCAAGAAGGGCAAGGGTAAAAAGAACTTCAAGAAGGACGGCAAGGAAGTTGCCGCGCCTGGCAAGCAAGCTGCCGGGAAGAAGCCAAAGAATGGACCCAAGCCCGAAACTGAGTGCTTTTATTGCAAGGGAAGTGGTCACTCGAAGCGGAACTGCCCCAAATACTTAGCGGACAAGAAGGCCGGCAAAACAAAAGGTATATGTGATATACATGTAATTGATGTGTACCTTACTAGTACTCGTAGTAGCTCCTGGGTATTTGATACCGGTGCAGTTGCTCACATTTGTAACTCAAAGCAGGAGCTGCGGAATAAACGGAGACAGGCAAAGGATGAGGTGACGATGCGCATCGGGAATGGTTCCAAGGTCGATGTGATCACCGTCGGCACGCTACCTCTACATTTACCTACGGGATTAGTTTTAAACCTCAATAATTGTTATTTAGTGCCAGCTTTGAGCATGAACATTGTATCAGGATCTCGTTTAATTCGAGATGGCTACTCATTTAAATCCGAGAATAATGGTTGTTCTATTTATATGAGAGATATGTTTTATGGTCATGCTCCGATGGTGAATGGTTTATTCTTAATGAATCTCGAGCATAATGCTACACATGTTCATAGTGTGAATACCAAAAGATGTAAGGTTGATAATGATAGTCCCACATACTTGTGGCACTGCCGCCTTGGTCACATAGGTGTCAAACGCATGAAGAAGCTCCATGCAGATGGACTTTTAGAGTCTCTTGATTATGAATCATTTGACATGTGTGAACCATGCCTCATGGGCAAAATGACCAAGACTCCGTTCTCAGGAACAATGGAGCGAGCAACCAACTTGTTGGAAATCATACATACTGATGTGTGCGGTCCAATGAGTGTTGAGGCTCGCGGTGGCTATCGTTATGTTCTCACCCTCACTGATGACTTGGGTAGATATGGGTATATCTACTTAATGAAACACAAGTCTGAGACCTTTGAAAAGTTCAAGGAATTTCAGAGTGAGGTTGAAAATCAACGTGACAGAAAAATCAAGTTTTTGCGATCAGATCATGGAGGAGAATACTTGAGTCACGAATTTGGCACACACTTAAGAAAATGTGGAATAGTTTCACAACTCACGCCGCCTGGAACACCTCAGCGTAATGGTGTGTCCGAACGTCGTAATCGCACTCTATTAGATATGGTGCGATCTATGATGTCTCTTACCGATTTACCGCTATCTTTTTGGGGCTATGCTTTAGAGACTGCCGCATTCACTTTAAATAGGGCTCCGTCGAAATCCGTTGAGACGACACCGTATGAATTATGGTTTGGGAAGAAACCTAAGCTGTCGTTTCTAAAAGTTTGGGGATGCGATGCTTATGTCAAGAAACTTCAACCTGAAAAGCTCGAACCCAAGTCGTAAAAATGCGTCTTCATAGGATATCCTAAAGAAACTATTGGGTATACCTTCTACCTCAGATCCGAAGGCAAGATCTTTGTTGCCCAGAATGGATCCTTTCTAGAGAAGGAGTTTCTCTCGAAATAAGTAAGTGGGAGGAAAGTAGAACTTGATGAAGTGTTACCTCTTTAACCGGAAAATGGCGCAACTCAAGAAAATGTTCCTGAGGTGCCTGCACCGACTAGAGAGGAAGTTAATGATGATGATCATGAAACTTCAGATCAAGTGGCTACTGAACTTCGAAGGTCCACAAGGACACGTTCTGCACCAGAGTGGTACAGCAACCCTGTCGTGGAAATCATGTTGTTAGACAACGGTGAACCTTCGAACTATGAAGAAGTGATGGCGGGCCTGGATTCCGACAAATGGCTAGAAGCCATGAAATCCGAGATAGGATCCATGTATGAAAACAAAGTATGGACTTTGACTGACTTGCCCGATGATCGGCGAGCCATAGAAAATAAATGGATCTTTAAGAAGAAGACAGATGCGGATGGTAATGTGACCATCCATATAGCTCGGCTTGTCGCTAAGGGTTATCGACAAGTTCAAGGGGTTGACTATGATGAGACTTTCTCTCCCGTAGCAAAGCTGAAGTCCGTCCGAATCATGTTAGCAATTGCCACATACTATGATTATGAGATATGGCAAATGGACGTCAAAACGGCATTCCTTAATGGTTTCCTTAAGGAAGAATTGTATATGATGCAGCCGGAAGGTTTTGTCGATCCTAAGAATGCTGACAAGGTGTGCAAGCTCCAACGCTCGATTTATGGGCTGGTGCAAGCATCTCGGAGTTGGAACATTCGCTTTGATGAGATGATCAAAGCGTTTGGGTTTACGCAGACTTATGGAGAAGCCTGCATTTACAAGAAAGTGAGTGGGAGCTCTGTAGCATTTCCCATATTATATGTAGATGACATACTGTTGATGGGAAATGATATAGAACTCTTGGACAGCATTAAGGCCTACTTGAATAAGAGTTTTTCAATGAAGGACCTTGGAGAAGCTGCTTATATATTAGGCATCAAGATCTATAGGGATAGATCGAGACGCCTCATAGGTCTTTCACAAAGCACATACCTTGATAAGATTTTGAAGAAGTTCAATATGGATCAGTCTAAGAAGGGGTTCTTACCTGTGTTACAAGGTGTGAAATTGAGCTCAGCGAAATGTCTGACCACGGCAGAAGATATAGAAGAGATGAGTGTCATCCCCTATGCCTCAGCCATAGGTTCTATTATGTATGCCATGTTGTGTACCAGACCTGATGTAAACCTTGTCGTAAGTTTGGTAGGAAGGTACCAAAGTAATCCCGGCAAGGAACACTGGACAGCGGTCAAGAATATCCTGAAGTACCTGAAAAGGACTAAGGAAATGTTTCTCATTTATGGAGGTGACGAAGAGCTCATCATAAAGGGTTACGTTGACGCTAGCTTCGACACAGATCTGGATGACTCTAAGTCACAAACCGGATATGTGTATATTTTGAATAGTGGGGCAATAAGCTGGTGCAGTTGCAAGCAGAGCGTCATGGCGGGATCTACATGTGAAGCGGAGTACATGGCAGCCTCGGAGGCAGCGCATGAAGCAATTTGGGTGAAGGAGTTCATCACCGACCTAGGAGTCATACCCAATGCGTCGGGGCCAATCAAACTCTTCTGTGACAACACTGGAGCTATTGCACTTGCCAAGGAGCCCAGGTTTCACAAGAAGACAAGGCACATCAAGCGTCGCTTCAACTCCATTCGTGAAAATGTTCAAGATGGAGACATAGATATTTGTAAAGTACATACGGACCTGAATGTAGCAGATCCGTTGTCTAAACCTCTCCCTAGAGCAAAACATGATCAACACCAGAATTCCATGGGTGTTCGATTCATCACAATGTAACTATATTATTGACTCTAGTGCAAGTGGGAGACTGTTGGAAATATGCCCTAGAGGCAATAATAAAAGCATTATTATTATATTTCCTTGTTCATGATAATTGTCTTTATTCATGCTATAATTGTGGTATCCAGAAATCGTAATACATGTGTGAATAATAGACACCAACATGTCCCTAGTAAGCCTCTATTTGACTAGCTCGTTGATCAACACATAGTCATGGTTTCCTGACTATGGACATTGGATGTCATTGATAACGAGATCACATCATTAGGAGAATGATGTGATGGACAAGACCCAATCCTAAACATAGCATAAAGATCGTATAGTTTGTTTGCTAGAGTTTTTCCAATGTCAAGTATCCTTTCCTTAGACCATGAGATCGTGTAACTCCCGGATACCGTAGGAGTGCTTTGGGTGTACCAAACGTCACAACGTAACTGGGTGACCATAAAGGTATACTACGGGTATCTCCGAAAGTGTCTGTTGGGTTGACACGGATCAAGACTGGGATTTGTCACTCCATATGACGGAGAGGTATCACTGGGCCCACTCGGTAATGCATCATCATTATGAGCTCAAAGTGACCAAGTGTCTAGTCACGGGATCATGCATTACGGTACGAGTAAAGTGACTTGCCGGTAACGAGATTGAACAAGGTATTGGGATACCGACGATCGAATCTCGGGCAAGTAACATATCGATTGACAAAGGGAATTGTATACGGGGTTGCTTGAATCCTCGACATCGTGGTTCATCCGATGAGATCATCGAGGAGCATGTGGGAGCCAACATGGGTATCCAGATCCCGCTGTTGGTTATTGACCGGAGAGTCGTCTCGGTCATGTCTACATGTCTCCCGAACCCGTAGGGTCTACACACTTAAGGTTCGGTGACGCTAGGGTTGTGAAGATATGTATATGCAGTAACCTGAATGTTGTTCGGAGTCCCAGATGAGATCCCGGACGTCACGAGGAGTTTCGGAATAGTCCAGAGGTAAATAATTATATATAGGAAGTGCTGTTTCGGCCATCGGGACAAGTTTCGAGGTCACCGGTATTGTACCAGGACCACCGAAAGGGTCCCGGGGTCCACCGGGTGGGGCCACCCATCCCAGAGGGCCCCATGGGCCAAAGTGGGGAGGGGAACCATCCCATAGTGGGCTGATGCGCCCCCCTAGGCCCACCCCATGCGCCTAGGGTTGAAACCCTAGGGATGGGGGGGCGCCCCACCTTGCCTTGGGGGCCACTCCAGCCCTGGCCGCCGCCCCCCCTAGGAGATCTCATCTCCTAGGGCCGCCGCCCCGCCTATATATATGAGGGGAGGGAGGGGGCAGCCGGACCTTGAGTCTTGGCGCCTCCCTCTCCCCTGCTACACCTCTTCCTCTCGTAGTATACGGCGAAGCCCTGCTGTTGTGACACCCTGCATCCACCACCACGCCGTCGTGCTGCTGGATCATCATCAACCTCTCCTTCCCGCTTGCTGGATCAAGAAGGAGGAGACGTCACGCTGACCGTACGTGTGTTGAACATGGAGGTGCCGTCCGTTCGGCGCTAGGATCTCCGGTGATTTGGATCACGTCATATACGACTACCTCATCCCCGTTCTTTGAACGCTCCCGCTCGCGATCTACAAAGGTATGTAGATGCATCCGATCACTCATTGCTAGATGAACTCATAGATGGATCTTGGTGAAACCGTAGGAAAAATTTTGTTTTCTGCAACGTTCCCCAACAAAGGCGCCGCAGTATTCTGGTGCGTTCAGGGTGATGCAGCGGCCAGGGTCTGTGCAGAGGCGACGGTCGACGGTGGCGGCGGAGCTTCAGAGGCTGAGCAGCGCAAGGAAGACAACGCGAAGAGGCACGAGAGGGAAAAGATGAAAATGACCCCTCGGCCCTATTTATAAAGGCAAGGGATAAGTGTCAGGCGCGAAAATCAAGGGGCCAGAAATTTGGAAGTGAGGCAGAGCTGTCGCCTCGATTGTCGGAGACCCATTGATGAAGATGTGTCATACACAGTTTTCTTTTAACAGATGATGTCACGATGGTTTACCACAATCTGAGAAGATGACGTCATGGCGGTTTACTAAATTATGAGAAGATGTTGAAGACGAAGTTTTTACTAAGGATTGACATGAACCTGTTCAAATCAATTTGGGGCCTAATGTTGGGGATATTACTACTGGGCATAAACCGGCCAGGAAAGGCCGGGTTAACTTCATTCGTAGTTGATTATGCTTGAAAGCCCATGTAGACAGAAGAGGAAAGGCTCAGGGCCCAGAACCAGTTTAAGGCCTATAGCCATGAACCGGCATTGGTATGTAACTTGTATTATAAGATAGAAAGAGTGGAGACCAAACCAGACACGTTTATGAGCCGGTCTCGGGACTCTGTAAACCGACGGGCGCCACCCATGTATATAAGGGGACGACCCGGCAGTGGTTCAGGACAACATACAACAACTCGAGAGCCAGACAAGCAGATTTGCTCCCTTGCCTTTGAAACCCTAGCAATACCAATCACAACTAGACGTAGGCTTTTACCTTCATCGAAGGGGCTGAACTAGTATAAACTCCCCGTGTCCCCTTGTCCGGTTTAACCCCTTTAAGCTAACCCATTGCGATGGCTCCACGACTAAGTCCTTTCACAAGGGCATCTTCCATGACAAACCCACGACAGTTCCCTTCCACCTACAGCCCATAAGGCCCTCCGGGGCAGGTGGACCCCCGGAGCCCCTCCGGTGGTCCCGGTACAAAACCGGTATACCCCCGAATATTTCCGTTGACCGTATGATGACTTCCCATATATAAATCTTCACCTCCAGACTATTCTGGAACTCCCCGTGACATCCGGGATCTCATCCGGGACTCCGAACAACATTTGGTAATCACATACAAATCTTCCTAATAACCCTAGCGTCATCGAACCTTAAGTATGTAGACCCTACGGGTTTGTGAACCATGCAGACATGATCGAGACAACTCTCCGGCCAATAACCAACAGTGGGATCTGGATACCCATGTTGGCTCCCACATGTTCCATGATGATCTCATCGGATGAACCACGATGTCGAGGATTCAAACAATCCCGTATACAATTCCCTTTGTCAATCGGTACGTTACTTGCCCGAGATTCGATCGTCGGTATCCCAATACCTCGTTCAATCTCGTTACTGGCAAGTCACTTTACTCGTTGCGTAACACATCATCCCGTGACCAACCCTTAGTCACATTGAGCTCATTACGATGATGTCTTACCGAGTGGGCCCAGAGATACCTCTCCGTCATACGGAGTGACAAATCCCAGTCTTGATTCGTGCCAACCCAACAGACACTTTCAGAGATACCCGTAGTGCACCTTTATAGTCACCCAGTTACGTTGTGACATTTGGCACACCCAAAGTATTCCTACAGTATCCGGGAGTTGCACAATCTCATGGTCTAAGGAAAAGATACTTGACATTAGAAAAGCTTTAGCAGACGAACTACACGATCTTGCGCTATGCTTAGGATTGGGTCTTGTCCATCACATCATTCTCCTAATGATGTGATCCCATTATCAACGACATCCAATGTCCATGGTCAGGAAACCGTAACCAGCTATTGATCAACGAGCTAGTCAACTAGAGGCTCACTAGGGACATGTTGTGGTCTATATATTCACACATGTATTACGATTTCCGGATAACACAATTATAGCATGGACAATAGACAATTATCATGAACAAGGAAATATAATAATAACCATTTTATTATTGCCTCTAGGGCATATTTCCAACAGTCACCCACTTGCGCTAGAGTCAATAATCTAGTTACATTGTGATGAATCGAACACCCATAGAGTTCTAGTGTTGATCATGTTTTGCTCGAGGAAGAGGTTTAGTCAACGGATCTGAGACATTCAGGTCCGTATGCACTTTACAAATACCTATGTCTCCATTTTGAACATTTTCACGAATGGAGTTGAAGCGACGCTTGATATGCCCGGTCTTCCTGTGAAACCTGGGCTCCTTGGCAAGGGCAATAGCTCCAGTGTTGTCACAGAAGAGTGTCATCGGGCCCGACGCATTGGGAATAACTCCTAGGTCGGTAATGAACTCCTTCATCCAGATTGCTTCTTGTGCTGCCTCCGAGGCTGCCATGTACTCCGCTTCACATGTAGATCACGCCACGACGCTTTGCTTGCAACTACACCAGCTGACTGCCCCACCATTCAAAATATACACATATCCGGTTTGTGACTTGGAGTCATCCAGATCTGTGTCGAAACTAGCATCGATGTAACCCTTTACGACGAGCTCTTCGTCACCTCCATAAACGAGAAACATATCCTTAGTCCTTTTCAGGTACTTCAGGATATTCTTGACCGTTGTCCAGTGTTCCATGCCGGGATTACTTTGGTACCTTCCTACCAAACTCGCGGCAAGGTTTACATCAGGTCTGGTACACAGCATGGCATACATAATAGACCCTATGGCCGAGGCATAGGGGACGACACTCATCTTTTCTCTATCTTCTGCCGTGGTCGGGCATTGAGCCGTGCTCAATCTCATACCTTGCAATATAGGCAAGAACCCCTTCTTGGACTGATCCATATTGAACTTCTTCAATATCTTGTCAAGGTACGCACTTTGTGAAAGACCAATGAGGCGTCTCGATCTATCTCTATAGATCTTGATGCCTAATATATAAGCAGCTTCTCCAAGGTTCTTCATTGAAAAACACTTGTTCAAGTAGGCCTTTATGCTTTCCAAGAATTCTATATCATTTCCTATCAATAGTATGTCATCCACATATAATATGAGGAATGCTACAGAGCTCCCACTCACTTTCTTGTAAACACAGGCTTCTCCATAAGTCTGTGTAAACCCAAACGCTTTGATCATCTCATCAAATCGAATGCTCCAACTCCGAGAGGCCTGCACCAGCCCATAGATTGAGCATTGGAGCTTGCACACCTTGTCAGCATTCTTAGGATCGACAAAACCTTCCAGCTGCGTCATATACAATTCTTCCTTAAGGAAACCATTAAGGAATGCCGTTTTGACGTCCATTTGCCATATCTCATAATCATAGAATGTCAGCAATTGCTAACATGATTCGGATGGACTTCAGCTTCGCTACGGGTGAGAAAGTCTCATCGTAGTCAACCCCTTGAACTTGTCGATAACCCTTAGCGACAAGCCGAGCCTTATAGATGGTCACATTACCATCCGCGTCTATCTTCTTCTTAAAGATCCATTTATTTTCTATGGCTCGCCGATCATCGGGCAAGTCAGTCAAAGTCCATACTTTGTTTTCATACATGGATCCTATCTCGGATTTCACGGCTTCCAGCCATTTGTCAGAATCTAGGCCCACCATCGCTTCTTCATAGTTCGAAGGTTCACATTTGTCTAACAACATGATTTCCAGGACAGGGTTGCCATACCACTCTGGTGCAGAACGTGTCCTTGTGGACCTACGAAGTTCAGTAGCAACTTGATCTGAAGTTTCATGATCATCATCATTAACTTCATCTCTAGTCGGTGCAGGCACCTCAGGAACATTTTCTTGAGCTGCGCCACTCTCAGATTCAAGAGGCAATACTTCATCAAGTTCTACTTTCCTCCCACTTACTTCTTTCGAGAGAAACTCTTTCTCTAGAAAGGATCCATTCTTGGCAACAAAGATCTTGCCTTCAGATCTGAGGTAGAAGGTATAGCCAATAGTTTCTTTAGGGTATCCTACGAAGACGCATTTTTCCGATTTGGGTTCGAGATTTTCAGGTTGAAGTTTCTTGACATAAGCATCGCATCCCCAAACTTTCAGAAACGACAGCTTAGGTTTCTTACCAAACCACAATTCATACGGTGTTGTCTCAACGGATTTCGACGGAGCCCTATTTAAAGTGAATGCGGCAGTCTCTATAGCATGACCCCAAAATGACAGCGATAGATTGCTAAGAGACATCATAGATCATACCATATCCAATAGAGTGCAATTACGACGTTCGGACACACCATTACGCTGAGGTATTCCAGGCGGCGTGAGTTGTGAAACAATTCCGCATTTCCATAAGTGTGTGCCAAATTCGTGACTCAAATATTCTCCCCCACGATCTGATCTTAAGAACTTGATTTTCCTGTCATGTTGATTCTCAACCTCACTCTGAAATTCCTTGAACTTTTCAAAGGTCTCAGACTTGTGTTTCATTAAGTAGACATACCCATATCTACTCAAGTCATCAGTGAGGGTGAGAACATAACGATAGCCACCGCGAGCCTCAACACTCATTGGACCGCACACATCAGTATGTATGATTTCCAACAAGTTGGTTGCTCGCTCCATTATTCCGGAGAACGGAGTCTTGGTCATTTTGCCCATGAGGTATGGTTCGCACATGTTAAATGATTCATAATCAAGAGACTCCAAAAGACCATCTGCATGGAGTTTCTTCATGCGTTTGACACCAATGTGACCAAGGCGGCAGTGCCACAAGTATGTGAGACTATCATTATCAACCTTACATCTTTCGGCATTCACACTATGAATATGTGTAACATCACGTTCGAGATTAAATAAGAATAAACCATTGACCAGCAGGGCATGACCATAAAACATGTCTCTCATATAAATAGAACAACCATTATTCTCAGATTTAAATGAGTAGCCATCTCGCATTAAACGAGATCCAGATACAATGTTCATGCTCAAAGCTGGTACTAAATAACAATTATTGAGGTTTAAAACTAATCTCGTAGGTAAATGTGGAGCTAGCATGCCGACGGCGATCACATCGACCTTGGAACCATTCCCGACGCGCATCGTCACCTCGTACTTCGCCAGTCTCCGTTTATTCTGCAGTTTCTGTTTTGAGTTACAAATATGAGCAACTACACCGGTATCAAATACCCAGGAGCTACTACGAGAGCTGGTTAGGTACACATCAATAACATTTATATCACATATACCTTTGGCATTGCCTGCCTTCTTATCCGCTAAGTACTCGGGGCAGTTCCGCTTCGAGTGACCATTTCCCTTGCAATAAAAGCACTCGGTCTCAGGCTTGGGTCCATTCTTTGGCTTCTTCCCGGCAGCTTGCTTACCGGGCGTGGCAACTCCCTTGTCATCCTTCTTGAAGGTCTTTTTACCCTTGCCTTTCTTGAACTTAGTGGTTTTATTCACCATCAACACTTGATGTTCCTTTTTGATTTCCACCTCCGCTGATTTCAGCATTGAATGTACCTCGGGAATGGTCTTTTCCATCCCCTGCATATTGAAGTTCATCACAAAGCTCTTGTATCTAGGTGGGAGCGACTGAAGGATTCTGTCAATGACCGCATCATCCGGGAGATTAACTCCCAGCTGAGACAAGCGGTTGTGCAACCCAGACATTTTGAGTATGTGCTCGCTGGCGGAACTATTCTCCTCCATCTTACAACTGTAGAACTTGTCGGAGACTTCATATCTCTCGACCCGGGCATGAGCTTGGAAAACCATTTTCATCTCTTGGAACATCTCATATGCTCCGTGTTGCTCAAAATGATTTTGGAGCCCCGGTTCTAAGCTGTGAAGCATGCCGCACTGAACCAGGGAGTAGTCATCACTACGTGTCTGCCAAGCATTCATAACGTCTTGTTCTGCTGGGAAAACAGGTGCTTCACCTAGCGGTGCATCAAGGACATATGCTTTCCTGGCAGCTATCAGGATGATCCTCAGGTTACGGACCTAGTCCGTGTAGTTGCTGCCATCGCCTTTCAGCTTGGTTTTCTCTAGGAATGCGTTGAAGTTGAGGGCAACATTAGCGTGGGCCATTTGATCTACAAGACATATTGCAAAGAATTTTAGACTATGTTCATGATAATGAAGTTCATCTAATCAAATTATTTAGTGAACTCCCACTCAGATAGACATCCCTCTAGTCATCTAAGTGATACATGATCCGATTCAACTAGGCCGTGTCCGATCATCACGTGAGACGGACTAGTCATCATTGATGAACATCTTCATGTTGATCGTATCTTTTATACGACTCATGTTCGACCTTTCGGTCTTCCGTGTTCCGAGGCCATGTCTGTACATGCTAGACTCGTCAAGTCAACCTAAGTGTATTGGGTGTGTAAATCTGGCTTACACCCGTTGTATGCGAACATTAGAACCTATCACACCCGATCATCACGTGGTGCTTCGGAACAACGGACCTTAGCAACGGTGCACAGTTAGGGGGAACGCTTTCTTGAAATTATTGCAAGGGATCATCTTATTTATGCTACCATCATTCTAAGCAAATAAGATGTAAAACATGATAAACATCACATGCAATCAAATAGTGACATGATATGGCCAATATCATTTTGCTCCTTTTGATCTCCATCTTCGGGGCGCCATGATCATCATTGTCACCGGCATGACACCATGACCTCCATCATCGTGTCTTCATGAAGTTGTCTCGCCAACTATTATTTCTACTACTATGGCTAACGGTTAGCAATAAAGTAAAGTAATTACATGACGTTTATGTTGACACGCAGGCATAAATAAATTAAGACAACTCCTATGGCTCCTGCCGGTTGTCATACTCATCGACATGCAAGTCGTGATTCCTATTACAAGAACATGATCAATCTCATACATCACATATATCATTCATCACATCCTTTTGGCCATATCACATCACATGGCATATGCTGCAAAAACAAGTTAGACGTCATCTAATTGTTGTTGCAAGTTTTTACGTGGCTGCTATAGGTTTCTAGCAAGAACGTTTCTTACCTACGCCAAAACCACAACGTGATATGCCAATTTCTATTTAACCTTCATAAGGACATTTTCATCGAATCCGATCCAACTAAAGTGGGAGAGACAGACACCCGCTAGCCACTTTATGCAACTAATGCATGTCAGTTGGTGGAACCAGTCTCACGTAAGCGTATGTGTAAGGTCGGTCCAGGCCGTTTCATCCCACGATGTCGCCGAATCAAGATAATACTAGTAACAGCAAGTAAATTGACAAAATCGATGCCCACAACAACTTGTGTTCTACTCGTGCATAGAAACTACGGATAGACCTAGCTCATGATGCCACTGTTGGGGATCGTTGCAGAAATTAAAAAAAATTCTACGCATCACCAAGATCAATCTATGGAGTAACTAGCAACGAGAGGGGAGTGCATCTTCATACCCTTGAAGATCGCGAGTCAGAAGCGTTGCAAGAACGCGGTTGGAGGAGTCGTCCACGTAGCGATTCAGATCGCGGCCGAATCCGATCTAAGCACCGAATAACGGTGCCTCCGCGTTCAACACACGTGCATCCCGGTGACGTCTCCCACGCCTTGATCCAGCAAGGAGCAGGGAGAGGTTGAGGAAGAAGGCTCCAACAGTAGTACGACGGTGTGGTGGTGATGGAGTGGCAGTTCTCCGGCAGGGCTTCGCCAAGCTCACGCGAGGAGGAGAGGTGTTGGGGAGGGGAGGGGCTGCGCCTTGGATGTGGTGCTGCAGCCCTCCCCTCGCCCCTCTATTTATAGGGAGAAGGGGGAAGGGGGCTGACCCCTCTAGATGAGATCTAGAGGGGCGGGGGGCAAGGGGGAGGGGGCTTGCCCCGCAAGCAAGGGGGGCGCCCCCCTTTAGGGTTCCCCCAAAACCCTAGGCGCATGGGCCCTAGGGGGGATGGCGCCCAGCCCACTAGGGGCTGGTTCCCTTCCACCTACAGCCCATAAGGCCCTCTGGGGCAGGTGGACCCTCCCGGTGGACCCCCGGAACCCCTCCGGTGGTCCCAGTACAATACCGGTATACCCCCGAATATTTCCGGTGACCGTATGATGACTTCCCATATATAAATCTTCACCTCCGGACTATTCCGGAACTCCTCGTGACATCCGGGATCTCATCTGGGACTCTGAACAACATTCGGTAATCACATACAAATCTTCCTAATAACCCTAGCGTCATCGAACCTTAAGTGTGTAGACCCTAAGGGTTCGAGAACCATGCAGACATGACCGAGACAACTCTCCGGCCAATAACCAACAGCGGGATCTGGATACCCATGTTGGCTCCCACATGTTCCACGATGATCTCATCAGATGAACCACGATGTCGAGGATTCAAACAATCCCGTATACAATTCCCTTTTGTCAATCGGTACGTTACTTGCCCGAGATTTGATCGTCGGTATCCCAATACCTCGTTCAATCTCGTTACCGGCAAGTCACTTTACTCGTTGCGTAACACATCATCCCGTGACCAACCCATAGTCACATTGAGCTCATTACGATGATGTCTTACCGAGTGGGCCCAGAGATACCTCTTTGTCATACGGAGTGACAAATGCCAGTCTCGATTCGTGCCAACCCAACAGACACTTTCAGAGATACCCGTAGTGCACCTTTATAGTCACCCAGTTACGTTGTGACATTTGGCACACCCAAAGTATTCCTACAGTATCCGGGAGTTGCACAATCTCATGGTCTAAGGAAAAGATACTTGACATTAGAAAAGCTTTAGCAGACGAACTACACGATCTTGCGCTATGCTTAGGATTGGGTCTTGTCCATCACATCATTCTCCTAATGATGTGATCCCGTTATCAACAACATCCAATGTCCATGGTCAGGAAACCATAACCATCTATTGATCAACGAGCTAGTCAACTAGAGGCTCACTAGGGACATGTTGTGGTCTATGTATTCACACATGTATTACGATTTCCGGACAACACAATTATAGCATGGACAATAGACAATTATCATGAACAAGGAAATATAATAATAACCATTTTATTATTGCCTCTAGGGCATATTTCCAACATATATTGACTTTCACCAAACAACCCCAAGTACGTAGGTAAGAGAGTTTCAATCTTTTTCTTTCCCATTCCTCAAATGGAGTCATGGTCTTATGCTTTGTGGGAACTCGGTTTAGGACATGACACGCAGTCATTAGCGCCTCCCTCCACCATTCTTTGGAGACCCGAAGTGTCTAACATGGTGTTAACCATATCAGATAGAGTTTGGTTCTTTCTTTCGGCTACCCCATTTGACTGGGGTGAGTAGGGAAGCGTCCTCTCATGGATTATACCATGTTCCGTACATCAAATTCATTGGAAAAATACTCTCCACCACGATCAGACCTAAGCGTTTAATTTTTCGATCAAGTTGGTTCTCTGCTTCAGCTTTATAGTTTTTGAAGAAAGTTACGGCCTCGTCTTTTGATTTCAGAAGATACATGTAACAATATCTAGTGGAGTCATCAATCAACATCATGAAGTATCTCTTTCCACCTTTTGTCAACACGCCATTCATCTCACAAAGATCAGAATGTATGAGCTCTAGTGGCGCCAAGTCTCTTGCCTCTGCAGTCTTATGAGACTTGCGAGGTTGGTTAGCTTGCACACATACTTGGCACTTGGAGCCTTTGACAGTAGAGATTTTCGGAATTAAATTCATATTGGCTAGTGGCGTCATGCAACCAAAGTTAATTTGACAAAGTCGTGAATGCCAAATATCAGACTCATTATTGTGGCAAACATTATTAATAACTTTAGTGCAAATATCTAACAAAGACAGGCGGAACAAGCCTCCGCTCTCATAGCCTTGTCCAACAAATTTTTCATACTTAGAAATTACAACTTTATTGGATTCGAAAACCAACTTAAAACCATCTCGACATAAACAGGAACCGCTAACGAGATTTTTATTAATGGACGGCACATGATGAACGTTCTTCAGACGCACGGTCTTTTCCGAAGTAAACTTCAGATCGACCGTACCAACACCTCGAACGATGGCATGTGACCCGTTCCCCATCAGCACAGGAGAAGTCCCTATGACCTGGTAAGAAGAAAACATGGAGGCATCAGCACAAACATGTACATTGGCACCGGTGTCAATTAACCAATCAGGGGATTGAAATACTGAAAGGATGGTAGGAAGAATATTGTACCCGGATTCCTTCATATCAGTATCACCGATGACATCGTTAGCGGACTTGCCGCTCTTCTCATGTTCGCGCTCCTCAAAGCGGTTAGGACACTTCGGAGCCCAGTGATTAGGATTACCGCAGACATGGCAAAGTCCCTTCCCTTTCTTATGAGAATTCTTCTTGAAGTTGGTAGAATGTGACGGCTTGTTCTTTGTATCAAACTTTCCTTTGCCCTGAGTTTTGTGCTTGTTGTTTTTGAGCTTGTTGAGCTAGAAGTTCTTCTTCTGTACCATGTGGGCACTAGAAGCTCCCTCAACAACTCGAGCATGTGTGTCCTTTGCTCTCGCCTTCTCTTCAACATCAAGAGTACCAATGAGATCTGCAACGGAAAACTCCTGTCTCTTGTGTTTCAGGGAAGTAGCAAAATTGTTCCACGAAGGTGGAAGCTTGGCAATGATGCTTCTGGCGACAAACTTGTCCGGCAACACACACTTGAAGTACTCAAGTTCTTTTGCGAGCGATTGTATCTCATGAGCCTGCTATACAACAGAGCGCTCATCAGTCATCTTGTAGTCATAGAATTGCTCCATGACGTACAACTCGCTGCCGACGTCCGAGGCACCAAACTTGGCCTCGAGTGCAGCCCACATGTCCTTGCCGTTGTCAAACGACATATACGAATCCACAATGGAGTCATCAAGAACACTCAGAAGAGCACCTTTAAAGAGAGTGTCGATCTTCTCAAAAGCTTCCAACTGTGCTAGATTAAGATCGCCCTCAGGCTTGCCCTTCGTGGCGTCATAGCAGCCCATGGTCTGAAATCAGTAAACTGCTCTCGTGCGCCACGTCTTATATTGCGCCCCCTTAAAGGCAGGCGGCTTCATATGTGCAGCAAAACCACTCAGAGTAAATTGCCTATAATCAGGTTTTTGGATTGTTGAAAATATGAACAAATTACTACGAGATTTAATCTAAATGAACAAAAGATAAATCATGACAACAATAGCAGAGATTAAACAAATTATGCAAACTAGCATAGTAAATGAACAGATCACATCTAGGTCACATACTAGAAACATGAATTCTACCACGATCTCGAACAGGAAGGATAGAATCACATACGGTGCAACGGGAGCAGCACCGCCGGTGTTGACGTTGTCGCCCATGTCGTCGAGGATGAGGTTTCCGAGGTCGGGGAAGAAGTCATCGTTCACGAAGTCGTCGCTGCCAGCAGTCGCGTGAGTGCGCTCCCAAAAACCTGATCGCCCCTCTCCCGTACAGGATCACGAGAGGCGGGGTTCCGGAGGCCTACTGTCCTTTCTCCCGGTACACACCGAAAGGAGGGATGGAGAAGACTTGCCTGGCGGCGCAATGATCTGGAACGATGGTGCGAAACCATACGAAGCGACAGCGGCTAGGGTAAACATCTGCCAGACTATATAAAAAGAATCGGAAACGTTTCAGTAATTAACGCGTCCGTTAATTATTAATTAATGACTCATTAATTTTTCCCGAGCAGCAAAAATATAGACAACGTGCATAGCTCTGTTCTCGGCTCGGCTCAATCCCGCGGGGCGGCGCGGCGAGGAGGAGGAGCACGCGTGTAGGTCTCCTCTTCTCATGCCCATACAAGTGGTAGAAGAGTTCACCTTATAAAAAGGTGCAACTCTCTCTCAACTTTCGGGGTGGGACTAAACTTTAGTCTCACTCACTCCACTCACATGTGTGCTGAAGGAAATATGCCCTAGAGGCAATAATAAAGTTATTATTTATTTCCTTACATCATGATAAATGTTTATTATTCATGCTAGAATTGTATTAACCGGAAACATAATACATGTGTGAATACATAGACCAACAGAGTGTCACTAGTATGCCTTACTTGACTAGCTCGTTAATCAAAGATGGTTATGTTTCCTAACCATGAACAAGGAGTTGTTATTTGATTAACGAGGTCACATCATTAGTAGAATGATCTGATTGACATGACCCATTCCATTAGCTTAGCACCCGATCGTTTAGTGTGTTGCTATTGCTTTCTTCATGACTTATACATGTTCCTATAACTATGAGATTATGCAACTCCCGTTTACCAGAGGAACACTTTGGGTACTACCAAACGTCACAACGTAACTGGGTGGAGTACTACAAGTGTCTCCAATGGTAGATGTTGGGTTGGCGTATTTCGAGATTAGGGTTTGTCACTCCGATTGTCGGAGAGGTATCTCTGGGCCCTCTCGGTAATGCACATCACATAAGCCTTGCAAGCACTGCAACTAATAAGTTAGTTGTGAGATGATGTATTACGGAACGAGTAAAGAGACTTGCCGGTAACGAGATTGAACTAGGTATTGGATACCGACGATCGAATCTCGGGCAAGTAACATACCGATGACAAAGGGAACAACGTATGTTGTTATGCGGTCTGACCGATAAAGATCTTCATAGAATATGTAGGAGCCAATATGGGCATCCAGGTCCCGCTATTGGTTATTGACCGGAGACGTGTCTCGGTCATGTCTACATTGTTCTCGAACCGTAGGGTCCGCACGCTTAACGTTACGATGATAGTTATTATGAGTTTATGCATTTTGATGTACCGAAGGTTGTTCGGAGTCCCGGATGAGATCACGGACATGACGAGGAGTCTCGAAATGGTCGAGGCATAAAGATTGATATATTGGAAGCCTATGTTTGGGCACCGGAAGTGTTCCGGGTGAAATCGGGATTTTACCGGATTACGGGAGGGTTACCGGAACCCCCCGGGAGGCAAATGGGCCTATTGGGCCTTAGTGGAAAAGGGAGAAGGGGCAGCCCACAGGCTAGCCGGCCGAACCCCCCTTCCCTAGTCCTATTAGGACTAGGAGAAGGGGCCGGCCCCCCTCTCTTTCTCTTTCTCCCGAAGAGTCCTACTAGGAATAGGATTTGGGGGAAGGAGTCCTACTCCCGGTAGGAGTGGGACTCCTCCCTGCGCCTCCCTCCTAGCCGGCCGACCCCCTTGCCCCTGGCCTTTATATACGGGGGCAGGGGGCACCCCATAGACACACAACTTGATCCTTGAGATCGTTCCTTAGCCGTGTGCGGTGCCCCCTGCCACCAAATTCCACCTCGATCGTACCGTTGTAGTGCTTAGGCGAAGCCCTGCGTCGGTAGTACATCAAGATCGTCATCACACCGTCGTGCTGACGAAACTCTTCCTCGACGCTTTGCTAGATCGGAGCCCGAGGAACGTCATCGAGCTGAACGTGTGCTAAGAACTCGGAGGTGCCGGAGTAACGGTGCTTGGATCGGTCGATCGGGAAGAAAACGTACGACTACTTCCTCTACGTTGTGTGATCGCTTCCGCAGTCGGTCTGCATTGGTACGTATACAACACTCTCCCCTCTCGTTGCTGTGCATCACCATGATCTTGCGTGTGCGTAGGAAATTTTTTGAAATTACTGCGTTCCCCAACAGTGGCATCAGAGCCTAGGTTTTATGGTTTGATGTTATATGCACGAGTAGAACACAAGTGAGTTGTGGGCGATACAAGTCATACTGCCTACCAGCATGTCATACTTTGGTTCGGCGGTATTGTTGGTTGAGACGATCCGGACCAACCTTACGCGTACTCTTACGCGAGACCGGTTCCCTCGACGTGCTTTGCACATAGATGGCTTGCGGAAGACTATCTCTCCAACTTTAGTTGAACCAAGTGTGACTACGCCCGGTCCTTGAGAAGGTTAAAACGGAGTCTATTTGACGAACTATCGTTGTGGTTTTGATGCGTAGGTGAGATGAGTTCTTACTTAAGCCCGTAGCAGCCACGTAAAACTTGCAACAACAAAGTAGAGGACGTCTAACTTGTTTTTGCAGGGTATGTTGTGATGTGATATGGTCAAGGCATGATGCTGATTTTATTGTATGAGATGATCATGTTTTGTAACTAAGTTATCGGCAACTGGCAGGAGCCATATGGTTGTCGCTTTATTGTATGCAATGCAATCGCGATGTAATGCTTTACTAGATTACTAAACGGTAGTAATAGTCGTGGAAGCATAAGATTGGCGAGACGACAACGATGCTACGATGGAGATCAAGGTGTCGCGCCGGTGACGATGGTGATCATGACGGTGCCTCGGAGATGGAGATCACAGGCACAAGATGATGGCCATATCATATCACTTATATTGATTGCATGTGATGTTTATCCTATTATGCATCTTATCTTGCTTTGATTGACGGTAGCATTATAAGATGATCTCTCACTAAATTATCAAGAAGTGTTCTCCCTGAGTATGCACCGTTGCCAAAGTTCGTCGTGCCCAGACACCACGTGATGATCGGGTGTGATAAGCTCTACGTCCATCTACAACGGGTGCAAGCCAGTTTTGCACACGCAGAATACTCAGGTTATACTTGACGAGCCTAGCATATGCAGATATGGCCTCGGAACACAGAGACCGAAAGGTCGAGCGTGAATCATATAGTAGATATGATCAACATGACGATGTTCACCATTGAAAACTACTCCATCTCACGTGATGATCGGTTATGGTTTAGTTGATTTGGATCACGTGATCACTTAGAGGATTAGAGGGATGTCTATCTAAGTGGGAGTTCCTAAGTAATTTGATTAACTGAACTTAAACTTATCATGAACTTAGTACCTGATAGTATCTTGCTTGTTTATGTTGCTTGTAGATAGATGGCTCGTGCTATTGTTCCGTTGAATTTTAACGCGTTCCTTGAGAAAGCAAAGTTGAAAAATGATGGTAGCAATTACACGGACTGGGTCCGTAACCTGAGGATTATCCTCATTGCTGCACAGAAGAATTACGTCCTGGAAGCACCGCTGGGTGACAGGCCTGCTGCTGGAGCAACGCCAGATGTTATGAACATCTGGCAGAGCAAAGCTGATGACTACTCGATAGTTCAGTGTGCCATGCTTTACGGCTTAGAATCGGGACTTCAACGACGTTTTGAACGTCATGGAGCATATGAGATGTTCCAGGAGTTGAAGTTAATATTTCAAGCAAATGCCCGAATTGAGAGATATGAAGTCTCCAATAAGTTCTATAGCTGTAAGATGGAGGAGAACAGTTCTGTCAGTGAGCATATACTCAAGATGTCTGGGTATAATAATCACTTGATTCAGATGGGAGTTAATCTTCCAGATGACTGCGCCATTGACAGAATTCTCCAATCACTGCCACCAAGCTACAAGAGCTTCGTGATGAACTATAATATGCAAGGGATGAACAAGACTATTCCCGAGCTCTTCGCAATGCTGAAAGCTGCGGAGGTAGAAATCAAAAAGGAGCATCAAGTGTTGATGGTTAGCAAGACCACTAGTTTCAAGAAAAAGGGTAAAGGGAAGAAGAAGGGAAACTTCAAGAAGAACAGCAAGCAAGTTGCTGCTCAGGAGAAGAAACCCAAGTCTGGACCTAAGCCTGAAACTGAGTGCTTCTACTGCAAGCAGACTGGTCACTGGAAGCGGAACTGCCCCAAGTATTTGGCGGATAAGAAGGATGGCAAAGTGAGCAAAGGTATATGTGATATACATGTTATTGATGTGTACCTTACTAGAGCTCGCAGTAGCACCTGGGTATTTGATACTGGTTCTGTTGCTAATATTTGCAACTCGAAACAGGGACTACGGAATAAGCGGACACTAGCAAAGGACGAGGTGACGATGCGCGTGGGAAACGGTTCCAAAGTCGATGTGATCGCGGTCGGCACGCTACCTCTACATCTACCTTCGGGATTAATATTAGACCTAAATAATTGTTATTTGGTGCCAGCGTTGAGCATGAACATTATATCTGGATCTTGTTTAATGCGAGACGGTTATTCATTTAAATCAGAGAATAATGGTTGTTCTATTTATATGAATAATATCTTTTATGGTCATGCACCTTTGAAGAGTGGTCTATTCTTGTTGAATCTCGAAGATAGTGATACACATATTCATAATGTAGAAGCCAAAAGATGCAAAGTTAATAATGATAGTGCAACTTATTTGTGGCACTGCCATTTAGGTCATATCGGTGTAAAGCGCATGAAGAAACTCCATACTGATGGGCTTTTGGAATCACCTGATTATGAATCACTTGGTACTTGCGAACCGTGCCTCATAGGCAAGATGACTAAAACACCGTTCTCCGGTACTATGGAGAGAGCAACAGATTCGTTGGAAATCATACATACCGATGTATGTGGTCCGATGAATATTGAGGCTCGCGGCGGATATCGTTATTTTCTCACCTTCACAGATGATTTAAGCAGATATGGGTATATCTACTTAATGAAACATAAGTCTGAAACATTTGAAAAGTTCAAGGAATTTCAGAGTGAAGTTGAAAATCATCGTAACAAGAAAATAAAATTTCTACGATCTGATCGTGGAGGAGAATATTTGAGATACGAGTTTGGTGTACATTTGAAAAATTGTGGAATAGTTTCGCAACTCACGCCACCCGGAACACCACAGCGTAATGGTGTGTCCGAACGTCGTAATCGCACTTTACTAGATATGGTGCGATCCATGATGTCTCTTACTGATTTACCGCTATCGTTTTGGGGTTATGCTTTAGAGACGGCCGCATTCACGTTAAATAGGGCACCATCAAAATCCGTTGAGACGATGCCTTATGAACTATGGTTTGGCAAGAAACCAAAGTTGTCGTTTCTTAAAGTTTGGGGCTGCGATGCTTATGTGAAAAAGCTTCAACCTGATAAGCTCGAACCCAAAGCGGAGAAATGTGTCTTCATAGGATACCCAAAGGAAACTGTTGGGTATACCTTCTATCACAGATCCGTAGGCAAGACATTCGTTGCTAAGAATGGATCATTTCTAGAGAAGGAGTTTCTCTCGAAAGAAGTGAGTGGGAGGAAAGTAGAACTTGACGAGGTAACTGTACCTGCTCCTTTATTGGAAAATAGTACATCACAGAAAACTGTTTCTGCGACACCTATGCCAATCAGTGAGGAATCTAATGATGATGATCATGAAGCTTCAGATCAAGATACTACTGAACCACGTAGATCAACCAGAGTGAGATCCGCACCAGAGTGGTACGGTAATCCAGTTCTGGAAGTCATGATGTTAGATCATGATGAACCTACGAACTATGAAGAAGCGATGGTGAGCCCAGATTCCGCAAAGTGGCTTGAGGCCATGAAATCTGAGATGGGATCCATGTATGAGAACAAAGTATGGACTTTGGTTGACTTGCCCGATGATCGGCAAGCAATTGAGAATAAATGGATCTTCAAGAAAAAGACTGACGCTGACGGTAATGTTACTGTCTATAAAGCTCGACTTGTCGCAAAAGGTTTTCGACAAGTTCAAGGGGTTGACTACGATGAGACCTTCTCACCCGTAGCGATGCTTAAGTCCGTCAGAATTATGTTAGCAATTGCCGCATTTTATGATTATGAAATATGGCAGATGGATGTCAAAACTGCATTCCTGAATGGATTTCTGGAAGAAGAGTTGTATATGGTACAACCAGAAGGTTTTGTCGATCCAAAAGGAGCTAACAAAGTATGCAAACTCCAGCGATCCATTTATGGACTGGTGCAAGCATCTCAGAGTTGGAATAAACGCTTTGATAGTGTGATCAAAGCATTTGGCTTTATACAGACTTTTGGAGAAGCCTGTATTTACAAGAAAGTGAGTGGGAGCTCTGTAGCATTTCTGATATTATATGTGGATGACATATTGCTAATTGGAAATGATATAGAATTTCTGGATAGCATAAAGGGATACTTGAATAAAAGTTTTTCGATGAAAGACCTCGGGGAAGCTGCATACATATTAGGCATAAAGATCTATAGAGATAGATCAAAACGCTTAATTGGACTTTCACAATGCACATACCTTGACAAAATTTTGAAGAAGTTCAAGATGGATCAAGCAAAGAAAGGGTTCTTGCCTGTGCTACAAGGTGTGAAGTTGAGTAAGACTCAATGCCCGACCACTGCAGAAGATAGAGAGAAAATGAAAGATGTTCCCTATGCTTCAGCCATAGGCTCTATCATGTATGCAATGCTGTGTACCAGACCTGATGTGTGCCTTGCTATAAGTTTAGCAGGGAGGTACCAAAGTAATCCTGGAATGGATCACTGGACAGCGGTCAAGAACATCCTGAAATACCTGAAAAGGACTAAGGATATGTTTCTCGTATATGGAGGTGACAAAGAGCTCACCGTAAGAGGTTACGTTGATGCAAGCTTTGACACTGATCCGGACGATTCTAAATCGCAAACCGGATACGTGTTTACTTTAAACGGTGGAGCTGTCAGTTGGTGCAGTTCTAAACAAAGCGTCGTAGCGGGATCTACATGTGAAGCGGAGTACATAGCTGCTTCGGAAGCAGCGAACGAAGGAGTCTGGATGAAGGAGTTCATATCCGATCAAGGTGTCATACCTAGTGCATCGGGTCCAATGAAAATCTTCTGTGACAATACTGGTGCAATTGCCTTGGCAAAGGAATCCAGATTTCACAAGAGGACCAAACACATCAAGAGACGCTTCAACTCCATCCGGGATTTAGTCCAGGTGGGAGACATAGAGATTTGCAAGATACATACGGATCTGAATGTTGCAGACCCGTTGACTAAGCCTCTTCCACGAGCAAAACATGATCAGCACCAAGGCTCCATGGGTGTTAGAATCATTACTGTGTAATCTAGATTATTGACTCTAGTGCAAGTGGGAGACTGAAGGAAATATGCCCTAGAGGCAATAATAAAGTTATTATTTATTTCCTTACATCATGATAAATGTTTATTATTCATGCTAGAATTGTATTAACCAGAAACATAATACATGTGTGAATACATAGACCAACAGAGTGTCACTAGTATGCCTCTACTTGACTAGCTCGTTAATCAAAGATGGTTATGTTTCCTAACCATGAACAAGGAGTTGTTATTTGATTAACGAGGTCACATCATTAGTAGAATGATCTGATTGACATGACCCATTCCATTAGCTTAGCACCCGATCGTTTAGTATGTTGATATTGCTTTCTTCATGACTTATACATGTTCCTATAACTATGAGATTATGCAACTCCCGTTTACCAAAGGAACACTTTGGGTACTACCAAACGTCACAACGTAACTGGGTGATTATAAAGGAGTACTACAGGTGTCTCCAATGGTAGATGTTGGGTTGGCGTATTTCGAGATTAGGGTTTGTCACTCCGATTGTTGGAGAGGTATCTCTGGGCCCTCTCGGTAATGCACATCACATAAGCCTTGCAAGCACTGCAACTAATAAGTTAGTTGTGAGATGATGTATTACGGAACGAGTAAAGAGACTTGCCGGTAACGAGATTGAACTAGGTATTGGATACCGACGATCGAATCTCGGGCAAGTAACATACCGATGACAAAGGGAACAACGTATGTCGTTATGCGGTCTGACCGATAAAGATCTTCGTAGAATATGTAGGAGCCAATATGGGCATCCAGGTCCCGCTATTGGTTATTGACCGGAGACGTGTCTCAGTCATGTCTACATTGTTCTCGAACCGTAGGGTCCGCACGCTTAACGTTACGATGACAGTTATTATGAGTTTATGCATTTTGATGTACCGAAGGTTGTTCGGAGTCCCGGATGAGATCACGGACATGACGAGGAGTCTCGAAATGGTCGAGGCATAAAGATTGATATATTGGAAGCCTATGTTTGGGCACCGGAAGTGTTCCGGGTGAAATCGGGATTTTACCGGATTACCGGGAGGGTTACCGGAACCCCCCGGGAGGCAAATGGGCCTATTGGGCCTTAGTGGAAAAGGGAGAAGGGGCAGCCCACAGGCTAGCCGGCCGAACCCCCCTTCCCTAGTCCTATTAGGACTAGGAGAAGGGGCCGGCCCCCCTCTCTTTCTCTTTCTCCCGAAGAGTCCTACTAGGAATAGGATTTGGGGGAAGGAGTCCTACTCCCGGTAGGAGTGGGACTCCTCCCTGCGCCTCCCTCCTAGCCGGCCGACCCCCTTGCCCCTGGCCTTTATATACGGGGGCAGGGGGTACCCCATAGACACACAACTTGATCCTTGAGATCGTTCCTTAGCCGTGTGCGGTGCCCCCTGCCACCAAATTCCACCTCGATCGTACCGTTGTAGTGCTTAGGCGAAGCCCTGCGTCGGTAGTACATCAAGATCGTCATCACGCCGTCGTGCTGACGAAACTCTTCCTCGACGCTTTGCTGGATCGGATCCCGAGGAACGTCATCGAGCTGAACGTGTGCTAAGAACTCGGAGGTGCCGGAGTAACGGTGCTTGGATCGGTCGATCGGGAAGAAAACGTACGACTACTTCCTCTACGTTGTGTGATCGCTTCCGCAGTCGGTCTGCGTTGGTACGTAGACAACACTCTCCCCTCTCGTTGCTGTGCATCACCATGATCTTGCGTGTGCGTAGGAAAATTTTTGAAATTACTGCGTTCCCCAACATGTGCATGAATGGGCCAAGAGAATTTCAGAATTTTAGTTGGGCTTTGGGCCAAAGGCCTACTAGCAAAATTCCAACACAAAGTATTCTCTGAGGTGAGGGATGGTTGACGTGGATCACACATTTGACAAGGCTTGGTTCATTTTTATGAGATCTTCCAGAGATGTACAAAGAGTGTTGGAAGATGGCGGAAAACTTTGTTCTAGAAAGATAGATGCGTGAAGATAGAGCTTGAGCAGATCAGTTCCTTAGGGCATCTCCAGCCGCGCCCCCAACAGGCCCCCCCCCAGGCCACTTTTTCGGCGCCGGTGCCAAAAAAACAGCCCAGTCGCGCCCCAGGACGCCGAAAATCGCCGGTTCAGACTTATTTTCCACCCGGCGCTCACAGGCCGATCCCGGCGCACTGGGGAGCAGTTGGGGGCTCCGGCGCTAGGGAAAAGCATGCCTGGCCCACACCGACAGGGGAAAAGTCAAGGTTTTCTTCCCCCGACTCGCCTCGCACCCCCCGCGCCCTCGGCCACCACTAGCTATATCCCGGTGACGGCCGCCGCCCTACTCCGCTAGATAGCCATTCCCCGCCGGAAAATAGCAGCGCTTCGCCGCGGTAGCCCCTCCCACAGCAGCTGGGTGTTTCCGGCCGCCGTTTCCAGCCGCGGAGTAGCGGCGGGTACACGCCCACCGAGCGCAAGGTGTTCGGCGTTTTGCCTGACTCGGCGATGGACTCGGATGACGAGGAAGAGCTCGTCGCGCTGCTGGAGGAGGAAGCCGCGGCCGACGTCTAGGAAGAAGAGCATCTCATGGTGCTCGCCGCCCTCGCCCAGCTGCTGGCGAGCAATGAAAAGCCGCGGCGAGGTGGCTCGGCGCCGGGGCGGGTGAAAGCAAAGAACCGGCATCGTCTCGAAGGCTACTGCATGCTCTACTCCGACTACTTCACCGATGCTCCACTTCATGGCGAGAAAACATTTCGGCGCCGTTATCGGATGAGCCGAAAGCTCTTCCTCGGGATTGTGAATTCCATCCGGGAGTTCGACAACTACTTCAAGTGCAAGATGGATTGCACTGGCGCCCTTGGATTCACCTCCATCCAGAAGTGCACGACAGCGATGAGGATGCTTGCATATGGAGCTCCCAGTGATTCACTCGACGACTATGGGCGCATGGCCGAGTCCACCAGCATAGAGTGTTTCTACAAGTTCAGTCGGGCAGTGGTGGCAGTGTTTGGGCCACAATACTTGAGAACACCCAATGCGGAAGACACTGCTCGGATCCTAGCCCAGAATGCAGCAAGAGGATTTCCTAGGATGCTTGGAAGCATCGACTGCATGCATTGGAAATGGAAGAATTGCCCATTTGTTTGGCAGGGGATGTACAAAGGCGCCAAAGGCGGTTGTAGTGTGGTGCTTGAGGCGGTAGCCACACAGGACCTCTGGATTTGGCACTCCTTCTTTGGTATGCCAGGAACTCACAATGACATCAACATGCTGCAGTGCTCTTCTGTTTTTGCCAAGCTCGTTGAGGGCCATTCTCCTCCGGTGAATTTCGAGATCAATGGGCACCAATACAATAAGGGGTACTACCTAGCAGATGGTATCTATCCGAGATGGTCGACATTTGTGAAGACGATCTCAAACCCTGCGGCATGAGGCAAGAACGCCTGGTTTGCGAAAGTTCAGGAGGCTTGCAGGAAGGATGTCGAGCGGGCATTTGGTGTGCTCCAATCTCGATTCGCTGTTGTTCGGTACCCCGCTCAGACCTGGTCCAAAGATCAAATGTGGGAGATTATGACTTGTTGTGTCATCCTGCACAACATGATCATCGAGAGCGAGCAAGAAGACCCAGTGTTTGACACTGAACCATACTACAGGCAGGGTCCTTTAGCCGAAGTTATCACCATCTACCGGCAACTTGGACTGCCTATCTCAGTATGCGTCAGGAGATCCGAGACCCACAGGTGCATCATTAACTGCAGAAAGATCTGATTGAGCACCTATGGAGGCTCAAGGGGGACGCCGTGTGATGAAATACGAGTTTGTATTTGTTGAACTATATAATTTGTATTGAACTATTTGTTGTTGTACTATTTTGTTGAAGTATTTGATTTTTCTGTGATGAAATATATGATAAGAAATAATTGTGTTGATAATTGAACGCCGAGACACGGCGGAACCACGCCGAATATGGGCCTATTCCCGCCCATATGGGCCCTTTATTCGTCGAAATTGGGCTGCAAAGTGGGTCAATTTCGGCGCCTGAGGGCGACGACTGGGCGCAAAACCGCCCCTAGCGCCGATTGTATCGTCGGCTCGCTCCCATGGGGCGATTTTTATGCGTCCTGGAGGGGCCAACGGTTGAAGATGCCCTTAGGCTCTATGTATGTATCACTTTCTCCAGGAAGACCACAGTTTAGAAAGTTAAGCACAAAGGTTTTAATTGTATTTTCTTCGGGAGAACTCTATGGGAGGAGACCGCTCAGTAGTGGATAGATTTAAAACAAGTTGTGGACAATGTCACTCTTCCGGAGGTAAAGATAGAGTGAGATGGTGTCGGGGGATGACCCTGAAAAGTGGCTGCAGAGGCCGAGCTCCACTGCTTTTGATATTTAAATTTTTTGAAAAACACATTTTTGATGCTAAAAAAATCTGAAAATAAATATGTGAATACGTACACATATTCCTAAGGACCGGTAGAAATCTAGAGAAGAAATACTTTGTATTTTGGGAAATACAAAAAAGAGAAATTTCTGACAGAAATGGCATCTTTTTCTTCTATATACTGTCAAAATTTTGTTTTTTTTCTATAGTCCAAAAGAAAACGAGATTTGTACCGAAACTTGCAACGGGTATTCGGAATGTGTATATGCATCCTGGGAAATAATTTTACATTTTTTTGAAACTTCAAAAATACGAATTTTAAAAAGTCAAATATAGATAGCACTGGTGCTCGGGCGCTGCAACGCTGCTTTCGGGATGACCCTCGGTAGACACATCGATAGTTAGCAATTTTCAAAACGTCAGGGCGGCAAGTGCCCCTCAATCTGGCTCGCCCTCCAGCCGGCCGACCGGCTTCGGGCCGACCAGGCACGGCGCTGCGGTCTTGGCCGGCTAGCCGCGGCCGACAAGCGACGGGTCAGCGCCTATCCGATCCAATCATACGACAAGACTGCTTGCCATGACAGGGAGAGCATGGCAACAGTGCCTACGTTGTCGCTGACCAGGCGGAGCGTGGCAACAGTGCCCACAATACCGTTGACCGGCGTGGCCGATGTCAGTGCAGCCCGCCTTATGGACGTACAGTCCCAACCACTTCGTCACATGGCCCACGACGGATCAGTGACGGGCAACCGACAGGCCCTGTAGCCGGTGGGCCCTACTGGAAGACGAAGACGATAACACCGGGGCCCTGCCCTTCTTATTTTATCACTTGTAGCCTGGGAGATCAGACTATAAGACCTCCCAGGAGCCCCCCTGAGAGGGGGTCGGCTGCAAGGAGAAGAGGAGAGCTGGCTCTTTCTTTCTCCTCCACCCATACAGCTCAAGGAGCATCATTGTAGCTCTTGTGATCCGCATAGTTGATCCGACAAGACTAGATGTGGTATTTCCCACAGAGGGCCCCGAACCTGGATACGTCTTGCGTCCCACTCGCTCGTGCCCAATCTCGCTTTCGAAACCCACCGGCATCCTTCGGCCCAATCACACTCGATAAGCCTACCCATGACATCTGCCGTGAGAACATCACGACAGTTGTCACCCATCATGAGGCCGTCCGCGGCGTCGGGCGGAGTCACATTCCAGACGAGACCATTCACTCCCTCAGGCGAGCACATCGTACACGGCCTGATCAGCCTGCTAGGTGCGTCCGACGGCACAGGCAGCGGTGCAGCGCCCGGCGAGCTGCGCATCTTGGTCGCGCTCGTCCCCAACGAGTACCCTAACGGGGTGCTCACCTTCTCCGACCCGCTGCAGCCTTGCAGCCGTGGCGTCATCGACGACGTTGCTGACCTCTGCGTCCGCGTGGAGGTACTAACCACCGAGTCCAGCAACATCTCTGGCCGCAACGGCTGCGGCTCCGGCCCTGTGTATGGAACTGGGGAACTGGGATGATGTTGCACGTACTACGCACCAATTTTCTTGACATGGCAGAATATACAAAATTCAAATGTCCATGCTTGCACTGGAAACTCAGAACTCTACTTGGACAAGGAGTAAACTACACAAGGCCAGCAGAATATAGAAAACGCAGAAGAGGCCTGCATGGCAGTGACTTATTCAGTTGAGATGGCAGCAGCCACAGCCAACCAAACAAAAAGAGAATAATTGCTTTGACTTCTCTTTTGACCCAAGAAGGCAAAAGGGAGAAATTTACAGGAGCAACGTGGATGCAATGATCAAGCTATCTGGTAACAATCTCCTCGGAAAAAAAGAAAGCACAAGTGTGCTGCATTACTCATGCAAAGCATTCTATATAGGCAGGTGAAATAATATAACCAGAAAACTGAGAGTTGCCCAGTCGAAATTAAATCAGCAGAGCTACCTGAAAAGTATCGTCCATGATAAATTGACAAGGGTGCCATTACTGAAACAAGGTGATACTAGCTACCCCACAGTTAGTGTAGATGAATTCATAGACCACAAAAATAAGTTTAATAACAGAAGTCATGAAGGTTCAGAGACCATAGAGAGTACCCATTGCTAAAACAGAATCAATATATCATGTCAAAGACCTAAAACCCATGGGCTACCAGTATTAGTACCCAAAACCTGAGCATTTTATGCCCTCTATCTAATTCCAATGCATCCCAGGTTAACTGGCAGAATTATTGCGGGGATGCAGCGATATACTATAAGAGTCTAAGACAGCTAGCTGATTAATTACCACTCGGCATGAACTACTCAACTAATGCGCAACATGGCCATGAGCGCAACCATAATAGAAGGGCAGCTCGTGCTCAGATGCTTGAAGCCGTCCGTGGCCACGAGAGCCCTCACATTATTCGGAGCAGTGAGAAATTCTAGGCATGCCTTCTTCAGCCCCTCACAGCGGTGCTGCTCGGCTAGGGCCAAGATGTTCGCCACAGTGCTGACCTCGATGTAGTTGCACAGCTTCTCCTCGCAGATCAGCTTCAGCCGCCCCATGTCGTACCTGTCCGCTGCAACGAGCAGGTGCTGGTACACAGTATATTCGTCTTCCTTCTTGGTGCTCGTCTCTGGCAATGCGCCGGTGTATGAGAAATGAAGCAAAGCCTTGAACAGATCTGGCTCAATGTCCTCTACGCGAACGACACCTTCGACATTGCCCTCCTTCATGGGTCCAAAGAGCTCGGCGGCAAACACCGGAGAGCGGGCAGCGAGCACGCACCGGTGTGCCGAGAAGATCTTACTGCCGACCTCAAACACCACGTCAGCGCCCTCCTCGCTCCCAAGGAGCTCGCTGAGGTGCTGGCGCAGGTCGCATGGGGGCACGGAGACGAAGGCCGCCGCGTCATCCACCGCGCGGCAATCATGGAAGACAATGATGTCGCACCTGATGGTGAAGGAAACGTTTAGATGCTCGGAGCTCTGCAGGTCCCAACTTTTGATGAACTTCGGGTGCTCCCAGCCGCTCCAGGAAGCGAAGTCCTTCACCGATGACCATGTGAGGCTCAACTCCTGCCACAACTCCTCCTCGCACTCGTCCCTGTCGCCGGCGAGGCAGAAAGCGAACTGGGCCTTCACAGCCACCGCGACATCTTCGTCCAGCACCAGCGAGAGGGATACGTAATCCTCGACCGCCGAGCTGAGGCCGTTGGGGTAGTACCCGATGCGCCAGCGATGGCCGCCGATGGTGAAGGGTCTGGATTTGACGCACTTTCCGGTGGGAGCGGTGATTCTGGTATCGGAGTAGCCGTGGATCGTGAGAAGATGGCGCCCTCTCGCCCTGTCGGACACGATGGCGGACCTCGACAGCTCTCCGTCGGCTACGGCGGCCGCCATTGCCGATGCGCTCCGCGGAATTGGGCGCTCGATCGTAGCTCTCGTTGGGGGATCCGGGGATGGGCTTGCGCTACTGCTTCGGGCGGCGAGGGTTTAGCGCCGCGGCTATAAAGGAGGAGCTGGGAAGGAAACGAGCGAGACCGGTGGGCTGGAAGGTTCGCCCAAATCCCCACCGGGCCGGGCCCACACGTCATCACCCGTAATGGCTGAATGTTTTTTTTAGGGGTAATGGCTGAAAATTTTCTGACTACGAAAGCATGTGCGTTTTAAATAATTGTCAGTACAATCATACTCTAAATGAGACCATTTTCAAACCGAGAAGATAAAAATGGAGGTATCATATTTTTTGAAATTTGTACTGCTGAGCATGGACTACAAAAAAATCATATACTTCTCCAAGTTTCACATGTATGTGTTGCCATGCATGATTTTTCTCACATATCGTAAAATTCTAAATAGGAATTCTCCCCAACCTAACATGGCAAGTGGCTCAACCTCCGCCACTACATATGAGTCCAAGATGAGGTTATGATTTTCCGCATAGTTTGGCAACAAATGTGCTGCAAAACTATGCAATTCCGCGGAGCAGGTCGGCAATACCTAGGAAATGAATGCCTTGGTCTTATAAAGCAGCAGTTTTTCTCAGTCTGATTTATAAATAAAAAAAGAAGTCTAGACCTCATCTGTTGTACTCCCTCCGTCTCAAAATTCTTGTCTTAGATTTATCTAGATACGAATATATCTAATACTAAAATGTGACTTGATATATCCGTATTTAGACAAATTTAAGACAAGAATTTTAGGATGGAAGGAGTATTTAAAAACCATGGCCACAGTATTCTCTTAAAACTCAAAAAAAAAAAGAGTATGCCAAAGGTAGCCTAAAATTTACAGACATACTTACAACCATTTCAAGGAATGAATTTTATAGAAACTGACACTGCATTGTACCGTAACAAACTACTAAGGGCATCTCCAGCCGTTGGCCCTCCAGGGGGCGTCTAAAAGTGCCGCCTGGGGGTGAGCCGGCGCAAAAAATGGCCCGAGTCGGTCCCCAGCCATCGGCCCCCAGGCGCGTATTAAAATAAAAAAAAAGGACCGTTCGGCGAAGTTATGATAAAAACTAGTTAAATTTTGGCCAAACATGGCAAATTTCGGTGAAATCCGCGCATTTTCATTACATTAACCTAATCTAAAAATGAAAGGGGCTGAAGTCGTCGCCGCCATCGTCATCATTGGCCTTCCCCTCCTTGACGCGGGCGCCCCTGCTGGACCCCTGCCCGGCGTCGCCATGGCGGACTGGCGGCGGCTGTAACACCCTCGATGCGACTATATCTCCCACGTGTCGAGGCACGACTTAGAGGCATAATTTCATTGAAGGCATATGTCGCAAGTTAGGCAATCTTCACAAACATCCCATGTAATATAATTAATAAAGGGAAGATCACTGCTGGAAAAAGGGCCTTTGGTCGCGGTTCGCAACTGCCATTAGTCGCGGTTGCGCAACCGCGACCAAATAGGCGCGACTAAAGGACCCCCACTTTAGTCGCAGTTGCTTAAGAACCGCGACTAAAGGCCCGTCCACGTGGGCGCCAGGCGGCCGTCGGGGCGGAGGACCTTTAGTCGCGGTTCTTCTGGCCAACCGCGACTAAAGGTTTTTGAAAAAAAATTGAAATTTTTTTTGAAATTTTTTTATTTTCAAATTTCTGAATTAGTCGCGGTTGCGCAACCGCGACCAAATAGGCGCGACTAAAGGACCCCCACTTTAGTCGCAGTTGCTTAAGAACCGCGACTAAAGGCCCGTCCACGTGGGCGCCAGGCGGCCGTCGGGGCGGAGGACCTTTAGTCGCGGTTCTTCTGGCCAACCGCGACTAAAGGTTTTTGAAAAAAAATTGAAATTTTTTTTGAAATTTTTTTATTTTCAAATTTCTGAATTATTTTAACCTCTAGTCTGTAATCACCACCCCTCATCACTTCTCAATTTATTCTTTAATCACCCCTCATCATTCCAAATCATCTAACTTCCCGACCGGTCACCCATCCCTCTCACTACTCCAGCCCAAGCACGCTTAACTTCCGGGTTCTATTCTCCCACGCTCCAAGTCTGCACTTGTTGTTTTCCTGACAATAGTAAGATGTCAATCCTATTAACCTTCAGGAATTTTGTTTGAGCATGAAGTGACACATTTACTGTTTGAGTTTGAAACTATTGTTTTAGAAAACAATAATTATTTAGTAACACTAATATTTCTTGAATAATTAGTTTGACCATTGTTTGACCACAGTTTGACCAGATTTGACCAAAATTGAAATAATTAAAATAATTATTTAGTAACACTAATATTCTAGAATAATTAGTTTGACCATAGTTTGCCCACTGTTTGAATATTTTTCAATTTTTTCCACTCTAAATCTTAAAAGCCCCGTAACTTTTTTTCTATTAGGTTTTTGAGGATTTTGAAAATGTTTAACGGGGTTCCCCCGTTAAATTTGGATGTAACTTTTCGAGTAGATGATTTTTCATATAAAAAACTTTTTCATCCGAGTTAGTATGCAAAAGTTATGCCCATTTTTACAAATTTCAGAGAGATTTTGCAAATAAAGTCAAAATTCACATTTGCAAATTTTCCCAACAACTAGACCACATATCACATGAGAAACTTATTTTCTTTTATTTTTTTGACATTTCCATTATTTTCTTTTATTTTTTAAAAACTGAAAAGGCGATCCAGGGGGGGTAGAGTTTGAAAATGGGACTAACCGGGACTAAAGGTCATCGCACCCTTTAGTCCCGGTTCGTGGCTTAAACCGGGACTAAAGGGACTGGTATATATAGGGGAGGAGCTTTAGTCGCTGTTGGCCTGGCCAACCGCGACTAAAGCCCCTCACGTGCACCAGCTGGCCACCGAGCGCCCTGGGCCCAGGCATTTGGTCGCGGTTCGTCTGCCGAACCGCGACTAAAGACTTCATTAGTCGCGGTTCCTACAGTTTCGCGACTAATGAGGCTGGACGGAAGCCTCTTTTTCTACCAGTGGATAACATAGTTGGCTTACACTCGCCACGTCAATCAAGTACATAATTAGCATTACATCATTCAAACACTCATGGCCCGACTACGGCGCCAAAATAAAAGACAACCCAACATGCGACACGGTCCCGATCGCCCCAACTGGGCACCACTACTGATCATCAGGAAAAGAAACATAGTAACGCTGAGAGTCCTCGTCGAACTCCCACTTGAGCTCAAGTGCGCCATCTGGAGCTGTATCATCAGGCCCTGCATCTGGTGTAATAGTAATCTGTGAGCCACAGGGACTCAGCAATCTCGCACCCTCGCGATCAAGACTATTTAAGCTTAATAGGTAAGGCAAGGTAGATATATGTGGAGCTGCAGCAAGCGACTAGCATATATGATGGCTAACCTATTCGCAAAAGAGAGCGAGAAGAGAAGGCAAAGCGCGAACGCATAACTAAAGAGGGCAATCCTGCGGCAAACATTACTCCAACACCGTGTCCACTTCCCGGACTCCACCGAGAAGAGGCCATCACGGTAACTCACACAGTTGATTATTCATTTTAATTAAGTTAATGTTTAAATTATCTACAACCGGACATTAACAAATTCCCATCTGCCCATAACCGCGGGCACGGCTTTCGAAAGTTCAAATCCCTGCAGGGGAGTCCCAACTTAGCCCATGACAAGCTCTCACGGTCAACGAAGGAATAGACCTCCTCCCGAGACGTTCCGATCAGACTCGGTACCTCGGTTCTTCAAAACACTTCGACAGGTTAAAACAAGACCAGCAACACCGCCCGAATGTGCCGACAAATCCCGATAGGAGCTGCACATATCTCGTTCTCAGGGCACACTCAGATGAGCGCTCCATACAACTAAAACCAAACCTCGAGTTTCCCCGAGGGGGCGCTGCACAGGACTCTAGTTTGGACCAACACTCAGAGGAGCACTGGCCCGGGGGGGTTTAAAATAAGATGACCCTCGGGCTCCGGAAACCCAAGGGAAAAAGAGGCTAGGTGGCAAATGGTAAAACCAAGGTTGGGCATTGTTGGAAAACCTTTAATCAAGGCGAACTATCAAGGGGTTCCCATTATAACCCAACCGCATAAGGAACGCAAAATCCGGGAACATAACACCGATATGACGGAAACTAGGGCAGCAAGAGTGGAACAAAACACTAGGCGAGAGGCCGAGCCTTCCACCCTTTACCAAGTATATAGATGCATTAAAATAACATGGCAATATAATGATATCCCAACAAGGAATGGTCTCCAATCTTCACCTGCAACTAACAACGCTATAAGAGAGGCTGAGCAAAGCGGTAACATAGCCAATCAATGGTTTGCTAGGACATGGTGGGTTAGAGGCTGAACATGGCAATTTGGGAGGCTTGAAAGCAAGTGGTAGGCATTGTAGCACTGGCATAGCAAAAGAGCGAGCATCTAGCAAAGCAAAGATAGTAGTGATTTCGAGGGTATGATCATCTTGCCTGTAAAGTTGTCAGAGTTGACTGGATCCTCGAAAGCAAACTCAACGGGCTCCTCGTTAGCGAACTCGTCTCCCGGCTCTACCCAAACAAGACAAACAAGCAAACGGAACACAATCAACCACGTGCAAGGATCAAACAAGATGATGCAAACATGGTATGCTATGCGGGATGCATATGCAAGATGTGACAGGAAATGCATGAACCTGGCCTCAACTTGGAAAACCAAGTGTGCCACTGGAAAGATGAGATGAAATTGCTTGAAAACGATATAAAGATCATCGGAATCGGAGTTACGGTTTGGAAATATCAAGCGATTCAAATATGACACCGGTCTGCGATTTACAGCAAGTAGTCATCTAAATGCAATGAGATGAACATGCTACAACACCCAAACATGGCAAAAAAATACATGGCAGGGATGCATTCAAGATGCTTAACAAAAGTCTAGCACTGAGCTACGGCCAATTCATCCATTAACAGGTTCAAACAAGCATGGCAAAAATGCATATGGTAAACAGATCTCAGACTTGGTGAAATTAACACCTGTCTGGAATTTCAGATCAGATAGCACTCTTCGGAGCAACAAAACTATATGCTACAGGACCTGAACATGACAAAGTAAAGCATGACATGGAGCTACTCAACGAGCTTAACAAAAGTCCCTTAGTGACCTTGAGCCAAAAGGGTTCACAAAATACATTTGCAAGCATGTGAACATGGCAAAAAACTTAATCAGTTTTCAGACTTAGTGAAATCTGGCACATGCTAAAAACAAATATCAAGTAGGCATGTTTACGAGCTCGATGCACTCACTACGGAGCAAGTCATGATAAGCTAAGCATACATCTATCAAGAACACACAAAATGCAAGCTAGACATGGCAAGAACAATAACATAGCATGCACGGATCAATTATAACATCCTCGGCAAAATTGCAAACAAGTTGACAATCTGCCAAGATTCACAAAGTAGCTAAAGTAGAGCTCGATTGACTCAAGCTAGGGTGCTCCATAATTGCAAACAAAGACATGGATGGATAGAGCACTACAAGATTAACAAAACATCCTTACTGATCATCCTCAAAAGAGGCACGGATCACTAGGAAACAACATGAACACATGGCATCATGAACTAAACAGCTCAAGGACTTAGTGGAAATGCTAAGTCCCTGAAAACAGAATTACCAAGTGCCTCACTTTGCAAGCTTGTGCTAGTCACCACACGCACCACAAAAATACATGGGTTGCACCTCTGGAAAGATGACAAAACCCTTAACAAAACATATGTAGAGCTCATGGGCATATCATGCACACAATAATCATGGCAAAAATGACAAAAGTCTAAATGGAGTAGCAGATCTGACAAATATCTCAAGTAGCCTCCTTCTAACAGCATTTCGGGCATCAAGATGAACTCAAATGAAAATGATGCAATGGAATGAAATGATGTACTCTCTGAGACGAACATTTTGATATGATATATGCCAAAAACGGATCTACGGATGCGGAGATACGATGCTATGAACATGAGCACATGGATCTGAAATCTCAGGACTTAGAAGAAAAACCACCTAGGGTTTACTGTTCATCCGATCTGGATCTGCACGCAAAACGAGGTTCGTCGGATCCTCTCGCCGGAACAGTACTTGGGGGCGCCGGAGTTGGAGTCGCCGGCCGGAGGGGTCAAGGGCGCCGCCGGAGTTGGCCGGATCCGGGGTCGGGGCGGCGCGACGGCGAGGTAGAGGACCACGGCGCGGCGAGGCGAGGAGGAGCGGCGGCCGGGCGGCAGCGGCGGCGTTCGCCGGCGTCGAGGCGGGCGAGGCGAGGAGGCGCCGGCACGGGCGAGGGAGAGCGGGGCGGCGCTGCGAGCCGGGCGCGGGAAGGCGGCGACTAGGCCCGGGGGCCCGCTACGGGCCTCGGCGGGCCGGTGGCGGAGAGGGCGGCGGCGGGACACGTGGCAGCGTGGGAGTGGCGGCGGCGACTTTGTCCGGCACGGACCGGATGTGTCCGGCGCGCGGAGGGGAAGGGGGCTAGGTTTAGGGTGGAAATGATCCGAGAATTGCGATGGAGGTGCCTTTTTATACATAGGAGGAGCTAGGAGGCTCCCAATTGAGCACGGTTTGCGGCCACGCGATCGTGATCGAACGACCGAGATGATGGAGGGGTTTTTGGTGGGTTTTGGGCCAAATTGGAGGGGTGTTGGGCTGCAACACACACGAGGCCTTCTCGGTCCTTCGGTTAACCGTTGGAGCATCAAACGAAGTCCAAATGATACGAAACTTGACAGGCGGTCTACCGGTAGTAAACCAAGGCCGCTTGGCAAGTCTCGGTCCAATCCGGAAATGTTTAATCCCCACACACGAAAGAAAGGTAGAAATGACCATCGGAGGAGAACGAAGCGCCGGAATGCAAAACGGACAACGGGGAAATTGCTCGAATGCATGAGACGAACACGTATGCAAATGCAATGCACATGATGACATGATATGAGATGCATGACAACGATAACAACACACGGAGACAAAGACCCGAACCCGAGAAAATAAAATAACTTAAGGCCGGAAACGGCAAGAGTTGGAATACATATTGGGAAAGTCATATCCGAGGTGTTACAGCGGCGCGTCGTTGTCGTCGTCGATGTCGCATAAGACGACAACCCCGTCTTCATCACGGCTGCGTCGGCGCTCATCGAAGCGGCGCAGGGCGGCGTGCTGGCGCTCCTTCTCCTTCTCCCGGCGCGCCTTCTCCATCGCAATGGAGTCCTGGCGCGCCCATTCTAGGGCCGCGTCGTCGTCGTCGAACTCCGCCTTCACCGGCGCCAGTAACGGCTCCGTCTTCACCGGCACCAGCCCCGGCTCCATCTTTGGCTTGACGAAGCACGGAGGAGCCGGCGAGGAGGAGGCGCGCCGGCCGCCCTCGTTGATGACGATGCCGATGCTGCGAGTGCGCCGACCGATTGGCGTCTCCACCGTGGGCTCGGCCTTGACGAGGAGAACCGGAGGAGTGGGAAGATGAGCGAGAGGAGGAAGACGAGGAGGAGGCGAACCTCCTTGGCGCCCATGCGCGACGGTGTTGCGACGGGGCGGCCCCCGTCGCAGGATAGGTCAATGGCGGGTTGTTGCCGCCGTCGAGGTACGCCAGCACGCCATCCAACGTGCGGCCGGGGACGCTCCACCACAGGCGGCGCCCCTCGCTGTTCTTCACGCCACCGACCCCCGGCGCGCCGTTGGTGGAGGCCAAGCGCTGCTGCTGGCGGCGCTGGAAGTACGCCGCCCAAGCCGCGTGATTGCCGGCGGCGTACTGGGGGAGGGAGCGCTCGTCGTTGGTCAGGGAGGCGCGCGCGACCTCGACCTCCTCGGCGAAGTACCTGGGCTTCGCCATGGCGTCGGTAACGGAGGAACGGGCACTGCCCCGTCGCTGAGCCGCCACCCCCGTCGGCCCGGCGCGCATGTCCGGCGGCGCCGGGGTGTTCGCCTGGAACAGGAGCCAGGACTCCTGTTCGAGGGGCGAGTCTGGTGTTGGCACAGGCGACCGCCGGCTTTTATAGCCGCTCTGCGCCCGTGTGTACGCGTGCGAGGGAGGGGAGCCGTCGGCCCGCCGTCCCGTGACGCGCCGCCCATGAGGAATCAATGGCAAGGCTGACCGGCGGCAGCCTTGCCATTGATTCCCCGCGGGAACCGAGACAGTTGGAGGAAGACGAGCCGCCGTGTCCCCGACGCGGCTGGCCCGCGGCTTTTTCGCGTCAAAACAGTTCGCCTCGGCGCCCCAGACGCCCCCCAGCGCGCCGGGTTCGGCCTGGGTCCGCCGGCGCTGTTTTCGGCCCAAGCCGGCGAAAATCGGGCTCCTGGGGGCACGACTGGGCCGTTTTTTCGGCACCGGCGCAAAAAAAAACGCCTGGGGAGGCCTTCCTGGGGCGCGGCTGGAGATGCCCTAACTACTAGTAAGATTTGGGCATATGTGGACAGGTACACAAGAAAGCAACTGTGAGTGCCACTCTGTTTTGTTCCAAGTTCTATTGGGTATGGACAAATTGTGTTCGACAGACAAACAGAGCTTACATCCTCATCTGCCGAACCCAATTGTTTTTCACTAGTGGATTGGTACTTCCACATCCATCTTCACTTCTTCAGGACAGGCTGGTCGATGATCTGAAACCACATCAGAAAATAAGTTGCAGATGAGTCCAGAGTATGGTACAAGAACAGAGGGCAATATAGAACATGTCCCGGCAATATACTGCCAGCAGTACAGAGCAGAGGCCAACATGAAGTGCATACATGCTATGGAACTTCTCTTGATGTCACATCTCTTTTTTTTGCAAGCGAGTGTACTATGCAATGGAATACATGTTTGTTAAAAAGTGAGAACCTCACTTTGTTGCACTAACATTGATATCCCGTGAAGTCCGGTAAAACCTCTGCCGGGTCCTTGAAGGTTACTTTCCCTTTGCCCATCGATATCATACACCTTAAGCATCACTGTTCCATGAAGCATAAAACCAAACTGATACCAGCAAATGAGTTGTCATGAGGACCAAAGAGTCCATCTCAACATATACTCGTTTCAAAAATCAAAAGGAAAGAAAACAATAAATTCAAACACGGTTAAGAATTACACTCGATCTTTTTCTGAAGGCTGGCCCTTGCGTTCAAGTAGAGGGGAAGGAAACAAAATCTTTAAAGTTCAAATTATCAACCATACGTAGCAACCTCTGCACGAAAGAAGAGAAATGAAAGCTCAAAAAACCACACCCATGCCTATAATTGACATTGCTGAATCTCCAAAGTATAGCTTTGACAGTCAAACATAGAACAACAAGAATCAACAATCATTTTTTCTCTTGTGGAACTGCATGAGATATGGCATATGAGATAGTACTAAGTTTTACAGGGAAAGAAAACGAGCAGCCGGTCTTCTACAGCATGCATTTTTGGCAAAATAATTATATGGGCCACTGAACTTTGATGGACTACTGATATTACCTTTTCCTGGAATGAAGCTTGCTGCTAAATCATAGGTCCAATCCTGAAGACTATGATGACATTCGCATCTACTGAAGCTAACCTAAGCTGGAGCGTTTTTCCAACAAGATGTGGAAGATGCTTTCATTCATAGTGATGTTAATGAAATAAATTTTCAGGTTCCACATGACTTAAACACAAACTGTGAAAAAAGTTCTTATGCTAATCCTTTCATAGCATTGAGATAGACCATGATCATCAACAAGAAGGTATTCACCAACTGATTTGCATTGAACAGGTCGGCATATCACTACAATGGATCAGCTTCAGTTATCTGGCAATAGCTACTACTTACTACTAGGTGACTATCAGTTGATTTCTGATCAAGATGGTTATTTTCAGAATTTTTGGGGTATCTGACACTCAATGTCAAAGCAGCACATCTGACATGTTTGACGGTAATGTTGGGTCTTTGTCTTGGGGCTATATGTCTGAAAAAACAATCTAAAATCCTCAAATACACATCCTAGATGGAGTCCTAATTCACTTTTCCCCACAATTTACAGAGGAACACTAAGGGTTATGTAAATCAGTACCTCTCTTGCCTGCAGAACTCTGCACTAAACCTAGGGGGGGCACCACAGGCTGCACAGCTCACTAGTGTAGCAACAGCATAATCCAAGGACAGTACATAAAACCAAGATCACTATTGGCATGTGCAGCCGATCAGTTCGTACAAAAAGGGGCAAAGCAGCCAAAACTCTGCGGACCTCAGAGAGCAGTTTGGTGGAGAACTCAGGGATGTAGAGGAAGCCCTTGGCGTTATGGTAGAGCTGGCAGAACCGCTCGTACCTGCTGCGAGACTTCAGTTCAAATGGAAAAAAAAACAGCAACACCACATCAATTAATTCTGGTAATGGTAGAACAAAGTGTTGTGTTTCTGTTGACACTACCGATCACCAACACAACACACTTGTGCTGCTTTCAATATAAGATAGGAAATGGCTTTGCTGCTCCCTGAAGATTGACTTACAATTTCACAGGCAACCTGGCCCGCATCGAAAACAAGAAAAGAAAATGTTGGGTGTTTTAATTACTGAGTTGAGATAGTATCCCATGACCCCCATGCAAATTTCTTGTAATGCGACTGGCCTTAACCAACATGATACCTCTTCTGATGAACATAATCAAATTATTGTGCTTAACATGTACTTAAAACATACCAACAACAGCAAGCCGAGAGGCAAACTGGTTTTCATGATTTGTCAGAGAATTTTCATGACGCCCTTGTTCCCAAATCACCAAATTCTCAAGGGTATGGGTATTGATCGTTACCTGCAGAATTCCTGGATCTTTTTCTTCATTTCCTACTAGTGTCAACCCTGTTTTTTTAGTCGTATAAGGAGAAGGAGAAGGGGAGAAAATAACAGGACCAGCACAGATGCAATGATCAAGATATCTGATAAGAAAGCACTGTTTGATTAACAGGCAGAGTAGATAAGAGAATGTGTTGACATCTCCTTAAGAAATAATATAACCAGATAACTAACAGTTGTGCAGTGAAGGTTCACTCCGCACAAGTGTAGCATTCATCTGTATGCATAGGAAATAATATAACCAGATCTAACCAGATAACTAATAGTTGCCCGGTGGAGGCTCAATCAGCACATCTACCTGAAAAATAGCCATCCATTATAAATGGGCAAGGGTGTCATTGCTGAAACAGTCTGATACTGCTCATCTCCTTAGAAAGATATGGTCGCTGAAATCATGTACCACGAAAACCAAGTGATAATAATATAAGTTTAAATAAAGTTCAGAAAGCATGAAGCGCCCCATGCTAAACCACAAGCTATCATTGTCTAAAAACTTGAGCATTCTATGCCTTCTGATTCCAACGCAATTCCTGGTTAATTGGCATGGTTGCAGAGATGCAATGAACCGACAAAACAGGGCAAAATGAGGCTAATTTTGCATCTCGGTTGTTAACTCGGATAGATGCAGGACGGCTACCTGATTACTACATTAGTCTAGAAACCACGATTCACCGTTGCACTGGGGACATGGCCACGAGCTCGACCATAAGAGAAGGGCAGCTCACGCTGAGATGCTGGAAGCCGTCAGTGGCTGCGACGGCCCTCAGATTTTCTGGAGCAGCGAGAAAATCAAAGCATGCCTTCTTCAGGCCCTCACAGCAGTGTTGCCCGGCCAGTGCCAGGATGTTCGCCGCCGTGCCAATGTCAATGTACTCGCACAGCTTCTCCTCGCAAATCAGCTTCAACCGCCCCATGTCGAACCTGTCTGCAGCGACAAGCAGATGCTGGCAGGTGACGTCTTCCTCCTCTTTGCGAATCTCGGGCAATGAGCCGGTGTATGCAAAATGGAGCATCGCCTTGAACACCTCCACCTCCATGTCTTCCACACGCACGATGCCATCGTCAGCCTTGCCCTCCTTCATTGGTCCGAAGAGCTCGGCTGCGAAGACCGACGAGCGGGCTGCAAGCACGCACCGGTGCGCAGCCACGGTCTCGCCGCCGACATCGAACACCACATCGGCACCTTTCTCGGTCTCGAGGAGCTTGCCAAGGTCCCCCCGCAGGTCGCACGGGGGCACGGAGACGAAAGCCGCCGCCGCCGCGTCCTGGGCGCGGTAACCATGGACGACGAGGATATCACACCGGACGGTGAACGAGTCGTTCTCTAGATTCTTGGACTTCTGCAGGTCCTCCCTTCTGATGAAGGTCGAGTACCAGTTGAGGAAGGAAGACCTCCTGGACGAGAATGTGACCACCGGCGCCGACGCCAGCCGCGCCGCTTGAATTTTCTCCGCCTCCCCAGAGAGGCAAAAGCAGTGCTTCGCCTTCACCCCCGCCGCGACATCTTCGTCGAGGATTAGGGAGAGGGATACGTAATCCGCGACCGCCGAGTTCATGCCGTTGGGGTAGTAGTCGATGCGCCAGCGGTGGCCGCCGACTTTGAAGCGCCTGGAACTGATCTTCTCTCCGGTGGGAAGGTCCTTGGTGCAGGAGTAGCCGTGGATGGTGAGGAAGTGGTGCCCCTGGCCGTGTCGGCCACGATGGCGGACCTCGACGGCTTCCCGCTGGTGCCGGAGGACGCCATTGCCGACCTGCTCCGCGGAACGGGCACTCGCAGCTCTCGCGGCGGCGGCGGCGGCGGCGAAAGGGGGAGGAACGGAGAAAGGAGACGAGACTGATGGCGGCTTCTGGAGGAAGCTTCCCCCCAAGGGCCAAGGCCCAAATCCCCACTGGGCTGGGGCCCACACGTCATCCTCTGTAATGGCTGGAACGAATTTTACATCTGAGAGTTTCGAAAAGAATGTCAAACAACCATAAATATGACCATTTTTTAAGTGGGAAGAGAAAAATGGAAGTAGCACAACTTGCAAAAAATTTGATATTTATATTACTAAGCACGGACTAAAATGGATCATGTACCTTTTCCAAAATTCACAGGTGTGTGATGTCATTCATGGTTTTTTTTTCTAATTGCTGATATGAATTCTCGCTATGCTAGCGACAAATACGTGTTCGACTCCAACCAGTAGATATGTTCGGATTTTAGTCCTCGCATGAGCGGCGTTCAAATGGATGACGACGCTTCATCTTTGAGTAGGTCTTTCGGGCTTCGATCCACCTCGGGTCCATTTAACGCAACAAACTCAACAGAACTTTGACGTAAATTTTTGTTAACTCCTTGCTACGACAAGGTTAGTGTTTCTCGTCGCACATAGGCGACGGCGATATCTAGTGTCAAGTTCTTCTAATTTATTGAGTTCAACGGCGATGACCATGGATCCGGGGCACTAATCTTTAGGGACATGTGTATGAAGACTTCTTGACTGTCATCGATAAGATCAGGTCGGCTTCAGGACCGTAACGGCGATAGTAGTGCGTCGGCGGTCCATTCAGCCGTCGCCAGTGGTCGTTTAGTAGTCCAAGGACCTCGATGCAACCTCTTATCATGCTAGGGTGAGAAGACGAGATTATAATTTTTCGTATAAATTTTATTGACACTCCCCACAACCATTTTAGGTCCTCTTTGGATTGCAGAAAATTAAAACCATAGGAATTGAAAAAACATAGGATAGGATGCCACACGTTAAAAGAATTAGAGGATACCCCGCGTGTTGCTGTGAGGATCAATTGCATATGCTTTGAGTGATTTGATTGTATGGGACATGAATTGTTGAATTAATAATAAATGAATTAAAACTAAAAATACATATTATATACTATATTTGATTTTTGAGTTAAAAATATTTATTGAATATAAGTGGCATAATATAAGGGGAAATTTTCATGCATGTTGAGTGGACCTTTGATGAGGTGGCATATGGTGTGGTGGGATGTGTGCATGGAATCAAGTAATAATGGAAAACTTTTTTTTTCATGCATGTTATGATGGCCCTTTGATGAGGTGACATGTGTGTATGTTAATATAATAGAGATAGTAGGATCAACTATTTATGTATACTAGATGACACCCCGCGCGTTGCTGCGGGAATTCATAGTAGTAATGTACAGGATCAATGTTTATGCAGTGAATAATAATAGTTAGAATCATAATGTGGTAGTTCAACCGTAACATGTGAATATTTTAACTACATAAAGTTTATTATGTTTCTATGAATAACTCATGGTTCAATTGTAAAAATAGTAACGTGTAGGAGAACTATGCATTGTATTTGTGGATTGTGCCTCTTCTGCAAAATGTCTAGAGATGCATCATTCTATTTATTATGCAATCTATTACAACCGGGTGAGCATATGGTTGGGGTTCTTTCATAGTATTCTCAACTTTGCAATTTCACTTAGCGAACAACTTTTAGTAGAGGTATCACGTGCTTATGACTTCATTGTTAATGCTTTGATCAGGTGCAAAAACTTGCTTGGAAGTCAAAGAGTGTACATCATATGAGAATCCTGGACAAAGAGACTACTTGCAGTCATATATGTAAAGCATATTTCAGATCTGAAATGTAGTAAGTAGCAATAGCTAACTTAATATTCTAGGAACAGAAGGGAGTAAAATCGTCGCGTTCTGAAATTATGTCAGAGAGTTGAGACATTTCTTCATTACTTGATAGGAACTCAAGCAGACTTTAATAAATGGCGTTCAGATAAATTTGTATACAACATAATAGGCCATTGCTAACTTATCAAAACTCAAAGCATGGAGGTCGGCAGTATAAGCATCAATAGTCGATGGCCTTGCCTGATTTGCATAATTACGTGGGGTACACATATGAAATAATTGGAGTAAAGAAAACTCACATATAAAAAAGACATCTGCCCTGCACCCAGATTGATGCGAGTGATTTCAAGTAAGGCCAGTAAGTAGTGTACATGCTTACATCAACTGTGATTCAGTAAAGTAGTATGGGCACTTGAGAGTGTCAGTCCATAGAGGTGTCTTCTTGAGGGTGAGCCTGCCTCTTCACACGCAACAGCAGCAGCCACTGAGGGCTGGGGCGTACTGTGTCAACGCCAATTGAGGCAAAAACAACACCATATCCTCCACCTTCATCCACATTAGCTTGAACGCTGAACTGCAAGTTTGCGGATTGAAATTTGGGAAAGTTCCCAGGCAGGTCGTTCTCTTCCCTGCCGAAAATTTTGTGAGTATTCACAGGCAAGTCGTTCTCTTCCCTACCAAAAAGAGGTCCAGCTTGGGAATCTTGGAGGAACTAACCTTCCCAGGTGCGCCGGAACGGAGACAGTAGAGGGGAGGACGAAATTCAAGTCAACGCCATAGGCGACGACGACCGAGCCGGAGGAGCCCATCGGCAATGGGACCGCAGGCCAAGAGAATCCAGGGGAGCCCCCGGAGGCGAGGTCGACAGGCAGTCGTGCTCGTGCCGAAGCCTGACAGTCGTCGGAGGTGAGGCGGATCAGTGGTCGTGCTGGAGCTAGGAGTCAGAGGCGAAGCGGACTTGCGTTCCTGCCCGAGCAGAAGAGTCACCGGATGCAGGTTGTAGGATATTCAAAGCGAGGGGAGCGCCCTCCTGCAGAGATCGCCGCCACAACCTCATGGAAAGGATTGGTTTTCATTTTTCCCAATGGAGAGAGGGCTCGATGGGATACTTGAGAGAGACGGTCGAGATCACGTCAGTTATATGGAGCACAGGGCCCAGGTGAGAGACGAAGGGGCCTATGGATAGTGGATGGACGATGGAATGTGGAAAGGCCCTCTGTTCGTCTTCGACTTACAGTTCGTGCCATGCAGCATGGTTGAAATTACTAATGGAAGGTTACAGAGAGGAGGAAAACATTTGTACATGTAGGACCTATTGGATGACGTGGATAGGCTACATGTTTAGATAAATAGGTTAGTGGGGATGAATCTCTTAGGTATATAGGATATTAGATTTCTACATGATATATGACAAATAAATTTTGTAAGCGGTGTATTTGGATGGTGCGGAAGAAAAACATAGGAATTTTGGAGGATTGGTAACAAAGTGTTGAAGGACAGAGTGCAAGTGTATTAGACTTCTCAAATGAAAAAAGAAACGAGGTTTGAGTTCATCTTGAGATTTCTATGGGATGAAGAGCATCCGAATTTAATAACCCCAATCCTAACATCGCTTCATGTTGGAGGTGAATTTTTTTGTCCTGATCTTTATTCGCCGGGCACATCAGTGACAGACTTGCGTTATTACCTTGCTGAAGGTATTGTGTACTTGTTGTTGTGCTGGTCTTCATTGGATGCTCTCAGCAACCAGGATGAAAATCCTTGTCCAGGCCATCTTCAGACAAACATGACGACGGTTAAGCAATGGTATTTATCCCTTTTTGAAGGCGTTGTTGTGGGAGAAGTTGACTTAGTCGTAGGTGTTTATTTCATATTTTGTCATGATTCAGTCATAATTGTTTTTGTTACGTGCTCTGATTAATAATTAATAAGGATGGTTGTGTGCATACCAGGGTTTTAACCTTCTTTTCGAGAAAATAAAAATAAAGGCTATGATCCAAAGAAAATTCATATGGACTAGAATATCTGAAATTCTTATATTTTTCCCTGCCAAAGAGTGCATTAAGGAACTTCAATGGGCTAAACGGACACTCAATTGTACTCCCTCCGTTCCCATGTTAGCTTGCAAAAATGTCTTATATATATCATGGGGCAGAGAGGGTACCGTATAACGAACAGTCATGGCTATGAGGCCACTCACGCTCTATTGGCTATGGAAGTAAAAACTGGCAGGGTTATGGAAGATTATATCCGATAGACGAATATAACCTTTAAAGTTCAATCCAAAAAGTGGAAGGAAACAACGTCCTTAAAGTTCAATCCATCAACCTCTGCATGAAACAGGAGAAATGAAGGCTCAATGGCAGACCAGTGTCAATTTGCACTTGCTGAATCTCCAAAGTATAGCTTTGACAGTCAAACATAGGACAAGGAGAATCAACAGAGCCAGTTTTTTTTTTTTACAACTGCAGTGATGTTCAGGAAATAAAATTTCAGGTTCCACATGACTTAAACACAAACCATGACAAGATTCTTTTTATGCTAATCCTTTCATACTATAGCATAAAAGATCAAGTTACTACAGTAGCATTTAGATTCACCTTGATCATCAACAAGGTTTCTAATCAAGATGATTTTTCAGGAATTCTGGAGTATCTGCCACTCAATATCTCAGCGACACATCTGACAGGTGTGCTGGGTCTTTGACTTTGGGCTAGATGTCTGTGAGAATACACCTCACAATTTACAGAGGAATGCTAAGGGTTATAAATTATAATAATCAGTGCCTCTCTTGGTTGCAGAACTATGCACGAAACATAGGGGGTCAGTACAGCTAAGTACTTAGTACTGTGGCAGCAGCATAATCCAAGGACAGTACATAAAACAGATGACTTATCGATCAGCACATGCAATCAACCAGTTCATACCAAAAGGCACAAAGCAGCAAAAATTCCACGTACCTGGCAGAGCAGGTTGGTGGAGAACTCGGGGACGGAGGGGAACTCGTCCTCGGAGAAGAACCTCTTGGCGCTGCGGTCCAGGTAGCAAACCACTCATGCCTGCTGCAGAGACTTCAGTTTGATTGGGAAAACAACAGTATCTTTGCAACAATGCCAATGAACCAGGAACAAACAGTGTCTTCAGTACAATAAACTCACAAAGCAAGGCAAAATGAGGGTATAATTTTGCATCTAGGAGAGCTACCCAGATTACTCTTAGTCTAGAAAGATGTTTTAACATTGCTAGAACACTCAGAGGCATTATCCAATGACATGGCCATGAGCTTGACCATAGGTGACGGGCAGCTCTCGCTGAGATGTTGTAAGCCGTCGGTGGACACGGTGGCTCTCAGATTTGCCGGCAAGGCGAGAAAATTGAAGCACGCCTTCTTCAGCCCCTCACAGTGGTGCTGCTCGGCTAGCATGAGGATGGTCGCCGCCCTGCCAACATCGATGTAGTCGCACAGCTTCTCCTCGCAGATCAGCTTCAGCCGCTCCATGCCGTACCTGTCCGCCGCGACGAGCAGATGCTGCCAGGTGACATCTTCCTCTTCCTTGCGCATCTCTGGCAAGGAGCCAGTATACGCGAAACGGAGCAGCGCCTTGAACACCTCGGCATCCATTTCTTCCACGCGCACGCTGCTGCCGGCGGCATTACCCTCCTTCATGGGTCCGAAGAGCTCAGCCGCGAATACCGGTGAGCAGGCCGCGAGCACGCACCGGTGCGCGGCAATGGTCTCACTACCGACATCGAACACCACGTCGGCGCCCATCTTGGTCTCGAGCAGCCTGCCAAGGTTCTGGCGCAGGTCGCAAGGGGGCACGGAGACGAAGGCCACCGCATCCGCCGCACGGTAACCGTGGAAGACGACGATGTCGCACCGGACGGTGAAGGAATCGTTCCTGAGATGCTTGGAGCTCTCCAGCTCATCCCTTTTGATGAAGGTACTGTACGCCCAGCCCCCCTGGGAGGGGAAGTGGTCCACCGGTCTCGACGCCATCGACGCCGCTTGAAGCGCCTCCTCCTCCCCGACGGCGAGACAGATGTCGAACTGGGCCTTCACCCCCGGCGTAACGTCTTCGCGTAACAACAGGGAGAGGGACACGAAATCCGCGACTGCCGGCTTCGAGCCGTTGGGGTAGTATTCGATCCGCCAGCGGTGGCCGCCGATGAAGAAAGAGCGGGACTTGACGCGCTTTCCGGTGGGAATGGCCTTGGTGCGGGAGTAGCCATGGATGGTGAGAAGGTGGTGCCCGCTCGTCGTGTTGGCCACGACGGCGGACCTTGACGGCCCTCTGCCGGCGCCGGAGGACGCCATTGCAAACCTACTCCGCGAGACTGATGTGGGTTGTTGCTGCAGATTAATTTGGGCGAGGGTTTTGCCCAGCCAAAGGGTAACTTTTTTTTCTTTTGAGAAAACCAAAGGGTAAATAGGCACGTACGGAGATGAAGACTCGCCACGGGCCCGGGCCCTGGGCCCCACATGTGAAAAATCGTAGTATCAACAAGTTAACCTTTCTTTTTAGGAAAAGCTTACCTTCTACCGGCCGATTGCGCGTTCCCGTCAGATTTATGCTTTATCAGACGGTCGAGAGCACTCCCACGTCTGCTGGAGGCGTGTTCGTTTCCTGCAACTCACCTCTTGTTTCAGGACAGCCCTTTTTGCAACTGGATAACAGAAGGGGGGTTTCATCCTGCAGAAGCGTGGGCTCGCGTGGCTAGGAGTGTGAGCGGCTCGATCTGGGAGGGCGGCGGCGCAAGGCATTGGGCGACTGGGGCTTATCCAATGCGGTGGCGTCGACGACTGGCTCGGGATCGGTGGTGGCTGGCGCCGACTCAACCAGGTACGGTTCATTTTCTGGCCGATGTGGCGATGGTGGTGCTCCCTGCTATTTCTCTTATTTCTGCAACAGACCATTTGTTGCGGGAAGTAACGAGTGGGCATGCAGGCTTGTTTCTGCAGCTGAGCGTTTGTTGCGGAAAGTAACGAGTGGACATGCAGTCTTGTTTCTGCAATAGAGCGTTTGTGGCAGGAACTAACGAGTGGGTATGCTGTCTTGTTTCTGCAAGAGAGCGTTTGTTGTGGGAAGTAAAGAATGGGCATGTGGTCTTGTTTCTGCAACAAAGCGTTTGTTGTGGGAAATAATGAGTGGGCATGTGGTCTTGTTTCTACAACAGAGCGTTTGTTGCGGAAAGTAACGAGTGGACATGCAGAGCGCGGACACTACATCAGACGACTATGAGCTCGGGCATCCAGCAACCATCAAGGCAGCGAATAATATGTAAACATTGGCGAGGATAGGAAGACGCCTACTTTTGAAACTTGGCCAACAAATACAACCATTTTCGAGATGAGGAAAATAAAACACAAGCAACATCATTTTTTGGGCAGTGATCTGCGCTGGTGTGCCGGTCCAACAGTTGGGCCCGTCGAGCCCATACCGTCCGATGCATTGCCTCCCAACCGTCAGATTGAGCCCTCCTGCATCGTCGTCTACCTTTTGCGTCATCTTTTCCCTCGATAACAAGCGCGATTGAGACGAGTCACGGCAAGAGCCGTGGGCCATCCCACACCCAGCCGTGGGCGTCTACCTCGTCGTCGTCCCCGTCGCCGTTTGCCGCTCGTCGTCGCCGTCGCCGGTCACCGGTTGGAGCACAGGTGCCCCATGACCCGCCTCCTCTCATGCAACAAAAAAAGGACCCTGTCGGTCCCTGGAGTTCGTCGCCGTTGCAGCTGCGCCGAGAAGCCATCGCAGTAGTCAGTTGCATCAATGGTGAGGTGCCGATTCAACCTTTTTGTCGCGGTCTCTGGTTGAAGCTTTTCAGAAATAGGGTTGAAACTTTTCATGTCAACAATTGCAACTTTTTTGTTCTATACTCACGGGGTTGAAGCTTTCTATACAGCTGGTTGAAGCTTTGTATAAAGCAGGTTGAAGCTTTTCAATTCACCGCTGAGGACGAAAGGGCGGGACTTGATGCGCTTTCCGGTGGAAATAGCCTTAATGCGGGAGTAGCCGTGGATCGTGAGTAGGTGGCGCCCGCTCGTCGTGTCGGCCATGATGGCGGACCTCGACGACTCTCCACCGGCGTCGGAGGACACCATTGCCAATCTGCTCCGCGGAATTGATGGGTTTGGCGGGAGGGGTATTTGTGCTGCAGATTTGGGCGAGGGTTTTGCACAATGAAAGTGGAACGGACGTTGGAAAGAGAAGAAGCTGATGGCTTCCTTTGGAAGACTAGCCACCAGGCCACACATGTCATCGTCTGCGGGTCTACTGAATTTCACATTAACATTAGCGGAAAATCGTATCAACAAGTTAAAAAAAAGTCAAAACAATAATAAATATCGAGGATTAGAAGACAAATACTCTTGAAATTTGGGGAGCAAATAAGAGCATTTTCTAGCTGACGGAAAAAAGGAAATATAAGTAGCATAACTACTTATATTTTCCAGTCTTCACATGTTGTGTGCCGTCCAGCATGCTTTTTCGCAATTTTTAAAATTCTATATATGAATTTTCGCCAAGTTACAAATACCTAGTTCACATGAACCCAAGATGAGATTATGATTTCCCGTTCAAATACTGACTTCCTGTACTAAACAATTTTAAGTTTGCAACGTTTTGAAAGTTTGGAAGCTGTGACAGGATTCACTCTATATTGACACTGCATCATTAATACCCTCAAAGACAGAAAGAAAAATGACTCTAAATTGGCACTGCATTGTAAGATTCGGGCATTAGGTTGACAGGTACACAAGAATTCAAACAGTTCTGTCAGCACGCTCTATGTGACTTTGAACACTTGTTTCCAGCAGACAGAGAGTGCCCCTTTGCATCCTCGTCTACTGAAGCCTGCACGCGCCATTCACTAGTCGATGGGTACTTCAACCTCCACCTTCAGGCCGGGGTGGTCGATAATCCGAAACCACGTCAAAAAAGTGGTTTAGTTTCACTTCCTGTCCAAAAGTGCAGAACAAGAACGATATAGCTATGCAACTGTAAATATAGATTGTAGATGAGTGCTAGCAGCCACACTGGATAATATAGTATAACCAAATAAGCTATGTTTTCCTTTTATTCAGACAAAACTGCCACAGTATTACAGCTATGATCTGAAAGGTACGCAAGGTTTAGCTCTGTACCGTCACAAAATCTTCTAATGATAGCGTGGAATCCCGTGTGTACCCGGCTCCTTCCAACACCTTTGTTAGTACTTGCTGAAAGGCGTCAATTCAAATTGCGTTAAATTTCAGTTCCAATCCAGCAGTACAGAACAAGAGCAACATACAGAGAAGAAATGCTATAGAATTGTAAATGTAGTTTATAGATGAGTACTAGTAATAGACACACTGGATAACAGTATAACTACTACATAAGCTATTATTTGTTTTTGTTCATATGAACCTGCCATGGTATTACAGCTCGCATAAGAGTGGTAAGCAAGGTTCAGTTATGTAGCGTCAGTTATGTAGCGTCATAAAATCTTCTAATGATAGCGTGCAATCCCATGCATACCCGGCTTCTTCGAACACCTTTGTTGGCACTTGCAGAAAGGCGCCAATTCAAATCGCGTTACTTTGAGATTGTACTGTTGTGTATGAGCTTGAAAAGTCAGGATGCAACTGATAATGAACTCTTGACTAAGAAAGGATGAGTTCCTTAATAATTATATTTTTCTGAACTAATAGTAAAAGGTTGAATTACACCGAATATTGTCTTTGCACAGCATAGGCATATGCTACTTCGAACAGCTGAAGCTATGAAGAAACCTGCAACTTAGTGTCAGGGTCCCCTTCAGATGTTATGCTCACTTGATGCGTTCATCATGGCAGGATACTAACTATCTGAAGAGAAAATAAAGAAAATGACACATTTTTTGTTTATTTATTTAGTTACTTGCGACTTAATGCACTACGTCAGGAAATACAGGATTTGCATGAAATGAAAACCTCTGTTTGCTGCTCTGATATAGAATTTTGCACTGCGAAGCATGCTACTTTAAACATTTGCAGCTACAGAAAAACCTACGTTTGAGTGCCATGGACCGCTTCGGAAAAGTATTTATTCTCCCTTTGATGTGTTTATGATGGAAGGATGCCAGTTATTTGAAGAAGAAAGGAAACGGACACATATTTGTTGCTCTGACATGGATGACCCTGTTAGAGTGTTAGGTCCCATAAAACCTGTACCAGGTCAACATATACTCGTTCCGAAAATCAAAAGATAGAAAAAAAAAACTAAATTCAAACATGATTAAGCATTACACTCAATCCTTTGCTGAATGCTAGCCCTTGCGCTGGCTGAGGGTAGAGAGGAAGGAAACAAAATCCGTAAAGTTCAATCTATCAACCATACGGAGCAACCTTTGCATGAAAGAGGAGAAATGGAAACTCAAAACCAGACCCATATCTATAGTTGCCACTGCAGAATCTCCTAAGTATAACTTGGACGGTCAAACTTAGAGCAAGGAAAATCAACAGAGCCGGGTTTTTTTGTTTGGTATATGGCATATGAGACACCAAGTTCTACGGAGAAAGAAAACTATGATGCCTTCAGATGTGGAAGATAACTTTCATTCATAGTGATGTTCAGGAAATACATTTTCAGGTTCCACATGACTTAGACACAAACCATGACAAGAGTTCTTATGCTAATCCTTCCATATCATAAAGGTTGAAGTCACTAGCATTGCCGTAGAGCATGACAAGAAGGTATTCACCGACTGAGTTGAATTAAGGAGGTTGGCATATCACTACAATGAATCAGATTCAGTTGGCTTGTTATTACTACTGGCTGCTACTAAGTGACTGTAAGTTGATTTCAAATCAAGATGGTTATTTCCAGAAATTATGGAGCATCTAACACTCGATGTCTAGACGACACATCTGACATGTCTGCTAGTTGTGTTGGGTCTCAGGGCTACATGTTTGTGTGAAAATAGTATAAAACCTAATTTAATTTTTCCCATAATTTACAGGGAAGCGCCTCTTGGTAAACATAGGGAATCAGTTAAGCTAAGTAGCATTGTAGCAACAGCATAATCAGAGGACAGTACATAAAAAAGAGATCACTCCATCAATCGGCACATGCAATCAATCAGTTAGTACAAAAAGGGACAAAGCAGCCAAAACTCTGCGTACCTGAGTTGGTGGATAACTAAGGGATGGAGGGGAACTCGTCCTCGGAGGGGAACATCTTGGCGCAGCGGTCCAGCCAATAGAACTACTCGTGCCTGCTCCGAGACTTCACTTCTATTGGGAAAACAGCAACACCACATCAATTAGAATCTTTTTATACGAAAATTCTGGTAATCAAAGAACAGAGTGTTGTGTTTCTGTTGACGCTACCTATCACCAACACAAAACACATGCTCCCCCTTTTTTTTACAAATGAAGCACTTGTCCTGCTTTCAATATAAGATATGAAATGGCTTTGCTGCTCCCTCAAGATCGACTTATAATTTCACAGGCAACCTGGATCACATTCAAAACAAGAAAAGAAAATGTTGGATGTTTTAATTTTCTGAACTGATAGCATCCCATGACCCCCATGCAAATTTCTTGTAATGCAACTGGCCTTAACCAACATGATACCTCTGACAGAATCAAATTGTTGTCCTTACCAGATACCAACAACGACAATCCTAGAGGCAAACTGGTTTTCATGATTTGACAGAATTTACATGATGCCCCTGTTCCCACATCACCAAAACCTCAAAGGTATGTGTATTAATTGTTATAGCTGCAGAACTCCTTGGTAATAAATTCATTTCCAACTAGTGCGAGTGTCAATCCTGTTTTTTGACGCACAAGGAGAGGGCAAAATGGAGTAAATAACAGGGCCAGTGTAGATGCATGATCAAGCTATCTGATAACAAAATACCATTTGATTAACAAGCAGAGTAGATAAAAGAATGTGTTGACATCTCCTTGAGAAATGTAGATGAAATCATGTACTAGCACAGTAGGTGATAATAAGAACATAATAGTATTTTCTCAATAAGGTTCAGAAACCATGGAACCACAAGCACAATATCAGATAACAAAGACCTTAAACCACAAGCTACCATTGCCTAAAAACCTTAGCATTTTATCACCTCCGATTCCAACGAACTTCCTGGTTAATAGGCACAGTTAGAGATGCAATGAACTGATAAAACAGGGGCGAAATGAGGCTAATTTTTGCATCTCGGTTGTTAACTAGGTAGAGCCAGGGATACACCAAGAGAGCTGCCCAGATTACTACATGAGCCTAGAAACCATGTTTCACCATTGCTACAACACTCAGAGGCATATCCATCACTCAGCTAATGTGTAGGGGACATAGCCATGAGCTCGACCATAAGAGAAGGGCAGCTCGCGATCAGATGCTGGAAGCCGTCGGTGGCCACGACAGCCCTCAGATTTGGTGGAGCGGTGAGAAAATCGAAGCAGGCCTTCTTCAGCCCCTCACAGCGGTGCTGCTCGGCCAGCGTCAGGATGGTTGCTGCCGTGCCGATGTCGATGTACTCGCACAGCTTCTGCTCGCAGATCAGCTTTAGCCGCCCCATGCCATACCTGTCCGCAGCAACGAGCAGATGCTGGCATACGACTCCGTCTTCCTTGAACGTCTCCGGCAACAAGCCGGCGTATGTGAAACGGAGCAACGCCTTGAACACCTCCGCGTCCATGTCTTCCACGCACACGACGCCGCCGTGGGCGGCATTACCCTCCTTCATGGGTCCAAAGAGTTGGGCGGCGAACACCGGAGAGCAGGCCGCGAGCACGCACCGGTGTGCCGCGACGGTCTCGCTGCCGACCTCAAACACCACGTCGGCGCCCATCCCGGTGTCGAGGAGCCTGCCCAGGTTCTCACGCAGGTCACATGGGGGCACAGAGACCAAGGCCGCCATGCCGCCGGCGGCGCGGTAACCATGGACGACAACGATATCGCACCGGACGGTGAACGAATCGTTGGTGAGATACTTTGAGCTCTCCAGCTCCACCCTCCTGACGAACTTGGAGTACTCCCAGCCCTTGCGGGGAGCGAATTCGTCGACCGGTGCCGACGCCATCGACGCGGCCTGCTCCGCCTCCTCCTCCTTGGTAACGAGGCAGATGTCGTACTGGGCCTTCACCGGCGCCGGGCCATCCTCCTCTAGTATCAGGGAGAGGGACACGTAGTCCGCGACCTCCGGGCGCACGCCGCCGGGGTAGTAGTCGATCCGCCAGCGGTGGCCGCCGATGATGAAAGGGTGAGACTTGACGCGCTCTCCGGTGGGCATGTCCTTGGTGCGGGAGTAGCCGTGGATGGTGAGCAGGTGGTGCCCGCTGGTCGTGTCGGCCACGATGGCGGACCTCGACGGCACCCCGCCGGCGACGGAGGACGCCATGGCCGAGCTGCTCCGCGGGATTGGGAGCTCGCAGCTCTCGTAGATGAAACGGGGGCGTTGGTCGCACTCCTTTAGATTTGGGCGAGGGTTTTCTTTCTTGCGGTGTGAAAGGGGAAAGGCGGACGGACGGAGGAAGGAGATGGAGTTGATGGCTTCCTCTGGAAGACTCGCCGCCTGGGCCCACATGGCATCGTCTGCAAGTCTTCTATGGGTAAATAAATCTCAAACGACACCCTCATTTTTCTCCTTTAAATGCAAATACACCATTGCATTTGGCATACAAATAGTATAATATAATTATTCTAAACTTATTAATAAATCATCATAGTTCTAGCCATGGAAGACACCTCCTTCTGGAACACATTAGAGCCGGCATTGTCGGTGTTGGCTGAAGCGGCGATTGGCACGGCTCGGGTTGAAGCGTCGGCGATTTCCTCTTTGGCATAGAAGCGGGTGTCACCGTTGCTCATAACCACCTTCTTCTGCTAGGCGGCCTGATTGAGGGCGTCACAAGCTTTGCAACTCGCGGCCTTGGCTCGTGGTGCGTGCGAGGAGGCAAGCGCCTCCTCCTTCATTGCACAGTTAGTGTGATGAGCAGCGGACTCCTCCACGTACGCCCGCTTGGAGGAGGAGCGATGAGCGTCAGACCCTTCTTGGCATGTGTGGCGTGTGCTTCCTCTCCCTTGGCGACGGCGGCAGCATGAACACAATCTACGCATCGGAGAGGGGGCGCGCGAGGCTTATACGACCTTCTAAGGTGGAGGGACTGCGGCTAAGGAGGAGTCACCAACTCACCATGGCTTGTGCAGGGTGAGGTGCGGGCGGTGAGAGGAGGTTTGCGACAACTTAAAAAGTAGAGATAAGGGGAAGAGGAAGCACTGAGAAGTGAAGGCGACGGGCGAAAAACCAAGATGTCTGTCGGTCAAAATTAATCGGTCCGAGCTATCAGAGTTTGACGTAGAGTACGCCCAGACTCTCCTACTTCGCCCATCGATTTGGGGTCAAGCGTGGACGTCCCACGCAAAATAAGGGTCCAGTTTCAAACCGTCTGATTCAAACATTTGATGACAAAGTAGGGGTCTGCGTTGGAGATGATCTAATGGCCGAAATGAATTTCTGAGCGAACGCATATGAAAAAGCTTCAAATAATTGTTTGAAACAATCATAAAATTTGAGGATATGAAGATGCATACATGTGACCATTTTTTAGCCAGGAAAAGAAGTAGCATAACTTGCTCTGCAGAAGTTATATTTTAAGTTCTAAATTTTCACATGTTGTGCGCAGTCATTCATGATTTTTCTCACAAAATTTCAGATTCTACATACGAACTTTGGCCGAAGCTACAAGTATCTGGTTCATATGAACCCAGACTGTTTGTTTTCCGTATACACTCTGGCCTCCTGTGGTGAAGGACCAGGCCCTTGGTAAAGCCCACATCAGTGATCCCATAAACAAGTCCCAAGTCTGTTTTCAAAGTCTGGAAACTGCAACAAGATTCACTCTACATTGACACTGCATGCAATAATTAATCCCCTCAAACCAGAAAGAAAAATGGACTAAACTGACACTGAATTGCACTATTAACGAAGCTAGTAAGATTTGGGCATGTGTGTGGACAGGCACACAAGAGCTCAAACGCTGAGCTCCCGCTCTATTCCGTCGCACGCTCTATTGGCTATGGACACTTGTTTTCAGCAGACAGAGAGAGCTTCTTGCGTCCTCATCTGCTGAAATCCGCATTCGCCGTTCACTTAGTCGATGGGCACTTCCACCTCCATCTTCAGGCCGGGGTGGTCGATGATCTGAAATCACGTCACAAAAGTAGTTCAGTTTCGCTTTAGGTCCAGCAGTTCAGAACAAGAGCAATATAGAACTGTAAAATCAGTTCATAGACGAGTACTAGTAGTAGCCACACTGGATTTGCTATGCTTTTCGTATTCAGATGAATATGCCACAGCATGGTAAGAATGGAAAGCAAGGTTTAGCTGTGTACCGTCATGAAATCTTCTAATGCTAGCGTGGAATCCTGTGTGTACCCGGCTTCTTCCAACACCTTTGTTAGTACTTGCTGAAACACATCAACTCAAATAGTATTAGTACTTGTAGCTGAGATTACAGATAGTGCTGTAAATAAGCTTGAAAAGAACATTATGCATCAAGTTCAAAACGATACCAAAACTATTCACTGCAAATGGTCAGAGAGGCACTAATTACAGGCTATTTGCACAAAAATCATGAAATCTGGCTACTGAGCTCTTAGATACACAAGGATTGGTTCCACACAAAGCTATGTTTTCTAGCTAATGCTCCTCTGTTTACAAACAGAGGGTCAACACAGGAATTTGCACAGCGAAGCATGCTACTCTGAACATTTACTGCAATGAAGAAACCTACAGTTTAGTTCCAGGTTCCCTTTAGTTTGGAAACAAGGTATGCACACTTGATGTGTTTATGATGGCAGGGTACTAATTATTTGAAAAGGAAACAAGGAAAGAGCCACATTTGTTCTTGTTGATTTAGTAAAGTGTACGTGCAAGTGAATGTACTATGCAATGAAATACATGATTGAATCAAATGAGAACCTCTCTTTGTTTCTCTGACATGGATGAGCCTGTTAGGTCCCGTAAAACCTCTACCAGGTCCTTGAAGGATACTTTCCCCTTGCCGTCAATGTCATACACCTTAAATATCACTGTTCAATGAAACACAAACCAAATCAACACCGGACCAGCAAATTAGTCATCACAAGGATCAGAGAGACCCAAATCAACATCCACTCTTTTCAAGATAGACAGCAAAAGGGGGAAAAGAAACATGATGAGCATTACACTCAATCTTTTGCTGAAGGCCGGCCCTTGCGCTGAAGGTAGAGAGAAAAGAAACAAATTCCTTGAAGTTCAATCCATCAACCATACGCAGCAACCTCTGCAAACAGAAGACGTGGAAGCTCAAAATCAGTCTCACGTCTATAGTTGACACTGCTGAATCCCCGAAATATAGCTAAAACAGTCAAACTGAGCAAAGAAAGTGAACAGACTATGTTATTTGCAAGGGAGGTTCTGTTTTGCTGGAAAAACTACACTATATATACAATTAAGATATTTACTGGGGAAGAAAAATGAACTACAAATCTTCAGTAGAAATGATTTATACGGGATTTTCATAGTCTATGATAAGTGTTACGTATTTGGCAAAAGCATTATACCAGTCTTTGAACTTTGATAAGCCTTTGTTTACTGAAAAATATGATTCCATTGGTATCCAAAATCAAAGATAGCTAAGCTTTTTCCAAGCAGATGTGGAAGATGCTTGGCTTCATAGAGATATTCAGGTTTCACATGTGTTAAACAGTGGTAAAACTCGCTATGCCGATCGATTGCGTACAGGTTATGCGAGGCAATTGGCATAACATTTTCAGATGCACCTAGCTCCTTGATTGAGTGGGGACAGAGCTGTATACAATACTACTAGGAAAATAGCAGTACAGGCAAGTGCTGTGTGTAAAATCCAAGGACAGCGCATAAAAACAAGAAGGGTCTGCTTCGTGGGCACGCGCTAGTACTCTACAGTCAGTCAGTCAGTCATCTGGAGGTGGCACGACAGGGACAAAGCGAGCAGGGGAACAAAATTCGGCGTCTCGGCGACGAGAGGAGGAGGGGGGACGGACCTTGGAGAGCGGGTTGGTGGAGAACTCCGGGATGGAGAGGAACTCGTCCTCGGAGACGAAGCCCTTGGCGCTGCGGTCGAGCTGGCAGAAGCGCTCGTACAGCGACACGATCTCCTGCTGCGAGACTTGGATCCGATTCGTTCGATTTTGGGGGGAAGAAAAACACTCAGACGCGTCAGGAATCGACCAATTCACCACCAAATCGAAGCGAAAATTGACGGAGCAGGAGGAAATTGATGGGGGGGATCGCGGGCGCTCACATAGGTAGCTGCAGTGCTCCTGCACCTCCTCGATGTCGTACTGCGTGAGCATCGACGACGCGTTCCCCATCGCCGCCGTCCCCGGCCGATCCGCTCCCCGGCTCCTCCGCCGACTCGCCCTCCCCTCTCCCTCGCCGCGTCAGTCGAGGCCGAGTGGGGGTGAGGAAGGGGACTGCTTCTCTAGGAATTGGAGCCCGGCCTGGTTGGAGTGGTTGATTTGGAAGGGGACGTGCGGAGGAGGGAGTATATATCGGCCGCATATGCATGTGTCCGTCACCTATACCGACCGATCTTCTTGATGAGTCTCCGAGGGGGATGGGATCGGTGGTGCCGCTGCCGGTGATCTCGTCAAGATCGCCGCAACGCCGCCCGATGGCGACCCGGGACCGGGACCGCCGCCCATTTACGAGAGCTCCGGTGCCGAGCGGACGGGGGGGCCTGACCATCATCGCGGCTGTCGTTGATTTTCGGCGTCGTTGTCCTCGTGGAGGTCGCGCTGGTGCGGGTTTCCGTCTCCGTCGGATCGGATCGGATCGGATGGCCCCTGCCTGTTGCGCTGCACGGCACGGCACGGCACGCCACCTGAGACCCGGCCCCGGTGCGGCGCGGTGCAGGCAGGCAAAGTGGGCGGGCGGGTCCCGGTCGCGCGTCCCGCAACGGACCCTGACTTGTGGTGAGTCGGTCCGCCCCACGCCAGCGACTTTTTTTCCCCTCCTTCTGCCCCACTCGGCGGATCTTCACCTTTGGCATCCATCCGCGAACAGAGACCAATTCATGAACACTAATGTTTGGAGATACCTATCCAACGCTGCCCACATATATTTTAACTAGATCATCAAAGCGCGCGTTGCCGCGCCCATCCATCTTATGAAAATAATTTAACTTATTTACCACAATCTAGGCTGCACAAATACTTGAGAAAATTTTGATGGTGTATCTCAGGTATGCATGTCTAGTGAGAAAATTCTACATTTTGGTCTCACATGCAAGGGATACGTAAATACTGGTGCTAGATACAACTTCTCGTCAGGTTTATAATAACTGGTGTCCCAAACAGAGGATACCATGATATCTTACATAATCAGTACTGCTATCGTGTTTTGAATTCAATGGCAGGATGTCATACATGCCGACGTGCGACTTCATGTCGCCTTGATGTGACCTTGTTGTTCGGTGAAATAGTAGTACCTCCTCGAATGCCCAGAGAGCTGACTGAGGTCCTCAACCTAATGTGTTTGCTTGCCTTGTTGAGTTTGTTCTTTCTCCGAGGGTTGCATGAACAACACACTTATACTCTTCGAAAATCAGGAGTGGATTTCTCGGAACATGTCTCTTTGTTGGAGTGCATAAGCCAGACCAAAGAGATACGCATGATGGATACCCCACACTAAAAAAATAACTGTAGAAAAAATTGTACCGAAGGCAAGGATTTACATCATATGAGAGTTGAACAACTTTTCTTTTTACTCGACTGTTAGGATAACTTACCAATGTAAAGGAGAGAAATATAGGCCAAGCTAATGGGGTTTCCATCACCTAAATCCTTAAAATTATTTCGCTCCAGTTCCCTGTCCCAAAATTGCAAGTATGACTTAAATCCTTCTAATCATTGTATCTCGTCTGTAGGGATACTAACCCATATGATTTTTGTGGCTGGGGAATCAATATGGTTCATTGATGGATTACATTTTTATAGGCTACTGATTCACAAAGCTTTTCTGCAATTTCTCATGTTGGCGTAAACAACTTCTTTATCAGGACAGACAGATCACAAGATAAAAAGCACAACTAAGCATCTAAGATCATTAAACAGGAAGAAAGTAATTTGATGAAATGCATACCAAACTCTTTGTCATCATTATGTTAGTAAGAAAAACTATAAAAAAAGTTATGACCCTAGCAATCACTAATATTATTTGAATGTGGCACGGGAGCTGGAAAGATTGGTAATTACAAAGAAGTTAGCAATATAATAGTATTAGTCACTAATACTAATTGCTGCAAACATAAATGAATCCTTAACCTTTTAATCTTTCATAGATGGGCCATTATAAAGACCAAACGCTGAGAACTCGTCCTCCAGGATTTAGGTCCAAGATCAAAGTACCTGTTGTAAGAGCATCTTCAACAGCCACCCAATGCATGACGCCCAAAAAATGGGTTTACAGCACTCAAGTAGTTTTTTTAGAGCGCCAGAAGACGTTTGCTCCAACAAGCGCTGTAAAATATGCAGCGCGCACGAGTCCAGCGGTCCCAATCAAGCGGTCCCATCTGTTGGGGAACGTAGTAATTTCAAAAAATTTCCTATGCACACGCAAGATCATGGTGATGCATAGCAACGAGAGGGGAGAGTGTGATCTACGTACCCTTGTAGACCGACGGCGGAAGCGTTAGCACAACGCGGTTGATGTAGTCGTACGTCTTCACGGCCCCGACCGATCAAACACCGAAACTACGGCACCTCCAAGTTTTAGCACACGTTCAGCTCGATGACGATCCCCGGACTCCGATCCAGCAAAGTGTCGGGAAAGAGTTCCGTCAGCACGACGGCGTGATGCACGACGGCGTGGTTCCGTCAGCAAAGTGTCCGGGAAGAATTGGGAGTTTTTGACTTTTTCTACACAACGTTAACTTTGAGCCCCCTTCATTTTCTTCCAAGATTCGCCACTGCCCATATTCATTTCAAGCCTTGCTGGCTAAGACCTTCATTGTCATCTAAAAATGCACTTGCGCTGTTGTGCATGTGAATAGTGGAGTGGGCAATGCAAAGCGCCATTGTTAGTTGGAGTCATTTTTTAATTCAGTTCTACCAGAGTTTCCATGAAAAACACGGCAAAGAATCTTGGGAGCTTGAATGATAAAGTAATCTCAAGCTTCATATGTCATATATATGATTTCCATGGAAAACATGATGAATGAACTGTATTGGCAATATTCTGGCTTGGCATGTAAGAAGGTTGGATGCACCTCTTCGTTGTCTAACAGCCTTTTTGGTACGCATTCACACATACCATGAATAGAGAACGACAAATCAAATTCTGCCATAAGATTAGCCTTCATGCATGTTCAGCTAATGTAGATCGTTTCAAACAGTATTAAACAATCCCATCTTCCCTTAAAAAAATCTGATCTTTTTGTTTTTTTATAAGCTCACCTACATGAATTCTTTCCAATAAAAATGACCCCGCTGAAATAAATTCTTCCATTTTTCTCTCGTCCAAAGGTAAACCTGTTCGGAACAACCCTTGTGATCAGTGCAGACAGCACACGAAAGATTTTGATCTGGGAGTAAGCTAGTACACAGCAACCAAGCACTCATAATTACCCGCGCGCCCGCGATTAGACGTGTTTTTGTTTGGAAAGCCTTAGCTCGCTCGTCACGGCAGGCACGGCGCACGTGTCTCGTTTGGATCCATCAGTAGACGTACTTATACGTGATTATGCACCTTCGCTAAAAAAACGTGATTATGCACGACGCCTCGTTTTGCTCCTCTCTTTGGCGTGGCTACGTTATGCCGCCGCCGCCCGCCCGCCAACCGCCCCACGCTGCTGTCGTCCCGTGCTAGATCCAGCCTGTCCATCACCCCCGTCGCGAATCGACGGTTTTCCTCCGCCACCATTGCCGCCGCCCGATTCGTCCTGCCGCCGTGTCTTCCGTCGCTGCAGCTACCACCCGGCCACCAAGCCTCCGCCCAGCCATCACCACACCGCCCAGACACCGCGAATCGGCCACATTTCCTCCCGCCACGCCACCGCCCGTCCACCACACTGCTATTGCCGTCCGATTCAGCCGCCCAGCCCACAACCACCGCCGCCGCCGGCCCAATTCAACCACCGCATTTTGGCCACCCCTCCCCACAGTCGCCATACCGTTGAGGAAGACACCGAAGAGCAAGACGGGGTTCTTCGGTGTGAGGGCGAAGCCCTCCGGCAACTTCGGGGTGGAGTTCAGCGATGCTGGCCGTCTCTTTTGGCTCGGCACCTACCCCGCCGTCCATGAGGTCGCGCGTGCCTACGACATGGCGATGTGGCACGTCGGAAGGCCGAAGAAGGATCTCAACTTCTCGGAGATCGAGACCCAGGCGGATGCGGAGTTGCTCGTGCCGGGGGGCATTCGCATGGAGAAGATCACGACAAACAAGACGAAGAAGAGGCCCGCCATTGTCGTTAGTCCTGGCGATAGCGACGAGCGGCGATGGAGAAGTTCGCGCGTGAGCATCCGGAGTATGTGTAGGCCGAGCAGGAGTTCTTCTGAAAGCGCGACGCTGAGCAGAAGAAGAAGAAGAAGAAGAAGAAGAAGAAGGAGGAGGAGGAGGCCGGCCCCTCGACGGTGATCCCCGTCGAGTCCTCGGAGGAGGAGGACGAGGGATGTGATGACCCGGAAAAGAATGAGTAGTTCTGGGAGCAGTTCGAGAGTTTCGCTGACGAGGAGTAGTCTTCAGTGTAGTAACTTGATGAATATAGTAGACATTCTGGGAGTAGTAACTTGATGAATGTAGTACCTCAAACTAGTACTACTAGTTGAACTAGTAGTAGTTGAGTTTGCTGTGTTTTTGTTAATTAGAACTATGTTTAATTATGTTTGAAATGAAGTACTAGTTGAATTTGCTATGTTTGAAGTATAGGTTTCAAATGAAGTACTAGTTGAAGTATAGTTTTACATCTCCATTGCGTCTTCTATGAAGTTGCTGTTTTACATCGCCAATATATATCTTCTTTTGGAGTTAGCATTTTTTAAAGATGTAAAAAACATTTTTAAAGATGTAAATTTTTATATCTCTTGTTTTACATCTTTAAATTTGCATCCTTTGTAGTAGATGCTATAAAGAGCGATCATGCGTGTGGCGTCTCGGTCTGTGCATGGAGCGGAGCCGAGCCACGCCTCTCGCTCACCGCCATGTGGTTGCCGTCGTGCTTCCTCGCCGACAAATCCCCCCCCCCCCCCCCCCCCCCCCCCTCGCTCTCCTGTCCCCGCCGCCGACTAGCTCCCTCAAAAAACCTCATTTTTTCCCTTCCCAAATTCAGGCACCACCGGACCAGCCATGCCGTCGTCTTCGATCGATTTGTACGCTCCAATTTACCTCCACCTCCTCCTCCTCCTGATGAGTACAACTTCCGTCGTCTTCTCCAACTTCACACATGCATATCTTAGAGATGCACCCACCAGCCCGGCCGGGACCCTAGCTAGCTCCTGCCGTTTCTACCCCCGCCCTCCTTCCTTCCTTCCTTCCTGGGTGCAGTGCATGCAGCTTGCCATCCTCCATGCTGACAAGGTCTAGGAGCGGCTGCCGCGCTGTCCGTCAAAGACGAGCCAACGAACCGTCTCGCCGGAGTGGTTGCCATCTTCCTCTCCTCCGGCAGGCATGCAATCCGCCCGCCGCGTCAAAAAAAAAGATTTCTATTAATTTTTGGCTTGGCGGAGAAGACAAATTAACTAAGGGCGCGCGTACGTCTCTTGAGGAACTGTCCGGAGCAATTCATCGATCGGCGTCGGCCCATGCACCGCCTCCGTCCATGGTTTGGAGTACGTATTTTTCAACTACAAGATGCCATGCATGCCGATCGACGCTTCCCCTAGCTAGCTAGCTGTTGACACGAGCTCGCCAAAACCGACCGGTCGCCGTAGTATATCCTTGCCACGGTTCCGATCGATCCAAAGAAATCTACGTAGTATGCCCGCGGATTGACACAACACGTGGCTTTAATTTCTTTCCTCGCACATAACCAGCCAGAGGCCCAGAGCCAATCATGGATGCATGTGCCATCACACACACATACTGTATGCATGTATCATATGGATGAAGATGAATGCTTGATTTGTCTAGCTGGTTCATTTCCGTTGTACACCGTACCAACCTGCTGTATGCATGCATGAGTTTTGAGTGATCTTATTCAGAGATCGATGGAGTTCAGACTTCATGCATGCATGCATGATCGAGATACCTGCCCCAAGTTGTTGTTGTTGCTGCTTCTCTTGCTGCTACTTGCTAGTATCATCTACTCCCTCCATAAAAGAAGCATAAGAGCGTCTTATATTTCTTTACACAGGGAGTATCATACAAGATGAGGTCATGCATGGTTCTTCCATGCATGATCTATCTCACAGATTAACATGAGCACCCTATCCTACAAAGATTGGACTGAATCTCTTTCGAAAAAAAAAGAGATTAGACTGAATCTAACTGATAGAAGAATATGAAGAGTATGCCCTTTGCCATGCACGTGCATAGTGCACGTAACGCGCACGTGACTGGCTAGCTAGCTAGTACAAACGTACATACGTGCATTCCTTTCCAGCCCCTCGATGCTAGTAGCTAGCTAAATGCATCTGTTAGCCTAACTACTAAGCATCGCTAGCTGCACTTCCATCGACTCACTAGCTAGCTGGCTAGCTATAATGAACCGACCAATGCCCCCCCCCCCCCCCCCCCCCCCGCGCGCCTATATATAGACCATCGCCAGATCTTTTTTCTTCTTCTTTGCTAACCAACCCTCACGTTCCTCGCAACCCGTAACTCACATGCTTCTATCTCAGCTTCGGTGACCCCTCGGCACCTTCGAGGAGAGGAGACGAGGACAACATGACCTCAGGGGTGTCATGGCGCAATCGGCGAGGCTGTCAGACACGGGGTCGGCGTCGCGACGGTGGCTTGCACACGTTGGAGAGAGATGGGACAATGGCACATGCTTCTGCAAAAAGAAAGAGAGTGTGGCGTGAGCAATATGGCCTCTCTAAGAAACAAAACATATGTAAACCAGTATTGTATATCGATCTTATTCTTATTGATACATAACAAAATCAACATGAAAAGTGATCACATTATACAACACAATAATAGCATGAGAAAAATATTGATTTCGTCGGAATACACCACCGCTGTCGTGGCCACCATTAACGATGCACGCTGTGATACCCTAAACTTAGCATATCAACAAGTCGACACCAAGGCACCAGGGTTCCCAACGCCAAGGTGAGAAAATGTCTCCTTTTTCAGCGGCGCAATATCATCAAGTTTTTCGCACAATTTCTTGCGCCATCTGTTTGCCAACTCGAAATCTGCTCACTGAAAGTTGCATGAAAGTTGGCCAGCACCGACAGCCATCGCCGCTCCCTCCCTTCTCGGCTTGCCATGGCGGCGGCTTGAGCGCCTTGAAACACAAGGGGGGATTAATGACGGTTGCTTCTACAAAACAAATGGATGTCTTGCACCGTATGTGCTGTCTTCCGACCCGACCGGCCGGCCGACCGGTGTCACGTACTAGTGCACCTACGCGTAGGAGTACGTGTGTGCATGCATGCCGGAAGACACGCACGCTGTCTACCCAACGATGCTGGCTAGTTAAAGAACGTCCGTCACGATCGATGCATCCATGTCAGGACATATCATGCTCATTTACAAATTTACTTATGAATATACCCTTAAAGAAGCTAGCAAAATACTAAGAATCATTCTTCTCAATTAGTGCTGATATTACACTGGCCAATGATGAACTTATATAGGATTCATCACATAGCATGCATGCATCAAGCCATCAACCTTACTAGCTAATTACTGCATGTCAGGATATATCATGCTCATTGACAAACTTACTTATGAATATATCCTTAAAGAAGCTAGCAAAATAAGAATCATTCTTCTTAATTAGTGTTGATATTACACTGGCCAATGATGAACTTGTATAGGATTCATCACATAGCATGCATGCATCAAGCCATCAACCTAACTAGCTAATTACTGCATGAACCCTCCCTGGTGAGTAAGCATCCCTCGCTCCATTTCTCCCTCAGACTCACTGGCTACCGAATAATGAACTGAGCAATGCACCCCGGGCCTATATATATAGACGCTCACCGAAACATCCTTTCTTTGCCAACCAACCCACGCAATTCTCGCAACTCACATACTTCTACCTCAGCTTCGGTGACCCTTCGTCAGGCACCTTCGGGGAGAGGAGATGAGTACAGCACAGATGGCGAGGCTGTCAAACACGAGGTCGGTGTGGCGAGGGTGGCTCGCGCACGAGGAGAGAGATGGGACAATGGCAGATGCTTTTGTAAGAAGAAAGATAGTGCCACGTGATCAATGGTCGCTCTAAACAAAACACAATGAAAAACAAAAGAAGGCTAGGCACATACGATACGTGCGTGGACTCACTCTATGTTGATTTTTTTTTCTTTTTCGAATCACTCTATGTTGATTTCACTGCATGCATGCATCGATCAATATAGTTAGGAACACCAGATGCATTCCTACCTCTTCGGATAGTTACTTCATGATGTTATAAAGAAAAGTTACTTCACGATGGACGTATGCCATGAAGAATACATCAACATAGCTTACTAAATACGTAGTACCTACTTCATCTAGTAATTAAACATCCTTACAGTTCCTGCCAAAATTTCCCGCTGAAATATGTCTCTTGATTTTTGGGGTGAGAAGATGCAAATTCGTTTGGGTCTTCTGTGCCAACAAAATTCAGAAATCAGTTATGTAAAGTATGAAGCAAACCGGCCTACATCGTACAGGTCTGGAGCACTCACGTGGGGATCATGGCTTGGGGAACTAGTAGACAGGGGGAGTGCCGGAGGGCGATGACGGCGAGTGCAACCAACAGGAGGCGAGCGATTGGATAGGGAGATCATATGATGGAACAAGCCCTAGCGGCATGATCGGTTGAGGTCGTGAGGCGTCTATGTTACTGGGTTCGGCTTATACGATCTGCCACAGCAACTGATCGGCCGACATGCTCATTTCGCTAGGCTCCTAGCTGGACTAGTGGACTTTTCATATGATTTTCTCTAACAGTAGATAGACACTGGGCCCTATTATTTTGGGGCCCCGAGGCGGCCAACCAATTCGGCCTGCCCGATCGACGGGCCTGCAAATAAGGATGTCGGACCACAATGGAAGATAGGTTGCCCCCCTTCCGCTTCTACCTTCGCTTTGATGGCCCCTCAGTCGGCCCCTTCGAACCGAGGAGAACAAAGCCGCCGGAACACACACGCGGTACTCGCCGACCACCCTCACCTCACCACTAGAAATAGTCAAATACAAAAGCTCTAGATTGTTTAAGTCATGTGTCGCGGGTGTGTGTGGATACTTTCTCTAGGAATTTATACATATATGACTTATTTTGAACTAAATCAAATGTCATCAAACTTGGTTGGTTTGACAAAAAAACACTATGATACACAATCACATGATAGCCTTAAAATTAATTTCAATTCTTGTAGCGTTAGCATGATAAGAATAATCTTGTATATAAAACAGGTGACAAAAATAATGTTTGATAGCTAGTAGCATTTATAAACATTATCCTCCTAGTCAACACATTAGGATATGTTGTTATTTTATGTGTTGAGATGCTTGATGTCTACCATTTTTCATGTGCATTTCCATTGTAAAGTTTAGTTGCAACACCATCGCCATCCTATTATGTTTATTAACCGTTTTCACGTACAAACACATTGAGAGTTTATTGGACGACCTGACACTATTGGCTCAGTTCGATAATTCCCCTGCTAATATTTTCAACTAGATCAAATATCATCAAACATGCCTGGCTTAAAAAAACAAATGCTATGATAAAAATCATATAGTAGTCTTAAATGTTTTTGGCTGTCGTAGCATTCGCATGTAATAATTGTTGTGTTTACCAAAGCCACAAAAGAAATTGTTATTGATAACTAGTATTTCTCAACACCATCCTCTAGTCAGGACATTTTAGGATAAACTCGTTATTTTATGTGATGAGATGGTTCATATCTATCGTTTTTCAACGCCATTGGCTCCATTGACAAAATTAGCATGCTTGGGTTTTATAGATTAAGGAAATAATAACTCAAACATTTTTTTCACCAAAGAGCAAGGTACACTTTAGTTGACGAGAAACTTGCCTATAGGAAACTAAAGACACAAACAACATGCCCTATTATTCTTGTCTTTTTGTGCCCGCCACGATGGTTATGATGGTACATATACTAGCCATGGTACAAAATGTGCAATGTCGTTTGGCTCGGGGAGCAGCAGCTAGTTGGGCCTAGTTATGTCTTGTACATGGGCGTCTTGGGCTCTTGGTCACTGGACAAGATTCCAGGAAATGCAAAGGGAGGATGAGTGCGTGAATGTGATGGAAAACGAAGCATGAAAATAAAAAAAATCCTACAAACACTCAAGATCTAATTTAGGAGATTCAAAGCAACAAGAGGGGAGCGTTTTTACATACCCTTATAGACTAAAGTGTTAGTGTTGTAACGCGATTGATGTAGTCGCACTCTTCACGGTCCAATCCGATCTAGTACCGAACGGACGACACCTCCAAGATTAGCACACGTTTAACTCGATGGCGTCCTCTGTTTCTTGATCCAGCAAGCGGGGGAGAGGAGGTAGATGAGATAGGAACCAGCACGGTGGTATGGTGGCCGGTGGTGGTGACAACAGGATTTCGACACGGCTTCGCAAAGCGCGTACCGAAGAAACGTGGGAGGAGTTGGGAGAGGCAATGGGCAAAGCTGAAAGGGGTAGCTGCCCCCATGCTTCCCCCTTCTATATATTGGCTAGGGGCAGGGGAGGGCGGCCAAAACCCTCCTAGGGCTGGCCACATGGGAGAAATCCCTTTAAACTTGGAGATAACATCTTATCTCTAGATTCAACCCTTTAAATTTAGAGATAAGACCTTATCTCTAGATTTAAACGACGTGTGCCTTGGGCAATGGTGCGGCTAGCCCACGTGGGATGTAGCCCCACCCCTCAGTCCATGTGGGCCCTTCCCGAGTTATTGGGCCCCATGGTGGAACCCCCGGAACCTTCTAGAACCTTTCGGGTACTCTACCAAAAATGCCTGAACTTTTCTGGAACCCCGAATCTGACTTCACACACACACACACACACACACACACACACACACACACACACACACACACACACACACACACACACACACACACACACACACACACACACACACACACACACATATATATATATATATATATATATATATATATATATATCCCGACCATTCCGAAGCTCCTCGTGATATCCTGGATTCCATTCGAGACTCTGAACAACCTTCATACTTTCTGCTATTAATATCTCAATACTACCCTATCACTTTCGAATGTTAAACGTGCGACCCTACGGGTTCGGAACATGCAGACATGACCGAGACTCCTCTTCGGTCAGTAACCAATAGCAGGACCTGGATAACCATATTGATTCCTATATATTCAATAAATATCTTTATTGGTTGAACCACGATGTCAAGGATTCAGTTAATCCCATTGCAATTCCCTTTGTCCGGCGATATGTTAGTTGCCCGAGATTTGTTAGTCGGTATCTCCATACATAGTTCAATCTCGTTACTGGTAGGTCTCTTTACTCGTTTCATAATACAGGATCCCATGACTAAACTCATTAGTCACATGAAGCTTCTTATGATGTTGTATTACCAAGAGGCTCAGAGATATCTCCCCGTCACATGGAGTGATAGATCCTAGTCTCGACCCATGCAACCCAACAGACACCTTGGAAGATACCTATAGAGCACATTTATGATCACCCAGTTATGAAGTGACGTTTGATAGCACACAAGGCATTCCTCCGGTATTCAGGAGTGGCACGATTTCATGGTCTAAGGAACTGATACTTGACATGAAGAAAGCTATAACCAATAACTAAACGATCTGATGCTAAGCTTACGGTTGAGTCTGTCACATCATTCTCCTAATGATGTGATCCCATTATCAAATGACAACTAATCTCTATGGTTAGGAGACCTTAACCATTTTTTATCAATGAGCTAGTCTAGTAGAGACTTACTAGGGTCACAGTGCAATTTATGTATTTACACATGTATTTAAGTTTCCGATCAATATAATTCTAGCATGAATAATAAACATTTATCATGAACAGGAAATATTATAATAACAATTTTATTATTGCCTCTAGGGCATATTTCCAACAGCGTCCCACTTGCACTAGAGTTAACAATCTAGTTTACATCGTAATAAATTGAACAACCATGGAGTCTTGATGCTGATCATGTTTTGTTCGTGGAAGAGGTTTAGTCAACGGGTCTGCCATATTCAGATCCATATGTACTTTGCAAAGTTTTATGTCTCCATCCTTAAAGTAATTACGGATGGAGTTGAAGCGGCGTTTGATGTGCTTGGTCTTCTTGAAAATGGCAATGACACCAGTGTTGTCACAAAACATAGTAATTGGATCTGATGCACTAGGTATTACCCTCAGGTCGGATATGAACTCCTTCATCCAGACTCCTTCTTGCGCTTCTTCCGAAGCAGCTATATATTCTGCTTCACATGTAGATCCTGGTACAATGCTTTGCTTGGAATTGCATCAACCGACTGCTCCACCATTTAAAATAAATACACATCCAGTTTGTGACTTCGAGTCATATAGATCAGTGTCAAAGCTATTATCGACATAACCCTTTACGACGAGCTCTTCGTCACCTCCATAAACGAGAAACATGTCCTTGGTCCTCTTTAGGTACTTGAGGATATTTTTGACCGCTGTCTAATGATCCACTCCTGGACTACTTTGGTACCTCCCTGCCAGACTTATGGAAAGACACACATCAGGTCCGGTACACAACATGACATAGATTAAAGAGCCTATGGCCGAGGCATAGGTGATTGCTTTCATCCTTTCTCTTTCTTCTGCCGTGGTCGGGCTTTGAGTCTGACTCAACCTCACACCTTGCAACACAGGAAATAACCCCTTCTTTGACCGGTCCATTTTAAACTTCTTCAAAATCTTGTCAAGGTATGTACTCTGTGAAAGTCCTATTAGGCGTCTTGATCTATCTCTATAGATCTTAATGCCCAATATGTAAGCAGCTTCACCCCAGGTCTTTCATTGAAAAACTCTTTTTCAAATAACCATTTATGCTTTCCAGAAATTCTATATCATTTTCAATCAATAATATGTCATCCACATATAGTATTAGAAATGCTATAGAGCTTTCACTCACTTTCTTGTAAATACAAGCTTCTCCGTAAGTTTGTATGAAACCAAAAGCTTTGATCACCTTATTAAAGCATATATTCCAACTCTGAGATGCTTGCACCAATCCATAGATGGATCACTGGAGCTTGCATACCTTGTTAGCATCCTTAGGATCGACAAAACATTTCTCTTGCATCATATAGAAGTCTTCCTTAAGGAAACCGTTAAGGAACACTATTTTGACGTCCATTTTCTAGATTTCATAATCGTAACATGCGGCAATTGCTAACATAATTCTGACAGACTTAAGCATGGCTACGGGTGAGAATGTCTCATCGTAGTCAACCCCTTGAACTTATCGAAAACCCTTTGCGACAAGTCGAGCTTTATAGACGGTGAGATTACCATCAGCGTCTCTCTTCTTCTTAAAGATCCATTTGTTCTCAATGGTCTTTTGGTCATCAGGTAAGTTTACCAAAGTCCAGACTTTGTTCTCATACATGGATCCTATCTTGGATTTCATGGCCTCAAGCTATTTTTTGGAATCGGGGCTTTTCGTTGCTTCTTCATAGTTCGTAGGTTCGTCGTTGTCCAACAACATGACTTCTAGGATATGATTACCATACCACTCTGGTGCGGAACATACCCTGGTCGACCTACTAAGTTCAGTAGCAGCTTGATCTGAACCTTCATGATCAACATCATTAGCTTCCTCTCTGGCTAGTGTAGGCATCACAGGAACTTTTTTCTCTGGTGTACTACTCTCCAATTCAAGAGAAACTCCTTCTCTAGAAAGGACACATTTTTGGCAACAAAGATTTTTTCCCTCGGATTTGTGGTAGAACGTGTACCCAATAGTCTCTTTAGGGTATCCTATGAAGACGCACCCTTCCGCTTTGGTTTTGAGCTTATCAGGCCGAAGCCTCTTGACATATACATCGCATCCCCAAACTTTAAGAAATGCTAGCTTAGGTTTCTTGCCAAACCATAATTCATATGGTGTCATTTCAACGGATTTAGACGGTGCCCTATTTAAAGTGAATGGGGCTGTCTCTAATGCATAACCCCAAAACGACAGCGGCATGTCAGTAAGAGACATCATAGAACACATCATATTTAATAAACTGCGATTACAACATTCGGACATACCATTACGCTGCGGTGTTACAGGTGGTGTGAGTTGTGAAACAATTCCACACTGCCTTAAATGTATGCCAAACTCGTAACTCAAATATTCACCTTTATGATCAGATTGTAGAAACTTTATTTTCTTGTTACGATGATTCTTCACTTTATTCTGAAATTCCTTGAACTTTTCAAATATTGCAGACTTGTATTTCATTAACTAAATATACCCATATCTACTTAAATCATCCATGAAGATAAGAAAATAACGATATCCGCCGCGTGCTTCAACACTCATCGGACCGCATACATTGGTATATATTATTTCCAATAAGTTACTTGCCTGCTCCAAACAAGATTTTTGGTTGTTACAACAAAAATTGCGTTTAACTAGAACTAGTTCTCTATAATCTTGCTATACAAACAATGATTTGTAGTCGACCGATGGTGCTTATTTCTTGCCAAAGATAAGGTTTCCATATGGTAAATAGTGGTAGATGGGACCAACTTTGGAAGTTTTTGAGAAGGCGGAAAGCAGGATGCACGGGGCCCAATTCTGCGTGTCCAGATGACATGCACATCAGTCTAGTGATGCTTTTCTAAAAAAAGATCAGTCTAGTGATGCAAGTGCTTCGACCCGCACCAGCAGCTGCATTTGTTTGGGGTTGTGCGTGACATAGTTATTGGACTCACTGGTGGGAGTGATGGCCTTGGATGTATAATTTCCGAGGGGGGCGCCGTCCACTGGGAGTTGAGTGGGTGCTAGAACGTTGGCACTTCGGGTTCCCAAAATACCAAGTGCACCATCGATGACCCCCTTCAGAGACCCAGAACCAATTTTCTTTTCACCAGCGACTTCTGGAGATTTACAATTCCATAAGCTTTTCTTCATTGGTTGCCTCCACTATCTCATTCTACTTCAAGAACAGAATCGACACTACCAAACTATTAGTGCACTTGTTTGGCTGTATACAGGCGTCAAGGTTTCCTGCGCTATATAGGAAGGACACCTGACAAGTTTCATGGTTTTAGATTTTGTAAGCACATATGATCAAAACATTATTCTGCTCCCGTGTTTTATAGTACTCATAATGCCTTACATGCATTCACTCAACCGCCCCAACAGCAGCATGCATCCCGCGCTTCCTCACGTGTTTTCAATGGCCAACAATATTACTGTGCCAAAATGGCATGAATGCTTCATGCCTTTGGGACCTCTACAAGGTAGGAACTGTCCGGTTATGTCCAAACCTGGGGTAGGTCCACAGGAAAACCAATATGCATGCAAGAGTGCATGCAGCTTCCACTTGATCTCGAAGAGACCATATGCATGGCTTCCTTGAACAACAAGCTGAGTGACAACCAAAATATACGGCAGGCCTCTCCTTTTTGTACCATGAAGTTCAGGCCCTTCAATCTGATGGTGATAATGGAACCCCAGCCCCTCTCTTTCTTGCGCCCTCTTCGAAAAACGACACACCAATTTACGAGACCCACTGCCACACACGATCAAAATAGGTAATAGTTATTGGTTCTCAGGAATCGCAATTATAGTTAACCGCGGAAGGCGATGCCGTCTAGTGCATGTTGCCACGCAAAATTGGGAGACAAAAAGAATATGCTTGTCGTGACACATGGTTGTCTTATACTACTCGACAAAACAGCAAACTTGACCAACTTTTGCAAGGAGCTTCTAGTGTTTTACTCGCCAAGGCACCAAAGATAGACTACGAATAATAATAGATGGACAAACTAAACGAGATTCTTGATTGATTTCTAGTGTCTCTGCCAACAAGGTTTGCTCGCCGACGAGTAACTAGGTCAAACAATGCACGGCTAGTGACTGGTTCTCTACAAAAATATGACCTGGTACGATGTTTCAATTTCGTTGCAATAGTAGAGAAATACGTCATCTTACTGCAACTTATAACGTTTATGCGATGGAAACCTGTTCTGCACCTATTCCACGTAATATCACTATCTAAGAAACTAACAAAGAAGACACCATGTTTGGTGACACTGATTTAAAACATGTCTCTAATGACATATCAAAGACGTGTTTACACCTATGAGGCTCTAATATATTTATCTGGTCTTCAATATAGTCAAATTGCGATGCAGACGTGGCTCAGCAAGACGAGTCTGCAAGAACCAAACCAATTAGTTTCAGTTACAATAGTATTTGTTGATTGGCATTTTAAAATACTATAGAGGCAGAATCTGTACAGGGAAAGTGGATAAAGTTGTAGTGTTTTGTTTGATCTTTTCTTCAAGTGCTTATACTCTAAATTTGGTTAAGGATTATGGGGGTTACACATTTTTGAACTTGGTTTCCTTGCTGTCAGTTTCAGTGTAGTTCAGTTCTGAATCTGTTACACTTAAGAGGCCTAACTACTCCATATCACTATGGGAGTTACAAATTTTCAGGAATTTCATCAAGTTAAGAATGATCCAGGGTAGTTAAAGCCATTGTTCTGGCTTGTGAACTGAAATGTGAGGTTATAGCAAGCATATCTCACTATATATATAAGGTTTTGGGAAAAGAAATAATTTATGAGGTATGCTCGTATTCATTTGAAGCCTTGATGATTAAGAGCTTCATTATCATCTAAAAATGCACTTGTGCTGTTTTGCATGTGAATAGTGGAGTGGGCAATGCAAAGCGCCATTGTTAGTTGGAGTCATTTTTTTTAATTCAATTCTTCCTAGAGTTTCCATGAAAACACGGCAAAGAATGTTGGGAGCTTGGATGATAACAAAATCTAAAGCTTCATATGTCCTAGATATGATTTCCATGAAAAACAAGATGAATGAACTATATTGGCAACATTCTCGCTTGGCACTTAAGAAGGTTCGATGCACCTCTGCGTTGTCCAACATCCCTTTTGGTACGCATTCACACATACCATGAATAGAGAACGGCAAATCAAATTCTGCCATAAGATTAGCCTTCATGCATGTTCAACTAATGTAGATCGTTACATACAGTGTTAAACAATCCCATCTCTCTTAAAAAAAATCCCATCTTTTCGTTTTTCATAAGCTCACTTACATGAATTCTTCCCAATAAAAACGACCTCACTGAAATAAATTCTTCCACTTTTCTCTCATCCAAAGGTAACCCTATTTGGAGACAGCACATGAAAGATTTCGATCTGGGAGTAAGCTAGCGTGGTTGTGAATTGTCACAAAACAAGATCTCAGGTTGCGAGACAACATGAGAAGCAAATGTTGAACACCTTTATCTTTGTGATATTCAGTAATTAAACGATGAGCATATCCTTCGTGATGTTCAGTAATTAAACACGAAGACTCAGCTTCAGTCGTCTGAACTTTGCACACCTTCACCCGAATATTATAGTTTTGGCCACCTAAGAAATTGTATGGCTGCAGTACAGAAGAGATTGACCCAACAGGCCTTGGACAGGCGCGTCTAATAGCGAACTATGTCTCTATATCTATGAGCTGTTCAGGATACAAGCCCAGGTAACACAGTGCAGAATATCTGTTCGCGTAAAATAACTATTACCACTGAAAGGAATATGTGTTCACAAGTACTCCCTTCGTTCTAAAATAAGTGTCTCAACTTTGTATTAATTTTGCACAACTACCCGAAGTTGCAGAGGGGGTTGATTAGATAACTCACTCGCACAGGGACACGGATTTTTGGCACATGCGGCCACGCAATGCCGAAATACCATGCGTCCGTGCGCTCGTCATGATTGATAGTACTTATTATCGTCATGTTCGCAATACCTTGCACGTTAATCGCTAGCGTCAGTGGATACGTCGTGCTATACACCCGGAGTGGACCAGACGACATTTATGTTTGTATGGATACAACCTTGACAGCTACCGCGCCACAACCACTGTTCTCGAGATGGCATAACTGCTCCTGACGACGTATTGTTTTATTGCACTTCTGGACTTCATGTTTGGCCAATAATTGGTCCGCCCTTGAATGTTTGTAATATTATAACATCTCCATCTTAAATAAAAACATGGTCCACTAATTTTAGAAAATTCAAGAACTACAAAATGTTCATGATTTTTTAGAAAAATATTTACCAACCTAGAAAAATATTCACGCATATAATTCATGAATTTGACAATTGTTCACTTCTAAAACATATTCAGATGTTTGGAAAATGTTAAAAAATAGTTCATGATTTTAGACGTGAGGAAAATAAAGTTTAGAAGGAAAAAAATAAAGAAAATGAAAAGGACAAAGAAAAATGAAGAAGGAAAAAGGGGTAAACCAACAGAGAAATTACAAAAAAGGACGAAAGATTCCCTAAATCAGAAGAATCTTCACAGGGTGTGTGTTGATCAACAACAGCCCTATGCAAGAACTAGGAATAGCAATTGCAGTGTGTTAGTACTCCTTCTGGTCGTTTTTACTCCGCGTATAATATTTGTATCAAGTCAAACTTTGTAAACTTTGAGCAAATTTAGATAAAAAAATCAACATCTACAGTACCAAATGCATATAATATGAAATTAATTTTCATAATGAATCTGATGATAAGTATTTATTAGGTATTGTGAATGTTGATACCTTTTTCTAAAAGTTTGGTCAAACTAGAGGTACTTTTACTAAGAGAAAACTTATATGCAGACTAAAGGTTTTTTACTCCGCATATAAGATTTGTCTCAAGTCAAACTTTGTAAAGTTTGAGCAAATTTATATTAAAAAATATCAACATCTACAGTACCTATGCATATAATGTGAAATTAATTTTCATAATGAATCTGATGATAAGTATTTATTAGGTATTGTCAATATTGATACCTTTTTCTAAAAGTTTGGTCAAACTAGAGGTACTTTTACTAAGAGAAAACTTATATGCAGACTAAAGGTGAGTATCATACCAAGCTGAATGCTAAACTCACAAGCTAGCTCCCTCAGTCTCCAAATAGATGGTGTATAAAGCAAGTCAAAAAGTCAATGATTTCTAAATCTGACCGAGCCTATATGTAAATAAATGAAGATAAATATTACCAGAATAATATCAGTATATCCACCATTAGATATATTTTCATAATGTATTTATTCAACAATGTATTTGTTAATAATTTCTTCTATATATTTTATCAAATTTTAAAATAACTGATTTTCAACTGAATTTAAATGCCATTATCTATTTAGAGACGAAGGAGTATGTCAGTAAGTACTGTAGGGGAGGGGCGTCATGCAAAAGTCTTTCTGCCTCTGCACTTTCAAAAAAGAAATTTTTCCATAAAAGCACTTTCAAAAAATTCTTTCTACCTCTTCCCGTGGAAGAAAACTACAGTCAAACGTGTCCATACGGTAGGATACAGACACACCATTAGCAGTTTAGCACTACAACAAACTGTATTACGACCAAGTCCGCACATGCATGATCAAAGTTGACCCGCGCAATACCCAACGTGCTAATCCTCTCCAATGATCACCCTCGCGGTAAACGACGCACTGACATCGTGCTCATTCCCCAGTTGAGCTAATCATCGGCTTGTCGTCCGGTATAATGGATGTACCAAGTTGTCAAATTGCTTGGACGAGCTAGCTGTTAACTGTTGGTCTATTACTACTAGATGGCAACTTGATTAGTAGTTGAGCTTTGACATTCCGGGCGTGTGTTAGTTGCGGCCCGTCCATGACAGCAGTTCACCGCAGATCCAGAGTGTACGTGCTCATCCAGGAAAACGTGTGTGCAGTCGATCGGCAGTTTCCCATTCTCCCGCATTGCCCTGCCTTGGGCTAAATACTACTACCACACCACCACCACCACCACTACTAATCTAATTCGCTTCAATAATCACCCTTGCAGTACACGATGCAATAACAAAACATTCCCCGATTAGTCATGGCCTTGTCGCCCAGTCTAATCTCTAATGCGCTGGACCAGCGGCTGCTCAACTAACATCACGGTAAGAATGTCAACTGCTTGAGCTGTATCTCCATTGTGCTCCCCACGTTCGCTTCCCACTTGCCACTTCCGGCAACATTCCTCCCACGTTTGTCATCCAGAGCTCAGGCTCTCCCCCTTAGAGCTAGCAGCTTGCTATAAATTGCAGGCAGAGCAGCGTGTATTCTCATCAGTCCACCCAAGCTGATCACGACAACACCAGGAACAGCCCCCCGAGCTAGCGACGAGACGACCATGGCCAACCTCGCCTCCATCCTGACCCTCATCGCGCTGCTCGGCTGCACGGCGCGTACCTGCCAAGCAGAGTACGGGAATCCCACCCCTGTTCCGTCCATACCGAGCATAACTAGTCCCCCGCCGCCATACACCCCGAGCACACCTAGTCCTCCACCGCCCACCCCAGCTACCCCAAGTCCTCCACCACCATACACCCCGACTACACCAAGCCCTCCACCGCCCACCCCAGCTACCCCAAGTACTCCGCCGCCATACACCCCGAGCACACCTAGCCCTCCACCGCCCACCCCTAGCCCACCCATCAAAGGACTCGCGTTTGACTACTACAAGAAGTCATGCCCTCGCGCGGAAGACATTGTGAGAGAAGTTGTGCGTGATGCCAGCGCCGGTATCAAGGCTGGACTCATCCGTCTCTTCTTCCATGACTGCTTCGTCAGGGTAAGATTTTTAACACTAAACCTTCACATATATAAATGTTTGTTGTGTCATGAAATATATGTAGGCTGATGTCCGTGTGGTGTTTAATGGTTTATTTGTAGGGTTGTGATGCCTCCGTGCTTCTAGATCAAGTGGACCCCAACAGCCCACCAGAGAAGTTGGGGGTCCCGAACCTGAGCCTGCGTGGCTTCGAGGTGATCGATGCCGCCAAGGCTAGAATCGAGAAGGAGTGTGGGAGCGACATCGTCTCATGCGCTGATGTCCTAGCCTTCGCTGGGCGTGATGCCACCTACTTTCTTAGCAACAAGAAGGTCTACTTCAACATGACAGCTGGCCGTTATGATGGACTTGTTTCCTTCATGAATGAAACACTCCCCAACCTGCCACCACCCTTCGGCACCGTGGACCAGCTCAAGGCCAACTTCGCCTCCAAGGGGCTGACCGCCGACGAGATGGTCACCCTATCTGGTGCACACACTGTCGGAATCTCCCATTGCTCGTCCTTCAACTCATCCTTCTCTGACCGCCTCAACCCAAGCACCTCCGACATGGACCCCACACTAATGAGCTCTCTCCGGGAGCAATGCAAGTCAGACAATGGGACCGACAACACGGTGGTGCAGGACATCGAGACCCCTAACAAGGTCGACAACAAGTACTATAAGAATGTGCTTAGCCACAAGGTGCTCTTTGATTCAGATGCCGCGCTCATGACGGCAGATGATACAAGTGCAGCGGTGCGTGCCAATGCCAAGGACAACGATGTGTGGGAGGAGAAGTTCAAGGCAGCCATGGTAAGGATGGGCGCTATCGAAGTCAAGACCAGGGACGATTTTTTCAATGGTGCCGCTGTTGAGATCAGGAGGAATTGTCGCATCGTCAACTCATACTAAACTTGTTGATCTTATCACATCATCGCTAGTTTTTCAACCAGTAGATTGAGGATAAGCTCGTGCTTTCTCGGGTTTCCATTGATGTTTATTTTGATTACCTTTGTAATGTTGTTATTTTTTTTCCTCTTGTTGTATTTATTATTTCATTTTATTGTGTTGTGGCATTTTGTTTTTCAACTTCGCCTTATGAAAGTTGTTTGTACAAGAATTTGCTCCTGTTATTCTTTGTTACTTATATTAACATCGTAATTCTCTTACTGTGTTCCTAGGTATTTCTATTGTTTCCAAATAAAACTATCATTTGATCAACCTATTCTTTTAATTATTTAAGGGCTTCTTCGCTTATTAAATTCGTAATTGCTATAACAAAATAGTTGATTCTTGCTAAGCAATTTTGTCTGCATACCAGCACAATATGCAGACCATGCATGGAAAAAGCCCACCACAACATGCAACCATCCATTTAAAGAAGCCTTTTCTTCTCAAATTTTTTAAAACAAGCATTTCGTACTATTATGCTAATCATATTCAAAACTTTTTTACAACTATATAATAATCAAGTATAATAAATCATATGTATTTTTGTTTCATTTCTCATATTATTAATCTACATATTCATGTTCCACAAACCAACTCCCAATGAAGTAAATTGCAACCAATTCTTGCATTAATGCATGGGGCATTATCTCGCATAACTAAGTAGGTGATCTCCACTAATCTATTTCTCTCAAGATACAAATATGCCACCTAGGCGGAGATGCCATATAAACATGCAAATATGTATTTGAAAAGGCTCATCTATTTTCAGTAAGTATTTTACAACTATAAAGTGATCAAATACAATAAATTATCTCATATTATTAATCAAGATATTGAGGTTTCATATATAATCAAATATCATTGAAATAAATTGAAACCAATTCTTGAAGTAGCGTGTGGGGTATCATCTTGTTCCTTTTGAATTTCAGTAACTTTTTAGTTGTGTTTTGGTTACTTTGTGTGAAGTTTTATGTACATATTGAGAAGTTGCAACGACTTTTCTTTATTTTTAGTTTGACATGTGTTACATTTGCAATATTTTATTTGTTTGTTTGGACTTTATTTCACTGAAATTGCACTTCTTTTGTTTGCACATATGGCTGAAAATTCTGGAATTTGCAGCCGCATGCACTCTACACACTACGGGGCCGGGAGGGAAACAGGATCATGAGGGATGGGGCTGCTATAGCCGACAACATGGTACACTAAGGGTCTGTTCTTTCATCGGCTTAAAAATTAAGCCGCCTCCTCCATCCGTTGGTGCCTCCATAGCCTAATCTAGTCGTGGGGAAGCCTCAAAGAATGGGAGTAGCTCAGAATGGGACGAATTATTTTTTAAGTCACCGAAAGAACTGGACCTAGGACGGGAGAGGTGAGCCTAAAGCTCACGTTTGTGCTACTAGGGTTCGATGGTCAGGTGACCAAGAAAATGATGCAGGGCCTTTAACGCTACACTGTAAGGATGATGATCAGCTGGACAACAACCAGTGTACATGAGGAATCGCCACAAACTATCGACAAGGGCAGTGTCACGACATGACGGCCAAGGACAATGGTGTTGCAGCCTCTATGTTTTCTACATGTCTACGCATACGGTTGCGCGTGATGGCTAGACCTGGCCTCATTCTGACCAGATTATCGTTACAGAAGTAGGAGTAAAAAACACCAAAACAGAATACACAGAACACCCACAGAATGAGCGGGTCCATATACACTATTTCTATGTTGAGTCTTATATACACATATTGACATATAGACTATCAAATAGATTTGACAGTTTAACTAATAAAGAAAAAGAAATGCAAAAAAATGCCTTGGGAAGGGGAACCTAGTCTTACCACTACAAAGTGCAATGCAGAGAGATTGGTTCGAACTCAGGCCCTCCTTGGCATAAGTGGGGAAGACTTCCCCACTGCGCCATGCCTGCTCTCACTAATCCTACACAATCATCTTCAATAATCACCCTTGCAGTACGTGATACAGTATCCGAACATCTCATGCTCATTCCCATGTTCTTCTGAGTTCTTTTATTTTATATCGAGTCTCACTTGCGAAATTAATTGTCCTTTTAAAACAGGGAACCTATTTCTATGACTAGGAACCAGGTGAAGGAAATATGCGCTAGAGGCAATAATAAAGTTATTATTTATTTCCTTATATCATGATAAATGTTTATTATTCATGCTAGACAAACAGAGTGTCACTAGTATGACTCTACTTGACTAGCTCGTTAATCAAAGATGGTTATGTTTCCTAACCATGGACAAAGAGTTGTCATTTGATTAACGGGATCACATCATTAGTTGAATGATCTGATTGACATGACCCATTTAATTAGCTTAGCACCCGATCGTTTAGTATGTTGCTATTGCTTTCTTCATGACTTATACATGTTCCTATGACTATGAGATTATGCAACTCCCGTTTACCGGAGGAACACTTTGTGTGCTACCAAACGTCCCAACGTAATTGGGTGATTATAAAGGTGCTCTACAGGTGTCTCCAAAGGTACATGTTGGGTTGGCGTATTTCGAGATTAGGATTTGTCACTCCGAATGTCGGAGAGGTATCTCTGGGCCCTCTCGGTAATGCACATCACATAAGCCTTGCAAGCATTGCAACTCATGAGTTAGTTGCGAGATGATGTATTACGGAACGAGTAAAGAGACTTGCCGGTAACGAGATTGAACTAGGTATTGAGATACCGACGATCGAATCTCGGGCAAGTAACATACCGATGACAAAGGGAACAACGTATGTTGTTATGCGGTCTGACCGATAAAGATCTTAGTAGAATATGTAGGAGCCAATATGGGCATCCAGGTCCCGCTATTGGTTATTGACCGGAGATGTGTCTCGGTCATGTCTACATTATTCTCGAACTGTAGGGTCCACACGCTTAAGGTTTCGATGACAGTTATATTATGAGTTTATGAGTTTTGATGTACCGAAGGAGTTCGGAGTCCCGGATAAGATCGGGGACATGACGAGGAGTCTCAAAATGGTCGAGACATAAAGATCGATATATTGGACGACTATATTCGGACATCGGAAAGGTTCCGAGTGATTCGGGTATTTTTCGGAGTACTGGGGAGTTACGGGAATACGGGGGGAGAAGTATTGGGCCTTATTGGGCCATATGGGAAAGAGAGAGGGGCTGCCTAGGGAAGGCCCCCCCCCAAGGCCTAGTCCTAATTGGAAGGACTGCTAGTTGGACTAGGAAAGGGGGAATCCTACTCCCGGTGGGAGTAGGACTCCCCTAGGGCGCGCCATAGAGAGGGTCGGCCCTCCCCTCCTCCACTCCTTTATATACGGGGGCAGGGGGCACCCCATAGACACACAAGTTGATCTTCGTGATCGTTCCTTAGCCGTGTGTGGTGCCCCCCTCCACCATATTCCACCTCGGTCATATTGTAGCAGTGCTTAGGCGAAGCCCTGCGACAGTTGAACATCAAGATCGTCACCACGCCGTCGTGCTGACGGAACTCCTCCCCGAAGCTTTGCTAGATCGGAGCCCGGGGAGTGTCATCGAGCTGAACGTGTGCCAAGAACTCGGAGGTACTGGAGTAACGGTGCTTGGATCGGTTGGACCGGGAAGACGTACGACTACTTCCTCTACGTTGCATCAACGCTTCCGCTTCGGTCTACGAGGGTACGTAGACAACACTCTCCCATCTTGTTGCTATGCATCACCATGATCTTGCGTGTGCGTAGGAAAATTTTGAAATTACTACGTTCTCCAACAGTGGCATCTGAGCCTAGGTTTTATGGTTTGATGTTATATGCACGAGTAGAACACAAGTGAGTTGTGGGCGATATAAGTCATACTGCTTACCAGCATGTCATACTTTGGTTCGGCGGTATTGTTGGATGAAGCGGTCCGGACCGACATTACGCGTACGCTTATGCGAGACTGGTTCTACCGCCGTGCTTTGCACACAGGTGGCTGGTGGGTGTCAGTTTCTCCAACTTTAGTTGAACCGAGTGTGGCTACGCCCGGTCCTTGCGAAGGTTAAAACAGCACCAACTTGACAAACTATCGTTGTGGTTTTGATGCGTAGGTAAGAACGGTTCTTACTAAGCCCGTAGCAGCCACGTAAAACTTGCAACAACAAAGTAGAGGACATCTAATTTGTTTTTCCAGGGCATGTTGTGATGTGATATGGTCAAGATGTGATGAGATATAAGTTGTTGTATGAGATGATCATGTTTTGTTGAAGTTATCAGCAACTGGCAAAATCCTTATGGATGTCTCTCTATTGCATACGATGCAAGCGTCCAATAATTGCTTTACTTTATCGCTATGCGATAGCAATAGTTGCAAGAGCAATTGTTGGCGAGACGACCATGTGACGACACATTGATATAGATCAAGATGATGGAGATCATGGTGTCATGCCAGTGACGATATAGATCATGACAGTACTTTGGAGATGGAGATCAAAGAAGCAAGATGATGATGGCCATATCATGTCACATATTTTGATTGCATATGATGTTTATCTTTTATACATCTTATTTTTGCTTAGTTTGACGGTAGCATTTTAAGACGATCTCTCACTAATTATCAAGAAGTGTTCTCCCTGAGTATGCACCGTTGCGAAAGTTCTTCGTGCTGAGACACCACGTGATGATCGGGTGTGATAGGCTCTACGTTCAAATACAACGGGTGCAACACAGTTGCACATGCGGAATACTCAGGTTATACTTGACGAGCCAAGCATATACAGATATGGCCTCGGAACACGGAGACCGAAAGGTCGAACGTGAATCATATAGTAGATATGATCAACATAGTGATGTTCACCATTGAAAACTACTCCATCTCACGTGATGATCGGACATGGTTTAGTTGATTTGGATCATGTGATCACTTAGAGGATTAGAGGGATGTCTATCTAAGTGGGAGTTCTTAAGTAATATGATTAATTGAACTTTAATTTATCATGAACTTAGTCCTGGTAGTATTAGCATATCTATGTTGTAGATCAATAGCTCGCGTTGTTGCTTTCATATGTTTATTTTGATATGTTCCTAGAGAAAATTGTGTTGAAAAATGTTAGTAGCAATACGGATTGGATCCGTGATCTGAGGTTTATCCTCATTGCTGCACAGAAGAATTATGTCCTTGATGCACCGCTAGGTGACAGACCTATTGCAGGAACAGATGCAGACGTTATGAACGTTTGGCTAGCTCAATATGATGACTACTTCATAGTTTAAGTGCACCATGCTTAAACGGCTTAGAATCGGGACTTCAAAGACGTTTTGAACGTCATGGACCATATGAGATGTTCCAGGAGTTGAAGTTAATATTTCAAACAAATACCCGAGTTGAGAGATATGAAGTCTCCAACAAGTTCTATAGCTAAAAGATGGAGGAGAATCGCTCAACAAGTGAGCATGTGCTCAGATTGTCTGGATACTACAATCGTTTGAATCAAGTTGGAGTTAATCTCCAGATGAAATAGTGATTGACAGAATTCTCTAGTCACCATCACCAAGTTAGTAGAACTTCGTGATGAACTATAATATGCAAGGGATAACAGAAACGATTCCCAAGCTCTTCGTGATGCTAAAATCGACGAAGGTAGAAATCAAGAAAAACATCAAGTGTTGATGGTAGACAAGACCACTAGTTTCAAGAAAAGGGCAAAGGGAAGAAGGGGAACTTCAAGAAGAACGGCAAGCAAGTTGCTGCTCAAGTGAAGAAACCCAAGTCTGGTCCTAAGCCTGAGACTAAGTACTTCTACTACAAAGGGATTGGTCACTGGAAGCGGAACTACCCAAAGTATTTGGTGGATAAGAAGGATGGTAAAGTGAACAAAAGTATATTTGATATACATGTTATTGATGTGTACTTTACTAGTGTTTATAGCAACCCCTCAGTACTTGATACTGGTTCAGTTGCTAAGAGTAGTAACTCGAAACATGAGTTGTAGAATAAACAGAGACTAGTCAAGGGTGAAGTGACGATGTGTGTTGAAAGTAGTTCCAAGATTGATATGATCATCATCGCACACTCCCTATACTTTTGGGATTAGTGTTGAACCTAAATAAGTGTTATTTGGTGTTTGCGTTGAGCATGAATATGATTTGATCATGTTTATTGCAATACGGTTATTCATTTAAGTAAGAGAATAAATTGTTGTTCTGTTTACATGAATAAATCCTTATATGGTTACACACCCAATGAAAATGGTTCGTTGGATCTCGATCATAGTGATACACATATTCATAATATTGAAACCAAAAGATGCAAAGTTAATAATGATAGTGCAACTTATTTGTGGCACTACCGTTTAGGTCATATTGGTGTAAAGCGCATGAAGAAACTCCATGCTGATGGGCTTTTGGAATCACTTGATTATGAATCAGTTGATGCTTGCGAACCATGCCTCATGGGCAAGATGACTAAGACTCTGTTCTTCAGAACAATGGAGCGAGCAACTGACTTATTGGAAATAATACATACTGATGTATGCGATCCGATGAGTGTTAAGGCTCACGGCGGGTATCGTTATTTTCTGACCTTCACTGATGATTTGAGCAGATATGGGTATATCTACTTGATGAAACATAAGTCTGAAACATTTGAAAAGTTCAACGAAATTCAGAGTGAAGTGGAAAATCATCGTGACAAGAAAATAAGGTTTCTACGATCTGATCACGGAGACAAATATTTGAGTTACGAGTTTGGTCTTCAATTAAAACAATGTGGAATAGTTTCACAAACTCATGCCACCTGAAACACCACATCATAATGGTGTGTCCGAACGTCATAACCGTACTTTATTAGATATGGTGCGATCTATGATGTCTCTTACCGATCTACCACTATCGTTTTGGAGTTATGCATTAGAGACAGCTGCATTCACGTTAAATAGGGCACCATCTAAATCCGTTGAGACGACACAATATGAACTATGGTTTGGCAAGAAACCTAAACTGTCGTTTCTTAAAGTTTGAGGTTGCAATGCTTATGTGAAAAAGTTTCAACCTGATAAGCTCAAACCCAAATCGGAGAAGTGCGTCTTCATAGGATACCCAAAAGAAAATGTTGGGTACACCTTCTATCACAGATCCAAAGGCAAGACATTCGTTGCTAAGAATGGATCCTTTCTAGAGAAGGAGTTTCTCTCGAAAGAAGTGAGTGGGAGGAAAGTAGAACTTGATGAGGTAATTGTACCTGCTCCCTTATTGGAAAGTAGTTCATCATAGAAATCTGTTCTTGTGACTACTGCACCAACTAGTGAGGAAGCTAATGATGATGATCATGTAACTTCAGATCAGGTTACTACCGAACCTCGTAGGTAAACCAGAGTAAGATCCGTACCAGTGTGGTACGGTAATCCTGTTCTGGAAGTCATGCTACTAGATCATGATGAATCTACGAACTATGAGGAAGCGATGACGAGCCCAGATTCCGTGAAATGGTTTGAGGCCATGAAATCTGAGATATGATCCATGTATGAGAACAAAGTATGGACTTTGATGGATTTGCCCGATGATCAGCGAGCCATAGAAAATAAATGGATCTTCAAGAGGAAGACAGACGCTGATAGTAGTGTTACTATCTACAAAGCTAGAATTGTCGCAAAAGTTTTTCAACAAGTTCAAGGTGTTGACTACGACGAGAGTTTCTCACTCGTATCTATGCTTAAGTCTGGCCGAATCATGTTAGAAATTGCCGCATTTTATGAAATCTGGCAAATGGATAAACAAAACTGCATTCCTTAATGGATTTATTAAAGAAGAGTTGTATGTGATGAAACAAGATGGTTTTGTCAATCCTAAAGGTGCTAACAAAAATATGCAAGCTCCAGCGATCCATTTATGGACTGGTGCAAGCATCTCAGAGTTGGAATATACGCTTTGATAAGTTGATCAAAGCATATAGTTTTATACAGACTTGCGGTGAAGCCTGTATTTACAAGAAAGTGAGTGGGAGCACTACAACATTTCTGATAAGTATATGTGAATGACATATTGTTGATCGAAAATAATGTAGAATTATTCTGCAAAGCATAAAGGAGTGTTTGAAAGGAGTTTCTCAAAGAAAGACCTCGGTGAAGCTGCTTACATATTGAGTATCAAGATCTATAGAGATAGATCAAGACGCTTGATAAGTTTTTTTCAATGAGTACATACCTTGACAAGATTTTGAAGTAGTTCAAAATGGAACAGTCAAAGAAAAAGTTTCTTGCCTGTGTTACAAGGTGTGAAGTTGAGTAAGACTCAAAGCCCGACCACGGCAGAAGATAGAAAGAGAATGAAAGTCATTCCCTATGCCTCAGTCATAGGTTCTATAAAATATGCCATGATGTGTACCAGATCTATTGTATACCATACACTATGTTAAGAGAGGGAGTACAATAGTGATCTAGGAGTAGATCAATGGACAGCGGTCAAAATTATCCTTACTGGAATAAGGATATGTTTCTCGATTACGGAGGTGACAAAAGGTTCGTCGTAAAGGGTTACATTGATGCAAGTTTTGACACTGATGCAGATGACTCTAACTCTCAATCTGGATACATATTGAAAGTGGGAGCAATTAGCTAGAGTAGCTCCATGCAGAGCATTGTTGACATAGAAATTTGCAAAATACATGCGGATCTGAATGTGGCAGACCCGTTGACTAAACTTCTCTCACAAGCAAAATATGATCACTTTTTGGGTCTTAATCACATAGCGATGTGAACTAGATTATTGAATCTAGTAAACCCTTTGGGTGTTAGTCACATAGAGATGTGAACCAATCACATAAAGATGTGAACTATTGATGTTAAATCACATGGCGATGTGATCTAGATTATTGACTCTTGTGCAAGTGGGAGACTGAAGGAAATATGCCCTAGAGGCAATAATAAAGTTATTATTTATTTCCTTATATCATGATAAATGTTTATTATTCATGCTAGAATTGTATTAACCGGAAACATAATACATGTGTGAATACATAGACAAACAGAGTGTCACTAGTATGCCTCTACTTGACTAGCTCGTTAATCAAAGATGGTTATGTTTCCTAACCATGGACAAAGAGTTGTCATTTGATTAACGAGATCACGTCATTAGTTGAATGATCTGATTGACATGACCCATTCCATTAGCTTAGCACCCGATCGTTTAGTATGTTGCTATTGCTTTCTTCATGACTTATACATGTTCCTATGACTATGAGATTATGCAACTCCCGTTTACCAGAGGAACACTTTGTGTGCTACCAAACGTCACAACGTAACTGGGTGATTATAAAGGTGCTCTACAGGTGTCTCCAAAGGTACATGTTGGGTTGGTGTACTTCGAGATTAGGATTTGTCACTCCGAATGTCGGAGAGGTATCTCTGGGCCCTCTCGGTAATGCACATCACATAAGCCTTGCAAGCATTGCAACTAATGAGTTAGTTGCGAGATGATGTATTACGGAACGAGTAAAGAGACTTGCCGGTAACGAGATTGAACTAGGTATTGAGATACCGACGATCGAATCTCGGGCAAGTAACATACCGATGACAAAGGGAACAACGTATGTTGTTATGCGGTCTGACCGATAAAGATCTTTGTAGAATATGTAGGAGCCAATATGGGCATCCAGGTCCCGCTATTGGTTATTGACCGGAGACGTGTCTCGGTCATGTCTACATTGTTCTCAAACCGTAGGGTCCGCACGCTTAAGGTTTCGATGACAGTTATATTATAAGTTTATGAGTTTTGATGTACCGAAGGAGTTCGGAGTCCCGGATGAGATCGGGGACATGACGAGGAGTCTTGAAATGGTAGAGACGTAAAGATCGATTTATTGGACGACTATATTCGGACATCGGAAAGGTTCCGAGTGATTCGGGTATTTTTCGGAGTACCGTGGAGTTACGGGAATACGGGGGGAGAAGTATTGGGCCTTATTGGGCTATACGGGAAAGAGAGAGGGGCTGCCTAGGGCTGGCCGCGCCCCCCCAAGGCCTAGTCCGAATTGGACTAGGGGGAGGGGCTGGGCCCCCTCCTTCCTTCCCTTCTCCCTTCCCCTTCCTTGTCTCATACTCCTACTACATGGAAGGACTCCTAGTTGGACTAGGAAAGGGGGAATCCTACTCCCGGTGGGAGTAGGACTCCCCTAGTGCGCGCCATAGAGAGGGTCGGCCCTCCCCTTCTCCACTCCTTTATATACGGGGGCAGGCGGCACCCCATAGACACACAAGTTGATCTTCGTGATCGTTCCTTAGCCGTGTGCGGTGCCCCCCTCCACCATATTCCACCTCGGTCATATTGTAGCAGTGCTTAGGCGAAGCGCTGCGACGGTTGAACATCAAGATCGTCACCACGCCGTCGTGCTGACGGAACTCCTCCCCGAAGCTTTGCTGGATCGGAGCCCGGGGAGTGTCATCGAGCTGAACTTGTGCCAAGAACTCGGAGGTACCGGAGTAACGGTGCTTGGATCGGTTGGACCGGGAAGACGTACGACTACTTCCTCTACGTTGCATCAATGCTTCCACTTCGGTCTACGAGGGTACGTAGACAACACTCTCCCATCTCGTTGCTATGCATCACCATGATCTTGCGTGTGCGTAGGAAAATTTTGAAATTACTACGTTCCCCAACAGTGGCATCCGAGCCTAGGTTTTATGGTTTGATGTTATATGCACGAGTAGAACACAAGTGAGTTGTGGGCGATATAAGTCATACTGCTTACCAGCATGTCATACTTTGGTTCGGCGGTATTGTTGGATGAAGCGGCCCGGACCGACATTACGCGTACGCTTACGCGAGACTGGTTCTACCGCTGTGCTTTGCACACAGGTGGCTGGCGGGTGTCAGTTTCTCCAACTTTAGTTGAACCGAGTGTGGCCACGCCCGGTGCTTGCGAAGGTTAAAACAGCACGAACTTGACAAACTATCGTTGTGGTTTTGATGCGTAGGTAAGAACGGTTCTTGCTTAGCCCGTAGAAGCCACGTAAAACTTGCAACAACAAAGTAGAGGACGTCTAATTTGTTTTTGCAGGGCATATTTGTGATGTGATATGGTCAAGATGTGATGAGATATAAGTTGTTGTATGAGATGATCATGTTTTGTTGAAGTTATCAACAACTGGCAAAATCCTTATGGTTGTCTCTCTATTGCATACGATGCAAGCGTCCAATAATTGCTTTACTTTATCTCTATGCGATAGCAATAGTTGCAAGAGCAATTGTTGGCGAGACGACCACGTGACGACACATTGATATAGATCAAGATGATGGAGATCATGGTGTCATGCCGGTGACGATATAGATCATGACATTACTTTGGAGATGGATATCAAAGAAGCAAGATGATGATGGCCATATCATGTCACATATTTTGATTGCATATGATGTTTATCTTTTATACATCTTATTTTTGCTTAGTTTGACGGTAGCATTTTAAGATGATCTCTCACTAATTATCAAGAAGTGTTCTCCCTGAGTATGCACCGTTGCGAAAGTTCTTCGTGCTGAGACACCACGTGATGATCGGGTGTGATAGGCTCTACGTTCAAATACAACGGGTGCAAAATAGTTGCACACGCAGAATACTCAGGTTATACTTGACGAGCCAAGCATATACAGATATGGCCTCGGAACACGGAGACCGAAAGGTCGAACGTGAATCATATAGTAGATATGATCAACATAGTGATGTTCACCATTGAAAACTACTCCATCTCACGTGATGATCGGACATGGTTTAGTTGATTTGGATCATGTGATCACTTAGAGGATTAGAGGGATGTCTATCTAAGTGGGAGTTCTTAAGTAATATGATTAATTGAACTTTAATTTATCATGAACTTAGTCCTGGTAGTATTAGCATATATATGTTGTAGATCAATAGCTCGCGTTGTTGCTTTCATATGTTTATTTTGATATGTTCCTAGAGAAAATTGTGTTGGAAAATGTTAGTAGCAATACGGATTGGATCCGTGATCTGAGGTTTATCCTCATTGCTGCACAGAAGAATTATGTCCTTGATGCACCGCTAGGTGACAGACCTATTGCAGGAACAGATGCAGACGTTATGAACGTTTGGCTAGCTCAATATGATGACTACTTCATAGTTTAAGTGCACCATGCTTAAACGGCTTAGAATCGGGACTTCAAAGACGTTTTGAACATCATGGACCATATGAGATGTTCCAGGGGTTGAAGTTAATATTTCAAACAAATACCCGAGTTGAGAGATATGAAGTCTCCAACAAGTTCTATAGCTAAAAGATGGAGGAGAATCGCTCAACAAGTGAGCACGTGCTCAGATTGTCTGGGTACTACAATCGTTTGAATCAAGTTGGAGTTAATCTTCTAGATGAAATAGTGATTGACAGAATTCTCTAGTCACCATCACCAAGTTAGTAGAACTTCGTGATGAACTATAATATGCAAGGGATAACGGAAACGATTCCCAAGCTCTTCGTGATGCTAAAATCGACGAAGGTAGAAATCAAGAAAAACATCAAGTGTTGATGGTAGACAAGACCACTAGTTTCAAGAAAAGGGCAAAGGGAAGAAGGGGAACTTCAAGAAGAACGGCAAGCAAGTTGCTGCTCAAGTGAAGAAACCCAAGTCTGGTCCTAAGCCTGAGACTAAGTACTTCTACTACAAAGGGATTGGTCACTGGAAGCGGAACTACCCCAAGTATTTGGTGGATAAGAAGGATGGAAAAGTGAACAAAAGTATATTTGTGTCGGGTGGTAGGTGCGACATATGCCAACGGGTGGCTTATCATTGTGGGAGCCAATAAGACGTCGCCGGTGCCTGGAAACGGGATGAGGCGAAGACAAGCTCGCCGGCGTACTTTACCCAGCTTCAGGGCTCTCCGTAGAGATAACACCCCTACTGCTGCTCTGCGGGGTCTCCGCATGATCACTAGATGAACAAGTAGCTACACAATGCTCCTTGAGCTGTTTTGGTGGAAGGAGGAAGAAGGGCACGGCTAGCCTGCTTCCTCTCCTTGTATGGTGTCTAAGACTAGCTTGGGGGTCGAACCCTTTGCATGGGTGCACCGGGGGGGGGGGGGGGGTTTATACAGGCCTACCCCCGAGGGTACAATGGTAATCTGGCTGGGCGTGGGGCCCAGCTGTCTATGACTATGCTCGCCGGCTTCTGCGCCGGCCACTGGGGCCCGCCGACTGGTGGGCCCCGCCGGCTGCCGGCACCCTGGTCGACAGGCAGGCCCCACTGTCCAGGGCCTGGTCGGTGGCTGGTTACTGTTGCTCTGTGCTGATGACGTGGGCTTGGTCGGGGTAAGCGTGGCTACAGTACCGCCGCCTTGGCGGGCGATTACTGTAGCCCCGCAGTGTCTTGTCTCCTTAATGGGCGTCTCCCTCGAGGAGGATGGCAGGCCGGCTATGGGGAGCCGGCTCGCCATCGGGCCGACTTGGGAGGAGGTGCGGCCGCCTTCGGTATCTCTCCGCCCGAAGGGGCCCACCGCCTCGGGGGCCACGCTAGTGGCCCGTCATGGACGGCGTCAGGGCCGCCGTGGCAACAGTGCCGCGCCGGACGGGTCGTGGCCACCCGTACGATGCACTGTGCTGGGCGTGCTGCGGGTCTTGGGGGTGGCAGGCTTTACTGTAGCCACGCCCAGCTTCATCATTGCTGGGTGGACGCGGACTTCGTGGGTACGATCTTGACTGCTTTATGGGAGCCGGCTTCTTGGAGTCGGCCTTCTTGTTGCCGACTTCTCGATGTCGGCCCTCCCACGGCCTCCTTCATGAGGGCTAAAGGCGGGCCGCCCCCCGAAGCCGGCCTAGAAGGTAGCCGACAGGGGGAAGGCGGCCCCAGGTCTTGAGTTCTTTGAGAGCCGGACGGGCTCGTAATTTTTTCAGAAGGGACAGGGGAAGCCGGCTAGGCTACCCATGGCTATTTACTCCGACAGTAGTCCCCGAAGCTGGGCGAGCTTTGAGGCGGACAGAGGGACGAGAAGCTTGATCAGCTTCTTATCCCGAGGAGCCGGCTTCACTGACGTAGGTCGTTTTCAGAGAGTTCTTGTATCTTGCGGCCAGGATGGTGGCCGACTTGCATGCTGATTGTGGGCCCGCCGTGGGCCACATGGCGGCGGAATCCTGCCCACGCACGCGCGCGACGGGACGCCGCCACAGGCCCGGGCCCGCCACTCCCTGGCCTCGGCCCGAGCGCTGATCTTCTGCGGCCCAGGGAGACGGCTCGCCTTCCTGTGGCGCCTTGAATTCGCCATTAGGGCGCAATAAACGCGGGTCGTGGTGGAAGTGGGCACGGTCGATCCCCACGTTCCCCCACACCGCGCCTCCTCGGCTCCACCGCCCGAGCCTACAAGTAGGAGGAGGAGGGGGAGAGGCAGAGGTTCGCTCGCTCTCCCACCCTCGATCCCTCCTCGTCTTCTTTCTTCTTCTTCTTCCTCTCGCTGCCGTCGCAGCTTCTCACCGCAGCACCCCCACCGCGCCCTGCCCCATGGCGTTATCGAGCTCATGGGACGGCTCCAACGTCGACAACGAGAAAGTGGAGTTCCTCCGCCAGACGCGGCGCCTGCCCGGCGCCAATCTTGTGCAAGTTCGCATGGCGCCCGCGATGGAGGTCTCGCCGGAGCCGGAGGAAGGCGAGCGGGTCATCTTCCGCTCGCATTTCCTCCGGTGCTTCGGCCTGCCGGCGAGCGGGTTTTTGCGCTCCTTCTTGGAGTTCTACAATCTGCAGCCGCATCATCTCACGCCCAACGCGGTGATGCTCGTGTCGGCCTTCGTCTCCCTCTGCGAAGGCTTCTTGGGCGTGCTCCCCACGCTGGAGCTCTGGGGGGAGCTCTTCCAGAGCAAGCTCGGCACCGTCACCGCCGGCGTGCCTGCCCCCTGTGGAGCCTACATCGCCATGAGGAGGTCAGGCGATAACAATCCGTTCCCCTCCATCCCTCTAATCCAGTCGGTGAAGATCTGGCAGAAGTCGTATTTTTATGTGAAGAATGCCGGCTCGCCCCCGAGAGGAGATCACGTTAATCTGCCGGCCTACGTAGCCGGCCCGCCGGCTGGGAGGCAGCCGTCGTGGAGTTATCGGTCCAAGTCCCTGTCGCCGGCTGGGAACGCCGCCATCTCCCGGCTTTGAGTGATGATCCAGTCGGAGGGTCTGCGCGGAGCCGACTTGGTGGCCGCCTTTGTGGAGCGCCGGATCCTTCCTCTCCAAAGCCGGCCCCACATGATGTGCCAGATGAGCGGCTGCTTCGACCCAAGCCGGCTGAGCACGCGGGAAATGCCGCATGCGGAAGTGGCGCTCATGGTCAATTACATCGCCAACTGCAAGCTCGCCGGGGACTGGCGATACGGCAAGGCGCCGTACTCTCGCGCCAATCCTCCGCCTGTGGTAAGCTTCTCTCTTCCATCTTCTTTTTGTTGTCAGCCGACTCCATGATGGCCGGATTCTGATCAGCCGTCTCTTGTTTGTAGAATCCCCTTCGTCCGCCGCCGGCTGGGGCGGCAGGGATCGAGCGTCAGTACGCCCCCGATCGCACGGTGGACGATGTTGACGATCCGGACTTGGGGGCAGCCGCCATGGAGGAGGCCGTCGTGGGTGACAACATTGAGCCCGGAGGCACCGGGCTTTCCGCCAGGTTCGAGGACTGGCCGGATGACACCGACGCCGAAGAAGTCCCTCGTCGCCAGCCGGCGCCCGACCGCCAAAACGCGGGCTCGTCTGCCGCGCCGGCTGCAGGCGACGGTGCTTCGAAGCGCCGGGCCGCGTCAGCTCTCTTCGGCACTCGGCCGAAGAAGCCCAAAACCTTCGCCGCAGCGACGAAGCGAGACGAGGCGGCAGCGAAGGCGGCCCGCTTCCGGAAAGCGGTGAAGCAGCCCCAGGCGGTCTCGGCGTAAGCATCCAATCGCTTGTATGCTTGTTTTGCTGTGTTCTTCTGTTTGAATCATTCTTCCCGACTTTTCTCCGTTTTCTGAGCAGGGCGCCACTTTCTCTGGAGCGGGGCCTAGGCGGCTCCGTCGTCGGGCCGGCTGGAGGGTCTTTGGGCTCCCGCCGCTTGGATCCCCGCGCCGATCTCATGGAAGCCACAGAGCGGAACGCTCGTGAGGCGCGGGAGGAGAGGGAGGCGGCGGATCGGGAGGCAGCTCAGGCGGCGAAGGAGCGGGCCGAGGCGGCGGCCAGGACTCAGGCGGAGCGGGCGACTGCGGAGACAAAGGCGGAGGGCTCGCGCGACCAACCCCCGCTGCTCGCCATCCCACTCCGATCCGTAGACCCGGACACCCCATTGCCCCTGGCGGAGGAGATCATCCAGGACCCGCCTTCAGTGCAAAGGGAGGAGCTCTTTGAGGTTTTCGCGGGGAGGACGCCACCGACCGCGCCAGTCGGCGCGGGCCAAGGCGGCCAGTCGTCGACGGCGCCAATGGAGCCGGCCAGGGACGCGCCTGAAGTCGGAGCCGGCCTTGAAATACAGTCGGTGACGCGTCAGCGCGCAGGGGGAAGTGCCGCTCCGCCGGAGTCGCGCCAAACCGCAGGCGCCGGCCAGTCGGCAGAGGCCTTGGAAACGGCCGCTCCGGTACGTCCGAGTGGACTCCCAGCGCGGGGACTGGCGAGCTGAATGTGGCGGCCCAAGAGGTCCGGAATCGGCTGCGAGCTCAGGCCGGCCTCCTGCAGCAATACACGCAGGAGTTCCTGTCGACGCGAGCCGCCATCCGGGTAAGTTTTTTGCTCTTGACCGCTCTGGTTCCTTGATTTCTTCCGTGGGGGCGCGTCAGCGCACCCACTGGGTGTAGTCCCCGAGATTCGGGTCGACTGCTGCGCAGTCGGGTCGGATCTTTCTTGGCGACCGTCTCATATTTGCTTTCTATCTTAACTTCCAGGAATATCATAATTCCCGTGCTGCCGCCTTCAACTCCCAGGCTCAGGAGTTGGGTCGGAAGATTGACGACCTGGCCAACAGCCGAAGTAAGTGTTTGTTTTTATCTGTTTCCTGTGGGGGCGCGTCAGCGCACCCACTGGGTGTAGTCCCCGAGATTCGGGCCGACTGCTGAGCAGTAGGGTCGGATCTTCCTTGACGACCTTTCCCTCATTGGTTTTTTCTTTTTGTCTTTTGCTCTTTGCAGGAGCCAACGCCGACTTGCGGAGAGAGCTTGGTGAGGCGCAGACCGCCCTTCGTACCAGGGACGCCGAGTACGCCACCTTGGCCCAGGAGCGCGACCGCCTGGCCAAGAAGCTGGCTGATCAGGAAGAAAGCCACAAGGCGGCCCTGCAAAAGGCGCAGGAGAGCGAGGCTGCCCTGAAGGCAGAGTTTGAGACCGAGGCGACGAGCTGGGCTGAGACTTGTCAAGCACTGGATGCAGGCTTCGGCCGCATCGAAGACTTGATCGATGGTAAGCTGCTTTTCTCGCCCTTCTCCTGCCTGCTGGCCGCCTGGGGTCGTGGGCTGACTTGTGCTGCCGCCCATTTTCTTGTGCAAATTACTTTCCTGGCCACTCCACCCTTGCCGCCCAAGCCATCGAGGCTCATCGTGAGGAGCGCCGTCAAGCGGGCATCAACGTCGCGCCGGACGCCAATCAGACGCTAGAGGAGCAGCTCGTGGCCATCCAAGCGCGGCTGCAGCCGGCTCACCGGATGCTTCGCCGGCTTCAACGTGTCGGGGCACAGGTGCTGGCCGCCCTCTGGCCCGGCCAGACGATCCCCCGCACTCCAAGCCGGACCGCCGACTGGCTGGAGGTCGCAGTCGGCTGTTTCGAAGCATGGAAGGCGTCGGCGGCCCGTCTCGGAGCCGGGCGGGTGTTGGAGTTCGTCCGCGCCTAGTACCCAGGGCTAAGCCTAGACCAGCTGCGTACTTGGAGGCTGGAAGCCGACGCGGAGCTAGAGGAAGTGCGGCCGGCCATCGCCCAGCGCGCCTCGACGATCGCCGAGTGTACCGACATCAGTGTCTTCGCGCCTGAGCTCAATGACGACGGCGTTGCACAACCGGAGGACTGGTTCGGCCTGGACCCGGCGGTGGGCGAGGACTCGGCCGAGGAGATCGCCTCCAGCGATGAGGGCGAGGATGACGAGGACGAAGACGGCGAAGACGTCGAGCCGGCTAGCGGAACAACCGGCCAGCCTCCAGCTGATCATGCCTCCAGCAACGAGGCGCGTGGAACCGTGCCCACTGCAGGAGGCGGTGATCAAGCCGAAGTTCACCAGCCGGCCGCTCCCTCATCCGACGCAACCGTCTCCACCGACCAGCCTAGCTCGTCAACTGCTCCGCCAGCTTGACTTGCCGTCTTTATTTTTCCTGCTTGTTGTCTTTTGGAACAATCTTTTAAGCTTTTGCAATTCCACCCACTGGGGGTGTATCGAACTATGTTGGATGTCGGCCTCTTAGAGGTCTTTTTATGTAAACATTACGGTATGCATGTTTGGTTTCCATGCACGTACGCTTTTTATCCTTAGGCTTTTTCCTTTGCCACCTTCCCACTTTGGGGAGGCAAGTACTCAAGCTTTCTTGGATTGAAGTGAAGTGAATGGAAACCGGCCGGCCGGCTACTCTAGTAGTTGGTCGGCGGCAGGCGGCAAACCGGCTCCTGTTATATTAGTCCGCTGGTCCCTAGCCATTTTTCGTGTGCGCACCCTTTCCTGCTTTTGACTCTTGCCAGCCGAGCAGCCGGTTCTTCGAACTGCGGCTTTGGCAAGAGCTAAGCCTGGGTGTCGGCACACTACTTGCCTGACCACGGGTAAGACTTCTAATATAACTTTAGTCGGTTAGTCCCCGGGCCGACTGGTCGAACCCGGTGCCGGACAGAATAAGTAAATGAAATGACAAGGTCATAAGCATGATATTGTTCATTCACAGATAAAAGATGGCAGTCCCCGAGTCCTCCTCGTGGGGCCTATTGTCTCATACTTAATACAAAAGTTAACGTGGTACATACTGCATTTCAACTGTAAAATCTTCGAAGGAGATTGGCGTTCCATGGTCGTTCCGACTCCTTGTCCGAGTCGTCTCTCTTGCGTGCCTTGGGTTTCTGTGCGTCGATTAAGTAGTAGGAGTCATTGCCTAGAGCTTTGCTGATGACGAAGGGGCCCTCCCAGGGGGCCGAGAGCTTGTGCTGGCCGGCTGTTCGCTGGATCAGCCAGAGCACAAGGTCGCCCTCCTGGAAGGATCTTGGCCTGACCTTCCGGCTGTGGTAGCGGCGCAACCCCTGCTGGTAGATGGCAGACCGGCTGAGGGCTAACAGCCGGCCTTCTTCCAGCAGGTCGACGCCGTCTTCTCGTGCTTCCTTGGCCTCCGCCTCCGTGTACATGGTCATCCGAGGTGAGTCGAACTCGATGTCGGTTGGGATGATTGCTTCGGCACTGTACACGAGGAAAAAAGGAGTGAAGCCGGTTGGCTTGTTTGGGGTGGTGCGCAGACTCCAGAGGACAGCCGACAGCTCATCGAGTCAACAGCCGGCTGAACGCTTTGTGCCATTGTCGGTGATGATGCTATGTGGCATGCCGTACCGAGTTGTTATGTCTGCGATGAATGTCACAGCAGTCGGCCCATTCAGCTTCTTGATCGGCTTTGCCTCGATCCACTTGGTGAATTTATCTACGGCGACGAGCAAATGTGTCATGCCGCCGCGCGCCGTCTTGAATGGGCCCACCATGTCTAATCCCCAAACGGCAAAGGGCCAAGTGATGGGGATGGTCTTGAGTGCCGAAGCCGGCATGTGTTGCTTGGAGCTGAAAAGTTGGCAGCCTTTGCAATGCTTAACTAATTCTTTGGCGTCATCCAAAGCAGTCGGCCAGAAAAAGCCGTGGCGGAAAGCTTTGGCGACAAGTGATCTTGAGGCGGCATGGTGGCCGCATTCTCCTTGGTGTATATCTCTAAGGATTGCAATGCCCTTCTCTTGCTCGACGCACCGTTGGAGGACTCCAGTGACACTGCGCTTGACCAGTTCTCTGGTGACGATCGTGTATGCTCCGGCTCGACGCTGGACTTGTCTCGCTTCTGTTTCGTCAGCCGGCAGATCTTGGTTTACTAGGAAGTTGAGGATGGATTGAGCCCATGACGGAGCTGCGACTTCCCCTACCGCCAATGTGGCTACTGCCACCAGGGTGGGCGGGTTGGGTGATGAAGTGCTGGAGTCGGCCGCCGACTGCTGCATTGACGTAGTCCCCGGGCTGGCTACTGCAGTCCCCGGGCCGGCTACCGTAGTCCCCGGGCCGGGTGCGGCAGTCCCCGGGCCGGGTACTGAAGTCCCTAGGTCGCCTGCTTGGTTCTTCGAGTCGGACCCGGCCCCGTCAGGGTTGGGCGGCACGAAGATGGAGTCGGATTCTGGAGACGGCTTGATGGACGGCTTGAGGAGGCGTTGTAGAGCGACGCCGGTTGGTATTGCTTGCCGAGTGGAGCCTATTCGGTCCAGGGCATCGGCTGGCTCGTTGTCGGCCCGCGGTACGTGGAGGAACTCGCATCCTTCAAAGTATCCACTGATTTGCTGCACCAGGAAGCGGTAGCTTGCCATGTTTGCGTCCTTGGCGTCCCAGTCGCCGGATGATTGTTGAACCACCAAATCCGAGTCGCCATAACATAGGATCCGGCGGATGCCGAGTTCCTTGGCAAGCCGGAGCCCATGTATGAGCGCCTCGTATTCGGCTACATTGTTGGAGGCGGTGAAGTGGATCTGCAGCGTGTATCCAAGCTTGTCGCCCTTGGGGGAGGTAAGGACGATGCCGGCTCCCAAACCGGTGCGCATCTTGGACCCGTCAAAGTGCATGCGCCAATGGGTGGAGTCAGGAGCCGGCGGCAGGTACTGGGTCTCGGCCCAGTCGACGAGGAAGTCGGCCAATGCTTGGGACTTGATAGCGGTGCGGGGCTGGTAGAAGATTGTGTAGGGGGCCAGCTCGATGGCCCACTTCGCCACCCGGCCGGATGCATCCCGGCTGCCTATGATCTCGGCCAGCGAGGCAGTGCATACGACCGTGATGGGATGCTCTTGAAAGTAGGGCTTCAGCTTCTTGGCGGTGAAGTACACGCCATAGCACATCTTCTGGTAGTGCGGGTAGTTCTGTTTTGAGGCGGACAACACCTCTCTCAAGTAATACACCGGCCTCTGGACCGGCTGGGCCCGGCCTTCTTCTGGGCGTTGGACCACGATGACGGTGCTGACCACCCGGTTGGTTGCGGCAATGTAAAGGAGCATGGGCTCTTTCTCAGTCGGCGCCGCCAGGACAGGCGGTGTGGCCAGCATCTTCTTCAGCTCGTGAAAGGCTTGATCGGCCTGGTCATTCCACTCGAAGTGAGTGCTCTTCTTCATGAGGCGGTAGAGAGGGAGGGCTTTCTCTCCAAGCCAGCTGATGAAGCTGAAGGAAATATGCCCTAGAGGCAATAATAAAGTTATTATTTATTTCCTTATATCATGATAAATGTTTATTATTCATGCTAGAATTGTATTAACCGGAAACATAATACATGTGTGAATACATAGACCAACAGAGTGTCACTAGTATGCCTCTACTTGACTAGCTCGTTAATCAAAGATGGTTATGTTTCCTAACCATGAACAAAGAGTTGTTATTTGATTAACGAGGTCACATCATTAGTTGAATGATCTGATTGACATGACCCATTCCATTAGCTTAGCACCCGATCGTTTAGTATGTTGCTATTGCTTTCTTCATGACTTATACATGTTCCTATAACTATGAGATTATGCAACTCCCGTTTACCGGAGGAACACTTTGGGTACTACCAAACGTCACAACGTAACTGGGTGATTATAAAGGAGTACTACAGGTGTCTCCAATGGTAGATGTTGGGTTGGCGTATTTCGAGATTAGGGTTTGTCACTCCGATTGTCGAAGAGGTATCTCTGGGCCCTCTCGGTAATGCACATCACATAAGCCTTGCAAGCACTGCAACTAATATGTTAGTTGTGAGATGATGTATTATGAAACGAGTAAAGAGACTTGCCGGTAACGAGATTGAACTAGGTATTGGATACCGACGATCGAATCTCGGGCAAGTAACATACCGATGACAAAGGGAACAACGTATGTTGTTATGCGGTCTGACCGATAAAGATCTTCATAGAATATGTAGGAGCCAATATGGGCATCCAGGTCCCGCTATTGGTTATTGACCAGAGACGTGTCTCGGTCATGTCTACATTGTTCTCGAACCGTAGGGTCCACACGCTTAACGTTACGATGACAGTTATTATGAGTTTATGCATTTTGATGTACCGAAGGTTGTTCAGAGTCCCGGATGAGATCACGGACATGACGAGGAGTCTCGAAATGGTCGAGACGTAAATATTGATATATTGGAAGCCTATGTTTGTGTTGGGGAACGCAGTAATTTCGAAAAATTTTCCTACGCACACGCAAGATCATGGTCATGCACAGCAACGAGAGGGGAGAGTGTTGTCTACGTACCAACGCAGACCGACTGCGGAAGCGATCACACAACGTAGAGGAAGTAGTCGTACGTCTTCTTCCCGATCCGACCGATCCAAGCACCGTTACTCCGGCACCTCCGAGTTCTTGGCACACGTTCAGCTCGATGACGTTCCTCGGGCTCCGATCCAGCAAAGCGTCGAGGAAGAGTTCCGTCAGCACGACGGCGTGGTGACGATCTTGATGTACTACCGACGCAGGGCTTCGCCTAAGCACTGTAACGGTATGATCGAGGTGGAATTTGGTGGCAGGGGGCACCGCACACGGCTAAGGAACGATCTCAAGGATCAACTTGTGTGTCTTGGGGTGCCCCCTGCCTCCGTATATAAAGGTTGGAGGGAGGGGGGCTGGCCGGCCAAAGAGGTGTAGGCGCAGGAGGAGTCCTACTCCTACCGGGAGTAGGACTCCCCCCTCCAATCCTAGTCCAACTAGGAAACCTTCAAAGGGGAGAGAAAGAGAGGTGGCCGGCCCCTCTCCTAGTCCTAATAGGACTAGGGAGAGGGGGGGGGGGGAGGCGCAGCCCTATGTGGGCTGCCCTCTCACCTTTCCACTAAGGCCCATGTTGGCCCATTTGGCTCTCGGGGGGGTTCCGGTAACCCTCCCGGTAGTCCGGTAAAATCCCGATTTCACCCGGAACACTTCCGATGTCCAAACATAGGCTTCCAATATATCAATCTTTACGTCTCGACCATTTCGAGACTCCTCGTCATGTCCGTGATCACATCCGGGACTCCGAACAACCTTCGGTACATCAAAATGCATAAACTCATAATAACTGTCATCGTAACGTTAAGCGTGCGGACCCTACGGTTCGAGAACAATGTAGACATGACCGAGACACGTCTCCGGTCAATAACCAATAGCGGGACCTGGATGCCCATATTGGCTCCTACATATTCTACGAAGATCTTTATCGGTCAGACCGCATAACAACATACGTTGTTCCCTTTGTCATCGGTATGTTACTTGCCCGAGATTCGATCGTCGGTATCCAATACCTAGTTCAATCTCGTTACCGGCAAGTCTCTTTACTCGTTCCGTAATACATCATCTCACAACTAACATATTAGTTGCAGTGCTTGCAAGGCTTATGTGATGTGCATTACCGAGAGGGCCCAGAGATACCTCTCCGACAATCGGAGTGACAAACCCTAATCTCGAAATACGCCAACCCAACATCTACCATTGGAGACACCTGTAGTACTCCTTTATAATCACCCAGTTACGTTGTGACGTTTGGTAGTACCCAAAGTGTTCCTCCGGTAAACGGGAGTTGCATAATCTCATAGTTATAGGAACATGTATAAGTCATGAAGAAAGCAATAGCAACATACTAAACGATCGGATGCTAAGCTAATGGAATGGGTCATGTCAATCAGATCATTCTACTAATGATGTGACCTCGTTAATCAAATAACAACTCCTTGTTCATGGTTAGGAAACATAACCATCTTTGATTAACGAGCTAGTCAAGTAGAGGCATACTAGTGACACTCTGTTGGTCTATGTATTCACACATGTACTATGTTTCCGGTTAATACAATTCTAGCATGAATAATAAACATTTATCATGATATAAGGAAATAAATAATAACTTTATTATTGCCTCTAGGGCATATTTCCTTCAGTCTCCCACTTGCACTAGAGTCAATAATCTAGATCACATCACCATGTGATTAACATCGATAGTTCACATCATCATGTGACCAATACCCAAAGGGTTTACTAGATTCAGTAATCTAGTTCACATCGCTATGTGATCAACACCCAAAGAGTACTAAGGTGTGATCATGTTTTGCTTGTGAGAGAATCTTTAGTCAACGGGTCTGCCACATTCAGATCCATGTGTATTTTGCAAATTTCTATGTCAACAATGCTCTGTATGGAGCTACTCTAGCTAATTGCTCCCACTTTCAATGTGTATCTAGACCGAGACTTAGAGTCATCTAGATCAGTGTCAAAACTTGCATCGGCGTAACCCTTTACGACGAACCTTTTGTCACGTCCATAATCGAGAAACATATCCTTATTTCACTAAGGATAATTCTGACCGCTGTCTAGTGATCTACTCCTAGATCACTATTGTACTCCCTTGCCAAAATCAGTGTAGGGTATACAATAGATCTGGTACACAGCATGGCATACTTTATAGAACCTATGGCCAAGGCACAGGGAATGACTTTCATTCTCTTTCTATCTTCTGCCGTGGTCGGGTTTTGAGTCTTACTCAATTTCACACCTTATAGTACAGGCAAGAACTCTTTCTTTGACTGCTCCATTTTGAACTACTTCAAAATCTTTGTCAAGGCATGTACTCATTGAAAGAACTTATCAAGCGTCTTTGATCTATCTCTATAGATCTTGAAGCTCAATATGTAAGCAGCTTCATCGAAGTCTTTCTTTGAAAAACTCCTTTCAAACACTCCTTTATGCTTTACAGAATAATTCTACATTATTTCCGATCAACAATATGTCATTCACATATACTTATCAGAAATGCTGTAGTGCTCCCACCCACTTTCTTGTAAATACAGGCTTCACCGCAAGTCTGTATAAAACCATATGCTTTGATCAACTTATCAAAGCGTATATTCCAAGTCCGAGATGCTTGCACCAGTCCACAGATGGATCGCTGGAGCTTGCACATTTTGTTAGCACCTTTCGGATTGACAAAACCTTCTAGTTGCATCACATACAACTCTTCTTTAATAGATCCATTAAGGAATGCAGTTTTGTTTATCCATTTGCCAGATTTCATAAAATGCGGCAATTGCTAACATGATTCGGACAGACTTAAGCATAGATACGAGTGAGAAAAAACTCATCGTAGTCAACACCTTGAACTTGTCGAAAACCTGTTTCGACAATTCTGGCTTTGTAGATAGTAACACTACTATCAGCGTCCGTCTTCCTCTTGAAGATCCATTTATTTTCTATGGCTTGCCGATCATCGGGCAAGTCAACCAAAGTCCATACTTTGTTTTCATACATGAATCCCATCTCAGATTTCATGGCCTCAAGCCATTTTGCGGAATCTGGGCTCATCATCGCTTCCTCATAGTTCGCAAGTTTATCATGGTCTAGTAACATGACTTCCAGAATAGGATTACCGTACCACTCTGGTGCGGATCTCACTCTGGTTTACCTACGAGATTCGGTAGTAACTTGATCTGAAGTCTCATCATCATTAGCTTCCTCACTAATTGGTATAGGTGTCACAGAAACAGTTTTCTGTGATGTACTACTTTCCAATAAGGGAGAAGGTACAATTACCTTATCAAGTTTTCTACTTTCCTCCCACTCATTTCTTTCGAGAGAAACTCCTTCTCCAGAAAGTTTCCGAATTTTAGCAACAAAAGTCTTGCCTTCGGATCTGTGATAGAAGGTGTATCCAATAGTTTCCCTTGGATATCCTATGAAGACGCACTTCTCCGAATTTGAGTTTGAGCTTATCAGGATGAAACTTTTTCACATAAGCATCACAACCCCAAACTTTTAAGAAACGACAACTTTGGTTTCTTGCTAAACCATAGTTCATATAGTGTCGTCTCAACGGATTTAGATGGTGCCCTATTTAACGTGAATGCAGCTGTCTCTAATGCATAACCCCAAAAACGATAGTGGTAAATCGGTAAGAAACATCATAGATTGCACTATATCCAATAAAGTACGGTTATGACGTTCGGACATACCATTATGCTGTGGTGTTCCAGGTGGCGTGAGTAGTGAAACTATTTCACATTGTTTTAACTGAAGACCAAACTCGTAACTCAAATACTCTTTTCCACGATCAGATCGTAGAAACTTTATTTTCTTGTTACGATGATTTTCCACTTCACTCTGAAATTATATGAACTTTTCAAATGTATCAGACTTCTATTTCATTAAGTAGTTATACCCATATCTGCTCAAATCATCTGTGAAGGTCAGAAAATAATGATACCCGCTGCAAGCCTTAAATATTCATCGGACCACATACATCAGTATGTATGATTTCCAACAAATCTGTTGCTTGCTTCATTGTTCCGGAGAACGGCGTTTTAGTCATCTTTCCCAAAAGGCATGGTTCGCAAGCATCAAGTGATTCATAATCAAGTGATTCCAAAAACCCATCAGCATGGAGTTTCTTCATGTGCTTTATACCAATATGACCTAAACAGCAGTGCCACAAATAAGTTGCACTATCATTATTAACTTTGCATCTTTTGGTTTCAATATTATGAATATGTGTATCACTAAGATCGAGATCCAATGAACTATTTTCATTGGGTGTGTAACCATATAAGGTTTTATTCATGTAAACAGAACAACAATTTATTCTCTTACTTTAATGAATAACCGTATTGCAATAAACATGATCAAATCATATTCATGCTCAACGCAAAAAACCAAATAACACTTATTTAGGTTCAACACTAATCCCGAAAGTATAGGGAGTGTGCGATGATGATCATATCAATCTTGGAACCACTTCCAACACACATCGTCACTTCACCCTTAACTAGTCTCTGTTTATTCTGCAACTCCCGTTTCGAGTTACTAAACTTAGCAACTGAACTAGTATTAAATACTAAGGGTTTGCTATAAACACTAGTAAAGTACACATCAATAACATGTATATCAAATATACTTATGTTCACTTTGCCATCCTTTTTATCCGCCAATCACTTGGGGTAGTTCCGCTTCCAGTGACCAGTCCCTTTGCAGTAGAAGCACTTAGTCTCAGGCTTAGGATCAGACTTGGGCTTCTTCACTTGAGCAGCAACTTGCTTGCCGTTCTTCTTGAAGTTCCCCTTCTTCCCTTTGCCCTTTTCTTGAAACTAGTGGTCTTGTCAACCATCAACACTTGATGTTTTTCTTGATTTCTACCTTCGTTGATTTCAGCATCACGAAGAGCTTGGGAGTTGTTTCTGTTATCCCTTGCATATTATAGTTCATCGCGAAGTTCTACTAACTTGGTGATGGTGACTAGAGAATTCTGTCAATCACTATCTTATCTGGAAGATTAACTCCCACTTGATTCAAGCGATTGTAGTACCCAGACGATCTGAGCACATGCTCACTAGTTGAGCGATTCTCCTCCATCTTTTAGCTATAGAACTTGCTGGAGACTTCATGTCTCTCAACTCGGGTATTTGCTTGAAATATTAACTTCAACTCCTGGAACATCTCATATGGTCCATGACGTTCAAAACGTCTTTGAAGTCCCGATTCTAAGCCGTTAAGCATGGTGCACTAAACTATCAAGTAGTCATCATATTGAGCTAGCCAAACGTTCATAACGTCTGCATCTGCTCCTGCAATAGGTCTGTCACCTAGCGGTGCATCAAGGACATAATTCTTCTGTGCAGCAATGAGGATAAACCTCAGATCACGGATCCAATCCGCATCATTGCTACTAACATCTTTCAACATAATTTTCTCTAGGAACATATCAAAATAAAACGCAGGGAAGCAACAATGCGAGCTATTGATCTACAACATGATTTGCAAAATACTACCAGGACTAAGTTCATGATAAATTTAAGTTCAATTTAATCATATTACTTAAGAACTCCCACTTAGATAGATATCCCTCTAATCCTCTAAGTGATCACGTGATCCAAATCAACTAAACCATAACCGATCATCACGTGAGATGGAGTAGTTTTCAATGGTGAACATCGCTATGTTGATCATATCTACTATATGATTCACGCTCGACCTTTCGGTCTCTGTGTTCCGAGGCCATATCTGTATATGCTTGGCTCGTCAAGTATAACCTGAGTATTCCGCGTGTGCAACTGTTTTGCACCCGTTGTATTTGAACGTAGAACCTATCACACCCGATCATCACGTGGTGTCTCAGCACGAAGAACTTTTGCAACGGTGCATACTCAGGGAGAACACTTCTTGATAATTTAGTGAGAGATCATCTTATAATGCTACCGTCAATCAAAGCAAGATAAGATGCATAAAAGGATAAACATCACATGCAATCAATATAAGTGATATGATATGGCCATCATCATCTTGTGCTTTGTGATCTCCATCTCCGAAGCACCGTCATGATCACCATCGTCACCGGCGCGACACCTTGATCTCCATCGTAGCATCGTTGTCGTCTCGCCAATCTTATGCTTCCACGACTATCACTACCGCTTAGCAATAAAGTAAAGCATTACATCGCGATTGCATTGCATACAATAAAGCGACAACCATATGGCTCCTGCCAGTTGCCAATAACTCGGTTACAAAACATGATCATCTCATACAATAAAATCAGCATCATGCCTTGACCATATCACATCACAACATACCCTGCAAAAACAAGTTAGACGTCCTCTACTTTGTTGTTGCAAGTTTTACGTGGCTGCTACGGGCTTAAGTAAGAACTCATCTCACCTACGCATCAAAACCACAACGATAGTTCGTCAAATAGACTCCGTTTTAACCTTCTCAAGGACCGGGCGTAGTCACACTTGGTTCAACTAAAGTTGGAGAGACAGTCTTCCGCAAGCCATCTATGTGCAAAGCACGTCGAGGGAACCGGTCTCGCGTAAGAGTACGCGTAAGGTTGGTCCGGATCGTCTCATCCAACAATACCGCCGAACCAAAGTATGACATGCTGGTAGGCAGTATGACTTGTATCGCCCACAACTCACTTGTGTTCTACTCGTGCATATAACATCAAACCATAAAACCTAGGCTCGGATGCCACTGTTGGGGAACGCAGTAATTTCGAAATTTTTTCCTACGCACACGCAAGATCATGGTGATGCACAGCAACGAGAGGGGAGAGTGTTGTCTACGTACCAACGCAGACCGACTGCGGAAGCGATCACACAACGTAGAGGAAGTAGTCGTACGTCTTCTTCCCGATCCGACCGATCCAAGCACCGTTACTCCGGCACCTCCGAGTTCTTGGCACACGTTCAGCTCGATGACGTTCCTCGGGCTCCGATCCAGCAAAGCGTCGAGGAAGAGTTCCGTCAGCACGACGGCATGGTGACGATCTTGATGTACTACCGACGCAGGGCTTCGCCTAAGCACTGTAACGGTATGATCGAGGTGGAATTTGGTGGCAGGGGGCACCGCACACGGCTAAGGAACGATCTCAAGGATCAACTTGTGTGTCTTGGGGTGCCCCCTGCCTCCGTATATAAAGGTTGGAGGGAGGGGGGCTGGCCGGCCAAAGAGGTGTAGGCGCAGGAGGAGTCCTACTCCTACCGGGAGTAGGACTCCCCCCTCCAATCCTAGTCCAACTAGGAAACCTTCAAAGGGGAGAGAGAGAGAGGTGGCCGGCCCCTCTCCTAGTCCTAATAGGACTAGGGAGAGGGGGGGAGGCGCAGCCCTATGTGGGCTGCCCTCTCACCTTTCCACTAAGGCCCATGTTGGCCCATTTGGCTCTCGGGGGGGTTCCGGTAACCCTCCCGGTAGTCCGGTAAAATCCCGATTTCACCCGGAACACTTCCGATGTCCAAACATAGGCTTCCAATATATCAATCTTTACGTCTCAACCATTTCGAGACTCCTCGTCATGTCCGTGATCACATCCGGGACTCCGAACAACCTTCGGTACATCAAAATGCATAAACTCATAATAACTGTCATCGTAACGTTAAGCGTGCGGACCCTACGGTTCGAGAACAATGTAGACATGACCGAGACACGTCTCCGGTCAATAACCAATAGCGGGACCTGGATGCCCATATTGGCTCCTACATATTCTACGAAGATCTTTATCGGTCAGACCGCATAACAACATACGTTGTTCCCTTTGTCATCGGTATGTTACTTGCCCGAGATTCGATCGTCGGTATCCAATACCTAGTTCAATCTCGTTACCGGCAAGTCTCTTTACTCGTTCCGTAATACATCATCTCACAACTAACATATTAGTTGCAGTGCTTGCAAGGCTTATGTGATGTGCATTACCGAGAGGGCCCAGAGATACCTCTCCGACAATCGGAGTGACAAACCCTAATCTCGAAATACGCCAACCCAACATCTACCATTGGAGACACCTGTAGTACTCCTTTATAATCACCCAGTTACGTTGTGACGTTTGGTAGTACCCAAAGTGTTCCTCCGGTAAACGGGAGTTGCATAATCTCATAGTTATAGGAACATGTATAAGTCATGAAGAAAGCAATAGCAACATACTAAACGATCGGATGCTAAGCTAATGGAATGGGTCATGTCAATCAGATCATTCTACTAATGATGTGACCTCGTTAATCAAATAACAACTCCTTGTTCATGGTTAGGAAACATAACCATCTTTGATTAACGAGCTAGTCAAGTAGAGGCATACTAGTGACACTCTGTTGGTCTATGTATTCACACATGTATTATGTTTCCGGTTAATACAATTCTAGCATGAATAATAAACATTTATCATGATATAAAGAAATAAATAATAACTTTATTATTGCCTCTAGGGCATATTTCCTTCAGTTTGGACATAGGAAGTGTTCCGGGTGAAATCGGGATTTTACCGGAATACCGGGAGGGTTACCGAACCCCCCGGGAGACTAATGGGCCTATTGGGCCTTAGTGGAAAAGAGAAAAGGGGCAGCCCACAGCTGGCCGGCGCCCCCCCTTCCCCAAGTCCTAATAGGACTAGGAGAAGGGGCCGGCCCCCTCTCTCTCTCCTTTCCCCCTTGAGAGTCCTAGTTGGAATAGGATTGGAGGGGGGAGTCCTACTCCCGGTAGGAGTAGGACTCCCCCTGCGCCTCCCTCTCTCTGGCCGGCCAGCCCCCCTCCTCCAACCTTTATATACGGGGGCAGGGGACACCCCAAGACACACAAGTTGATCCTTGAGATCATTCCTTAGCCGTGTGCGGTGCCCCCTGCCACCAAATTCCACCTCGATCATACCGTTGTAGTGCTTAGGCGAAGCCCTGCGTCGGTAGTACATCAAGATCGTCACCACGCCGTCGTGCTGACGGAACTCTTCCTCGACGCTTTGCTGGATCGGAGCCCGATGATCGTCATCGAGCTGAACGTGTGCTAAGAACTCGGAGGTGCCGGAGTAACGGTGCTTGGATCGGTCGGATCGGGAAGAAGACGTACGACTACTTCCTCTATGTTGTGTGATCGCTTCCGCAGTCGGTCTGCGTTGGTATGTAGACAACACTCTCCCCTCTCATTGCTGTGCATCACCATGATCTTGCGTGTGCATAGGAAAATTTTCGAAATTACTACGTTCCCCAACAGTGGCATCCGAGCCTAGGTTTTATGGTTTGATGTTATTTGCACGAGTAGAACACAAGTGAGTTGTGGGCGATACAAGTCATACTGCCTACCAGCATGTCATACTTTGGTTCGGCGGTATTGTTGGGTGAGACGATCCGGACCAACCTTACGCGTACTCTTACGCGAGACCGGTTCCCTCGACGTGCTTTGCACATAGATGGCTTGCGGAAGACTGTCTCTCCAACTTTAGTTGAACCAAGTGTGACTACGCCCGGTCCTTGAGAAGGTTAAAACGGAGTCTATTTGACGAACTATCATTGTGGTTTTGATGCGTAGGTGAGATGATTTCTTACTTAAGCCCGTAGCAGCCACGTAAAACTTGCAACAACAAAGTAGAGGACGTCTAACTTGTTTTTGCAGGGTATGTTGTGATGTGATATGGTCAAGGCATGATGCTGATTTTATTGTATGAGATGATCATGTTTTGTAACCGAGTTATCGGCAACTGGCAGGAGCCATATGGTTGTCGCTTTATTGTATGCAATGCAATCGCGATGTAATGCTTTACTTTATTACTAAGCGGTAGTGATAGTCGTGGAAGCATAAGATTGGCGAGACGACAACGATGCTACGATGGAGATCAAGGTGTCGCGCCGGTGACGATGGTGATCATGACGGTGCTTCGGAGATGGAGATCACAAGCACAAGATGATGATGGCCATATCATATCACTTATATTGATTGCATGTGATGTTTATCCCTTTTATGCATCTTATCTTGCTTTGATTGACGGTAGCATTATAAGATGATCTCTCACTAAAATTATCAAGAAGTGTTCTCCTTGAGTATGCACCGTTGCCAAAGTTCGTCGTGCCCAGACACCACGTGATGATCGGGTGAGATAAGCTCTACGTCCAAATACAACGGGTGCAAAACAGTTGCACACGCAGAATACTCAGGTTATACTTGACGAGCCAAGCATATACAGATATGGCCTCGGAACACGGAGACCGAAAGGTCGAGCGTGAATCATATAGTAGATATGATCAACATAACGATGTTCACCATTGAAAACTACTCCATATCACGTGATGATCGGTTATGGTTTAGTTGATTTGGATCACGTGATCACTTAGAGGATTAGAGGGATGTCTATCTAAGTGGGAGTTCTTAAGTAATTTGATTAACTAAACTTAAACTTATCATGAACTTAGTACCTGATAGTATCTTGCTTGTTTATGTTGATTGTAGATAGATGGCTCGTGCTGTTGTTCCGTTGAATTTTAATGCGTTCCTTGAGAAAGCAAAGTTGAAAGATGATGGTAGCAATTACACGGACTGGGTCCGTAACCTGAGGATTATCCTCATTGCTGCACAGAAGAATTACGTCCTGGAAGCACCACTGGGTGACAGGCCTGCTGCTGGAGCAACGCCAGATGTTATGAACGTCTGGCAGAGCAAAGCTGATGACTACTCGATAGTTCAGTGTGCCATGCTTTACGGCTTAGAATCGGGACTTCAACGACGTTTTGAACGTCATGGTGCATATGAGATGTTCCAGGAGTTGAAGTTAATATTTCAAGCAAATGCCCGAATTGAGAGATATGAAGTCTCCAATAAGTTCTATAGCTGCAAGATGGAGGAGAACAGTTCTGTCAGTGAGCATATACTCAAAATGTCTGGGTATAATAATCACTTGATTCAGATGGGAGTTAATTTTTCAGATGACTGCGTCATTGACAGAATTCTCCAATCACTGCCACCAAGCTACAAGAGCTTCGTGATGAACTATAATATGCAAGGGATGAACAAGACTATTCCCGAGCTCTTCGCAATGCTGAAAGCTGCAGAGGTAGAAATCAAGAAGGAGCATCAAGTGTTGATGGTTAGCAAAACCACTAGTTTCAAGAAAAAGGGCAAAGGGAAGAAGAAGGGAAACTTCAAGAAGAACAGCAAGCAAGTTGCTGCTCAGGAGAAGAAACCCAAGTCTGGACCTAAGCCTGAAACTGAGTGCTTCTACTGCAAGCAGACTGGTCACTGGAAGCGGAACTGCCCCAAGTATTTGGCGGATAAGAAGGATGGCAAAGTGAACAAAGGTATATGTGATATACATGTTATTGATGTGTACCTTACTAGAGCTCGCAGTAGCACCTGGGTATTTGATACTGGTTCTGTTGCTAATATTTGCAACTCGAAACAGGGACTACGGAATAAGCGGACGCTAGCAAAGGACAAGGTGACGATGCGCGTGGGAAACGGTTCCAAAGTCGATGTGATCACGGTCGGCACGCTACCTCTACATCTACCTTCGGGATTAATATTAGACCTAAATAATTGTTATTTGGTGCCAGCGTTGAGCATGAACATTATATCTGGATCTTGTTTGATGCGAGACGGTTATTCATTTAAATCAGAGAATAATGGTTGTTCTATTTATATGAGTAATATCTTTTATGGTCACGCACCTTTGAAGAGTGGTCTATTCTTGTTGAATCTCGAAGATAGCGATACACATATTCATAATGTAGAAGCCAAAAGATGCAAAGTTAATAATGATAGTGCAACTTATTTGTGGCACTGCCGTTTAGGTCATATCGGTGTAAAGCGCATGAAGAAACTCCATACTGATGGGCTTTTGGAACCACTTGATTATGAATCACTTGGTACTTGCGAACCGTGCCTCATAGGCAAGATGACTAAAACACCGTTCTCCGGTACTATGGAGAGAGCAACAGATTTATTGGAAATCATACATACCGATGTATGTGGTCCGATGAATATTGAGGCTCGTGGCGGATATCGTTATTTTCTCACCTTCACAGATGATTTAAGCAGATATGGGTATATCTACTTAATGAAACATAAGTCTGAAACATTTGAAAAGTTCAAAGAATTTTAGAGTGAGGTTGAAAATCATCGTAACAAGAAAATTAAGTTTCTACGATCTGATCGTGGAGGAGAATATTTGAGTTACGAGTTTGGTGTACATTTGAAAAATTGTGGAATAGTTTCGCAACTCACGCCACCCGGAACACCACAGCGTAATGGTGTGTCCGAACGTCGTAATCGTACTTTACTAGATATGGTGCGATCTATGATGTCTCTTACTGATTTACCGCTATCGTTTTGGGGTTATGCTTTAGAGACGGCCGCATTCACGTTAAATAGGGCACCATCAAAATCCGTTGAGACGACACCTTATGAACTATGGTTTGGCAAGAAACCAAAGTTGTCGTTTCTTAAAGTTTGGGGCTGCGATGCTTATGTGAAAAAGCTTCAACCTGATAAGCTCGAACCCAAATCGGATAAATGTGTCTTCATAGGATATCCAAAGGAAACTATTGGATACACCTTCTATCACAGATCCGAAGGAAAGACTTTTGTTGCTAAATTCGGAAACTTTCTAGAGAAGGAGTTTCTCTCGAAAGAAGTGAGTGGGAGGAAAGTAGAACTTGACGAGGTAACTATACCTGCTCCCTTATTGGAAAATAGTACATCACAGAAAACTGTTTCTGCGACACCTATACCAATCAGTGAGGAAGTTAATGATGATGATCATGAAGCTTCAGAACAAGATACTACTGAACCACGTAGATCAACCAGAGTGAGATCCGCACCAGAGTGGTACGGTAATCCAGTTCTGGAAGTCATGGTACTAGATCATGATGAACCTACGAACTATGAAGAAGCGATGGTGAGCCCAGATTCCGCAAAGTGGCTTGAGGCCATGAAATCTGAGATGGGATCCATGTATGAGAACAAAGTATGGACTTTGGTTGACTTGCCCGATGATAGGCAAGCAATTGAGAATAAATGGATCTTCAAGAAAAAGACTGACGCTGACGGTAATATTACTGTCTATAAAGCTCGACTTGTCGCGAAAGGTTTTCGACAAGTTCAAGGGGTTGACTACGATGAGACCTTCTCACCCGTAGTGATGCTTAAGTCCGTCAGAATTATGTTAGCAATTGCCGCATTTTATGATTATGAAATATGGCAGATGGATGTCAAAACTGCATTCCTGAATGGATTTCTGGAAGAAGAGTTGTATATGATACAACCAGAAGGTTTTGTTGATCCAAAGGGAGCTAACAAAGTATGCAAACTCCAACGATCCATTTATGGACTGGTGCAAGCATCTCGGAGTTGGAATAAATGCTTTGATAGTGTGATCAAAGCATTTTACAGACTTTTGGAGAAGCCTGTATTTACAAGAAAGTGAGTGGGAGCTCTGTAGCATTTCTAATATTATATGTGGATGACATATTGCTGATTGGAAATGATATAGAATTTCTGGATAGCATAAAGGTATACTTGAATAAAAGTTTTTCGATGAAAGACCTCGGGGAAGCTGCTTACATATTAGGCATAAAGATCTATAGAGATAGATCAAAACGCTTAATTGGACTTTCACAGAGCACATACCTTGACAAAATTTTGAAGAAGTTCAAAATGGATCAAGCAAAGAAAGGGTTCTTGCCTGTGTTACAAGGTGTGAAGTTGAGTCAGACTCAATGCCCAACCACTGCAGAAGATAGAGAGAAAATGAAAGATGTTCCCTATGCTTCAGCCATAGGCTCTATCATGTATGCAATGCTGTGTACCAGACCTGATGTGTGCCTTGCTATAAGTTTAGCAGGGAGGTACCAAAGTAATCCAGGAATGGATCACCGGACAGCGGTCAAGAACATCCTGAAATACCTGAAAAGGACTAAGGATATGTTTCTCGTATATGGAGGTGACAAAGAGCTCGCCGTAAGAGGTTACGTTGATGCAAGCTTTGACACTGATCCGGACGATTCTAAATCGCAAACCGGATACGTGTTTACTTTAAACGGTGGAGCTGTCAGTTGGTGCAGTTCTAAACAAAGCGTCGTAGCGGGATCTACATGTGAAGCGGAGTACATAGCTGCTTCGGAAGCAGCAAACGAAGGAGTCTCGATGAAGGAGTTCATATCCGATCTAGGTGTCATACCTAGTGCATCGGGTCCAATGAAAATCTTCTGTGACAATACTGGTGCAATTGCCTTGGCAAAGGAATCCAGATTTCACAAAAGGACCAAACACATCAAGAGACGCTTCAACTCCATCCGGGATTTAGTCCAGGTGGGAGACATAGAGATTTGCAAGATACATACGGATCTGAACGTTGCAGACCCGTTGACTAAGCCTCTTCCACGAGCAAAACATGATCAGCACCAAGGCTCCATGGGTGTTAGAATCATTACAGTGTAATCTAGATTATTGACTCTAGTGCAAGTGGGAGACTGAAGGAAATATGCCCTAGAGGCAATAATAAAGTTATTATTTATTTCCTTATATCATGATAAATGTTTATTATTCATGCTAGAATTGTATTAACCGGAAACATAATACATGTGTGAATACATAGACCAACAGAGTGTCACTAGTATGCCTCTACTTGACTAGCTCGTTAATCAAAGATGGTTATGTTTCCTAACCATGAACAAAGAGTTGTTATTTGATTAACGAGGTCACATCATTAGTTGAATGATCTGATTGACATGACCCATTCCATTAGCTTAGCACCCGATCGTTTAGTATGTTGCTATTGCTTTCTTCATGACTTATACATGTTCCTATAACTATGAGATTATGCAACTCCCGTTTACCGGAGGAACACTTTGGGTACTACCAAACGTCACAACGTAACTGGGTGATTATAAAGGAGTACTACAGGTGTGTCCAATGGTAGATGTTGGGTTGGCGTATTTCGAGATTAGGGTTTGTCACTCCGATTGTCGGAGAGGTATCTCTGGGCCCTCTCGGTAATGCACATCACATAAGCCTTGCAAGCACTGCAACTAATATGTTAGTTGTGAGATGATGTATTACGGAACGAGTAAAGAGACTTGCCGGTAACGAGATTGAACTAGGTATTGGATACCGACGATCGAATCTCGGGCAAGTAACATACCGATGACAAAGGGAACAACGTATGTTGTTATGCGGTCTGACCGATAAAGATCTTCGTAGAATATGTAGGAGCCAATATGGGCATCCAGGTCCCGCTATTGGTTATTGACCGGAGACGTGTCTCGGTCATGTCTACATTGTTCTCGAACCGTAGGGTCCGCACGCTTAACGTTACGATGACAGTTATTATGAGTTTATGCATTTTGATGTACCGAAGGTTGTTCGGAGTCCCGGATGAGATCACGGACATGACGAGGAGTCTCGAAATGGTCGAGACGTAAAGATTGATATATTGGAAGCCTATGTTTGGACATAGGAAGTGTTCCGGGTGAAATCGGGATTTTACCGGAATACCGGGAGGGTTACCGGAACCCCCCGGGAGACTAATGGGCCTATTGGGCCTTAGTGGAAAAGAGAAAAGGGGCAGCCCACAGCTGGCCGGCGCCACCCCCTTCCCCAAGTCCTAATAGGACTAGGAGAAGGGGCTGGCCCCCCTCTCTCTCCTTTCCCCCTTGAGAGTCCTAGTTGGAATAGGATTGGAGGGGGGAGTCCTACTCCCGGTAGGAGTAGGACTCCCCCTGCGCCTCCCTCTCTCTGGCCGGCCAGCCCCCCTCCTCCAACCTTTATATACGGGGGCAGGGGACACCCCAAGACACACAAGTTGATCCTTGAGATCGTTCCTTAGCCGTGTGCGGTGCCCCCTGCCACCAAATTCCACCTCGATCATACCGTTGTAGTGCTTAGGCGAAGCCCTACGTCGGTAGTACATCAAGATCGTCACCACGCCGTCGTGCTAACGGAACTCTTCCTTGATGCTTTGCTGGATCGGAGCCCGAGGATCGTCATCGAGCTGAACGTGTGCTAAGAACTCGGAGGTGCCAGAGTAACGGTGCTTGGATCGGTCGGATCGGGAAGAAGACGTACGACTACTTCCTCTACGTTGTGTGATCGCTTCCGCAGTCGGTCTGCGTTGGTACGTAGACAACACTCTCCCCTCTTGTTGCTGTGCATCACCATGATCTTGCGTGTGCGTAGGAAAATTTTCGAAATTACTACGTTCCCCAACAGAAGCGGTTTAAAGAGGCCAAGCACCCGGTGAACTTCTGGATTTCTCGAAGCTTGGTGGGGATCGCCATTCTCTCGATGGCCTTGATCTTCACCGGGTTGCACTCGATGCCGCGTTCGGAGACCAGGAAGCCTAGGAGCTGGCCGGCTGGCACTCCAAACACGCATTCTCTGGGTTGAGCTTGATTCAGAACCGGCGCAGGTTCTCAAACGTTTCTTTCAGGTCTTCCAGCAAGGTGCCGCGCTTCTCCGTCTTCACCATGATATCGTCCACGTAGACGTGAGCGTTTTTGCCGAGTTGCGTGAGGAGGCACTTCTGCATGCAACGCTGAAAGGTGGCACCGACATTCCTCAAGCCGAATGTCATGGTCAGGTAGCAGAAGGCTCCAAATGGCGTGATGAAGGCGGTCTTCAGGCGGTCATCCGGGTTCAGTTTTATCTGGTGGTATCCTGAATAAGCATCCAAAAAACTCAACAGCTCACATCCGGCTGTGGAGTCTATCACTTGGTCAATTCTTGGCAGGGCGAAGGGATCTTTGGGGCAGGCTTTGTTGAGGCTTGTGTAGTCTATACACATGCGCCACTTGTTATTCTTCTTCAGCACGAGAACCGGTTTGGCGAGCCACTCCGGGAAGAAAACTTCCATGATGAAGCCGGCTGCCAGAAGCCGGGCTATCTCCTCCCCTACAATCCTTCTTTTCTCCTCTGACAGTCGGCGGAGAGGCTGCTTGACTGGTTTTGCGTCTTCTCGCACGTGTAGCTTGTGCTCAGCGAAATCCTTCGGAACACCCGGCATGTCCTTGGGGGACCATGCAAAGATATCCCGATTCTCATGGAGGAAATTGGCGAGCTCGCCTTCCTATTTGCTGTTCAGGCTTGCCCCAATGACGGCAAACCTCTCGGGGTGCTCGGGGTCAAGAGGTATCTTCTTGGTTTCCTTGGCAGGCTGGAAAGATCCTTGGGCATCATGCTCCTTGGAGTCGGTGGGCTGGCTTAGCTGCTTGCTGGCCAGGGCCACGACCCGGTCCAGCGTCTTCTTTTCTTCGGCAATCACAAGGGACTCGGCCAGCCGGCTGCTGGCCGCGGCGCACTCGGCAGACTTCTTTTAATCGCCGGCTATGGTGATGATGCCCTTGGAACTTGGTATCTTCATCTTGAGGTATGCGTAGTGGGGGACCGCCATGAACTTGGCCAAGGCGGGTCGTCCAAGCAATGCATGGTAAGGGCTCTCCAGGTCCACCACTTCAAACTAGATCGCTTCCCGGCCGAAATGCTCCTTGTCCCCAAAGAGCATGTCGATCTTGATCTTGCCAATGGGGGCGCAGGACAAGCCGGGCATGATGCCGTGAAACACTGTCCGAGTCGGCACAAGCTGCTTCGTATTGACACTTAACTTCTCCAGGGTGTCGCGGTACAGGATGTTGATGCTGCTTCCGCCATCTATCAGCACGCGGGAGAAGCGGGCGGCGCGCCTGTCCGTCGCGAGGGTGGCCTCCAGGACCAAAGCATAGGTGCCGGGAGACGGCATCACCTCTGGGTGGTCGGCCCGGCTCCAGCTGATGGGTTTCTCTGACGAATGCATGTCTCCGGCTGGGTTAGCAGCGACCACACTGACTTCCTGATGCTCTCGGCGCTTGCTGCGCCGGTCTTCGGGCTGGCTCGTAAAGATGACGTAGGATGCTTGCTCGTCGGGGAACTCGTCCTGCACGGCGCCGACTGCGGGCCGGGCGGCCTGAGGCGACGGAGTCGGAGGTGGCGGACCGGCAGGAGGAGTCGGCGTGAGCCCTTCGCCCTTGGAGATTCGGGTGAGCCAGTTGCACTTTCGGGTTGTGTGGTTGGACGGCTTCGCGCCGCTAAGTAATTTGCACGGGGCGTCAAGAGCTTGCTCGTAGGAGAAAGCCGGCTGCCAAGCCGGCCGGCCACCCTTGGGCTTCTTGGGTGCGGGCCGCCCTTCAGGCGGCGTGTCTTCGATCGTGGCCACCTGCCGGTTAGCGGGAGGCGGCGCAGGGCCTTTACGCTTCTGGTCGTTCGGGTGCTGGCGTCGGCCGGAATCTCCTGCCGGCGTCTTGGGCGCCGGGTTAAGAACTTTCCCGGACGTGTCTACCCGGAGCTCGGTCTTCATCGAAGAATCGGCGGTGGCGTATCTATCGGCGATGTTCATAAGCTCGTCAAGTGTAGTCGGCTCATCGCAGAGAAGCTTGTGCTTGAGGAGGGTGCCTTCTCGGCACCCGGCAGTGAAGTATTCGATGGCCTGCACCTCATGCACCCCTTCACAAGAGTTGCGAAGCTCGGCCCAACGCATGAGGTAGTCACGAGTGGACTCGGCTGGGCCCTGTACGCACAGGGAGAGCTGCCTGGGCTTGGGAGCCCGCTTGTAGGTGCTGGTGAAGTTGCGAACGAAGGCTTCGGTGAAATCTACCCAGCTGTTGATGCTGAGAGGCTTGAGGCTGTTAAGCCAAGTCCGTGTCGTGCCTTGCAGCATGAGGGGCACGTACTTTACGGCAACCCGCCGGTTGTCGTTGGCTATGCTGACTGCCGTGGAGTAGTCGATCAGCCAGTCTTCCGGCTTCACGGAGCCGTTGTATTTGGGCGTGTCTCTTGGGAGCGAGAACCCTTTGGGGAAGGGCTCGTCGCGGATGCGGGGGCCGAAACAGGGCGGGCCGACATCGTCTTCTTCCTCCAGCACCAGGGATCTGGCCAGGCGGTCGATCCGATGGTGGGCGTCGGTCTCACCGTCTCCTTCACGGCGACCTAGTCGGCCGCTGAGAGTCAGGTGCGCCACTGGCGGTGGGGTGGGGTATCTTTCTCCATGAGCCCGAGGCGGAGGCGGGCTGCCCCGCCATTCCCTGGCTCGGGGACGGCCATCCGCGTCGCGCTCGATGGAGATTCGTGTCCTGCTTCGGCTGGAAGCCGGCTCTTTCTCGCGCCGCGCGCGGGTGTTACTCTTAGTCGGTGTCCGGGACGTCGCGCCGTGATCCCGACGCGGGGGTGAGCTCCCCGCGCGGGCGTCGGCCTCGTGACGCTGAGCGGCCGCGTCAATCAGTTGCTGTATGCGCCGGGTCATGTGGGGGAGGTTTTCGGCCTCCAAGCCGTCCAACTCGTCCACGGCCGCCTGGGCGGCGCGCAGGTTCTCGAGCGGAGTGGCATAGACCGGGCGGTCGACTCCCAGCGTGTCGGCGATGACGGCGCCGCGTTGCCTAATAGCACCAGCCCGGCTTGGGCCAGCCGGGGCCGGCGTGCCGAAGGCGGCGTGGTCAGCTTCGCGCTGGTAAGCCTCAGTGAGGCGTCTCACGGAAGCTAGCCTCCGGCCCTCCGCGAGGAGGGCGAGACGGCGTGCCTCCAGTGCTTCATCGTCGGCATCAGCCGGGAAGGAGGACGGACAAGTCGTGAGCCGCCGCGCGCGGTGCGTCGTGGGCGCTCTCGTCGGCCGGATCGCCATGGCCGATAACCATCACCTCGGTGGTGACAATATCGCGATCGTCGGTCCGAGGGAGCGGGTCGTTGTAGATCATGACGTTGGTGGGGAAGGTGTCGTAGGAGGCCGTGTCGGAGTCGACAGAGTCGACAGGCATCGGGTCGGTGGAGCCAACCGACTCCAGATCCGCAGCAGGCTCGCTGGAGACATGGAGTTGGCCAACGAGGTTGGCGAGGTGGTCGGTGCCTGCATCGGAGGCAAGCTCGTCGGAGATGCGGGCCTCGTCGAGGAGATTGGCAAGGCTGCTTGCCGCGCAGATGCTGGTGACGCCTTGCAGCACGTCGTGGAAAGCGCCATCGGACGTGCCGGCTGGCTACGCTCGCTAGGGAGGAAGAGGGTTCCCGTCCAGAACAGGTCTCCGGACGACGGTGCACCTGGCCCCACGGTGGGCGCCAAATGTCGGGTGGTAGGTGCGACATATGCCAACGGGTGGCTTATCATTGTGGGAGCCAATAAGACGTCGCCAGTGCCTGGAAACAGGATGAGGCGAAGACAAGCTCGCCTGCGTACTTTACCCAGCTTCAGGGCTCTCCGTGGAGATAACACCCCTACTGCTGCTCTGCAGGGTCTCCGCATGATCACTAGATGAACAAGTAGCTACACAATGCTCCTTGAGCTGTTTTGGTGGAAGGAGGAAGAAGGGCACGGCTAGCCTGCTTCCTCTGCTTGTATGGTGTCTAAGACTAGCTTGGGGGTCAAACCCTTTGCATGGGTGCACCGGGGGGTTTATATAGGCCTACCCCCTGGGGGTACAATGGTAATCCGGCCGGGCGCGGGGCCCAGCTGCTGTGATTATGCTCGCCGGCTTCTGCGCCGGCCACTGGGGCCCGCCGACTGGTGGGCCCCGCCGGCTGCCGGCACCCTGGTCGACAGGCAGGCCCCACCGTCCAGGGCCTGGTCGGTGGCTAGTTACTGTTGCTCTGTGCTGATGATGCGGGCTTGGTCGGGGTAAGCGTGGCTACAGTACCGCCGCCCTGGCGGGCGATTACTGTAGCCCCGCAGTGTCTTGTCTCCTTAATGGGCATCTCCCTCGAGGAGGATGGCAGGCCGGCTATGGGGAGCCGGCTCGCCATCTGGCCGACTTGGGAGGAGGTGCGGCCGCCTTCGGTATCTCTTCGCCCAAAGGGGCCCACCGCCTCGGGGGCCACGCTGGTGGCCCGTCGTGGACGGCATCAGGGCCGCCGTGGCAACAGTGCCACGCCGGACGGGTCGTGGCCACCCGTACGGCGCACTATGCTGGGCGTGCTCCGGGTCTTGGGATGGCAGGCTTTACTGTAGCCACGCCCCGCTTCATCATTGCTGGGTGGACGCGGACTTCGTGGGTACGATCTTGACTGCTTTATGGGAGCCGGCTTCTTGGAGTCGGCCTTCTTGTTGCCGACTTCTCGAAGTCGGCCCTCCCACGGCCTCCTTCATGAGGGCTAAAGGCGGGCCGCCCCCCGAAGCCGGCCTAGAAGGTAGCCGGCAGGGGGAAGGCGGCCCCAGGTCTTGAGTTCTTTGAGAGCCGGACGGGCTCGTAATTTTTTTAGAAGGGCCAGGGGAAGCCGGCTAGGCTACACATGGCTATTTACTCCGACAATTTGATATACATGTTATTGATGTGTACTTTACTAGTGTTTATAGCAACCCCTCAGTACTTGATACTGGTTCAGTTGCTAAGAGTAGTAACTCGAAACAGAAGTTGCAGAATAAACAGAGACTAGTCAAGGGTGAAGTGACGATGTGTGTTGGAAGTAGTTCCAAGATTGATATGATCATCATCGCACACTCCCTATACTTTCGGGATTAGTGTTGAACCTAAATAAGTGTTATTTGGTGTTTGCGTTGAGCATGAATATGATTTGATCATGTTTATTGCAATACGGTTATTCATTTAAGTAAGAGAATAAATTGTTGTTCTGTTTACATGAATAAATCCTTATATGGTTACACACCCAATGAAAATGGTTCGTTGGATCTGGATCATAGTGATACACATATTCATAATATTGAAACCAAAAGATGCAAAGTTAATAATGATAGTGCAACTTATTTGTGGCACTACCGTTTAGGTCATATTGGTGTAAAGCGCATGAAGAAACTCCATGCTGATGGGCTTTTGGAATCACTTGATTATGAATCAGTTGATGTTTGCGAACCATGCCTCATGGGCAAGATGACTAAGACTCTGTTCTTCAGAACAATGGAGCGAGCAACTGACTTATTGGAAATAATACATACTGATGTATGCGATCCGATGAGTGTTAAGGCTCACGGCGGGTATCGTTATTTTCTGACCTTCACAGATGATTTGAGCAGATATGGGTATATCTACATGATGAAACATAAGTCTGAAACATTTGAAAAGTTCAACGAAATTCAGAGTGAAGTGGAAAATCATCGTGACAAGAAAATAAGGTTTCTACGATCTGATCGCGAAGACAAATATTTGAGTTACGAGTTTGGTCTTCAATTAAAACAATGTGGAATAGTTTCACAAACTCATGCCGCCTGGAACACCACAGCATAATGGTGTGTCCGAACGTCATAACTGTACTTTATTAGATATGGTGCGATCTATGATGTCTCTTACCGATCTACCACTATCGTTTTGGAGTTATGCATTAGAGACAGCTGCATTCACATTAAATAGGGCACCATCTAAATCCGTTGAGACGACACAGTATGAACTATGGTTTGGCAAGAAACCTAAACTATCATTTCTTAAAGTCTGAGGTTGCAATGCTTATGTGAAAAAGTTTCAACCTGATAAGCTCAAACCCAAATCGGAGAAGTGCGTCTTCATAGGATACCCAAAAGAAAATGTTGTGTACACCTTCTATCACAGATCCAAAGGCAAGACATTCGTTGCTAAGAATGGATTCTTTCTAGAGAAGGAGTTTCTCTCGAAAGAAGTGAGTGGGACGAAAGTAGAACTTGATGAGGTAATTGTACCTGCTCCCTTATTGGAAAGTAGTTCATCACAGAAATCTGTTCTTGTGACTACTACACCAATTAGTGAGGAAGCTAATGATGATGATCATGTAACTTCAGATCAAGTTACTACCGAACCTCGTAGGTAAACCAGAGTAAGATCCGCACCAGTGTGGTACGGTAATCCTGTTCTGGAAGTCATGCGACTAGATCATGATGAACCTACAAACTATGAGGAAGCGATGATGAGCCCAGATTCCGTCAAATGGTTTGAGGCCATGAAATTTGAGATATGATCCATGTATGAGAACAAAGTATGGACTTTGATGGATTTGCCCGATGATCGGCAAGCCATAGAAAATAAATGGATCTTCAAGAGGAAGACAGACGCTGATAGTAGTGTTACTATCTACAAAGCTAGAATTGTCACAAAAGGTTTTCGACAAGTTCAAGGTGTTGACTACGATGAGAGTTTCTCACTCGTATCTATGCTTAAGTATGTCCGAATCATGTTAGCAATTGCCGCATTTTATGAAATATGGCAAATGGATAAACAAAACTGCATTCCTTAATGGATTTATTAAAGAAGAGTTGTATGTGATGCAACAAGATGGTTTTGTCAATCCTAAAGGTGCTAACAAAAATATGCAAGCTCCAGCGATCTATTTATGGACTGGTGCAAGCATCTCAGAGTTGGAATATACGCTTTGATAAGTTGATCAAAGCATATAGTTTTATACAGACTTGCGGTGAAGCCTGTATTTACAAGAAAGTGAGTGGGAGCACTACAACATTTCTGATAAATATGTGAATGACATATTGTTGATCGAAAATAATGAAGAATTATTCTGCAAAGCATAAAGGAGTGTTTGAAAGGAGTTTTTCAAAGAAAGACCTCGGTGAAGCTGCTTACATATTGAGTATCAAGATCTATAGAGATAGATCAAGACGCTTGATAAGTTTTTTTTCAATGAGTACATACCTTGACAATATTTTGAAGTAGTTCAAAATGGAACAGTCAAAGAAAAAGTTTCTTGCCTGTGTTACAAGGTGTGAAGTTGAGTAAGACTCAAAGCCCGACCACGGCAGAAGATAGAAAGGGAATGAAAGTCATTCCCTATGCCTCAGACATAGGTTCTATAAAATATGCCATGCTGTGTACCAGATATATTTTATACCATACACTGTGTTAAGAGAGGGAGTACAATAGTGATCTAGGAGTGGATCAATGGACAGCGGTCAAAATTATCTTTAGTGGAATAAGGATATGTTTCTCGATTACGGAGGTGACAAAAGGTTCGTCGTAAAGGGTTACGTTGATGCAAGTTTTGACACTGATCCAGATGACTCTAAGTCTCAATCTGGATACATATTGAAAGTGGGAGCAATTAGCTAGAGTAGCTCCATGCAGAGCATTGTTGACATAGAAATTTGCAAAATACATGCGGATCTGAATGTGGCAGACCCGTTGACTAAACTTCTCTCACAAGCAAAACATGATCACTTTTAGGGTCTTAATCACATAGCGATGTGAACTAGATTATTGAATCTAGTAAACCCTTTGGGTGTTAGTCACATAGAGATGTGAACCAATCACATAAAGATGTGAACTATTGATGTTAAATCACATGGCGATGTGATCTAGATTATTGACTCTAGTGCAAGTGGGAGACCGAAGGAAATATGCCCTAGAGGCAATAATAAAGTTATTATTTATTTCCTTATATCATGATAAATGTTTATTATTCATGCTAGAATTGTATTAACCGGAAACATAATACATGTGTGAATAAATAGACAAACAGAGTGTCACTAGTATGCCTCTACTTGACTAGCTCGTTAATCAAAGATGATTATGTTTCCTAACCATGGACAAAGAGTTGTCATTTGATTAACGAGATCACATCATTAGTTGAATGATCTGATTGACATGACCCATTCCATTAGCTTAGCACCCGATCGTTTAGTATGTTGCTATTGCTTTCTTCATGACTTATACATGTTCCTATGACTATGAGATTATGCAACTCCCGTTTACCGGAGGAACACTTTGTGTGCTACCAAACGTCACAACGTAACTAGGTGATTATAAAGGTGCTCTACAGGTGTCTCCAAAGGTACATGTTGGGTTGGCGTACTTCGAGATTAGGATTTATCACTCCGAATGTCGGAGAGGTATCTCTGGGCCCTCTCGGTAATGCACATCACATAAGCCTTGCAAGCATTGCAACTACTGAGTTAGTTGCAAGATGATGTATTACGGAACGAGTAAAGAGACTTGCCGGTAACGAGATTGAACTAGGTATTGAGATACCGACGATCAAATCTTGGGCAAGTAACATACCGACGACAAAGGGAACAACGTATGTTGTTATGCGGTCTGACCGATAAAGATCTCCGTAGAATTTGTAGGAGCCAATATGGGCATCCAGGTCCCGCTATTGGTTATTGACCGGAGACGTGTCTCGGTCATGTCTACATTGTTCTTGAACCGTAGGGTCCGCACGCTTAAGGTTTCGATGACAGTTATATTATGAGTTTATGAGTTTTTATGTACCAAAGGAGTTCGGAGTCTCGGATGAGATCGGGGACATGACGAGGAGTCTCGAAATGGTCGAGACGTAAAGATCGATATATTGGATGACTATATTCGGACATCGGAAAGGTTCCGAGTGATTTGGGTATTTTCCGGAGTATCGGGGAGTTACGGGAATACGGGGGGAGAAGTATTGGGCCTTATTGGGCCATACGGGAAAGAGAGAGGGGCTGCCTAGGGCAGGCCGCGCGCCCCCCAAGGCCTAGTCCGAATTGGACTAGGGGGAGGGGCTGCGCCCCCTCCTTCCTTCCCTTCTCCCTTCCCCTTCCTTGTCTCCTACTCCTACTACATGGACTCCCCGGTGGGAGTAGGACTCCCCTAGGGCGCGCCATAGAGAGGTCCGGCCCTCCCCTCCTCCACTCCTTTATATACGGGGGCAGGGGGCACCCCATAAACAGACAAGTTGATCTTCGTGATCATTTCTTAGCCGTGTGCGGTGCCCCCCTCCACCATATTCCACCTCGGTCATATTGTAGCAGTGCTTAGGCGAAGCCCTGCGACGGTTGAACATCAAGATCGTCACCACGCCATCGTGCTGACGGAACTCCTCCCCGAAGCTTTGCTGGATCGGAGCCCAGGGAGTGTCATCGAGCTGAATGTGTGCCAAGAACTCGGAGGTACCGGAGTAACGGTGCTTGGATCGGTTGGACCGAGAAGACATACGACTACTTCCTCTACGTTGCATCAACGCTTCCGCTTCGGTCTACGAGGGTACGTAGACAACACTCTCCCATCTCGTTGCTATGCATCACCATGATCTTGCGTGTGCGTAGGAAAATTTTGAAATTACTACGTTCCCCAACACCAGGAAGGAAAACCAATATGCATGCCAGAGTGCTTGCAACTTCCACTTGATCTCGAGGAAACCATATGCATGGCTTCCTTGAACAACAAGTTGAGGTACCACCGAAATACACGGCACACCTCTCTTTTCTATATCGTGAAGTCCCAGGTCCTTCAATCTTACGGTAATGATGAAACGCCACCCACTCGCTCTGTTGCTCCTTCTTTGAAAAAACGGCACAGGGATTTACGAGACCCACTGCCGCTGACGATCAAAAATAGGTAATGTTGGAAATATGAGCAAATTACTACGAGATTTAATCCGAATAAACAAAATATAAATCATGACCACAGCAGCAGAGATTAAACTAATCATGCAAACTAGCATAGCAGATGAACATATCACATCTAGGGCACATACTAGAAACATGAATTCTACCACGATCTCGAACAGGAAGGATAGAATCACATACGGTGCAGCGGGTGCAGCACCGCCGGCGTTGATGTTGTCGCCCATGTCGTCGAGGATGAGGTTGCCGAGGTCGGGAAAGAAGTCGTTGTTCGCGAAGTCGTCGCCGCCAGCAGTCGCGCGAGTGCGCTCCCCAAAAACCTGATCGCCCAGGATCACGAGAGGCGGGGTTCCGGAGGCCTGCTGTCCCTTCTCGTGGTGCATGCCGGAAGGAGGGATGGAGAAGACTAGCTTGGCGGCGCAATGATCTGGAACGGTGATGAGAAACCATACGAAGCGACGGCTAGGGTAGACGTCTGCCTGACTATATATTGCGGGCCGGGTAGATCGTGGGAGTAAACCCCACGTCCGAGTCGTCACGATCCAAAAGAATCGGAAACGGTTCAGTAATTAACGCGTCCGTTAATTATTAATTAATGACTCGTTAATTTTCCCATGTCACGATCCAAAAGAATCGGAAACGGTTCAGTAATTAACGCGTCCGTTAATTATTAATTAATGACTCGTTAATTTTCCCATGCAGCAAAAATATAGACAACGTGCATAGCTCTGTCCTCGGCCCGGCTCAATCCCGCAATCCGTGGCACATCGTGACGAGGTGTGGCGTGGCGTGGCGAGGTGAGCGAGGAGGAGGAGCGCGCGTGTAGGTCTCCTCTTCTCATGCTCATACAAGTGGTAGAAGAGCTCACCTTATAAAGAGGTGCAACTCTCTCTCAACTTCCAATGTGGGACTAAACTTTAGCCTCACTCACTCCACTCACATGTGTGCATGAATGGGCCAAGAGAATTTCAGAATTTTAGTTGGGCTTTGGGCCAAGGCCTACTAGCAAAATTCCAACAATCCCCCACAAAGTTTCATTGGCACATCTCATCATTTAGTTCCAAAACATTGTTTTATATATCGGTGCTTAGTGGAGACTGTGAAGTTGAACTTCCACTTAGAAATTTATGCTACACTAAATCACAACTTGAATAGTGGACTATGCCTTGAACTACAAGTTTTCTGTGAAACTAATTTCACACAAATTCTTGACCGACACTGGGCTGCCGCAAGGCTTCCCCGCGGGTGGAGCATATACGTCATACTCTAGGGCCTTTCATGAATTTATTAGAGAACACCCAATTCTCACAGACTGCGACGTTGACAGTCAAATTCATATAGGTGTGTTCCTCAGAAGATGTTCTGCAGGACAACATCTCTGCTTACCCGAATAAGCCACTTGGAACACATTAAGATAATTATCAACCTGCCATGCAGATTAGGAGAGTATTGCATCTTTACGGAGTGGGATAATTAATATAGGGATACTCTCCTCCCAGCTGACCAACAGCTTGTCTCCCACTTCTACTTCACGGGATCTCTGATCACATAGAGTGGGTTACCACTATGGACAACTCATGCGGTGGGTCTCAAACCCATCTCCATCGATGCATTATCTATCACATTACGTGATAGACCCTTTGTGAAGGGATCTGCCAAGTTTTTCGACGTTTGGATATAATCCAACGTAATAACTCCGGAGTTCCTCAATTTTCTGACAGATTTTAGTCTCCTCTTCACATGCCTTGAGGACTTCATATTGTCCTTAGAACTGTTTATCTTGACGATCACAGTTTGATTATCACAGTTCATCAGGATAGGGGGTATTGGTTTTTGAACCATAGGTAAGTCCATCAAGAGTTCACGAAGCCACTCTGCTTCAACAGTGGCAGTGTCTAATGCTGTGAGTTCTGCTTCCATAGTTGACCTCGTTAAGATGGTCTGCTTGCAAGACTTCTAGGAAACAGCGCCACCACCAAGTGTAAAAACATAACCACTTGTGGCCTTAATCTCATCAGCATGAGGTATCCAGTTTGAGTCACTATAACCCTCCAGTACCCTTGGATACCCGGTGTAGTGAATCCCATTGCTCGCGGTGCCTTTCAAATAGCGCATAACTCTCTCAAGCGCATGCCAATGATCATCTCCCGGTTTTGACACAAACCGACTCAGCTTGCTCACAGCAAAAGAGATGTCAGGCCTCGTGGCACTCGCCAAATACATAAGCGAGCCAATAATCTGAGAATACCTCAGTTGATCTCTAGCAATTCGTCGATTCTTTCGAAGCAACACACTAGCATCATATGGAGTTGGAGAAGGCGTGCAGTCGCTATACCCAAAACGACTCAAGACCTTTTCCACATAATGAGACTGAAGCAGTGTGATCCCACCATTCTCATCTCTCAACAGCTTGATGCTTAAGATAACATCAGCTACTCCTAGATCCTTCATCTCAAAACAGCGAGATAAGAAATCCTTAACCTCCTTGATTAAATCAAGTTTGGTTCCAAAGATCAATATGTCATCGACATACAGACAAAGAATAACTCCTTCGCCCCCACCATAGCGATAGTACATGCACTTGTCACCATCGTTTACTACAAAGCCGGCAGCAGTTAATGTTCTTTCGAACTTCTCATGCCACTCCTTAGGAGCTTGTTTAAGGCCATATAAAGACTTTAATAACTTGCACACCTTTCCTTCCTGACCAGGTACTACAAAACCATCTGGCTGATCCATGTAAATTTCCTCCTTCAACTCTCCATTAAGGAAAGCCGTCTTAACGTCCATTTGATGAACGAGAAGACCATGTGAGGTAGCCAGTGATAGTATCACCCGAATTGTGGTCAGTCTAGCCACGGGTGAGTAAGTATCAAAGAAGTCTTCACCTTCTTTCTGGGTATAACCCTTGGCCACAAGCCGTGCCTTGTACTTTTCAATCGTACCATCAGGTCTAAGCTTCTTCTTGAACACCCACTTACATCCTACAGGTTTGCACCCATATGGACAGTCAGTGATCTCCCAGGTACCGTTAGCTAAGATGGAATCCATCTCGCTACGTACAGCTTCCTTCCAGTAGTCAGCATCAGGAGATGCATAGGCTTCTGAAATAGTCCTGGGTGTGTCATCCACGAGGTACACAATGAAATCATCACCAAAAGACTTTGCAGTCCTTTGTCTCTTACTCCTCACAGGAGTTCCATTGTTACCCTCAACAGGATTCTCAACGTGTTCCATCGCAATGGTGGGTTCAGGAATTACAGTGAATTCCTCACTAGATGGAGTAGGTATCTCCTGATTTGATGAACTCGACATATCCTTCATAGGAAATATGTCCTCAAAGAAAGTTGCATCATTTGATTCCATAATCGTACCAACATGCATGTCGGATACCTCAGATTTTATTATCAAAAATCTATAGCCGATGCTATGAAAAGCATAGCCCAGAAGAACACAATCCACGGTTTTTGGTCCAAGCTTGCGCTTCTTGGGAATTGGTATATTGACTTTCGCCAAACAACCCCAAGTACGTAGGTAAGAGAGTTTCAACCTTTTCCTTTCCCATTCCTCAAATGGAGTCATGGTCTTATGCTTTGTGGGAACTCGGTTTAGGACATGACACGCAGTCATTAGCGCCTCCCCCACCATTCCTTGGATAGACCCGAAGTGTCTAACATGGTGTTAACCATATCAGTTAGAGTTCGGTTCTTTCTTTCGGCTACCCCATTTGACTGGGGTGAGTAGGTAGGCGTCCACTCATGGATTATACCATGTTCCGCATAAAACAGATCAAATTCATTGGAAAAATACTCTCCACCACGATCGGACCTAAGCCGTTTAATTTTTCGATCAAGTTGGTTCTCTGCTTCAGCTTTATAGTTTTTAAAGAAAGTCAAAGCCTCATCTTTTGATTTTAGAAGATACACATAACAATATCTAGTGGAGTCATCAATCAATGTCATGAAGTATCTCTTTCCACCTTTTGTCAACACGCCATTCATCTCACAAAGATCAGAATGTATAAGCTCTAGTGGCGCCAAGTCTCTTGCCTCTGCAGTCTTATGGGACTTGCGAGGTTGCTTAGCTTGCACACATACTTGGCACTTGGAGCCTTTGACAGTAGAGATTTTCGGAATTATATTCATATTGGCTAACCGCGTCATGCAACCAAAGTTAATATGACAAAGTCGTGAATGCCAAATATCAGACTCATTATTGTGGCAAACATTATTAATAACTTTAGTGCAAATATCTGTCAAAGATAGGCGGAACAAGCCTCCGCACTCATAGCCTTTTCCAACAAATTGTCCACACTTAGAAATTACAACTTTATTGGATTCGAAAACCAACTTAAAACCATCTCGACATAAACGGGAACCGCTAACGAGATTTTTATTAATGGACGGCACATGATGAACGTTCTTCAGACGCACAGTCTTCCCCGAAGTAAACTTCAGATCGACCGTACCAACACCTCGAACGATGGCATGTGACCAGTTCCCCATCAGCACGGGTGAAGTCTCTGTTGCCTGGTAAGAAGAAAACATGGAGGCGTCAGCACAAACATGTACATTGGCACCGGTGTCAATTAACCAATCAGGGGATTGAAATACTGAAAGGATGGTAGGAAAAATACCGTACCCTGATTCCTTCATATCAGTATCACCGATGACAACATTAGCGGACTTGCCGCTCTTCTCATGTTCGCGCTCCTCAAAGCGGTTAGGACACTTTGGAGCCCAGTGATTAGGATCACCGCAGACATGGCAAAGTCCCTTCCCCTTCTTATGAGAATTCTTCTTAAAGTTGGTAGAATGTGATGGCTTGTTCTTTGTATCAAACTTGCCTTTGCCCTGAGTTTTGTTCTTATTGTTTTTGTACTTGTTGGGCTGGGAGTTCTTCTTCTGTACCATGTGGGCACTAGAACCTCTCTCAGCAACTCGAGCATGTGTGTCCTTTGCTCTCGCCTTCTCTTCAACATGAAGAATACCAATGAGATCCGCAACGGAAAACTCCTGTCTCTTGTGTTTCAGGAAAGTAGCAAAATTGTTCCATGAAGGTGGAAGCTTGGCAATGATGCCTCCGGCAACAAATTTGTCCGGTAACACACACTTGAAGTACTCAAGTTCTTTTTCGAGCGACTGTATCTCATGAGCCTGCTGTACAATAGGGCGCTCATCAGTCATCTTGTAGTCATAGAATTGCTCCATGACGTACAACTCGTTGCCGGCGTCCGAGGCACCAAACTTGGCCTCGAGCGCAGCCCACATGTCCTTGCCGTTGTCAAACGACATATACGAATCCACAATCGAGTCATCAAGAACACTCAGAAGAGCGCCTTTAAAGAGGGTATCGATCTTCTCAAAAGCTTCTAGCTGTTCTGGATTAAGATCGCCCTCAGGCTTGCCCTTGGTGGCATCATAGCAGCCCATGGTCTGAAACCAGTAGACTGCTCTCGTGCGCCACCTCTTATATTGCGCCCCCTTAAAGGCAGGCGATTTCAGATGCGCAGCAAAACCACTCGGAGTAAATTGCCTATAATCAGGTTTTTTGATTGTTGGAAATATGAGCAAATTACTACGAGATTTAATCTAAATAAACAGAATATAAATCATGACCATAGTAGCAGAGATTAAACTAATCATGCGAACTAGCATAGCAGATGAACATATCACATCTAGGGCACATACTAGAAACATGAATTCTACCACGATCTCGAACAGGAAGGATAGAATCACATACGGTGCAGCACCGTCGGCATTGATGTTGTCGCCCATGTCGTCAAGGATGAGGTTGCCGAGGTCGGGAAAGAAGTCGTTGTCCGCGAAGTCGTCGCTGCCAGCAGTCGCGCTCCCCAAAAACCTAATCGCCCCTCTCCCGTACAGGATCACGGGAGGCGGGGTTCCGGAGGCCTGCTGTCCCTTCTCGCGGTGCACGCCGGAAGGAGGGATGGAGAAGACTAGCTTGGCGGCGCAATGATCTGGAACGGTGATGAGAAACCATACGAAGCGGCGGCTAGGGTAGACGTCTGCCTGACTATATATTGCGGGCCGGGTAGGTCGTGGGAGTAAACCCCACGTCCGAGTCGTCACGATCCAAAAGATAGACAACGTGCATAGCTCTGTCCTCGGCTCGGCTCAATCCCGCAACCCGCGGCGCGGCGCGGCTAGGAGGAGGAGTGCGCGTGTAGGTCTCCTCTTCTCATGCTCATACAAGTGGTAGAAGAGCTCACCTTATAAAGAGGTGCAACTCTCTCTCAACTTCCAATGTGGGACTAAACTTTAGCCTCACTCAGTCCACTCACATGTGTGCATGAATGGGCCAAGAGAATTTCAGAATTTTAGTTGGGCTTTGGGCCAAGGCCTACTAGCAAAATTTCAACAGGTAATAGTTACTGGTTCTCAAGAACCGCCATTAGTTTACCACAGAAGGCGATGCCGCCTAGTGCCTGTTGCCACGCAAAATTACGAGACAAAAAGAAGATGCTTGTTGCAAGCACGTTTTTAGCGATAGATAGCCATCTTATGCTACTCGACAAAACAGCAAACTTGTCCTACTTTTACAAGGAGCTTCGAGTATTTTTACTCGCCAAAACACCAAAGATAGACTACGGACAATAATAGATGGACAAACTAAACATAATTCTTGATTGATTTCTACTGTCTCTGCCAACAAGTTTTGCTCGCCGATGAGTAGGTGAAACAATGCACGGCTAGTGACTGTTTCACTACAAAAATATGACACTGTACGATGTTTCAGTTTCGTTGCAATAGTAGAGAAATACATCATCTTACTGCAATTTACGAACGTTTACACGATGGAAACCTGTTCGTCACCTATTTCACGTAATATTACATGTTTAGTGATCTTTCTGTTCTTTTTTGTCATAATTTTTCTGCTGCAATCACTATGTAAGAAACTAACAAAGAAGACACCATGTTTGGAGGCACTGATTTAAAACATGTCTCTAATGACATATCACAGACGCATTTACAGCAGACGAGTCTCTAATGTATTTATCAGGTCTTCAATATAGTCAAATTGCGATGCAGACGCGGCTCAGCAAGACAAATCGACAATAACCAGACTGATAACTCGGAGACTCGGATTATATACTACGTCTGTCTCCTTATTCTTGATCCGGACCCGAGTTTTTTTTATAAAATTCTGTTAACTCGGCTCACGTCCATTCCCCTTCCTCCTCGGCTCCTCCCTTATCCACTCTTTGTCCCGCGGGCTGCCACCGTTTCAGTTACAATAGTATTTGTTGATTGGCATTTTAAATACTGTAGAGCCAGAATCTGTACAACAGTACAGGGAAAGTGGATAAAGCTCTAAATTAGGTTAAGGATTATGGGCGTTACACATTTTTGAACTTGGTTTCCTTGCTGTCAGTTTCAGTGTAGTTCAGCTCTAAATCTTTACACTTAGGCCTAACTAGTCCGTATCACTATGGAGTTACAAATTTTCAGGAATTTCTCATCAAGTTAAGAATGATCCGGGGTAGTTAAAGCCATTGTTTTGCCTTGTGAACTGAAATGTGAGGTTAGAGCAAGCATGTCTCACTATATATAGGTTTTTTTGGAAAAAGAAATAATTTGTGAGGTATGCTCGTATAGTCGTATTCATTTCAAGCCTTGATGGTTTAGACCTTCATTGTCATCTAAAAATGCACTTGCACTGTTGTGCATGTGAGGTGATACCTGGAGAGAGTGTTGTACCTCAGCATAAGCATGTGGTTGCTGACTTCCGCTTTCGGATTTGTGTCCAGCAGGATAAGTGTGCCAAAGTTGCTAGAACGAAGTGGTGGAAGCTCATGGGGGAGGTAGCCCAGGCGTTCATGGAGAGGGTCATTAAGGAGGGCCTTTGGGAGGAAGGAGGGGATGCGGACAATGTGTGGATGAAGATGGCGACTTGCATTTTAAAGTGGCCTCGGAGGAGTTTGGAGTGTCCAAGGGAAGGAGAAGCAAAGATAAGGATACCTGGTGGTGGAATGCTGACGTCCAGAAGGCGAATAAAGAGAAGAAAGATTGCTTTAGACGCCTATACCTAGATAGGAGTGCAGATAACATACAGAAGTACGAGATGGTGAAGAAGGCCACAAAGTGAGCTATCGGTGAAGTAAGGGGTCGGGCGTATGTGGACCTCTACCAACGTTTAGGCACGAAGGAAGGCGAAAGAGACATCTATAAGATGGCCAAGATCCAAGAGAGGAAGACGAGGGATATTGGCCAAGTCAAATGCATCAAGGACAGATCAGGCCAACTCTTGGTGAAGGACGAGGAGATTAAGCATAGATGGCGGGAGTACTTTGAGAAGCTGTTCAATGGGGAGAATGAGAGTTCTACCATTGATCTGGATGACTCCTTTGATGAGACCAGCATGCGTTTTGTGCAGAGAATCCAGGAGTCTGAGGTTAAGGAGGCTTTAAAAAGGATGAAAGGAGGCAAGGCGATGGGCCCTGATTGTATCCCCATTGAGGTTTGGAAAGGACTCGGAGACATAACAATAGTATGGTTAACCAAGCTTTTCAACCTCATTTTTTGGGCAAACAAGATGCCAGAAGAATGGAGACGGAGTATATTAGTACCAATCTTCAAGAACAAGGGGGATGTTCAGGCTTGTACTAATTACCGTGGAATTAAGCCGATGGGCCATACAGTGAAGCTATGGGAGAGATTCATTGAGCACCGCTTAAGAAGAATGACAAGTGTGACCCAAAATCAGTTTGGTTTCATGCCTGGGAGGTCGAACATGGAAGCCATTTTCTTGGTACAACAACTTATGGAGAGATACAGAGAGCAAAAGAAGGACTTGCATATGGTGTTCATTGACTTGGAGAAGGCCTATGATAAGATACCACGGAATGTATGTGGTGGGCCTTAGACAAACACAAAGTCCCAGCAAAGTACAATAACCTCGTCAAGGAGATGTATGTTAATGTTGTGACAAGTGTTCAAACAAGTGATGTCGACACTAACGACTTCCTGATTAAGATAAGACTGCATCATGGGTCAGCTTTGAGCCCTTATCTTTTTGCCTTGGTGATGGATGAGGTCAGAAGGGATATACAAGGAGATATCCCATGGTGCATGCTCTTTGCGGATGATGTGGTGCTAGTTGACGATAGTCAGACGGGGGTAAATAGGAAGTTAGAGTTATGAAGAGAAACCTTGGAATCGAAAGGGTTTAGGCTTAATAGAACTAAAACCAAGTACATGATGTGCGGTTTCAATACTACTAGGCGTGAGGAGGAGGAGATTAGCCTTGATGGGCAGGTGGTACCTTAGAAGGACACCTTTCATTATTTGGGGTCAATGCTGGAGAAGGATGAGGGTATTGATGAAGATGTGAACCATCGAATCAAAGCCGGATGGATATAGTGGCGCCAAGCTTTCTATGACAAGAGAGTGCCACAAAAGCTAAAAGGCAAGTTCTATAGGACGGCTGTTCGACCAGCAATGTTGTATGGCGCTGAGTGTTGACCAACTAAAAGGCGACATGTTCAATAGTTAGGTGTGGCGGAGATGCGTATGTTGAGATGAATGTGTGGCCACACGAGGAAGGATCGAGTCCGGAATGATGATATATGAGATAGAGTTGGGGTAGCACCAATTGAACATAAGCTTGTCCATCATCATCTGAGATGGTTTGGGCATATTTAGCGCAGACCCCCAGCGGCTCCAGTGCATAGTATTGTTGTTGTTGTCATTTTTAATTCAATTCTTCACAGAGTTTGCATGAAAAAATAGCAAAGAATCTTGGGAGCTTGAATGATAAGGAAATCTGAAGCTTCATATGTCCCATATATGATTTTCATGGAAAACATGATGAATGAACTGTAGTGGCAACATTCTGGCTTGGCATGTAAGAAGGTTTGATGCACCTCTCGTTGTCCAACAACCCTTTTGGTACGCATTCACACATACCATGACTAGAGAACGACAAATCAAATTTTGCCTTGAGATTAGTCTTCATGCATGTTCAGCCAATGTAGATCGCTTCATACAACGTTAAACAATCCCATCTTTCCTCAAAGAAAAATCCCATCCTTTTGTTTTTCATAAGCTCACTTACATGAATTCTTCCCAATAAAAGCTACCCCATTGAAGTAAATTCTTTCACTTGTCTCTCGTCCAAAGGTAACCCTATTTGGAACAACCCTTGTGATCGGTGCAGATAGCACACGAAAGATTTTGATCTGAGAGTAAGCTAGAGTGGCTGTGAATTGTCACAAAACAAGTTCTCAGGTTGCGAGACAACGTGAGAAGAAAATGTTGAACACCTTTATCTCCGTGAAGTTCAATAATTGAACGATGAGCATATCCTTCGTGGTTCAGTAATTAAACACGAAGACTTATTAGCTTCAGTCTTCTGAACTTTGCACACCCAAATATTATGGTTTTATGACCACCTAATAAATTGTTGGGTTGAAGCACACAAGAGATTGACCCATCTGGCCTTGGATTACTAGAAGTCGCAGAGGGGATTGATTAGATGACTCGCTTGAGAAAACTTTATTTGAAACCTTTCAAGATTTATGACATCACTTCAGCCCATCGCCAAGGCCAGCAGGCATTACTAAGCTCTATGCCAAATCAGCCATCCTCTCTCTTTCATGGCCTGCAGGTATTAATATGAGACCATTTAAGTTTAGAATTCGATTTTGCATTATCTGGAGATTAAGCAATATCTGGATTCACACCTGGACACTCCTTTGATGTGCATCCTTGTACGCATCATTGGCCAACTCGGAAAGTTTCGGAGGAATGAATAAAAAATTAGCAGAAAAAATAACTAAATGGAACTGTAATTTTAGGTGACAAAACAAAGAATGAATTGTAATAAAATCAGATAATAAGATATTGAGGCACCCAAAGGCATTTTTACCCATCCAACTAAGTTTGAATCTACAGTAAAACCTCCGAAGGAATCTATAATCTGGCTTAATAATATACTTAGATTCACATAAGATGACTTTAAGGATCAAATATAGTTCTAATTGTGCCCCATTAATAAGTACTAGAATTTTGCACTACAAGGGAAAGGCCTACTAATGGCGCATTAGTGTGGTGTGCCATTAGTGCCACGCCATTAGTATATTTTACTAATGGCGCACCATTGGTGCGCCATTAGTATCTGGGTATATACAACAGTGCGCCATTAGTATGCCTCTCAGGGGGGCCATGTATACCCAGGTGCTTTGGCATACTAATGACGCACAACAACAAGATGTGCCATTAGTAACTTCGGCATACTAATGGCGCCCTGTTTAATGATGCGCCATTAGTATCCTTTGGCATACTAATGGCGCACTGTGATGTGATGCGCTATTAGTATGAATATTAGGTTTTTTTTATTTTTTAATTTTCTGTTTTTTGCACAGATTACAAAATGTATAATTGGACAAAATATAGACAGCACACATCAACAACAGATTCATCGAATACAATAGAAGATTAGTCTGTGAATACAATTCATCATATTAGTCTTCGAATACAATTCATCATATTAGTGTCCGAATTGAAAATACCGAACAAAGATAGAACATTATATTACAAGTCTCGAGACCGCGAGTAGCGAGTTTGTCTTCACATTACAAGTCGATATCGATCATCTAAACTACCATCACATAGAAGAGAGCTACGGTCATCACGATGAGCATCATCACGATGAAACTCGTCTTCATCCGGTTCCTCCAGCGCTCCCTCCCCTCTCCCGCTAGATAGCGGGCGTATCTAGATTCGGCCTCGGCCCTAGTGGTGTACCCTTTGTAACTGTTACCGCTGAATCGGTGAACATGTCTCCGACACTCCTCCCATTTGTCGTAGACTCCGGAAACCTTACCCTTGTACACGACATACGACGACATCGCTATGCAGTAGCCAAATGAAACGTTAGTACCAATTCACAGACAATACATAAGCAATATATAAGTATGCAATAGAACGATCGGAAGAGAAAAGCAAGACATTAATAGCATCGATTACATCTAAGTTGAACGACTCTCGAAACCAAAGAGACATACTACAAGTTCATTAAAGTTTAATTACAACATGAGCCAATCGATGTTTCAGAACTAGACACAGCATCACTGCTTTCGACTCAACTCAAGGGACCGGAGCGTGGATGAAGCCGCCGTCTATCGTGGGAGTCATGAAATAACGGTCGTTGTCAGCCTGCATTTGTAGCATTGTTTCGATATCACTGTTGGACGGTTGATTTCTGAGGTAGAACTGTCCCGAGGTACGAAGGACATATTGATGGATGATTTCCGCAAACTCCGACTGGATGCGAAAGAATTCTTGTCTGATGTCCGCATCCTGGATTGCCGACCCGCTCGCGGCCCAATCTTTGAGTTTACTTGGTAGCAGAAGTTGATGATGGTCCCGTACGATCGCCCGCATGTGATGGATGGAGTAGTAGGCACCCTTCTGACCGCCAGGCGGCTGCTTGACGCAGCAGAACATCGTATTGTGGGAGAACACGTGCTTGCCGTACTTACGAATAGGCCTGGTGAAGGTGCCTCCAGATTTGACGTAGCCGGGGAGAACATCATCAAGAACCTTCTTGACATTTGTGTAGTCTACGTTCGACTGACGGTCCGGGTCGAAATCCGTGGCCATGGAATATTTGGGGCTTAGGAGGATGAGCGTGCAATGTGTGTCACTGCAGAAAACACGGAATGTTAAAATAAAAACGACCGAAATCTAAGAATTCATATGTTACGGGGCGGTTGAGGGGAGGACTTACTCGGGAAAGTAAGGCACGAGGAAGTTATCCTTATCTTCGTTTGCCAGAATGACGCCTTCGAGGTAAGAAGTCGCGACTTGCCGGTCCCCAGCGCTGCCCAAGATCTTGGCACACATGTAGAAGGGGTCGACTATCATGATGTCCGGGGTCTTGTCGCGAATGATCCGCATCTCCATACTCAGCGAAAATAGCCGAACGAAGGTGTAGTGCAGCGGATGAAGGTTCAACATAGCGTGGATGTCATCAAACCGCAGGACGATCGTACCCCCGATGGAGTTATCCACAAAGCCCTTTCCCTCTGGCACCTTGGCCGTGAAAACCGGGTATGCCACATCCTTCTCTCCGAGACGCCGCTTCTCCAAAGAAAGAACACTGTCATGCAGACTCCGCATAGCACCGGTTGCAGCATCGAGCATATTTCTCGGTAGCATCGGCCTACCCGCCACATGCACCCTCCTCGAGATATCCTCAGGTGAAGGTGGCCCGTCCTGAGCACGGATCGTACTCGGTGCCGGCTGGCCCGCACCCTTGTTAGTCTTTCCTTTGCGTGCCTTCTTCTTCTCCTGTAATGGGACCGAGTTCTGCTCACAGACCGCCTTCTTGAGTGTGTTGGGGCTGATAATATTTCGCACCTCGCCTATCTGAGGCTAGGTGAAGTCGGCAGCTGGAGGTGTCTCCTGAGAGCTGAACGGCAGACGACGCCTGTTGCAACTTGGCTTCTCCGCGGTACCAGCTAGATCGTGCACGTCTTTTGTTGGGTTGGGTTCTTGAGAAGGAGGCCCCATGAAGTCGCCACCGTACCCATGATCGGCAAAGTACTGATCGACGTTGGCAAATGTATCGTCGTCGTGGTCGTTCTGATCCTGTGCCATATGCATGTTTGGATCCAGTGGCATAGGGATGTCCGGCACCGTTGCGGCGGTCTTGCCATGGGGCCGACTTGGTGCCGGCACGACTGGCGGTGTTGTCTTTGGGGTGGTGTCCCCCGCCCCCAAACGAATCTGGCTCTTCGGCCAAAGCAGGGGCTAGCTCAGGCAGGCGCTGAGGGTCATCACGTCATCATCGTCAGCCCCGACGGGTCGAATCGGAGGTAACAACTCGTCGCAGCCTGGCAGCACCCGAACTAGTTGAACCCTAAACAAGTTGGGTGGCATCTGGGTACCGTGGAACAAGGGGTTGCCCGGTTGAACGATTTTGCCCTTGGCGACATCTACCAACTCGTTGTTCACGAAGTGCAGGAGAGTGCACGGAACGTCGGCGGCGCCCTGCGAAAACATGTAGGGCGTCAGGGATGCCCAGTCAAAGGCAAGGAGATGAAGTCCTCGGCCGAGAGAGGCTTAATTAGTTACCGTGATGATGGCGTCGAGCTCGGCTAATGTCGAGGCACCGCCAACGGCGGGCGTGCAGTTGACGGAGGGGCCGCTTGCTGCAGAGGTGCCGGCCGGCGTACACCTGGGTGCATTAAGCTCCCGTGCCGGCGTCGGAGACACCAATGCCGCCTCCGCCGGAGACACCAATGGGCCCGCCATCGCGTTCTGCGAGTTGCTGGCCGTGAAGCTAGGAATCGGGGGTGGCCCCTGTTGGCCGCCCGCAATCCACGCACTCAACCCCTCGATCAAGGTAGGCACAATGGCGGTGATCGTCGCTCTGAGTTGTTGTTGCACTTGCTCTTGGACAATCTCCGGAATCCGCGCCACCTGTGCCTTGAGTTCTTGAACCTCGCGCGCCTGGCTTTTCGAGCTGGTCTTTTTCTCCTTTCGCCCACCAGTGTTATAGTATGACGACCATTTTGTCGACAAGCCTTTGCCGGCCACACGACCAGCTGACGTCGGCTTACTGAGCTAATCCTTGTTCTTCATTACATTCAACGCCCTATTTAGAGTGGTGTCCCAAGGGTTGCTCTTAGTCGACCCCGCGCTACTGCTTTCAGTCGCCTGCGGAAGGAATGTGAACCATTTAGAAATTTGGCTTCATTAATTAGAATGCAACCATATGGAGCTAATTACGCGGGGGTGTATCGAAGGAAATATGCCCTAGAGGCAATAATAAAGTTATTATTTATTTCCTTATATCATGATAAATGTTTATTATTCATGCTAGAATTGTATTAACCGGAAACATAATACATGTGTGAATACATAGACCAACAGAGTGCCACTAGTATGCCTCTACTTGACTAGCTCGTTAATCAAAGATGGTTATGTTTCCTAACCATGAACAAAGAGTTGTTATTTGATTAACGAGGTCACATCATTAGTTGAATGATCTGATTGACATGACCCATTCCATTAGCTTAGCACCCGATCGTTTAGTATGTTGCTATTTCTTTTCTTCATGACTTATACATGTTCCTATGACTATGAGATTATGCAACTCCCGTTTGCCGGAGGAACACTTTGGGTACTACCAAACGTCACAACGTAACTGGGTGATTATAAAGGAGTACTACAGGTGGCTCCAAAGGTATATGTTGGGTTGGCGTATTTCGAGATTAGGATTTGTCACTCCGATTGTCGGAGAGGTATCTCTGGGCCGTCTCGGTAATGCACATCACTTAAGCCTTGCAAGCAGTGCAACTAATGAGTTAGTTGCGGGATGATGTATTACGGAACGAGTAAAGAGACTTGCCAGTAATGAGATTGAACTAGGTATCGGATACCGACGATCGAATCTCGTGCAAGTAACATATCGATGACAAAGGGAACAACGTATGTTGTTATGCGGTCTGACCGATAAAGATCTTCGTAGAATATGTAGGAGCCAATATGGGCATCCAGGTCCCGCTATTGGTTATTGACCGGAGACGTGTCTCAGTCATGTCTACAATGTTCTCGAACCGTAGGGTCTGCACGCTTAACGTTACGATGACAGTTATTATGAGTTTATGCATTTTGATGTACCGAAGGTTGTTCGGAGTACCGGATGAGATCACGGACATGACGAGGAGTCTCGAAATGGTCGAGACGTAAAGATTGATATATTGGAAGCCTATGTTTGGACATCGGAAGTATTCCGGGTGAAATCGGGATTTTACCGGATTACCGGGAGGGTTACCGAAACCCCCCGGGAGTCAAATGGGCCTACATGGGCCATTGTGGAAAGGTGAAAGGGGCTGCCAAGGAGGCCTGCGCGCCTCCCCCCCTCCCCTAGTCCTATTAGGACTAGGAGAGGTGGCCGGCCACCTCTCTCTCTTTCCCTCTCTCTTTTTCCCAAGGAGTCCTAGCTAGAATAGGATTGGGGGGGGGGGAGTCCTACTCCCGGTAGGAGTAGGACTCCTCCTGCGCCTCCCTCCTTTGGCCGGCCAGCCTCCCCCCTTTCATCCTTTATATACGGGGGCAGGGGACACCCCAAGACACACAAGTTGATCCTTGAGATCGTTCCTTAGCCGTGTGCGGTGCCCCCTGCCACCAAATTCCACCTCGATCATACCGTTGCAGTGCTTAGGCGAAGCCCTGCGTCGGTAGTACATTTAGATCGTCACCACGCCGTCGTGCTGACAGAACTCTTCCTCGACGCTTTGCTGGATCGGAGCCCGAGGAACGTCATCGAGCTGAACGCGTGCTAAGAACTCGGAGGTTCCGGAGTAACGGTGCTTGGATCGGTCGGACCGGGAAGAAAACGTACGACTACTTCCTCTACGTTGTGTCAACGCTTCCGTTGTGATCTACAAGGGTACGTAGATCAGACTCTCCCCTTCATTGCTATGCATCACCATGATCTTGCGTGTGCGTAGGAATTTTTTTGAAATTACTACGTTCCCCAACAGTGGCATCCGAGCCTAGGTTTTTTTTATGGTTTGATGTTATTTGCACGAGTAGAACACAAGTGAGTTGTGGGCGATATAAGTCATACTGCCTACCAGCATGTCATACTTTGGTTCGGCGGTATTGTTGGACGAGACGATCCGGACCAACCTTACGCGTACTCTTACGCGAGACCGGTTCCCTCGACGTGCTTTGCACATAGATGGCTTGCGGAAGACTGTCTCTCCAACTTTAGTTGAACCAAGTGTGGCTACGCCCGGTCCTTGAGAAGGTTAAAACGGAGTCTATTTGATGAACTATCGTTGTGGTTTTGATGCGTAGGTGAGATGAGTTCTTACTTAAGCCCGTAGCAGCCACGTAAAACTTGCAACAACAAAGTAGAGGACGTCTAACTTGTTTTTGCAGGGCATGTTGTGATGTGATATGGTCAAGGCATGATGCTGATTTTATTGTATGAGATGATCATGTTTTGTAACCAAGTTATCGGCAACTGGCAGGAGCCATATGGTTGTCGCTTTATTGTATGCAATGCAATCGCGATGTAATGCTTTACTTTATTACTAAGCGGTAGTGATAGTCGTGGAAGCATAAGATTGGCGAGACGACAACGATGCTACGATGGAGATCAAGGTGTCGCACCGGTGACAATGGTGATCATGACGGTGCTTCGGAGATGGAGATCACAAAGCACAAGATGATGATGGCCATATCATATCACTTATATTGATTGCATGTGATGTTTATCTTTTTATGCATCTTATCTTGCTTTGATTGACGGTAGCATTATAAGATGATCTCTCACTAAATTATCAAGAAGTGTTCTCCCAGAGTATGCACCGTTGCAAAAGTTCTTCGTGCTGAGACACCAAGTGATGATCGGGTGTGATAGGCTCTACGTTCAAATACAACGGGTGCAAAACAGTTGCACACGCGGAATACTCAGGTTATACTTGACGAGCCAAGCATATACAGATATGGCCTCGGAACACGGAGACCGAAAGGTCAAGCGTGAATCATATAGTAGATATGATCAACATAATGATGTTCACCATTGAAAACTACTCCATCTCACGTGATGATCGGTTATGGTTTAGTTGATTTGGATCACGTGATCACTTAGAGGATTAGAGGGATGTCTGTCTAAGTGGGAGTTCTTAAGTAAATTTGATTAACTGAACTTAAATTTATCATGAACTTAGTACTTGATAGTATCTTGCTTGTTTATGTTGATTGTAGATAGATGGCTCGTGCTGTTGTTCCGTTGAATTTTAATGCGTTCCTTGAGAAAGCAAAGTTGAAAGATGATGGTAGCAATTACACGGACTGGGTCCGTAACTTGAGGATTATCCTCATTGCTGCACAGAAGAATTACGTCCTGGAAGCACCGCTGAGTGCCAGGCCTGCTGCTAGAGCAACACCAGAAGTTATGAATGTCTGGCAGAGCAAAGCTGATGACTACTCAATAGTTCAGTGTGCCATGCTTTACGGCTTAGAACCGGGACTTCAACGATGTTTTGAACGTCATGGAGCATATGAGATGTTCCAGGAGTTGAAGTTAATATTTCAAGCAAATGCCCGGATTGAGAGATATGAAGTCTCCAATAAGTTCTATAGCTGCAAGATGGAGGAGAACAGTTCTGTCAGTGAGCATATACTCAAAATGTCTGGGTATAATAATCACTTGATTCAATTGGGAGTTACACTTCCGGATGATTGCGTCATTGACAGAATTCTCCAATCACTGCCACCAAGCTACAAGAGCTTTGTGATGAACTATAATATGCAAGGGATGAACAAGACTATTCCCGAGCTCTTCGCAATGCTGAAAGCTGCGGAGGTAGAAATAAAAAAGGAGCATCAAGTGTTGATGGTTAACAAAACCACTAGTTTTAAGAAAAAGGGCAAAGGGAAGAAGAAGGGGAACTTCAAGAAGAACAGCAAGCAAGTTGCTGATCAAGAGAAGAAACCCAAGTCTGGACCTAAGCCTGAAACTGAGTGCTTCTACTGCAAGCAGACTGGTCACTGGAAGCGGAACTGCCCCAAGTATTTGGCGGATAAGAAGGATGGCAAGGTGAACAAAGGTATATGTGATATACATGTTATTGATGTGTACCTTACTAATGCTCGCAGTAGCACCTGGGTATTTGATACTGGTTCTGTTGCTAATATTTGCAACTCGAAACAGGGACTACAGAATAAGCGGACACTAGCAAAGGACGAGGTGACGATGCGTGTGGGAAACGGTTCCAAATTCGATGTGATCGCGGTCGGCACGCTACCTCTACATCTACCTTCGGGATTAATATTAGACCTAAATAATTGTTATTTGGTGCCAGCGTTGAGCATGAACATTATATCTGGATCTTGTCTGATGCGAGACGTTTATTCATTTAAATCAGAGAATAATGGTTGTTCTATTTATATGAGTAATATCTTTTATGGTCATGCACCTTTGAAAAGTGGTCTATTTTTGATGAATCTCGATAGTAGTGATACACATATTCATAATGTTGAAGCCAAAAGATGCAGAGTTGATAATGATAGTGCAACTTATTTGTGGCACTGCCGTTTAGGTCATATCGGTGTAAAGCGCATGAAGAAACTCCATACTGATGGGCTTTTGGAACCACTTGATTATGAATCACTTGGTACTTGCGAACCGTGCCTCATGGGAAAGATGACTAAAACACCGTTCTCCGGTACTATGGAGAGAGCAACAGATTTGTTGGAAATCATACATACCGATGTATGTGGTCCGATGAATATTGAGGCTCGTGGCGGATATCGTTATTTTCTCACTTTCATAGATGATTTAAGCAGATATGGGTATATCTACTTAATGAAACACAAATCTGAAACGTTTGAAAAGTTCAAAGAATTTCAGAGTGAAGTTGAAAATCATCGTAACAAGAAAATAAGGTTTCTATGATCTGATCGTGGCGGAGAATATTTGAGTTACGAGTTTGGTGTACATTTGAAAAATTGTGGAATAGTTTCGCAACTCACGCCACCCGGAACACCACAACGTAATGGTGTGTCCGAACGTCGTAATCGTACTTTACTAGCTATGGTGCGATCTATGATGTCTCTTACTGATTTACCGCTATCGTTTTGGGGTTATGCTTTAGAGACGGCCGCATTCACGTTAAATAGGGCACCATCAAAATCCGTTGAGACGACGCCTTATGAACTGTGGTTTGGCAAGAAACCAAAGTTGTCGTTTCTTAAAGTTTGGGGCTGCGATGCTTATGTGAAAAAGCTTCAACCTGATAAGCTCGAACCCAAATCGTAGAAATGTGTCTTCATAGGATATCCAAAGGAAACTATTGGATACACCTTCTATCACAGATCCGAAGGCAAGACTTTTGTTGCTAAATTCGGAAACTTTCTTGAGAAGGAGTTTCTCTCAAAAGAAGTGAGTGGGAGGAAAGTAGAACTTGACGAGGTAACTGTACCTACTCCGTTATTGGGAAATAGTACATCACAAAAAACTGTTTCTGTGAGACCTACACCAATAAGAGAGGAAGTTAATGATGATGATCATGAAACTTTAGATCAAGATACTACTGGACCTCGTAGATCAACCAGAGTAAGATCCGCACCAGAGTGGTACGGTAATCCTGTTCTGGAGGTCATGCTACTAGATCATGATGAACCTACGAACTATGAAGAAGCGATGGTGAGCCCAGATTCCGCAAAGTGGCTTGAAGCCATGAAATCTGAGATGGGATCCATGTATGAGAACAAAGTATGGACTTTGGTTGACTTGCCCGATGATCGGCAAGCAATTGAGAATAAATGGATCTTTAAGAAGAAGACTGACGTTGATGGTAATGTTACTGTCTACAAAGCTCGACTTGTCGCAAAAGGTTTTCGACAAGTTCAAGGAGTTGACTACGATGAGACTTTCTCACCCGTAGCGATGCTTAAGTCTGTCAGAATCATGTTAGCAATTGCCGCATTTTATGATTATGAAATTTGGCAAATGGATGTAAAAACTGCATTCCTGAATGGATTTCTGGAAGAAGAGTTGTATATGATGCAACCGGAAGGTTTTGTCAATCCAAAGGGAGCTAACAAAGTGTGTAAACTCCAGCAATCCATTTATGGACTGGTGCAAGCATCTCGGAGTTGGAATAAACGCTTTGATAGTGTGATCAAAGCATTTGGCTTTATACAGACTTTTGGAGAAGCCCGTATTTACAAAAAAGTGAGTGGGAGCTCTGTAGCATTTCTGATATTATATGTGGATGACATATTACTGATTGGAAATGATATAGAATTTCTGGATAGCATAAAGGGATATTTGAATAAAAGTTTTTCAATGAAAGACCTCGGTGAAGCTGCTTACATATTAGGCATAAATATCTATAGAGATAGATCAAGACGCTTAATTGGACTTTCACAAAGCACATACCTTGACAAGATTTTGAAGAAGTTCAAAATGGATCAAGCAAAGAAAGGGTTCTTGCCTGTGTTACAAGGTGTAAAGTTGAGTCAGACTCAATGCCCGACCACTGTAGAAGATAGAGAGAAAATGAAAGATGTTCCCTATGCTTCAGCCATAGGATCTATCATGTATGCAATGCTGTGTACCAGACCTGATGTGTGCCTTGCTATAAGTATAGCAGGGAGGTACCAAAGTAATCCAGGAGTGGATCACTGGACAGCGGTCAAAAACATCCTGAAATACCTGAAAAGGACTAAGGATATGTTTCTCGTATATGGAGGTGACAAAGAGCTCACCGTAAGAGGTTACGTTGATGCAAGCTTTGACACTGATCCGGACGATTCTAAATCGCAAACCGGATACGTGTTTACTTTAAACGGTGGAGCTATCAGTTGGTGCAGTTCTAAACAAAGCGTCGTAGCGGGATCTACATGTGAAGCGGAATACATAGCTGCTTCGGAAGCAGCGAACGAAGGAGTCTGGATGAAGGAGTTCATATCCTATCTAGGTGTCATACCTAGTGCATCGGGTCCAATGAAAATCTTTTGTGACAATACTGGTGCAATTGCTTTGGCAAAGGAATCCAGATTTCACAAAAGGACCAAACACATCAAGAGACGCTTCAATTCCATCCGGGATCTAGTCCAGGTGGGAGACACAGAGATTTGCAAGATACATACGGATCTGAATGTTGCAGACTCGTTGACTAAGCCTCTTCCACGAGCAAAACATGATCAGCACCAAGGCTCCATGGGTGTTAGAATCATTACTGTGTAATCTAGATTATTGACTCTAGTGCAAGTGGGAGACTGAAGGAAATATGCCCTGGAGGCAATAATAAAGTTATTATTTATTTCCTTATATCATGATAAATGTTTATTATTCATGCTAGAATTGTATTAACCAGAAACATAATACATGTGTGAATACATAGACCAACAGAGTGTCACTAGTATGCCTCTACTTGACTAGCTCGTTAATCAAAGATGGTTATGTTTCCTAACCATGAACAAAGAGTTGTTATTTGATTAACGAGGTCACATCATTAGTTGAATGATCTGATTGACATGACCCATTCCATTAGCTTAGCACCCGATCGTTTAGTATGTTGCTATTGCTTTTCTTCATGACTTATACATGTTCCTATGACTATGAGATTATGCAACTCCCGTTTGCCAGAGGAACACTTTGGGTACTACCAAACGTCACAACGTAACTGGGTGATTATAAAGGAGTACTACAGGTGGCTCCAAAGGTAGATGTTGGGTTGACGTATTTCGAGATTAGGATTTGTCACTCCGATTGTCGGAGAGGTATCTCTGGGCCCTCTCGGTAATGCACATCACTTAAGCCTTGCAAGCAGTGCAACTAATGAGTTAGTTGCGGGATGATGTATTACGGAACGAGTAAAGAGACTTGCCAGTAACGAGATTGAACTAGGTATCGGATACCGACGATCGAATCTCGGGCAAGTAACATACCGATGACAAAGGGAACAATGTATGTTGTTATGCGGTCTGACCGATAAAGATCTTCGTAGAATATGTAGGAGCCAATATGGGCATCCATGTCCCGCTATTGGTTATTGACCGGAGACGTGTCTCGGTCATGTCTACAATGTTCTCGAACCGTAGGGTCCGCACGCTTAACGTTACGATGACAGTTATTATGAGTTTATGCATTTTGATGTACCGAAGGTTGTTCGGAGTCCCGGATGAGATCACGGACATGACGAGGAGTCTCGAAATGGTCGAGATGTAAAGATTGATATATTGGAAGCCTATGTTTGGACATCGGAAGTGTTCCGGGTGAAATCGGGATTTTACCGGATTACCGGGAGGGTTACCGGAACCCCCCGGGAGCCAAATGGGCCTACATGGGCCATTGTGGAAAGGTGAAAGGGGCTGCCAAGGAGGGCTGCGTGCCTCCCCCCTCCCCTAGTCCTATTAGGACTAGGAGAGGTGGCCGGCCACCTCTCTCTCTTTCCCTCTCTCTTTTTCCCAAGGAGTCCTAGTTGGAATAGGATTGGGGGGGGGAGTCCTACTCCCGGTAGGAGTAGGACTCCTCCTGCGCCTCCCTCCTTTGGCCGGCCAGCCTCCCCCCTTTAATCCTTTATATACGGGGGCAGGGGACACCCCAAGACACACAAGTTGATCCTTGAGATCATTCCTTAGCCGTGTGCGGTGCCCCCTGCCACCAAATTCCACCTCGATCATACCGTTGCAGTGCTTAGGCGAAGCCCTGCGTCGGTAGTACATTAAGATCGTCACCACGCCGTCGTGCTGACAGAACTCTTCCTCGACGCTTTGCTGGATCGGAGCCCGAGGAACGTCATCGAGCTGAACGTGTGCTAAGAACTCGGAGGTGCCGGAGTAACGGTGCTTGGATCGGTCGGACCGGGAAGAAAACGTACGACTACTTCCTCTACGTTGTGTCAACGCTTCCGTTGTGATCTACAAGGGTACGTAGATCAGACTCTCCCCTTCATTGCTATGCATCACCATGATCTTGCGTGTGCGTAGTAAATTTTTTGAAATTACTACGTTCCCCAACATGTATTCCTTACCAGAACAAGCTCAAGCTCCCTGGTCTTCGGATCCGTGGTAAGCTCCTTTGTTTTCGGGTCCTTCTTGTACCGGGCCCTGACAAAGTTCCTGGTCTGCTTGTCACCGTATTTATCGAAGAGGGGCGGTAGGCCTTGCTCGGCACGGTCCGCCTCCTCCTTGTCCCATATAGGCTCCGCCACTCTGTAACCGCCGGGACCGAGTGTGTGTTCCCCTAAGGTCAGCTCCCGCATTTCTTTCCCCCACTTACTTGATTCGGAGTTTTCGGTGCTCGAGCAATTGATCTTGAAGTCGTTGTAGTCATCTTCGGTGATCGAAGGATTTTTATCCTTGATCTTCTCATAACTCTCACCTTTCTCGATCATTCTCTTCACATTGCTTTTCCAAGTAGATAGGGCCTTGCTCATCTTCGTGAGGGCAGCATTGTTCACTTTATTCCCTTTGAGGCTTGTGTTTTCAAATCCTGCGGGGAACTTGTATCGTTCGTGCAGCTTCGTGAAAAGGAGGTTGCGCAAATTCCCTCGGTCAGGATGCCTCAGTTTCTCGGTGTTGATCGAGACGGTGCTCCGGAGAATGCACCCGAGCTGAAGCGAGTACCCCTTGACTATTCGTTCGGGCGCTGTTGGATTCCCGTCGGAGCCCACTTCAGTAACTTCCTCCTTGAGGGTGCGGAGCACGGTCGGGCGCCGGTCCTTCCGTTGCCTCTTTGGTTGGCTGCCATCTGTGCGTGCACCGCCATCATCAGTGGTGGCTTCCTCGGCGGCACCATCAGTGGTGGCATCAGTGGGGTCATCCTCGGCGGTACCATCAGTGGTCTCAGGATCGGTGGGGAAGGCGGCGTCCTCATACAAGTGAGGTTGTTCCTCCATCTCCTGGGACAGCTCCCAGAATGCCTTGCCGCCCGAACCCCCGGCCTCATCGTTGTTGGCCATGTTTCTCTCTAAATAGGAACAAAGTTTGGTCAAAAAGTTGGTTATTGTCAAGGAACAAGATCATGGTCTCATCATTTAGGGTTTGTCGACACCGAGGCATCCTAAAAGCTAAGCTTTTATCATTGAGGGTTTTTCGACGCCGAGGCACCCTAAAAGCCTAAGCTTTCATCATTTCGGTTTTTATCGACACCGAGGCACCCTAAAAGCCATGCATTAGTCACAAGTACGCCGGGGCACTTGATCCTACTTAATTAACTACTAAGATACCCCGGCCCATGCATTAGTCACAAATACCCCATATGTCCTATTTTTAGCAAAGTCATGCTAAAATTCACGGAAAATTTCAGCATGACCTTCGCTGAAAATAGGACATACGGAGTACCCGAATTTGCCGGAACGGAAGTTAATCGACATTCCAGCAAACTCAAGGGCCTCTCGGGTGGTCAAGGCAAAAAAGGCCTCCATCACAACATGGAAAATGCATTGGCATGTGAAGAGGTGAAACAATATATGCATCTCCAAGCAGTATCATTCAACATTTTGGACAAACCACTACAAGCAAGATGAGACACTGAAAACAATTGCTACCAATGAATCTACACTTCTATAAGAAAATAAATCAGAAACTTAGTCTGTCATCATTAGGCAGCCACCATTAGTTATTCCATTATGTTAAAGCAGAAATAGAAAAATAGACTGAAAACACTAAAATCAGAAACTTAGTGCATGATACAGATGCAAAGTAGGTTCAAAGACAAATGAAGACCATATGGTAAGTACAGCAAGCGAAATAGGATCACCAACTAATAGCTGAATGAAAGGCATATATATGACAGGCATATTTTCCGGCTACAAAGTGTTGTGGCAAATATGCCAGGCACCACAATGTGATCACACAAACAAAATAGCCTCAAACCAGTTATTCTCGCATGATAATATGAAAATGCATATGGCACTACCAAATTATACTATCCATATTTCGGTATAATGTCATTATTCCATACAGCAGGCAGCACTGTCACCACAAATCAGTTATTCTAGCATAATATAAATACGCAGAACAGAAGCAACAATTTACATTTCTGCATACGGCGTTGCTAATTTTTTTTCTATCCATGTTTCAATTTGATGCCATCACTCCATTCAGCAAGCAGCATTGTAACAAAAAGAAATTCTAGGCGCAGATTTCTTCAGAATGAAATTAAGTTAGTGAAACTGTCACACATTTCTTCACAATGAACAGATTTATACTATCTATCAGCAAGTAAATTATGCCATTTGAACAGATTTATACTATTTGAATGCCAAGTACATGACTGAATCTGAATGTAACTGAATCTGCAGGGTTTAGATCCATCTACTAGCTAGGGGATCTAATAAATTTTGTCACTTGAACAGATTTACATTTGAATGCTTAGTACATGACTGAATCAGAATGTGCACTGTAGGGATTAGATCTATCTGCTGCCACTCTTCGTTGAAATCCTCCTACCGGCAGGAAGATCCAGCTTGCGAGGGGGAGAGGGGGAGAGGAGGAGGGGGAGCTCACGGGGGCGGTGGTGTGGACGGGGCGACGAGGTGGGGCGACGAGGTCCGGGTGGTGGTGGTGGTGGTGTGACGAGGTCCGGGAGGCGACGAGGTCCGGGTGGTGGTGGTGCTCCGGTGATGGTGGTGTGGACGGGGCGGCGTCCGGGCCACCGGCGACGAGGGCGGCGGGGCGATGGCGTCCAACGAGGTGAGGCGACGGGGAGAGTGGCGCCGGGGAGACGAGGACGACGGGGCGGCGGCGTCGGGAGAGGAGAGGGCGGCGTCGCGGCGTCGGGGCGTCGGGGCGGAGATGAGGACGACGGGGCAGCGTCGCGGCGTCGGGGCGGCGTCGAGGCGGCAGGGCAGCGGCGTCGGGAGAGGAGAGGGGAAGGGGATCGAGGGCGAGGGCGAGGGAGAGAGAGGGGGTAGGTTTGGGCCGGGGAGGAAATATGGATGGGGGCGGCACAATACTAATGGCACACCACACCTCGGTGCGCCATAAGTACATCCATACTAATGTGGCACCTCACCATGGTGCGCCATTAGTATTTTTTTTGATTTCTGCTCGAGCCAACAGGTTATCTTCCACCTGACCTGATCCACACCAAGTTCCCTCTACTAGCTTGACTGGTCAGTAGCCAGTTCTCACACCAGGAGGTCCTGGGTTCGATTCCCAGGCTCCACAATTTTTTTATACATTTAAAATGATGTTTGGTACTTATTTGTGTTTAAATATGTTCAAACTTGTTTAAATCATAACAGTAATATTTTTTATAAGACAGTAATAATTTTTTAAAAAATATCATCAAAGAGTAATGCCGGTGGAGCGGGGCAGGGTGCACGGGGTGCGGGGGGTCGGCGGCGGCGGTTGAGTAGGGGAGGGGTGCGGGGGGTCGGCGGCGGCGGTTGAGTAGGGGAATCGAGGGTGCGGGGGGTCGTCGGCGGCGGCCGGTGGACCGGGGGGTGCTCGGCGGCGAGGGGGACCGGATCTGGCGAGGTGGGATAGCGATCGAGATGGAGGGGGGTCGAGATCGAGTGTCCATGAAATTTAAAAATATTCATGATAGTTCAAAAAGTGCCCATGAAATACAATCGAGAAATGAAGGCTACGATTTAAATACAATCGATCTTAGCTAGCTATCTGTTCACAATCTTCTTGCCCTTCTTTTTCGCAAATGGAGTTCTTCTGTGGAACGGACGTCCTTTAGGTAGGGTGGTCCTGCTTCTTCTTGTGGTGTATGCTGCTACTTCATCGTCGTCATGTTCGATCCTCGGGTCACCGTACTTGTCGAAGTCTTGCTCATTGGCTACTCCATCCATTCCGATGATCTTCCTTTTGCCTCTCCACACGACAACACGACTGGGCTTTGACGGGTCGGTAATAAAGAAGCATTGGTCCACTTGGGAAGCCAGTACCCATGGCTCATTTTTCGCGGTGACGTTTGCGCCCGCGGTCTTGGATTTGGCTTCGGGTATAACCATGGTGGTGAAATACCGGTCTTCTTTTAGGATGCTCTTGGCCCATCTGACATGGAACATCGGGACCTTCTCTCCAGCATAGCTCAGCTCCCAGATCTCCTCGATCCTTCCGTAGTATCTGTCCTTGTCGTTACCGGTGTAGGATTCCATCGTTACCCCAAAGTTCTGATAACCATCGCTCTTCATGTCCTTGGCCTCGGTGTAGAATGTGCAGCCGTTGATATCGTACGCCTCATAGGTCATCAGGTTGTGCTCGGCGCCCAGTGACAAGGCGAATATGAGTTGTTCTTCCGCGGAAGAATCCTCATGTAAAGGGTACGACAGAAGCTTCTGCTTGAACCAACGCGTGAAACATGAGTTGTGCTCTTTGAGTATATCTCCGTCCGTCCTCTGTTAGCCTCGGTCATTGTACGTCTTCTTAATAAAGGTTTTGTGCTCTACCACCCAAGGATCGACCACGTCTATGTGTTGTAGCGCGACTAGGTTTGCTCTTTCAAAGTCGGCGAGTCGACCCTCGAAGTCGACATGCATTTCGCGGCGACCCTCACGGTGACCCCATCCAGCGAGCCTGCCGAGGTGCCTGTTGACGGGCAGACCAACGGGGTTCTCGATGCCTAGATAATTCGTGCAGTAGGAGATGCACTCTTCGGTCAGAAAGCTCCTGGCTATGCTTCCCTCTGGACGTGACATGTTGCGAACGTATCCTTTGATGACACCATTCATCCTTTCGAACGGCATCATGCTGTGCAGGAACGTCGGCCCAAGTTGGATGATATCGTCCACGATATGGACCAGCAGATGCACCATAACGTCGAAGAATGCGGGCGGGAAGTACATCTCAAGCTCGCATAGTATCATCACGATCTCTTCCTGTAGCCTTCTGAGTTGCCTCACGCCAACAGACTTCCGAGAGATGACGTCGAAAAAGTTGCATAGGCCAAATAGGGTTTCACGGACGTGCGCGCCCATGATCCCACGGATTGCAACTGGAAGTATCTGCGTCATCAGCATGTGACAGTCGTGAGACTTCATCCCGCTGAACTTCAGCTTCGCTGGGTCTAGGTATCTGCTTATCTTCCCCGCGTAACCGTAAGGAAGTTTTACTCCTACGAGGCAGGTGAAAAACTGCTCGATCTCCTCCTGACTTAGAGTGAAGCACGCGGGAGGGTAGTCATTTCCGGTCTTCTTGGCCTTTTTGCCTTTGCGACGACTTTCCGTGTCCTGCTTCGCCTCATCATCATCATCATCATCATCATCATCATGATCATCATATATAGCGTGAAGCTCCTGCCTGATGCCCATTGATTTCAAGTCTGCCCTTGCTTTCGGCCCATCTTTGGTCCTCTCTGGCATGTTGAGCAGGGTACCAAGCAGACTCTCGCACACGTTCTTCATGATATGCATTACGTCAAGGCTGTGAGGCACACGGTGGATTTTCCAGTACGGCAAGTCCCAGAAAACAGACCTCGTTTTCCATACCTTCAGCAGCGGCTCTGGCGCCTTTCGCTTCTTTCTCGGCTCTGGCGCCTTTTGCTTCTTTCCCGGCAGTGGGCAGTCTTTCCAATTTTTCAACAGCTCATCTATTTCCTCGCCGCTCCTCGTACGCGGGCGTCCTCGGGGTTCGGTTTCACCATCGAACAGATCCTTGCGTTTTCTTCACAGGTCATCATCGCGAAGCCACCTTCGATGTCCCATGAACACGGTTTTCGAAGACCCGGGATCTCTATCTAGCTGGCGATACGTTGTGTCATCCATGCACCTGACGCATCCAGAAAATCCGTGGACCACCTGCCCCGCGACATATCCGTAACCGAGATAGTCGTGCACCGTCATGAGCAGCGCGACTCTCATAGGGAAATATTATTTCTCTGCGGCGTCCCACGTATTGGCTGGCGTTTTCCACAGCGTGTCAAGCTCCTCTTTCAGCAGCCCCAGATACAGATTGATGTCGTTCCCTGGTTGTTTCGGTCCTTCAATTAGCATACTCATGTGAATGTACTTCCTCTTCATGCACAACCAGGGGGGAAGGTTGTACATCCACACAAACACAGGCCAGGTGCTATGTGTGCTTCTCTGGCTGCCAAACGGATTGACTCCATCGGTGCTCGCGCCCAGCATGATGTTCCTTGGATCGTTCCCAAATTCTGGGTATTCGAAGTTCAACGCTTGCCACTGGCTCGCATCCTTAGGGTGACTCAGCATCTTGTGTTTTTTATCTATCTCCGGATCATTTGCGTCATCTTCTCGCTTCTTCTCCTCCCTATCCGCGTGCCAACGCAGGAGCTTTGCTACCTTAGGGTCCGCGAAATACCGGTGCAGACAAGGAGTGATCGGAAAGTACCACAACACTTTTCGAGGAGCTTTCTTCCTCTTCTTGTATCGAGTGACGCCGCACCCGGACATATGGTAGACTACGCGTGCTCGTCCCGATAAATGATGCAATTGTTCATGCACACATGGTATTTCACGTGCGGTAAATCCAGAGGACACACGATTTTCTTCGCCTCCTCCAAACTGGTCGGGCACTTGTTCCCCTTGGGAAGACGTTCGTGCCAGAATGACATGTTCTCGTCGAAGCATGCGGCGGTCATTTTGTGTTTTACCTTCATCTCCAGAGCCATGAGCGTTACTTTCAGGCGGGTATCCTCGGGCCTGCATCCTTCATACAATGGAGTAACCGCGTCTAACTCAAGTTGATCCATCTTGGCTTTCTCTCGGGCGGCAGCTCTTGCGTTATCCGTCTGCTTGAGAAGCAGCTCTTGAATATGAGGGTCCTGCACCCAGCCCATCGATGGTCCAGCGTCGTCTGCTCCGCCGGCATCATCATCTTCATGATCATGCCCGTCGTCTGCTCCGGCATCTTCCTCATCATCATGTCCTGCATCTTCTACATGATGATTGTGTACAGCATCACCGTCGTGATCATCTCCTGGGGATTCTTCGTCTTCTCGCCCGCCCGAGCCGCGGTGGTTGTCTTGCTGCCCTTCCTCATTTCTTGCCCGGCCCCCATGGGCGACTTCGTAGTCATCTTCATCACCTTGCCACTGATAGTCATCCATTAAACCACGCAAGAGCAGGTGATCCCGCACCTGCCCGGAATCCGGGTCCGCAATAAGGCTCTTCAGCTTGCATCTTCGACACGGACATCTTATCTCCGTCTCGTTCTTTTGAAGCATCTCGGCCTTCGCGGACCTCAAAAACCTATTCACGATGCCTTCGGTCATCGTGCGGACCATGGTCGCCTGCGGGGTAGAGCAAAGCGATATTTTAGAACCAAGAAAATTTTTGGCATGACTTTCCCTAAAAATAGGACCAAAAAGAATGCTTAATGCCAAAATTCTCGCCGAAACGGAAATGAATCAACATTTCGGCAAAATATTGGCAACTATCGCATTTCAAATACTGGTACACCTCCAGACACAAACACATATGCAACACCACGAACATACATAGATCTAGCTAGGCCATAAAAAGTGCATGTGCACATTTTTGTAGGGAGAACAACGTAAATATAGCTTTCCCCCTTACTTACCTATCAAAACAAGGTAATTGAACCACTTAATTTGAATGAATCTATGGTGGAAATGAGGTGAAAAAGAGGAGGCACCCGAGACAAGGAGGAGGTGGAGAGAATGAAGTGGGGAGAAAGTGAGTGTGGGTAGGAGAGGCTGTCCAAAATATCTTGTTGCTGCCCACTTACTAATGGCGCACCAACTCTAAATGCGCCATTAGTAATCCAGGTTACTAATGGCGCATTAGTAGTTTTGCAAAAGAAAATACTAATGGCGTATTGTTCCACAGTGCGCCATTACTACTAGTAATGGCGCACGGTGGAACAGTGCGCCATTAGTAGTTTTGCAAAAAAAAGAATAAAAAATATAATAAAAAAACAACATTAGTGGCGCACTTTCCGACAGGTGCGCCATTACTAGTTACAACTAGTAATGGCGCACTGTGTCTGGATGCGCCATTAGTATGTTTGGACAGGCGCACTAGTTCAAAAAAAAATTTGATACTAATGACGCACCCTGGGCCAGATGCGCCATTAGTAGTTTCAACTCTAATGACGTATCAGAAGGTGGTGCGCCATTAGTACTAATGGCGCACCGCTTGTCTAGTGCGCCATTAGTGTCAATCTCATCTATAGCCTTTTTTCTAGTAGTGTTGTGTGTTCCTTTATCTTCTCCCTTGTCAACTGTCAACTGAAATCCTTTATTAATACATAACATCAGTGTCCTCTTACATGGACAAGTTGTGTGTCTCATGAATTTAGAATTTTTACTTCCATTCGTATAATGTTTCATTCTTCAAACAGATGGATATTATTCACTGGTCATCTTATATTAGGATATGAGTGACTACCAATTGGTTTTGTTTAAGTACGTGAACGTAAAGGTGTTCAGTCGATAGAAATATGGCCATTGAAAATAGTCTTACATCATTAGATAGCATGCGTAATGAATAAAGTAAATTAAAATAGCAAACAAATTACAAGAAAAGGAATGCGAACTTTTGGGGCATAGGTAGCATAGCTATCCACACGAATGATTATTGTTCGTGCAGTGCAGGTAGTTTCTCTGTTCATATCGGAGATCACACCGACGAGGATCCGCGGTGGGCTCAACATCCTGTTATAGATCAACATCACCACTGGCATCTTGATCGCCAACCTCGTCAACCACGGCACCAACAAGTAGGAACACTCCCCCAATTCGCATGCCCTCGCTTGATATGTTTGCAGTTCGCAGGCCTCTGCCTAGCTGGCAATGACTTGATCCGAAATTGAGCCGCACACAGGACCAATCCTTGGGGCTAGAGGCTTTCATTGTCCCTTGCCGGCATCCCGGGAATGCTGCTCACCATCAGGGCACTCTTCCCGGTGGACACGTCCCATAGCCTCATTGAGCGGAGCTGCCTCGAGGAGGGCAGGGCTGTGCTCAAGAAGATCTATGGCACCAACAATGTGGAGCCCGAGTTCAACGAGAGGTTGCAGGCAAGCCATACCACCCAGGAGGTCAAGCATCCCTTTCGCAATCTCCACCACCGTAACCGCCCTTATTTCATCATCATAGTCCTCCTGCATGTACTTGTACACTATTGTTTATCAGTGTTCTTTTAGATTTTTTTTATAAGGAGGATAGCCTCTGACCTCTGCATCAGAGTGATGCATGCAACCTATTTATTGAATTAAAGTAAGGAAACAAGAACTCAGGTCCAGTACTGGTTCACAAATAGAGCCCAGAAATAACAAAAAATTATAAAAAGATGCCACAACCGGTGAAAAATAGGCTACGATGACTAAACACCTAGCCTATTATTAGCTTGCCATCCAAATCAGTTGAAGATAACCCGTACTACCGTCTCCCACTGGTTGCACCCAGTAACCAAAGGCTCCCTAGAGCCCGAATGAGTGAGTAACGACCATGTACGAATCCAAGCAGTGGTTCTGAAGATAACCAGCAAAAAGTTGTTAAAACTTTTCGGGTTAAAGATCATATCATTTCTGCAGTTCCATATAGTCCAAAATAGTGCACATATCCCTATCCAAATATGCCCCGCAATATTTAAATCCACTCCATGTAGCCACATCTCAAATAACGTGTTGATGCTAATAGGAGGATGCACGTTGAAGGCTATATGAAGAGTACACCAAAGAATTTTTGCTAATGGACAATCTAGAAAGAGGTGTTGAATCGTCTCATCATGGTCACAAAAACAACATCGGGAACCGCCGACCCATCTTGGCTTTACCAAGTTATATTTTGTTAATATCACTCCCTTATGCACAAACCACATGAAGATTTTAATTCTAAGTGGTACTTTAATCTTCCAGATGTGGAGAGACCTCAGGATTTGCACAAGATCAATTAGGTTCAAGTACATAGATTTCACCGAGAAACTACCGTCCCTAGATTGTTTCCAATGAATGGTATCTGGTTGGTTCAAAAGCTGAACAGCCATCAACCTACGGAGCAAATGCAGCCAAGAGTTCCATTGCTCCCCCACCAGAGACCTCCTAAATTGGATATTAAGGGGACCGATTATAATATTGTAGCAACATAGGCTTCCTTGCATTGTACAATATTATACAAAGTGGGATATTGAATGGCTAAGGGCGTGTCTCCTAACCATGCATCTTCTCAGAATCTAGTCGTGTTACCATTGCCAATAATGAATTTCACCCTATGAAAAAAGGTTTCTTTCATCCTCATTAACCCCTTCTGAAATGGCGAATCATTAGGTCTAGCGGTAACCTGGGCCAAAGTCTTGGAATGTAGGTACTTATTATGCATTATTTGTACCCAAGTTCTCTCAGTCTCAATAGATAATCTAAATATCCATTGGCTTAAGAGACACTTATTTTTAACTTCTAAGTTCTCTATCCCTAACCCACCTTGGTCCTTGCGCCTACAAATGATATCACATGTGGCCAATCTGTATTTCTTCTTAACCTTATCAGATTGCCAGAAGAAGCAAGATCGGTAGAAATCTAATATTTTCCGTACCCCTACCGGTAGTTCAAAGAAGGATATAAGGATCATCGGCAAACTAGTAACAACTGAGTTTATCAACACTAGCCGACATCCATAAGACATACACTTTCCTTTAAGCAACTGAACGGTTGGAACCCCATTTCACAACTGACCAATTGTCTGTAAGCATCCTATTCCTGTTTGGATCTCCCAAAGTGAAACAACTCATTTTTATTGACATTGATTTTAAGTTCCAAGAATTGTTCGAACAAGCAAAGTACCAGCTTCATATTTCGAGCCTTTGCGAAATCATGTTCCATGAAAAGAATCGTTTTCTGGCCTCTGCATGTAGCACACAGCCTGCATCTTATTGGTACAACTTTGTGGCCATATGGCGCACATATGAGGGAACACAAATAAATTAAGTCGAGAAGAACAAAGTTTGTTTAAGGCCTATTTGTTTGGGCTGGAGCTTTTGAGCTTTTGAAAAAGCTCTGGCTGTTAGCTAGTAGAAAAGCTGACTGATGAAATTTAGTTGTTGGCTTTTGTAATGTATCTTTAGCTTCTCTGCGCATCAAAAGACAGAAAAAGCAGCTCTAAGTAAGCTTTTCAGCTTTCAGTCCATTTCTCCGTAAGCTTGCTTTTCAACATCGACTGAAACAAACAAAAATTCCAAACGAATGATGACAAGGAAAAATGTATCAATAAATAGTACACATACCTCCAAGTTATAATCATTCCTTGGATATTTAGGTGGACATATAATGATGCTTAGGACAGTACACAGTTGTACATATAATGATGACAAGTGACACTGTTGTACACACATGGTACAATTTAGCTATGCTTTCATGGCCACAATAGACGAGTCTTGTAGTGTTTGGACTTTAAATATGATTTGTAGTCGACTGATGGTGCTTATTTCTTAACAAAGACAAGGTTTCCATATGATAAATAGTGGCAGATGGGACCATCTCCCGGGAAGGTTTTGAGAAGGCGGAAAGCAGGATGCACCGGGTCCCAATTCTGTGTGTCTAGATGACATACACACATCATTCTAGTGATCCCAGTGCTACGACCCGCACCACCAGCTGCTATTTCTTTGGGGTTGTGCATCTATCGTATAAATGTGGGTCGGGCCGTTGGAATGGCTCCTAAAAAGCACGTAGGGGTAAGGTTCAAGGGGGCATGCAACATAGTTATCAGACTCACCGATGGGAATGATGGCCCTGAACAGATAATTTCCGAGGGGGGACGCCAGCCACTGGGAGATTCACAATTCCATAAGCTTTTCTTCATCTTGGTTGCCTCCACTATCTCATTCTCCTTCAAGAACACAGTCGACACTATCAAACTATTAGTGCACTTGTTTGGCTGTAGCTTTATGTAAACATTGTACCCAAGGGTGGCCATACAAGGTTGGCCTGAAGAATACTACTGGAAACGATGCTCCCTGGTTCAACCATGCCATCAATTTTGAGGGCGTTCGCGCAAAAAGGTTTCCTGCGCTATAGCAACAATAAGGCTTGCCAAGACACTCATGCACCTAAGGACTTTCATGGTTTGAGATTTTGTAAGCACATATGATCGAAATATTATTCTGCTCCCGTGTTTTATAGTACTCATAATGTCTTACATGCCTTCACTCAATCGCCCCAACAGTAGCATGCATTGTGCACTTCCTCGTGCGTTTTCAATGACCAACAATATTACTGTGCCAAAATGGCATGAATGCTTCACGCCTTTGGGACCTCTACCAGGTAGGAACCATCCGGTCATGTCCAAACCTAGGTTAGGTCCACAAGGAAAATCAATATGCGTTCAAGAGTGCATGCAGCTTCCACTTGATCTCGAGGAGACCATATGCATGGCTTCCTTGAACGACTAGTTGAGTGATCACCAAAATACACGGCGCGCCTCTCTTTTCTGTACTGTGAAGTCCCAGGTCCTTCAACCATACGGTGATGACGGAACCCCACCCCCTCTCTCTGTTGCGCCCTCTTCGAAAAACGGCATACCAATTTACGAGGCCCACTGCCACACACAATCAAAAATAGGTAATAGTTACTGGTTCTCAGGAATCGCAATTAGTTAACCGCGGAAGGGGATGCCGTCTAGTGCTTGTTGCCATGCAAAATTGGGAGACAAAAGAAGATGCTTGTCGCAGTCACTTCCGTAGCGACAGATGGCTGTCTAATACTACTCGACAAAACAGCAAACTTGTCCTACTTCTACAAGGAGCTTCGAGTGCTTTACTCGCCAAAACACCAAAGATAGACTACGGACAATAATGGATGGACAAACTAAACGTGATTCTTGATTGATTTCTAGTGTCTCTACCAACAAGTTTTGCTCGCCGATGAGTAGGTGAAACAATGCACGGCTAGTGACTGGTTAACTACAAAAATATGACCTTGTACGATGTTTCAATTTCGTTGCAATAGTAGAGAAATATGTCGTCTTATTGCAATTTATGACGTTCATGCGATGGAAACCTATTCTTCACCCATTCCACGTAATATTACATGTTTAGTGAAGTTTCTATTATTTTTCGTCGTAATTTTTCGGCCGCAATCATTATGTAATAAACTAACAAAGAAGACACCATGTTTGGAGGCAATTATTTAAAACATGTCTCTAATGAAATATCAGAAACGCGTTTACACTAGATGGGTCTCTAATGTATTTATCCGGTCTTGAATATAGTCAAATTGCGATGCAGACGCGGCTCAGCAGGACGAGACTGCAATAACCAGACCGATAAATCCCAGACTCAAATTATATACTAGCCGCGTCTCCTTATTATTAATCCGGACCTGAATTTTATATAGAATCATGTTAACTTGGCTCGCATCCATTCCCCTTCCTCCTCGGTTCCTCCCTTATCCACTCTCTGTCCCGCAGGCTGCCACAATTTCAGTTACAATAGTATTTGTTGAGTGGCATTTTCAAATACTGTAGAGGCAGAATTTGTACAAGGAAAGTGGATAAAGCTTTAAATTTGGTTAAGGATTATGGGAGTTACACATTTTTTAACTTGGTTTCCTTGCTGTCAGTTTCAGTGTAGTTCAGTTCAGAATCTATTACACTTAAGAGACCTAACTAGTCCGTATCACTACGGGAGTTACAAATTTTCAGGAATTTCTCATCAAGGTAAGAATGATCCAGGTACTTAGAGCCATTGTTCTGGCTTGTGAACTGAAATGTGAGGTTATAGGAAGCATTTCTCACTGTATACAAGTTTTTTGGAAAAATAAATAATTTGTGAGGTATGCTCCGTTAACTTTGAGGAATCACTGCCACACACAATCAAAAATAGGTAATAGTTACTGGTTCTCAGGAATCACAATTAGTTAACCGCGGAAGGGGATGCCGTCTAGTGCTTGTTGCCATGCAAAATTGGGAGACAAAAGAAGATGCTTGTCGCAGTCACTTCCGTAGTGACAGATGGCTGTCTAATACTACTCGACAAAACAGCAAACTTGTCCTACTTCTACAAGGAGCTTCGAGTGCTTTACTCGCCAAAACACCAAAGATAGACTACGGACAATAATGGATGGACAAACTAAACGTGATTCTTGATTGATTTCTAGTGTCTCTACCAACAAGTTTTGCTCGCCGATGAGTAGGTGAAACAATGCACGGCTAGTGACTGGTTAACTACAAAAATATGACCTTGTACGATGTTTCAATTTCGTTGCAATAGTAGAGAAATATGTCGTCTTATTGCAATTTATGACGTTCATGCGATGGAAACCTATTCTTCACCCATTCCACGTAATATTACATGTTTAGTGAAGTTTCTATTATTTTTCGTCGTAATTTTTCGGCCGCAATCATTATGTAATAAACTAACAAAGAAGACACCATGTTTGGAGGCAATTATTTAAAACATGTCTCTAATGAAATACGCGTTTACACTAGACGGGTCTCTAATGTATTTATCCGGTCTTGAATATAGTCAAATTGCGATGCAGATGCGGCTCAGCAGGACGAGACTGCAATAACCAGACCGATAAATCCCAGACTCAAATTATATACTAGCCGCGTCTCCTTATTCTTAATCCGGACCTGAATTTTATATAGAATCATGTTAACTTGGCTCGCATCCATTCCCCTTCCTCCTCGGTTCCTCCCTTATCCACTCTCTGTCCCGCAGGCTGCCACAATTTCAGTTACAATAGTATTTGTTGAGTGGCATTTTCAAATACTGTAGAGGCAGAATTTGTACAAGGAAAGTGGATAAAGCTTTAAATTTGGTTAAGGATTATGGGAGTTACACATTTTTTAACTTGGTTTCCTTGCTGTCAGTTTCAGTGTAGTTCAGTTCAGAATCTATTACACTTAAGAGACCTAACTAGTCCGTATCACTACGGGAGTTACAAATTTTCAGGAATTTCTCATCAAGGTAAGAATGATCCAGGTACTTAGAGCCATTGTTCTGGCTTGTGAACTGAAATGTGAGGTTATAGGAAGCATTTCTCACTGTATACAAGTTTTTTGGAAAAATAAATAATTTGTGAGGTATGCTCCGTTAACTTTGAGGAATCACTGCCACACACAATCAAAAATAGGTAATAGTTACTGGTTTTCAGGAATCACAATTAGTTAACCGCGGAAGGGGATGCCGTCTAGTGCTTGTTGCCATGCAAAATTGGGAGACAAAAGAAGATGCTTGTCACAGTCACTTCCGTAGCGACAGATGGCTGTCTAATACTACTCGACAAAACAGCAAACTTGTCCTACTTCTACAAGGAGCTTCGAGTGCTTTACTCGCCAAAACACCAAAGATAGACTACGGACAATAATGGATGGACAAACTAAACGTGATTCTTGATTGATTTCTAGTGTCTCTACCAACAAGTTTTGCTCGCCGATGAGTAGGTGAAACAATGCACGACTAGTGACTGGTTAACTACAAAAATATGACCTTGTACGATGTTTCAATTTCGTTGCAATAGTAGAGAAATATGTCGTCTTATTGCAATTTATGACGTTCATGCGATGGAAACCTATTCTTCACCCATTCCACGTAATATTACATGTTTAGTGAAGTTTCTATTATTTTTCGTCGTAATTTTTCGGCCGCAATCATTATGTAATAAACTAACAAAGAAGACACCATGTTTGGAGGCAATTATTTAAAACATGTCTCTAATGAAATACGCGTTTACACTAGACGGGTCTCTAATGTATTTATCCGGTCTTGAATATAGTCAAATTGCGATGCAGACGCGGCTCAGCAGGACGAGACTGCAATAACCAGACCGATAAATCCCAGACTCAAATTATATACTAGCCGCGTCTCCTTATTCTTAATCCGGACCTGAATTTTATATAGAATCATGTTAACTTGGCTCGCATCCATTCCCCTTCCTCCTCGGTTCCTCCCTTATCCACTCTCTGTCCCGCAGGCTGCCACAATTTCAGTTACAATAGTATTTGTTGAGTGGCATTTTCAAATACTGTAGAGGCAGAATTTGTACAAGGAAAGTGGATAAAGCTTTAAATTTGGTTAAGGATTATGGGAGTTACACATTTTTTAACTTGGTTTCCTTGCTGTCAGTTTCAGTGTAGTTCAGTTCAGAATCTATTACACTTAAGAGACCTAACTAGTCCGTATCACTACGGGAGTTACAAATTTTCAGGAATTTCTCATCAAGGTAAGAATGATCCACGTACTTAGAGCCATTGTTCTGGCTTGTGAACTGAAATGTGAGGTTATAGGAAGCATTTCTCACTGTATACAAGTTTTTTGGAAAAATAAATAATTTGTGAAGTATGCTCCGTTAACTTTGACACCCCCCCCCCCCCCCCTTCATTTTCTTCCAAGATTCTGTAAGAATATTAATGTGGCCAATGTAAATAATAGGTTGATTTTAGTGAAGAGTTCTAGTATGATGGTTACTAGAAATAATAGATTAAAGTCTGGGTTTTAATTCCCTCTTTTTCCCCTCTGTTAGTCTTCACAAATTAGAGCGTATGTGTCTGTGTGTCAAAGTCGCATGCCTTGTGCATGTACGTGTGTTAGACTAGCCTCTATGGAAGTAACTTTAGTAGTAACATCGGGTCCAACTCAGTAAATTTGCTTATGAGGCAATGAGTTAATGAGGAGAGAGCTAGTTGTAGTAACTTAGCTAGTTACTGTAACATTACATGTTTCAATGCAATATGAGTCTATAACCTAATAAATGAATCTTTGCATATTATCACACTTAAATTACTATTTACTATGAAGATAGTAACATAGTCTAGGGATATGTGTATGTTGCTAGTGTATATTACTCTCCATTGTGGCTAGTTTTAGTACTAATGCGTGGATTGGCTGGTTAGTTTAGCCAATCAAATTCCAGTGCATGGATCGGTAACAATGTTACTAGTGCACGTGTGTGTTTGCCTGGACACTAGCAGATGGACGCATGCATGCGTGTGGCCGTGTGGGAGAGACGCACCGCTTCGGTAGCGTCGGCAGCAGCGAAGCGACACGACTACAGAAGGGCGTGTCCCTGTGCAAGTCTCAGGCGAAACGACACGACCGCATGCAGGCGTCCGCACACGAACTATAAAAGGGTCCTGCCTCCGCCGGATCAGAGCATCTTTTTGCTATCGGTGGTTCTTGCCATTCTATCCGTGGAAGCGCTGTCGTTTTAGACAACACAAGAAAAAACACCTATACACACATGCTGAAACGTTTGGTTCTTCATCCATAGGAGGAACTTGTGAAGTAAAGAGGCAGAGAAAAGAAGAACGTTCGACCGACGACGGAATCGACTTCGAAGGTCTCATGATGGAACAAGGTAGACTCGGATCAATGAATAGAAAATATCTCGTATGTTTTGTTGAATCATTTGTATTGCAAACCTTCCGCACTTAAAGAAATTTTAGTTACAGATTCATCACTGCTCGTATTCATTTCAAGCCTTGATGGTTAAGACCTTCATCGTCATCTAAAAATGCACTTGGGCTGTTGTGCATGTGAATAGTGGAGTGGGCAATGCAAAGCGCCATTGTTAGTTGGAGTCATTTTTTTAATTCAATTCTTCCTAAAGTTTCCATAAAAAACACGACAAATAATCTTGGGAGCTTGAATGATAAGAAATCTGAAGTTTCATATATACTACATATGATTTCCATGGAAAATATGATGAATGAACTGTATTGGCAATATTCTAGCTTGGCATGTAAGAAGGTTCGATGCACCTCTACGATTGTCCAACAACACTTTTGGTACGCACTCACACATACCATGAATAGAGAACGACAAATTAAATTCTGCCATAAGTTTAGCCTTCATGCATGTTCAGCTAATGTAATCGTTTCATGTAGTGTTAAACAATCCCATCTTTCCTAAAAAAATGCCATCTTTTTGTTTTTCATAAGCTCACTTACATGAATTCTTCCCAATAAAAACGACCGCATTGAAATAAATTCTTCCACTTTTCTCTCGTCCAAAGGTAGCCCTGTTTGAAACAACCCTTGTGACCAGTGCAGACAGCACACAAAAGCTTTCGATCTGGGAGTAAGCTAGTGTGGCTGTGAATTGTCACAAAACAAGATCTCAGGTTGTGAGACATCGTGAGAAGCAAATGTTGAACACCTTTATCTTCATGATGTTCAGTAATTAAATAATGAGCGTGCATATCCTTAGTGATGTCCAGTAATTAACCACGAAGACTCGGTTTCAGTCGCCTCAACTTTGCACACCCGAATATTATGGTTATGGCCACCTAATAGGTTGTTGGGTTCATGCACAGAAGATATTGACCCAACAGGCCTTGGACAGGCCTGCGTCTAATAGCGAACTATGTCTCTATATCTCTGAGCTGTTCAGGATACTGGCCCAGGTAACACAGTGCAGAATATCTGATCGCGTAAAATAACTGTTACCACTAGAAGAAATATGTGTTCGCAAGTACTCCCTCCGTCTCAAAATAAGTAAGTGTCTTAACTTTATATTAACTGTGCACAACTACTAGAAGTCGCAGAGAGAGTTGATTAGAGACTCGCACAGGGACGCAGATTTTTTGCACATACGGCCACGCGATGCTAAAATCCTGTGCGTCCATGCACGCGTCATAATTGATACTTATTATAGCTGTTTGCAATACTTGACATGTTAATCGCTAGCGTCCGTGAATACGTCGTGCTATACGCCCGGAGTGAACCAGACGACATTTATGTTCGTATAGATACAACCTTGACTTCTACCGCCCCACAACCACTGTTCTGGAGATGGCATAATTGCTCTTGACCATGTATTGTTTTATTGCACTTCTGAACATCATGCTTGGTCGACTGATCCGCCCTTGAGTGTTTGTAATATTATGACATCTTCATCACAACAAAATTTGTCAGTTCCAAGGAAAATAGAACAGTTATTCAGCGAGGTTTTTAGTTTGGGCCTTTTCTAATGTAAAATGTACTTTTTCTAATTTTAAACAATAGTAGCTAAGATTATGCACATTTAAAAAAATCTACATCCTAATTTTTGAAAAATCATGAATTAAAAACAACACAAATTATAAAATGTTCACAATTTTTAAATATTCATGACTTTTGAAAATAACATAAATTTTATAAAATAAAAACAGGGCCCACTAATTTTAGAAAACTCAAGAACTACAAAATGTTCATGATTTTCTTAAAAAATATTACCAATCTAGAAAAAAATTCATACATATAAAAATGTTCGTCAATTTGACAATTGTTCCCTTCTAAAACATATTCAGATGTTTGGAAAATGTTTGTGAATTTAAGAAAATCGTTCATGAATTTTAGAGCGAGGAAAATAAAGTTTAGAACTAAAACAAGAGAGAAAATGAAAAAGAAAAGGAAAAATGAAGAAGGAAAAAGGGGTAAAACCAACAGAGAAATTACAAAATAGGACAAAAGATTCCATAAATCGGAAGAATCTTCACGGGGTGTGCGTTGATCGACAACAGCCCTATGCATGAACTAGGAATAGCAATTGCAGTGTGTCAGTACTCCCTCCGGTCGTTTTTACTCCGCGTATAAGATTTGTGTCAAGTCGAACTTTGTAAAGTTTGAGCAAATTCATATTAAAACTTATCAACATCTACAATACCAAATGCATATAATATGAAATTAAATTTCATAATGAATCTAATGATAAGTATTTATTTGGTATTGTGAATGTTAATACTTTCTTCTATAATTAAGCTTGGTCAAATTAGAGGTACTTTTACTTAGAGAAAACTTATATGGAGACTAAAAGTGAATATGGTATCAAGCTGACTGCTAAACTCACAAGCTAGCTCCCTCGGTCCCCAAATAGATGGCATATAAACCAAGTCAAAAAGTCAATGGTTTCTAAATTTGACCAAACCTATATGTAATAAATGAAGATAAATAATACCAAAACAATATCAGCATATCCACCATTAGATATATGTTCATAATGTATTTACTCGATGTTGTAGTTGTTAATAATTTCTTCTATATATTTTATCAAATTTAAAAATAGCTGATTTTTCAACTGAATTTATATATCATCATCTATTTAAAGACGAAGGAGTACGTCAGAAAGTACTGTAGGAGAGGAACGTCATGCAAAATTCTTTCGGCCTCTGCACTTTCAAAATAAATAAATTCATAAGCATTTTGAAAAAAAAAAATCTGCCTCTTCCCGTGGAAGAAAACTACAGTCACACCATTAGCAGTTTAGCACTACAACTAACTGTACTACAACCAAGTCCATACATGCATGATCAATGTTGACTGCCATTTTCAGAGTTATATAAGAGTTGTGTAATGCAGGTCAATCACTCAACAGTTAGCGCTGCACGACCCGCGCGCGCAATACCCAACGTGCTAATCCTCTCCAATATCTCATGCTCATTCCCTAGTTGAGCTAATCATCGGCTTGTCCTCCGGTATAGTGGATGTACCAAGTTGTCAACTGCTTGAACGAGCTAGCTGTTAACTGTTAGTCTGTTACTAGTTGACAACTTGATTAGTCGTTGAGCTTTGACATTGCGGGCGTGTGTTAGTTGCGGCCCATCCATGACCGCAGTTCACCACTGATCCAAAGCGTGCGTGCTCATCTAGGAAAACGTGTGTGCAATCGATCGGCAGGTTCCCATTCTCCCGCCTTGCCTTGCTTGTGCTAAATACTACCACACCACCACCACCACCACTACTAATCTAATTCGGTTCTATAATCACCCTTGCAGTACACGATGCAATAACAAAACATTCCCCGATTAGTCATGGCCTTGTCGCCCAGTCTAATCTCTAATGCGCTGGACCAGCGGCTGCTCAACTAACATCACGGTAAGAATGTCAACTGCTTGAGCTGTATCTCCATTGTGCTCCCCACGTTCGCTTCCCACTTGCCACTTCCGGCAACATTCCTCCCACGTTTGTCATCCAGAGCTCAGGCTCTCCCCCTTGGAGCTAGCTTGCTATAAGTTGCTGGCAGAGCAGCGTGTATTCTCATCAGTCCATCACAACAAACACTAGGAACAGCCCCCCGAGCTAGCGACGACCATGGCCAAGCTTGCCGCCGTCCTGACCCTCATCGCGCTGCTCGGCTGCACGGCGCGTACCTGCCAAGCAGAGTACGGGAATCCCACCCCTGTTCCGTCCATACCGAGCATAACTAGTCCCCCACCGCCATACACCCCGACTACACCAAGCCCTCCACCGCCCACCCCAGCTACCCCAAGTACTCCGCCGCCATACACCCCGAGCACACCTAGCCCTCCACCGCCCACCCCTAGCCCACCCATCAAAGGACTCGCGTTTGACTACTACAAGAAGTCATGCCCTCGCGCGGAAGACATTGTGAGAGAAGTTGTGCGTGATGCCAGCGCCGGTATCAAGGCTGGACTCATCCGTCTCTTCTTCCATGACTGCTTCGTCAGGGTAAGATTTTTAACACTAAACCTTCACATATATAAATGTTTGTTGTGTCATGAAATATATGTAGGCTGATGTCCGTGTGGTGTTTAATGGTTTATTTGTAGGGTTGTGATGCCTCCGTGCTTCTAGATCAAGTGGACCCCAACAGCCCACCAGAGAAGTTGGGGGTCCCGAACCTGAGCCTGCGTGGCTTCGAGGTGATCGATGCCGCCAAGGCTAGAATCGAGAAGGAGTGTGGGAGCGACGTCGTCTCATGCGCTGATGTCCTGGCCTTCGCTGGGCGTGATGCCACCTACTTCCTTAGCAACAAGAAGGTCTACTTCAACATGACAGCTGGCCGTTATGATGGACGTGTGTCTTTCATGAATGAAACACTCCCCAACCTGCCACCACCCTTCGGCACCGTGGACCAGCTCAAGGCCAACTTCGCCTCCAAGGGGCTGACCGCCGACGAGATGGTCACCCTATCTGGTGCACACACCGTCGGAATCTCCCATTGCTCGTCCTTCAACTCATCCTTCTCTGACCGCCTCAACCCAGGCACCTCTGACATGGACCCCACACTAATGAGCTCTCTCCGGGAGCAATGCAAGTCAGACAATGGGACCGACAACACGGTGGTGCAGGACATCGAGACCCCTAACAAGGTCGACAACAAGTACTATAAGAATGTGCTTAGCCACAAGGTGCTCTTTGATTCAGATGCCGCGCTCATGACGGCAGATGATACAAGTGCAGCGGTGCGTGCCAATGCCAAGGACAACGATGTGTGGGAGGAGAAGTTCAAGGAAGCCATGGTAAGGATGGGCACTATTGAAGTCAAGACCAGGGACGATTTTTTCAATGGTGCCGCTGTTGAGATCAGGAGGAATTGTCGCATCGTCAACTCATACTAAAGTTGTCGATCTTATCACATCATCGCAAGTTTTTCAAGCAGTTAGGATTGACAATAAGCTTGTGCTTTCTCGGGTTTCCATTGATGTTTATTTTGATTACCTTTGTAATGCTGTTATTTTTCCCTCTTGTTGTATTTATTATTTCATTTTATTGCGTTGCGGCATTTTGTTTTTCAACTTCGCCTTATGAAAAGTTGTTGTACAAGAATTTGCTCCTGTAATTCTTTGTTGCTTATATTAACATCATGATTCTCTTACTTTGTTCCTAGGTGTTTCTATTGTTTCCACATAAAACTATTATTTGATCAACCTATTCTTTTAATTATTTAAGGGCTTCTTAGCTTATTAAATTTGGAATTGCTATAACTAAATAGTTGATTCTTGCTAACCAATTTTGTCCGCATACCAGCACAATATGCAAACCATGCATGGAAAAGGCCCACTACAACATGCAACCATCCATTTAAACAAGCTTTTTCTTCTAAAAAAAATTAAAACAAACTTTTCATACTATTATGCTAATTATATTCAAAACTTTTTTACAACTATATAATAATCAAGTACAGTAAATCATATGTATTTTTTGTTTCATTTCTCATATTATTAATCTACATATTCATGTTCCACAAACCAACTCCCAATGAAGTAAATTGCAACCAATTCTTGCATTAATGCATGGGGCATTATCTCTTATAACTAAGTAGATGATCTCCAATAACCACTAGTAGAAAAAGGCACATTTGTCCCGGTTCTAGAGGCCAATTTGTTCTGATTCTGGAACCAGGACTAAAGGGTCGGACTAAAGCCTAACCGGGACAGATGGGGCTCTACGTGGTCGCTGCGGCGAGCTCAGACAGGAGGGCCTTTAGTCCTGGTTGGTAACACAAAGCGGGACCAAAAAGCATCCACGCGTCAGCAGTTCAGGGGCCGGGGTTTTATTTTTTGTAAGGGGGGTTGGGGGTTTTGGAGGGTTAATTTAGGGGTTTCATATATTGTGTTAGCTAGCTAATAGAGAGAAGTGACCTCTTTTATCTCCGTGCTTGTTCGACGCTACGTATTATACGTATAGAGAGAACTCGCAACTAGCTAGTAAGCAAATGAAGGAAACCATTAAGTACACAAGATCGTCATGAACATATACAGAGAGAAGTGATCGACCTCCTCCTTCTCCGAGAGATTGATCGAACAACAAGTTTATGTATATCTATCCGACGCTACTAGCTACATATATACAATATAAAATCTCTTACAATCCCTAACATCTGAAGTCAAGTTACACATGGTATTCTCCGACTTTATTGATGATGTGGTCAAGAAAGAATCCCGCAATTTTCTCTTGAATTGCTTTTATGCGATCTTGTGGTAGGAGATCATCCCGCATCTGCCAGATCTAAATCGAAGAAGAAGGTCAATACATGTGTATGAATGAAACTCAACACAAATGATGGTAATAAAATAAAATTGTGAATAATTTTGCTTACGCACTTCATATTGTTTTTGTTGGGGAACATAGTAATTTCAAAATTTTCCTACGCACACGCAAGATCATGGTGATGCATAGCAACGAGGGGGAGAGTCTGATCTACGTACCCTTGTAGATCACAACGGAAGCGTTGACACAACGTAGAGGAAGTAGTCGTACGTCTTCTTCCCGATCCGACCGATCCAAGCACCGTTACTCCGACACCTCCGAGTTCTTAGCACACGTACAGCTCGATGACGATCCCCGGGCTCCGATCCAGCAAAGCTTCGGGGAGGAGTTCCGTCAGCACGACGGCGTGATGACGATCTTGATGTTCTACCGACGTAGGGCTTCGCCTAAGCACTACAACGATATGATCGAGGTGGAATATGGTGGCAGGGGGCACCGCACACGGCTAAGGAACGATCACGTGGATCAACTTGTGTGTCTAGAGGTGCCCCCCTGTCCCGTATATAAAGGAGCAAGGGGGAGGAGGCCGGCCCTAGGAGAGGCGCGCCAGGTGTGGAGTCCTACGAGGACTCCAAGTCCTAGTAGGAGTCCACCAAGAGGGGAGGAAGGGAGAAGGAAGTGGAGGAGTAGGAAAGGTGGCCGGCCCCCTTTTCCCTAGTCCAATTCAGACTAGAGGGGAGGGGGGCGCAGCAGCCCTTTTCCTCTTCCCACTAAAGCCCATCAAGGCCCATTACTTCTCCCGTAACAACCCGGTACTCCGAAAAATACCCGAACCACTCGGAACCTTTCCGATGTCCGAATATAGTCGTCCAATATATCGATCTTTACGTCTCGACCATTTCGAGACTCCTCGTCATGTCCCCGATCTCATCCGGGACTCCGAACTCCTTCGGTACATCAAAACTCATAAACTCATTATATAACTGTCATCGAACCTTAAGCGTGCAGACCCTACGGTTCGAGAACAATGTAGACATGACCGAGACACGTCTCCGGTCAATAACCAATAGCGGGACCTGGATGCCCATATTGGCTCCTACATATTCTACGAAGATCTTTTATCGGTCAGACCGCATAACAACATACGTTGTTCCCTTTGTCATCGGTATGTTACTTGCCCGAGATTCGATCGTCGGTATCCAATACCTAGTTCAATCTCGTTACCGGCAAGTCTCTTTACTCGTTCCGTAATACATCATCCCACAACTAACATATTAGTTGCAGTGCTTGCAAGGCTTATGTGATGTGCATTACCGAGAGGGCCCAGAGATACCTCTCCGACAATCGGAGTGACAAATCCTAATCTCGAAATACGCCAACCCAACATCTACCTTTGGAGACACCTGTAGTACTCCTTTATAATCACCCAGTTACGTTGTGACGTTTGGTAGTACCCAAAGTGTTCCTCCGGCAAACGGGAGTTGCATAATCTCATAGTCATAGGAACATGTATAAGTTATGAAGAAAGCAATAGCAACATACTAAACGATCGGGTGCCAAGCTAATGGAATGGGTCATGTCAATCAGATCATTCAACTAATGATGTGATCCCGTTAATCAAATAACAACTCTTTGTCCATGGTTAGGAAACATAACCATCTTTGATTAACGAGCTAGTCAAGTAGAGGCATACTAGTGACACTCTGTTTGTCTATGTATTCACACATGTATTATGTTTCCGGTTTATACAATTCTAGCATGAAATAAACATTTATCATGATATAAGGAAATAAATAATAACTTTATTATTGCCTCTAGGGCATATTTCCTTCAGTCTCCCACTTGCACTAGAGTCAATAATCTAGATCACATCGCCATGTGATTTAACATCAATAGTTCACATCTTTATGTGACTGGTTCACATCTCCATGTGACTAACGCCCAAAGGGTTTACTAGATTCAATAATGTAGTTCACATCGCTATGTGATTAATGTTGGGGAACGTAGCAGAAATTCAAAATTTTCCTACGTGTCACCAAGATCTATCTATGGAGAGACTAGCAACGAGGGGGAGGAGAGTGCATCTACATACCCTTGTAGATCGCTAAGCGGAAGCGTTCAAGTGAACGGGGTTGATGGAGTCGTACTCGTCGTGATTCAAATCAACGATGACCAAGTGCCGAACGCACGGCACCTCCGCGTTCAACACACGTACAGCCCGGTGACGTCTCCCATGCCTTGATCCAGCAAGGAGAGAGGGAGAGGTTGAGGAAGACTCCATCCAGCAGCAGCACAACGGCGTGGTGGTGGTGGAGGAGTGTGGCAATCCTGCAGGGCTTCGCCAAGCACCACAGAAGAGGAGGGAGAGAGAGATGCAGGGCTGCACCAACGAGAGATCGAATCACCGTGTGTTATGGGGCAGCCCTAGGCCTCATATATATAGGGGAAGGGGAGGGGCTGCGCCCCCTCTAGGGTCCCCACCCCTAGGGGGGCAGCAGCCCTAGATGGCCAAGGGGTGGCGGCCAAGAGGGGGGAGGAGAGGGAGGCGTAGGGTGTATGGAAATTAGGGCCCATCTGCCCTTAGGGTTTGCCCCCTCTCCTCTTCTAGGCGCATGGGCCTTAGTGGGGCTGGTGCCCTTGGCCCATGTAGGCCAAGGAACACTCCCTACAGCCCATGTGCCCCCCCCCCGGGCTGGTGGCCCCACTTGGTGGACCCCCGGGACCCTCCCGGTGGTCCCGGTACGTTACCGATAAACCCCGAAACTCTTCCGGTGACCAAAACAGGACTTCCCATATATAAATCTTTACCTCCGGACCATTCCGGAACTCCTCGTGACGTCCAGGATCTCATCCAGGACTCTGAACAACATTCGGTAACCACATACAAACTTCCTTTACAACCCTAGCGTCATCGAACCTTAAGTGTGTAGACCCTACGGGTTCGGGAGACATGCAGACATGACCGAGACGTTCTCCGGTCAATAACCAACAGCGGGATCTGGATACCCATGTTGGCTCCCACATGTTCCACGATGATCTCATCGGATGAACCACGATGTCAAGGACTTAATCAATCCCGTATTCAATTCCCTTTGTCTAGCGGTACGATACTTGCCCGAGATTCGATTGTCGGTATCCTGATACTTTGTTCAATCTCGTTACCGGCAAGTCTCTTTACTCATTCCGTAACACATCATCCCGTGATCAACTCCTTGATCACATTGTGCACATTATGATGATGTCCTACCGAGTGGGCCCAGAGATACCTCTCCGTTTACACGGAGTGACAAATCCCAGTCTCGATTCGTGCCAACCCAACAGACACTTTCGGAGATACCTGTAGTGCACCTTTATAGTCACCCAGTTACGTTGTGACGTTTGATACACCCAAACACTCCTACGGTATCCGGAAGTTGCACAATCTCATGGTCTAAGGAAATGATACTTGACATTAGAAAAGCTTTAGCATACGAACTACACGATCTAGTGCTATGCTTAGGATTGGGTCTTGTCCATCACATCATTCTCCTAATGATGTGATCCCGTTATCGACGACATCCAATGTCCATGGTTAGGAAACCATAACCATCTATTGATCAACGAGCTAGTCAACTAGAGGCTCACTAGGGATATGGTGTTGTCTATGTATCCACACATGTATCTGAGTTTCCTATCAATACAATTATAGCATGGATAATAAACGATTATCATGAACAAGGAAATATAATAATAATCAATTTATTATTGCCTCTAGGGCATATTTCCAACAGTCTCCCACTTGCACTAGAGTCAATAATCTAGTTCACATCGCCATGTGATTAACACTCACAGGTCACATCGCCATGTGACTAACACCCAAAGAGTTCTGGGTTTGATCATGTTGCTTGTGAGAGAGGTTTTAGTCAACGGGTCTGAACCTTTCAGATCCGTGTGTGCTTCACAAATCTCTATGTCATCTCCTAGATGCAGCTACCACGTTCTATTTGGAGCTATTCCAAATAACTGTTCTACTATACGAATCCAGTTTACTACTCAGAATAATCTGGATTAGTGTCAAAGTTTGCATCGGCGTAACCCTTTACGATGAACTCTTTTACCACCTCCATAATCAAGAAAATTCCTTAGTCCACTAGTTACTAAGGATAACTTTGACCACTGTCCTGTGATCCGTTCTTGGATCACTCTTGCACCCCTTGACTGACTCATGGCAAGGCACACTTCAGGTGCAGCACACAGCATAGCATACTGTAGAGCCTATGTCTTAAGCATAGGGGACGACCTTCGTCCTTTCTCTCTATTCTGCCGTGGTCGAGCTTTAAGTCTTAACTTCATACCTTACAACTCAGGCAAGAACTCCTTCTTTGACTGATCCATCTTGAACAACTTCAAGATCATGTCAAGGTATGTGCTCATTTGAAAGTACCATTAAGCGTTTTGATCTATCCTTATAGATCTTGATGCTCAATGCTCAAGTAGCTTAATCCAGGTTTTCCATTGAAAACACTTTCCAAATAACCCTATATGCTTTCCAGAAATTCTACGTCATTTCCGATCAACAATATGTTAAAACATATACTCATCAGAAATTCTATAGTGCTCCCACTCACTTCTTTGGAAATACAAGTTTCTCATAAACTTTGTATAAACCCAAAATCTTTGATCATCTCATCAAAGTGTACATTCCAACTCCGAGATGCTCACTCCAGTCCTCAGAAGGATTGCTGGAGCTTTGCATCCTTATTAGCATCTTTTTAGGATTGACAAAACCTTTCGGTTGTATCACATACAACCTTTCCTCAAGAAAATCGTCGAGGAAACAATGTTTTGACATCCTATCTGCAAGATTTCATAAATAATGCGGTGACTGCTAATATAATTCCAACAGACTCTTAGCATCGCTACGAGTGAGAAAATCTCACCGTAGTCAACTCCTTGAACTTGTGAGAAAACATCTTAACGACAAGCCGAGCTTTTTTAATGGTGACATTTACCATCATTGTCCGTCTTCCTTTTAAAATCCATCTACACTCAACAGCCTTACGACCATCAAGTAGTTCTTCCAAAGTCTACACTTTGCTTTCATACATGGATCCTCTCTCGGATTATATGGCCTCAAGCCATTTATCAGAATCCAGGCCCACCATCGCTTCTCCATAGCTCGTAGGTTCATTGTTGTCTAGCAACATGACTTCCAAGACAGGATTACGTGCCACTCTGAAGTAGTACGCATCCTTGTCATCCCACGAGGTTTGGGAGTGACTTGATCTGAAGTCTCATGATCAATATCATAAGCTTCCACTTCAATTGGTGTAGGTGCCACAGGAACAACTCTTTGTGCCCTGCTATACACTAGTTGAAGTGACGGTTCAATAACCTCATCAAGTCTCCACCATCCTCCCACTCAATTCTTTCGAGAGAAACTTTTCCTCGAGAAAGGACCCGATTCTAGAAACAATCCTTTATTGCTTTCGGATCTGAGACAGGAGGTATACCCAACTGTTTTTGGGTTGTCCTATGAAGATGCATTTATCCGCTTTGGGTTCGAGCTTATCGGCCTGAAACTTTTCCACATAAGCGTCGCAGCCCCAAACTTTTAAGAAATAACAGCTTAGGTTTCTCTAAACCATTGTTCATACGGTGTCATCTCATCGGAATTACGTGGTGCCCTATTTAAAGTGAATGTGGTTGTCTCTAATGCTTAACCCATAAACTATTGTGGTAATTCGATAAGAGACATTATGGTATGCATCATATCCAATAGGGTGCAGTTATGATGTTCGGACACACCATCACACTATGGTGTTCCAGGCTGTATTAGTTGTGAAACGATTTCCACAATGTCTTAATTTTGTGCCAAACTCGTAATTCAGATATTCATCTCTATGATCATATCATAGATCTTTTATCCTCTTGTCACGACGATCTTTCAACTTCACACTGAAATTACTTGAACCTTTCAATAATTCAGACTCGTGATTCATCAAGTAAATGTACTCAACATCTACTCAAATCATCTGTGAAGAAAGAACATAACGATATCCACTACATGCCTCAGCACTCATTGGATTGCACACATCAAAATGTATTACTTCCAACAATTTGCTTTCTAGTTCCATTTTACTGAAACCGAGGCTTTCAGTCATCTTGCCCATGTGGTATGATTTGCATGCCTCAAGTGATTCAAAATCAAGTGAGTCCAAACGGTCCATTTGCATGGAGTTTCTTCATGCATACACACCAATAGACATGGTTCGCATGTCTCAAACTTTTCAAAAATGAGTGAGTCCAAAGATCCATCAACATGGAGCTTCTTCATGCGTTTTATACCGATATGACTTACGTGGCAGTGCCACAAGTAGGTGGTACTATCATTACTATCTTTTGGCATGAACATGTGTATCACTACGGTCGAGATTCAATAAACCATTCATTTTAGATGTAAGACCATTGAAGGTATTATTCAAATAAACAGAGTAACCATTATTCTCCTTAAATGAATAACCGTATTGCGATAGACATAATTCAATCATGTCTGTGCTCAACGCAAACACCAATCTCGATGGTAGAGGGAGCGTACGATGCTTGATTATATCAACATTGGAAACACTTCCAACACATGTCGTCAGCTCACCTTTAGCTAGTCTCCGTTTATTCCGTAGCTTTTATTTCGAGTTACTAACACTTAGCAACCGAACCGGTTTCTAATACCCTGGTGCTACTAGGAGTACTAGTAAAGTACACATCAACACAATGTATATCTAATATACTTCTATCGACCTTGCCAGCCTTCTCATCTACCAAGTATCTAGGGTAATTCTGCTCCAGTGGTTGTTCCTCTTATTACAGAAGCACTTAGTCTCGGGTTTGGGTTTAACCTTGGGTTTCTTCACTAGAGCAGCAACTGAATTGCCGTTTCATGAAGTATCCCTTCTTGCCCTTGCCCTTCTTAGTGGTTTCACTAACCATCAACAATTGATGCTCCTTTTTGATTTCTACTTTCGTGTCAAACATCGCGAATATCTCAAGGATCATCATATATGTCCCTGATATATTATAGTTCATCACGAAGCTCTAGCAGCTTGGTGGTAATGACTTCGGAGAAATATCTGGAAGATCAACTCCCACTCGATTCAAATGATTGTTGTACTCAGACAATCTGAGCACAAGCTCAACAATTGAGCTTTTCTCCCTTAGTTTGCAGGCTAAGAAAATCGTCGGAGGTCTTATACCTCTTGACGTGGGCACGAGCTTGAAATCCCAATTTTAGCCCTCAAAACATCTCATATGTTTCGCGACGTTTCAAAACGTCTTTGGTGCCTCAACTCTAAACCGTTTAACTGAACTATCACGTAGTTATCAAAATGTGTATGTCAGATGTTCGCAACATCCACAGACAACGTTCGAGGTTCAGCACACTGAGCGGTGCATTAAGGACATAAGCCTTCTATGAAGCAATGAGGACAATCCTCAGTTTACGGGCCTAGTCCGCATAATTGCTACTATCAACTTTCAACTAATTTTTCTCTAGGAACATATCTAAACAGTAGAACTAAAGCGCGAGCTACGACATAATTTGTAAAATCCTTTTGACTATGTTCAGGATAATTAAGTTCAATTTATTATTGCCTCTAGGGCATATTTCCAACAATTAAGACCCAAAAAGTGATCATGTTTTGCTTGTGAGAGAAGTTTAGTCAACGGGTCTGCCACATTCAGATCCGCATGTATTTTGCAAATCTCTATGTCAACAATGCTCTGCATGGAGTTACTCTAGCTAATTGCTCCCACTTTCAATATGTATCCAGATTGATACTTAGAGTCATCTGGATCAGTGTCAAAACTTGCATTGACGTAACCCTTTACGAGGAACCTTTTGTCACCTCCGTAATTGAGAAACATATCCTTATTCCAGTAAGGATAATTTTGACCGCTGTCTAGTGATCTACTCCTAGATCATTATTGTACTCCCATGCCAATCAGTGTAGGGTATACAATAGATCTGGTACACAGCATGGCATACTTTATAGAACCTATGGCTGAGGCATAGGGAATGACTTTCATTCTCTTTCTATCTTCTGCCGTGGTCGGGCTTTGAGTCTTACTCAACTTCACACCTTGTACTACAGGCAAGAACTCTTTCTTTGACTGCTCCATTTTTGAACTACTTCAAAATCTTGTAAAGGTATGTACTCATTGAAAAAAACTTATCAAGCGTCTTGATCTATCTCTATAGATCTTGGAGCTCAATATGTAAGCAGCTTCACCGAAGTCTTTCTTTGAAAAACTCCTTTCAAACACTCCTTTATGCTTTACAGAATAATTCTAAATTATTTCCGATCAACAATATGTCATTCACATATACTTTATCAGAAATGCTGTAGTGCTCCCACTCACTTTCTTGTAAATACAGGCTTCACCGCAAGTCTATATAAAACTATATGCTTTGATCAACTTATCAAAGCGTGTATTCCAACTCTGAGATGCTTGCACCAGTCCATAGATGAATCGCTGGAGCTTGCATATTTTGTTAGCACCTTTAGGATTGACAAAACCTACTGGTTGCATCATATACAACTCTTTTTTAAGAAATTCATTAAGGAATGCAGTTTTGTTTATCCATTTGCCAGATTTCATAAAATGCGGCAATTGCTAACATGATTCGGACAGACTTAAGCATAGATACGTTTGAGAAACTCTCATCGTAGTCAACACTTTGAACTTGTCGAAAACCTTTTGCGACAATTCTAGCTTTGTAGATAGTAACACTACTATCAACGTCCGTCTTCCTCTTGAAGATCCATTTATTTTCTATGGTTTGCCGATCATTGGGCAAATCCATCGAAGTCCATACTTTGTTCTCATACATGGATCATATCTCAGATTTCATGTCCTCAAACCATTTCGCGGAATTTGGGCTCATCATCGCTTCCTCATAGTTCGTAGGTTCGTCATGGTCAAGTAACATGACCTCCAGAACAGGATTACCGTACCACTCTGGTGCGGATTTCACTCTGGTTTACCTACGAGATTCGGTAGTAACTTGATCCGAAGTTTCATGATCATTATCATTAGCTTCCTCACTAATTGGTGTAGGAGTCACAAGAACAGATTTCTGTGATGAACTACTTTCCAATAAAGGAGAAGGTACAATTACCTTATCAACTTCTACTTTCCTCCCACTCACTTCTTTCGAGAGAAACTCCTTCTCTAGAAAGTATCCATTATAAGCAACGAATGTCTTGCCTTAGGATCTGTGATAGAAGGTGTACCCAACAGTCTCCTTTTGGGTATCCTATGAAGACATATTTCTCCGATTTGGTTTTGAGCTTATCAGGATGAAACTTTTTCACATAAGCATCACAACCCCAAACTTTAAGAAACGACTACTTTGGTTTCTTGCTAAACCACAGTTCAGATTGTGTCGTCTCAACGGACTTAGATGGTGCCCCTTTTTAACGTGAATGCAGCTGTCTCTAATGCATAACCCCAAAACGATAGTGGTAGATCGGTAAGAGACATCATAGATCGCACTATATCTAATAAAGTACGGTTATGACGTTCGGACACACCATTACACTATGGTGTTCCATGTGGCGTGAGTAGTGAAACTATTTCACATTGTTTTTAACTGAAGGCCAAACTCGTAACTCAAATACTCTTTTCTACGATCAGATCATAGAAACTTTATTTTCTTGTTACGATGATTTTTCACTTCACTCTGAAATTCTTTGAACTTTTCAAATGTTTCAGACTTATGTTTCATCAAGTAGATATACTCATATCTGCTCAAATCATCTGTGAAGATCAGAAAATAATGATACCTGTTGCGAGCCTCAATATTCATCGGACCACATACATCAGTATGTATGATTTCCAACAAATCTGTTGCTCGCTCCATTGTTCCGAAGAACAGAGTCTTAGTCATCTTGCCCATGAGGCATGGTTCGCAAGCATCAACTGATTCATAATCAAGTGATTCCAAAAACCCATTAGCATGGAGTTTCTTCATGCGCTTTACACCAATATGACCTAAACGGCAGTGCTACAAATAAGTTGCACTATCATTATTAACTTTGCATCTTTTGGTTTCAATATTATGATTATGTGTATCACTACGATCGAGATCCAACGAACTATTTTCATTGGGTGTGTAACCATATAAGGTTTTATTCATGTAAACAGAACAACAATTTATTCTCTTACTTAAATGAATAACCGTATTACAATAAACATGATCAAATCATATTCATGCTCAACGCAAACACCAAATAACACTTATTTAGGTTCAACACTAATCCCGAAATTATAGGGAGTGTGCGATGATGATCATATCTATCTTGGAACCACTTCCAACACACATCGTCACTTCACCCTTAACTAGTCTCTGTTTATTTTGCAACTCCCGTTTAGAGTTACTAATCTTAGCAACTGAACTAGTATCAAATACTGAGGGTTTGCTATAAACACTACTAAAGTACACATCAATAACATGTATATCAAATATACGTATGTTCACTTTGCCATCCTTCTTATCCGCCAATCACTTGGGGTAGTTCCGCTTCCAGTGACCAGTCCCTTTGCAGTAGAAGCACTCAGTCTCAGGCTTAGGTCCAGACTTGAGCTTCTTCACTTGAGCAGCAACTTGCTTGCTGTTCTTTTTGAAGTTCCCCTTCTTCCCTCTGCCCTTTTCTTGAAACTAGTGGTCTTGTCTACCATCAACACTTGATGTTTTTCTTGACTTCTACCTTCATCGATTTCATCATCATAAAAAGCTCGGGAGTCGTTTTCGTCATCCCTTGCATACTATAGTTCATCACGAAGTTCTACTAACTTGGTCATGGTGACTAGAGAATTCTGTCAATCACTATCTTATCTGGAAGATTAACACTGGTAGAAAAAGAGGCTTCGGTCCAGCCCCATTAGTCGCGAAACTGTAGGAACCGCGACTAATGAAGTCTTTAGTCGCGGTTCGGCAGACGAACCGCGACCAAATGCCTGGGCCCAGGGCGCTCGCGGGCTTTAGTCGCGGTTGGCCAGGCCAACCGCGACTAAAGGTGCCCAAAGGCCTTTAGTCGCGGTTGGCCGGGCCAACCGCGACTAAACCTCCTCCCCTTTAGTCCCGGTTTGTGGCACGAACCGGAACTAATGGGGTTGAGACCTTTAGTCCCGGTTCGTGCCACGAACCGGTACTAAAGGTCCCATTTTCAAACTCTACCCCCCCCCCCCCCCCCCCCCGTGGATCGCCTTTTCAGTTTTAAAAAAAATAAAAGAAAATAATGGAAATGTCAAAAAATAAAAGAAAATAAGTTTCTCATGTGATATGTGGTCTAGTTGTTGGGAAAATTTGCAAATGTGAATTTTGACTTTATTTGCAAAATCTCTCTGAAATTTGTAAAAATGGGCATAACTTTTGCATACTAACTCGGATGAAAAAGTTTTTTATATGAAAAATCATCTACTCGAAAAGTTACATCCAAATTTAACGGGGAAACCCCGTTAAACATTTTCAAAATCCTCAAAAACCTAATAGAAAAAAAGTTACGGGGCTTTTAAGATTTAGAGTGGAAAAAATTGAAAAATATTCAAACAGTGGGCAAACTATGGTCAAACAATGGTCAAACTAATTATTCTAGAATATTAGTGTTACTAAATAATTATTTTAATTATTTCAATTTTGGTCAAATCTGGTCAAACTGTGGTCAAACAATGGTCAAACTAATTATTCAAGAAATATTAGTGTTACTAAATAATTATTTTTTTTAAAACAATAGTTTCAAACTCAAACAGTGAAATGTGTCACTTCATGCTCAAGCAAAATTCCTGAAGGTTAATAGGATTGACATCTTATTATTGTCAGGAAAACAACAAGTGCAGACTTGGAGCGTGGGAGAATAGAACCCGGAAGTTAAGCGTGCTTGGGCTGGAGTAGTGAGAGGGATGGGTGACCGGTTGGGAAGTTAGATGATTTGGAATGATGAGGGGTGATAAAAGAATAAATTGAGAAGTGATGAGGGGTGGTGATTACAGACTAGAGGTTAAAATAATTCAGAAATTTGAAAAAAAAAAATTTCAATTTTTTTTCAAAAACCTGTATCGGCCTTTAGTCGCGGTGAGCCACAAGAACCGGGACTAAAGGGGGGGGGTCTTTAGTCGCGGTCCGTAAGAGCCGCGGCTAAAGGGGGGGGGTCTTTAGTCGCGCTTATTTAGTCCCGGTTGCACAGCCGGGACTAAAGGCTGTTGCGAACCGGGACTAAAGGGCTTTTTCTACCAGTGTAACTCCCACTTGATTCAAGCGATTGTAGTACCCATACAATCTGAGCACATGCTCACTAGTTGAGCGATTCTCCTCTATCTTTTAGCTATAGAACTTGTTGGAGACTTCATATCTCTCAACTCGGGTATTTGCTTGAAATATTATCTTCAACTCCTGGAACATCTCATATGGTCCATGACGTTCAAAACGTCTTTGAAGTCCCGATTCTAAGCCATTAAGCATGGTGCACTAAACTATCAAGTAGTCATCATATTGAGCTAGCCAAACGTTCATAACGTCTGTATCTGCTCCTGCAATAGGTCTATCACCTAGCGGTGCATCAAGGACATAATTCTTCTGTGCAGCAATGAGGATAAACCTCAGATCACGGATCCAATCCGCATCATTGCTACTAACATCTTTCAATACAATTTTCTCTAGGAACATATCAAAGTAAACACAGGGAAGCAACAACGCGAGCTATTGATCTACAACATGATTTACAAAATACTACCAGGACTAAGTTCATGATAAATTTAAGTTCAATTAATCATATTACTTAAGAACTCCCACTTAGATAGACATTCCTCTAATCATCTAAGTGATCACGTGATCCAAATCAACTAAACCATGTCCGATCATCACGTGAGATGGAGTAGTTTCAATGGTGAACATCACTATGTTGATCATATCTACTATATGATTCACGCTCGACCTTTCAGTCTCCGTGTTCCGAGGCCATATCTGTATATGCTTGGCTCGTCAAGTATAACCTGAGTATTCCGCGTGTGCAACTGTTTTGCACCCGTTGTATTTGAACGTAGAGCCTATCACACCCGATCATCACGTGGTGTCTCAGCACGAAGAACTTTCACAACGGTGCATACTCAGGGAGAACACTTCTTGATAATTAGTGAGAGATCATCTTATAATGCCACCGTCAATCAAAGCAAGATAAGATGCATGAAAGACAAACATCACATGCAATCAATATAAGTGATATGATATGGCCATCATCATCTTATGCCTGTGATCTCCATTTCTGAAGCACCGTCATGATCACCATCGTCACCGGCATGACACCATGATCTCCATCATCTTGATCTATATCAATGTGTCATCACGTGGTCGTCTCGCCAACAATTGCTCTTGCAACTATTGCTATCGCATAGCGATAAAGTAAAGCAATTATTTGGCGCTTGCATCTTATGCAATAAAGAGACAACCATAAGGATTTTGCCAGTTACTGATAACTCCAACAAAACATGATCATCTCATACAACAACTTATATCTCATCACGTCTTGACCATATCACATCACAACATGCCCTGCAAAAACAAGTTAGATGTCCTCTACTTTGTTGTTGCAAGTTTTACGTGGCTGCTACGGTCTTAAGCAAGAACCAATCTCACCTACGCATCAAAACCACAACGATAGTTTGTCAAATAGACTCCGTTTTAACCTTCGCAAGGACCGGGCGTAGCCACACTTGGTTCAACTAAAGTTGGAGAAATAGTCACCCGCAAGCCACCTTTGTGCAAAGCACGTCGGGAGAACCGGTCTCGCGTAAGCGTATGCGTAATGTCGGTCCGGGCCACTTCATCCAACAATACCGCCGAACCAAAGTATGACATGCTGGTAGGCAGTATGACTTATATCGCCCACAACTTACTTGTGTTCTACTCGTGCATATAACATCAAACCATAAAACCTAGGCTCGGATGCCACTGTTGGGGAACGTAGTAATTTCAAAATTTTCCTACGCACACGCAAGATCATGGTGATGCATAGCAACGAGGGGGAGAGTCTAATCTACGTACCCTTGTAGATCACAACGGAAGCGTTGACACAACGTAGAGGAAGTAGTCGTACGTCTTCTTCCCGATCCGACCGATCCAAGCACCGTTACTCCGGCACCTCCGAGTTCTTAGCACACGTACAGCTCGATGATGATCCCCGGGCTCCGATCCAGCAAAGCTTCGGGGAGGAGTTCCGTCAGCACGACGGCGTGATGACGATCTTGATGTTCTACCGACGCAGGGCTTCGCCTAAGCACTACAACGATATGATCGAGGTGGAATATGGTGGCAGGGGGCACCGCACACGGCTAAGGAACGATCACGTGGATCAACTTGTGTGTCTAGAGGTGCCCCCCTGCCCCCGTATATAAAGGAGCAAGGGGGAGGAGGCCGGCCCTAGGAGAGGCGCGCCAGGTGTGGAGTCCTACGAGGACTCCAAGTCCTAGTAGGAGTCCACCAAGAGGGGAGGAAGGGAAAAGGAAGTGGAGGAGTAGGAAAGGTGGCCGGCCCCCTTTTCCCTAGTCCAATTCGGACTAGAGGGGAGGGGGGCGCAGCAGCCCTTTTTCTCTTCCCACTAAAGCCCATCAAGGCCCATTACTTCTCCCGTAACTATCCGGTACTCCGAAAAATACCCGAACCACTCGGAACCTTTCCGATGTTCGAATATAGTCGTCCAATATATCGATCTTTACGTCTCGACCATTTCGAGACTCCTCGTCATGTCCCCGATCTCATCCGGGACTCCGAACTCCTTCGGTACATCAAAACTCATAAACTCATAATATAACTGTCATCAAAACCTTAAGCGTGCGGACCCTACGGTTCGAGAACAATGTAGACATGACCGAGACACGTCTCCGGTCAATAACCAATAGCGGGACCTGGATGCCCATATTGGCTCCTACATATTCTACGAAGATCTTTTATCGGTCAGACCGCATAACAACATACGTTGTTCCCTTTGTCATCGGTATGTTACTTGCCCGAGATTCGATCGTCGGTATCCAATACCTAGTTCAATCTCGTTACCGGCAAGTCTCTTTACTCGTTCCGTAATACATCATCCCACAACTAACATATTAGTTGCAGTGCTTGCAAGGCTTATGTGATGTGCATTACCGAGAGGGCCCAGAGATACCTCTCCGACAATCGGAGTGACAAATCCTAATATCGAAATACGCCAACCCAACATCTACCTCTGGAGACACCTGTAGTACTCCTTTATAATCACCCAGTTACGTTGTGACGTTTGGTAGTACCCAAAGTGTTCCTCCGGCAAACGGGAGTTGCATAATCTCATAGTCATAGGAACATGTATAAGTTATGAAGAAAGCAATAGCAACATACTAAACGATCGGGTGCTAAGCTGATGGAATGTGTCATGCCAATCAGATCATTCAACTAATGATGTGATCCCGTTAATCAAATAACAACTCTTTGTCCATGGTTAGGAAACATAACCATCTTTGATTAACGAGCTAGTCAAGTAGAGGCATACTAGTGACACTCTGTTTGTCTATGTATTCACACATGTATTATGTTTCCGGTTAATACAATTGTAGCATGAATAATAAACATTTATCATGATATAAGGAAATAAATAATAACTTTATTATTGCCTCTAGGGCATATTTCCTTCAGTTTTTCAGAGTAGCCCTGCTTATTCTTGGTCGTCTCGTTGTAGATGAACTCGCAAACGTAGTATCCACAGAAATCATTTCTGGCTTCCTGCCACAAGCACTTTACGAGAAATAGAGGTCAATCAAACTGATAAGCAAGCATGCTAAATGGTATTGATGAAACTAGATAGAATCAATGGGAGATGCGCGGAACTAGGTAGTAGTACTTACTTTCGGGTGTTTAAATTTCAGCTCGGTAGGCAGTCACGGAGAAATTGCAGTGAACTCTTTCCAAACCTTGCCAGACAAAGAAAATAATTACTTGATATCATGAAATGAACAAAGTTGCTGATATAGTGCGATAATGATCGATTGAACTTACTTCTGGAGCATCTCAGTCATGTTCGCATACTCCTGTGGATCTTTTCGTCTCGAGTCTAAGACGGTTACTAGTCCCTGCTCAGGTTTAATCTCTAAGAGAATAAAGTGGTAGCTGCGCACACATGCATAACTCATCAGTTACATTACTATAACCTCGAATAATAAGGAAACCGAATGTGCACAAGATAGCAACACTCACTTAAAGTTGTAAGGAAAGAGTATTTTATCTTTGCTTTGATTTTTGAGCAATGATTTGAGCAAGTTGTCCTCGGTTTCTAAGACATTCCTTTTAAACGTCCATTCATGTATGATATTTGGGTTAATGAACCCAATGTCATAGATTTGTGATTTTCTGCATTCGACGATCTTCAATCTGCATAATATTATGAGGATAATTATATATACATGCAATGAAAGAGCTGAGCTATAGAGAGAGAGAGACTTAATTACATAAAGTAGTACTTACAGACAGTAGCAAGCGACGGGTGATTTGTCGAGGGCCTTTAGATTGTAGAACTGAAAAAACTCGTCAAAATCAACAGTTAACAGTTCTTGTCCAATGAACTCGTGGTCCTCTTTAATTCTCATCGACAAAGCATCCTTCCCAGACTCGCTGTATGTTTTCATGTACCATTGATGAAATCTTCGCATCATCGTTGTTAGAGGAGGACTTCCATCTTTGACGAGAGGTTTCCCGTACTGGTATTTGAATTCGTCCACCCCCATTGTGTCAAAATGTACATCGTCGGACAGGTAATCACCAGGATTGGTACCGGGCAGCATATGTGGTAGATTTGCGACGATATCGCTAGACACCTTGAGCGGGGGGCACGATTGGTTGTCCTGTTCTCCGAGCTGGGGAATTTTTTCCCACTTCTTCGTTCTGCTAATCTTTTGTCACTTGAAGTAGTTCCTAACCGGCGCGCATCTTGCAGTGTCTTTTTAAGACAGCGGACATGGTTGTCATCCGGCGGAGGCGGTGGTGGTCGCTTCAGGGTATTGATAGTGCGCTTCACTTTCACCGGGTCTATCTTCTCCTTCGGAGGTGGATGTTTCATAGCTCTTCGCGTTTCAAATAAGTCCTTCACTTGGACTTCACAGATCTTCGCGTTTTCCTCCACGGTCATCTCGTATGGTAACTTCTCTACAGGCTTGAGAGATGGACCGAATTTGTATTTTCTCCCGCCTCTGGCTGTACTGCTAGATGCCGGAGAGGCGGATCTCTCTTCCGTTGCTGCTGACGAGTAGTAGAAGGAGGCAGAGTGCTCCAACGCGCCGGAGTAGACGGAGCGACGGCTTTTGTCTTCCGCCGTTGCTGACGAGGCGGAGGAGGAGACGGGCTGCTCGGACGCGGCGGAGAAGGAGGCGGAGTGCCGCCCTCACGCGCCGGAGAAGCCGAAGAAGCAGATGGAGTGCCCTGATCACTCGCCGGAGGAGGAGGAGGCGGCGGAGTGCCCTGACTCGCCGTAGGAGGAGGAGGAGGCGGAGGCGTCCAGTTCGGAAGCTTGATGTGCTCCTTCCGCCATGGACATGGTGTTTTCAGAGCAAGACCCAGCTGAGTCTCCCCTTCACCTCTAGGGTGTTCAAGCTCGAGCTCCTCAAATCCCTTCGTTATTTCATCCACCATACAACAGCACAGCCTTGTGGAATCGGACGGCAGTGAGAAGTTACCTCAGGTTCAGGAGGTGCAACAGAGCCGACAACCGCCTTGACTTTGAGGTTCTGCCATTGCGTCCACGGGGTAGCTAGGAGCCGTGAAGTTAGGCTACTGAACAAGCTCGGTGGAAGCCACGCTGCTTCTCCGCTGAGATAGCGGGGTAGCTCCGGCAGGCCACTGGCTCTCAACTTGTGCCTCTAGCTTTAGTACCCTTTCATTCAGTTTCTGCCGTTCGCTCTGCTCCAGTTTCCTCTTCCTCTCCCGGGTTTTGTAACTGCCTGCACGGGGAAACCCAACCTTCCACGCAACGGAGCCTGGCGTGCCTCGTGTTCGTCCAGGGTGCTCAGGATCCCCGAGGGCCACGGTGAGCTTATCGTTCTCTTTGTCGGGAACGAACATCCCTTGTTGCGCTGCGGCGATATACTTCTGAAGCTTCTTGATGGGTATTTCAAGTTGCTCGTCCATCCAAATGCACTTCCCTGTTTTAGGGTCCAAGGTTCCCCCAACCCCGAAGAACCAAGTCCTTAAACGGTCTGGCCAGTTGAATGTCTCTGGTTCAACCCCTTTAGCAAGCAGGTCATTCTTAGCCTTGTCCCACAACGGCCGGGCTTTGAGGTAGCCACTTGACCCCGTGCGATGGTGATACTCCTTCTTTGCAGCATTTATCTTGTTTGTCTCTGACATCTTCTTACTCTTCTCCGATGTCTTGTAGGACACAAATGCGGGCCAGTGATCTCTTATCTTCTCAAATCGGTCGGTGAATTCTGGAGTCTTCCCTTTGTCGACATACCATGATTTCAACTCATTATTCCACCTCCTGAATAGATCTGCCATCTTCTTAAGAGCATGAGTCTTGACCAATGGCTATATAAATGGCTTATCTGAATCCTCCTCTGGCGGTAGGGTGAAATTTGCCTTCAGCGAGGTCCAAAGATCATCTTTCTGTCTATCGTTGACATAAGAAACTTCAGGGTCTTCATTCTTAGGCTTATTCCATTGGTGGATGCTGATCGGGATCATGTCCCTAACAAGAACCCCACACTAAGCAGAAAATGCTTTCTTGGTCCGCCTGGGTTCAATCGGTTGGCCATCGTCCGCGATTCCTGTGATTGTGAACCTTTCATCCTGGCGCAACCTTTTCTTCTGGCCATATCTCGTTACCGAAATTTGGCTCGATCCGGAGGGCTATAAAAGAAGAAAGAAGGGTTAATATGTGTACATACCAAAACAATTAATGCATCAATTAGCTAGTCAACACATGCTTAATTAATATGCATACCTCGCCGGACTTTGCAACACCTCCCTCCTCCGTTCGGTCACCGGAGCCGTCATCACAGTCTCCTTCTTCCACCGGCATTCGGTCACTGGAGCTAGCATGATCATGTCCTTCCTCCCCCATTGTTCGATCACCAGAGCCTGCTTCACCCTCTCCTTTCAGACCATCGGTGTCGTTGAGATACGTCAAGATATCATCTCCGCCGAGGATTATGTCCCCCAACAACTGTTCTATTTCCAAGTCTCTGTGCTCCATAGTTTATGCAAATATTACAACATGGCAATTAATATACAAACATGAGAGATGGATATATTAGTGGCAAACATAGACCTAGCTAGCTCGACGCTTCTATGGTTTGGGGTGGCCTCGACAACGCTTATAGGGTTTGGGGTGGCCTCGGCAACGCTTCTAGGGTTTGGGGTGGCCTCGGCGCTTCTAGGGTTTGGTCGGGCGAGAGGGGGTTGATCGACATCCCCCCTCATGTTGAAGAGTTACCGGAGTTCTCTCATGAATGTCCGAAGTCCGGACCGCCTCTCTCATGAATGTCAAACGAGGGATTTAACAAAATGGCTCCATTCTGGATGTGTAGAAAATGGTCCATATTTTTCCTTATATCATCTACCCTTCTATATGTCACGTTGTCTAGTGTCAAAGGATTCAAGAAAACCATGGCTTCATCATTAACCGGAAGTAACAGACGCATGATGGTGTTCTTCTCATCACTAAAATAATGAAAACAACACAACCAAAAATATATTCCATATGTACTCATCCGAATATTAACCCAAAAATCATAGCCCTAACATAGATAGCGAACAATAACCCTAACCCTAACATATACTAACAACCCTAACCCTAAATCAAACATACTAAAAGGCCCAACCCTAGCAAAATGCCAAACAACCATAGCATATTTCCATACAAATTGCGCTGATTGTGCAGCTCTTTTCACCTAGGCGCTGCACAAGGTAGTGCAGCTCCTTTCGCCTAGACACTGAAAAATTAGGGGTGGGGCCTAGTCTTACCTTGGGGTGCCACACTGGACAGAGTGTAGCGCCTGTCAGTCAGGTGCTACTCAGTGTAGTGCAGCACCGATCTGTCGATCTGTCTGGCGCTACACAAAAGGGTTAGCTAGGTAAAAAAAACCGTCCATGGTTTAGTTTGTGAAATAGTTGCGCCTCAAGGTTAGTTTTAGTCCATTTTGCCACCAGAGAGCATGTTGCCATTGATAGTTTGCAGCCGGCGCCCATAGCAGGTCATCACGCGGCGTGCGCCCAGTAGCCCAGAGGAGCCTGCGATGAGGGGGAAGGGGCGAGCCAAGTCAGCGTGAGGGATTCGACGCCCAGCAAGGAGAGGGGAGTGTGCAGATTGGGTTAGGGCCAGGTGCGCCACTAGACATCGGCCACAAATCCCCAAAATTCTAGTTGTGCCACAAGTAACATAGTGTTGCATGCATGAAATCCTAGCAGGGCTCGTCGGCTGCCGTGCTTCTGCCCTTTTTGCCTGTCCGGCAGGAATTTTATGTTACCAATGATGAAGCGACAGCCTTTGTATGGTGAGCAAAAGATGAGAGGGGGGCTGATACAGTGCCCCGGTGGCTACCAGATGATTTGGCTAATTTCGGTGATGGTTGTACCTTGTGCCCACATGTGACCGAGGAAAAGAAAGACTCCCATCAAATACGTTGGTTAGGTTGCCGGTTGCTAGTGTGGCTCAGGAGCAAAAATAGTGTAAACGGGACCCAAAATTCGTTAAGGTAAATGCGGATGCAACATTCTATGAGAACGAAGGAATAACAACTGTCCTGAGAGGTGACAATGATAACTTTATAGCTGCTCAATGCAAGTATATATCTTTTGCTGCTCATGTGGTTACAAATGAAGCTATGGCCATGAGAGATGGACTTGACTTGGCCAATTCTCTAGAGTTCAATGGTCTAGACTCTAGAAGCCGAGTCTGATTCTATGCAAGTGATCAACTTTTGCACCGGACAGTCTAGATGGTTGGTGGGATGTGATGCCAGCTATTTCATGGAGTGTGTAGACACAGCTATGTCAATAGAAAAGATCATCTTTAAACATTGTTATTGGCCATCTAATCAAGCGGCATATGAGCTAAGTAATCATAGTATTTATAATGAACTTTCTCTTGTTTGGATGAACACGTCGCCTGACATCTTAATCAGCAAGCTCGGAGACAATGTACAATTATTTAATTTTAACAAAACTAGCCATGATGGCTTTTTAAGAAAAAAGGTTACCGGTTGCCGCTGATGACTAGTACTACTATATAATTTGGAAAAAGAAAAGTGCACTAACACGCCTTTTCCTCGTAAAATAGGGCAGCTCGATCATATGCATCGATTGCCTCGCTGTACCTGGCGGTCAGAGGAGTTTCAGTGGTTGTACCCGCTGCTCATAACAAAACCATCTAATGCGAGTTAGGTATCCAGTTGCCACTAACTGTAATTTAGAAAGAAAATGAAAAGAAAATAATGCAATGTATATACCACGCCTTGTCCCTATAATATGGCACCTCCACTGCCTCACCGTACAGCAAGAAAGGGGACATGGCTCAGGCTCCATCCAAGGGAGAAGACGGTGCTACCATGAGCGCTGCACCATCCAAATCAATAAGCCCCAAAGATTTGATATCCACGCTCCCAACAAGTAGTGATGACTGGTGCTCGGGGCCGCTCGTTCTGTACAAGAACTACTGGCTGAGGTCCACGGTGCTGGAGCGGATCCTGCTGGCCCGGGCCACCATGAAGCCCCGGGACGACGACATCATCTCGCCACACAGCCTAAAAGCGGCACCACCCACTACCAGAAAAACTGGGGTTGCCGACGGCCAAATCTATGCCGACGGCCCCCGTCGGCATCGCCGGACCTATGCCGACGGCCAAGGATAGGTCGTAGGCGTAGAAAAGCCGTCGGCATACATCCATCTATGCCGACGGGGCCGTCGGCATAGACGAGGCCGTCGGGACCGCCCGAGATACGCCTACGGGGCCCGTCGGCATAGGTCAGGCCGACGGCATAGCATGGGCCCACCTGCCCGGTCAGCGCTGACCATTTGACGGCGTTGAACCTACGCCGACGGGTGGTAACGGCGGCCGTCGGCATATCTGTGGCAGAGGTATGCCTACGGCATAGGCCCCTCTGCCACGTCAACGATCCGTGTGCCACGCCACATCATCGATCCGTGTGTGCGCAGGTATGCCGACGGCCTTGCCGTCGGCATACGTGGGCATTACTTTATTTTTTTATTTTTACTTTGTTTTGTTATTTTTACTTTATTTTAGTTTTTGCTTTTGCATAAGATAATTATGCCTTATCAAAAAAACATACCCGATGGTATATCGATTGCCCCCCGTTACGAACGTCGCTATCGCCGTGTCACGGAGGGGGGAAATGGTCGACACGAAAGGAATTCTGGTTGGTGGGGGGGTTCGGGGTGTAGCTATGTCACCGTAACATCGCACGGATCCCGATGCATATGTGAAAGTGTTCATGCATGTGTAGACGCCCGTCTTGGGGCTCCGGGGTGTGCCGCCCCTCACGGACGGCGCCGCCGCCGGCACCTGGAGGGGGGAAACGGATGCGTGGGGTCTACACGGAGGGGATCTTGCTGTGGGTCTGGCCCGGATGTTGCTCCAAAGTGTTCCTATGGGCTGACCTAACACAACCGGGTGGGGAGGTCCACTGGTCAAAGCCCGTCCGTGCAAAGTCAAAGGGCTAGATCCCGTGGTCAAACGCTACAGGGTTAGGCGGGACGGGGGCACTGGGGGTAGCAATGCCACCGGAGCGTCGCACCGAGCCCTCATACATGCGGGGTGGTGTGGTGGCATGTCCGAAGAGGCGGGACGCGTCTCTGGGGCGTGCCCCCCCCCCCTCACGGACGGCGATGACACGGTAGTAGACGTTCTGCGGTAACGATGCGGTGTCAATATTACTAAATACTCAGAGCGCGATAAAATCATGAGTTTTTTTGCACGACGCGGGCACATGTGCTATAGGAACGATGGTATTTTTTTCATAATTTTTGGTGATGGAGAAGTATCCGAAAAATTCCCTCTACGCGGATTGCCCTTCGCGCGTCTATGGCTGTGGCCGGCGGCCTCCGGGGGCTAGCATGCCGCCAAATCTTGCGTAGGCGGCCTCTCACAAGTCTGGAAGTGTTGTGGCGGTTGCAAACGCCCGGCACGCGTGTCCGGGGTGTGCCCCCCTCACGGATGGCGCCGCCGCCGGTACCTAGAGGGGGGAAATAGACGCGTGGGGTCTACACGAAGGGGATCTTGCTGTGGGTCTGGCCCGGATGTTGCTCCAAAGTGTTCCTATGGGCTGACCTAACACAACCGGGTGGGGAAGTCCACTGGTCAAAGCCCGTCCGTGCAAAGTCAAAGGGCTAGATCCCGTGGTCAAACGCTACAGGGTTAGGCGGGACGGGGGCACTGGGGGGTAGCAATGCCACCGGAGCATCGCACCGGGCCCTCATACATGCGGGGTGGTGTGGTGGCATGTCCGAAGAGGCGGGACGCGTCTCGGGGGTGTGGCCCCCCCTCACGGACGGCGATGACATGGTAGTGGACGTTCTGCGGTAACGATGTGACATCAATATTACTAAATACTCGGAGCGCGATAAAGTCAAGCGTGGACAATTTGTTGTAATGAGAGATAAATTAGCACATGTCCTAACCCAATAAACATGACTCGATACCCAAAAAGTCCATCTCATTTATTTCAACATGGAATCCCATCCATGTTGCCGCTTATCCCCCTTTCCACCCTCGATGACAGTGGCATCGATGCTCACACATGATAGTGCGTTTGAATGTGGTCAATCCTAAGGCGTCTCTCTCTGTCTCTCTCTCTCTGCACATAAGATGAGAAATCTACTTTCTTTTCCCCTTGTGAGGTACATCGAGGCATGCATGTGTGATGAGGCTGGAGCCTGGGAGGCTATGAGAACCAAAAATAAGGCTAACCGAGGGACGGATGGAGTACATGCTCAGGGAAACCGAAACCACTATCTCCACAAGGCAGTTAATGTATGACTAACCCCATTAAACATTCTTCTTCTTCTATTTACCATCACTTTCTTATGTATGACTAACCTCTGTTTGGTGGTGCAGGAGGAGAAACTGAAGCGGTCGCTCTCACACATGCAGGCGTGGGAGATCGCCCATACGCGGAAGGACCCCAAGCCTGGCGAGCCCAAGTACTACGGCAAGAAGACCGCAGGGAGGAAGAATGCCTACTCCGAAGCGTATCTGAAGTTACATCCTGACACACCTGACCCCATTGTGGCGCCTCTGGACGACATGGCGGTGGTGAGGATGGGGCCCAAGGAGCATGGTCGGGAGGCGGTTCTCGATGCCGTGATCACTCCTAGTATCTCCTACACACAGCTTCGTCGGATCGACCTGACCCTGAGCCAGCGCACGAGCCAGCCAGTGACTAGTACACAGTCCCTCTTTCAGGAGCAACAATCTGTAAGTATTTTCCCTCTTATCTTCATTGCTCACTTCATTTTCCGCATTTAGTAGTTTTATGAGTTCCATCATGTCATACCATAGGCCTACATGGAGTACACACGCCAGGAGACCATAGCGTGGCATCAGAGGCTTTATGAACACCAAGTGCAGAGGGATAGCCAGATGCAGCAGGCTTTTCAGGATATGGCGGCCGGCAGGTGTCCTCAGTTCCCTCCAGCACAACCAGTGCTGATGAGCTTTGAGGAGTTTGTGGCACAGAACGCTGGCCCCTCGCCGGTTAGTTCATCCCCAATCTATTCACCCAAAGCATGTCATGCCTTTCAACACAGTCATATATCTCGTGCATATGTCTTTTCAACATCCAGGGAACAGGTGGATCTACCGTTGGCGGTGGTCTTCGCATCACTCCGGAGACACGGAGCCCGACCACTCCGATCCACGGAGGCGGAAGCGGAGGTGGAGGCGGAGGCGGTCTTGGCGGTAGCGCTGCCGCTAGCAGTGACGACCTGGGCTTTGGCCGTCTTGGCGGTGACGACCTCCGCGGTGCTCGATGATCCTTGTGTGGTGATGATGCTTGAGATGACTTGTGTGTGGTGATGATCATTTAGATGACTTGTGTGCTTCTCTATATGCTTATGCTTATGTTGGTTGTGATGATGTTCATTTAGAGACTTGTGTGTGATGATGCTTATGCATATATTGTTGTGATGGTGCCGGATGATATCCCGTTGTGTTTTATATGTCTATCCCATCATATATATCTGCTGATATGTGCTGCTATTTGAATTGAATTGATCTGAAAACAAACAGCAAAAAGAAAAGAAAAGCAAAAGCAAACTATGCCGACGGCTAGGCCGTCGGCATAGGGCTAGCGTGAGCTCCCAGTAGCTGACACGTGGCACCTATACCGACGGCCTAGCCGTCGGCTTAGTTTAAAAACTGTGCCGACGGCTAGGCCGTCGGCATAGGCGCCCACGTGTTAGCTACTGGGAGCTCTGTATGAAGGACTATGCCGACGGCCTGGCCGTCGGCTTACTTTCAAACTATGTCGACGGCCCAGCCGTCGGCATAGCCCTGGTCCTAGAGCAGCGGCTGGTCGCCACGTGGCACACCTATGCCGACGGCTCGACCAAGCCGACGGTCGTGCCACGTGGCGACCATTCGTTGGGCAGACTTGACGGCGGCCGCCGTTAGGCGTGATAGTTGCCGACGGCCAGGGCCGTCGGCATAGATGTACGGCCCCCGTCGGCGTATCATATATGCCGACGGCTTTTCTATGCCGACGGCCTCCCTGGCTGTGCCGACGCATATGTTGCCGACGGCCCTATGCCGACGGGGGCCGTCGGCATAGGCCTATCCCGACGGGACTCAGGCCTATGCCGACGGCCCTGGCCATCGGCATAGGGGGCGATTCCGGTAGTGACCTGGCTCAAGGCCCTCGCCTTCGCCATCACCAACCGAGGCCGCTACGGCTTGGGCGACCACCCCCTCCTCACCCACCACCCTCACCAGCTCGTGCTGAGCATCGAGTTCCACGGCCCGGGCGGGGACCATACCGACCTCAATGCACTTGCCTCTCCTCGCCTTCTCTCCACGCACATTCCCATGTCGCTGCTCCCGCCGGAGATGAGCCCATCCAGTGGCCGTCACGTCGTGTACCTCTGCCGAGACCCCAAGGACACGTTCGTGTCTCGGTGGCACTTCGACAACAAGATCTTCCACGGTTCCACCATGGAGCTGGACAAAGCCTACGACCTGTTCTGCCGGGGGCTCTCGCCTTACGGGCCTTTCTAGGAGCACTACCTGGAGTACTGGAAGGCAAGCTTGGTGACGCCGGACAAGGTTCTTTTCTTGAAGTACGAAGAGATCAAGGAAGACCCGGTGAGAATCGTGCACAAGCTTGCAGTGTTCCTCCGCGTCCCTTTCAGCCAGGAGGAGGAAAGCTCTGGTGTCCCGGAAGAGGTGGCGAGGCTCTGCAGCTTTGAGACACTGACGAGCCTATAGGTTAACCAGGTAAGTGTTGTTGATGATCACGGAGATCACAGGTTTCCTGCTAATTCAGCCTTCTTTAGAAAAGGACTAGTTGGGGACTGGGCGAACCACATGAGCCGAGAGATGGGGGAAAAGATGGATCAGATCACCAAAGAAAAGCTCAAGGGATCTGGACTCGCCTTCTGATTTGCATTTCTACTTTCTTATCTCTGTTTCGTACCCATACATTTCGGACTAAAGAACTTTCTTTAAAGGGTTTTGTCTTTTGTCTACAAAAAAAGTGGGTAGCTCGACATGCCATGAGCATCTTGAAAGTCCGTGAATAAAAAAGATAAGACCTTGTAATGCGGAATAAAAAAGTTTTCTCCTATTCACACGTTTTTTAGTTTAATTTTTATCCCATCATAATTTTAGGATCTCGTAATGCGGAAAAAAATATGATCTCGTAACATTCAGAGATAACACTAAGACATAATCAGTGCACCTTGTACTAAAACTGTCGTTTGGCTTCGTTCTGGTCCGGAGAACTGTGCACTTTGGATCATCCTGATCCAATCTGATTAAGAAAGGTCCTTTTAACCACCCCTCCCCCCAACCCCTACCCCCCAAAAAAACACTAAGACATAATCTGTCGTATAATATGTACCTCTTTTTCAGAATTGTCTTATGAGGTTTTTTAGAGGTATCACCAAGTTTTATTGCTCAAAATCCACATGGGGTGGGATACACATGTGATCATGAGGATGGACCAACCAAACGTGTCGTCCCTTATCAACAGAATAAGAAAACTTGGCTAACCTATCTGCATCACCGTTCGCAACTCTACCTTCATAAGTGAATGCACAATTGAACATTAAAGCTCTACTCTTAATCTCGCTAATAATGTTACCATCTGCTGTGTTGCTTCCATTTTGAATATTTTTGACGACAATCTTCAAATCTGATGCGACAATGAAATTACACAACATTAGATCCTCCGCAAGAGATAGCACCTCCCGGCACGCTATGGTTTCCAGCGTCGCAACGTCATTGATCCGTGAATCACCAGGGAAGAGCTGCCCAAAGAAATTCCCCTCTGTGTCACCACAAACAGCAGCTGTGGCTCCACCTATGTGACTCCGCATAGTACTTGCGTCCACATGAATTTTGGCATACTCACACGGAAGTGCTTTGGGATGAACCACGGTTCTGTTTATGGTCACAGGAACCTTCTGTGTCTTCCTCGGGATGATGTCAAGCTCCTCAATGAACCTACACATGAAGAGATGGGTGGCTGAGGGACTCTGGAAGATTTCATCATGTATAGCGTTCCTTCTAGACCACCAAATCACCCACAGCGTCCCATACAGCCTTATGAAGGAAGCATGTGATAATGTATCTACTGTGGAGAAGATCCACTACTTGGTGCTAGGTTCTGTTGTTGCAGACAGGTGTTCAGCTAGCTGCCCATCAACAAGTGCCCAAATGCACCTCGCCCTCAAGAATTCCAGCAAAGAATGTCGTCAAGAATTCTCTACCCCACACAGGCCACGTGATGATGCGGTATAGACATCTTCCGACGAGCTCTAACATCATTCGTTGGCAGCGAGTGTTTAGCAAATCTCCACAAAAATTGTCTTGTCAGCTGACAGGTATCCCCAGAGTAGGCCTAAGTCAAGGATTCGGCCCAGCAGGCCGGAACGGCCCGAGTTAATGCCAGGAAATCACTTAGCTAGGTCGGCATTGTATTGAAAAAACGCAGCTGGGTTGGTGTCACGAAGGCTCAATTTGTGGTTGTCCTTCTCCACAACGTCCACCCGACTGGACAATTTGTTGTAATGAGAGATAAATTAGCACATGTCCTAACCCAATAAACATGACTCGATACCCAAAAAGTCCATCTCATTTATTTCAACATGGAATTCCATCCATGTTGCCGCTTATCCCTTTTTTCACCCTCGATGACAGTTGATGACGTCATGTACCTACGGTAGGGACACGGACCCGTCCTAAAGAGCCCTACCATAGGACATCCTTAGAGGAAGTCACATTTCAAACAACTTGAATATATCCCACTCGACGGGTTGAAGACACTCGACCAAGAAGCTGTCACTCGACCAAGAAGCCAACCACTCGACTGCCAGAAGACCTCAAGCCACTCCGCAGGCAAACGGTCGGCTATTAAGTAATCTTTATGATTATTATGACACTTTATTAGGGACGTTATCTGTAACGCCCACCTTAAATGTACCTTAAACCCTGCATTACTGAGGGCAGGAGAGGGCTGGCGAACTCTATATAAGCCACCCCCCTCCTCAGTATCAGGGGTTCGCACCCCTGTCATTTTACACACGCATAATCCAATCGACCGCCTCCGGGCACCGAGACGTAGGGCTGTTACTTCCTCAGAGAAGGGCCTGAACTCGTAAACCTTGCGTGCTTACAACTTCCCAATAGCTAAGGTCTAGCCTCTTCATACAGACCCCCCTACCTCACTGTCAGACTTAGAACCACGACAGTTGGCGCCCACCGTGGGGCATTAGTCTTAGCGCCTAATTGGAGAAGTTGCGATTTTTCCGATCCACTTGATCATGTTTTCCTGCGGAGCTTTGGCGGAGGGCCGCGAGATCCGTCTCGGCGGACTCGCTTTCATCGCCGACGACTCCGCCTGGCTCCAGGAGGCGCCGCTTGACGTCGACGCGCTCCCCGTCCGCGGTGCGACGCACTTCCGCGCGTGCGTCCGTGGCGTCCTCCTAAGGCAGCAACCGACCCCATATCGGTCGACTCCTGTGCCATCTCCCCGTCCTGTCTCCCGCCAGCGCAAGCGCTCGGGTCGGTCGAGGCTCCACCGGTGGATGAAGCACGCCGCGGCCCGCCAGTCGGCGACCCTGCAAGTCGCTGCAATCGAGCCTGACGAATCCCTTTGCGGCCTGTTCGATCTGTCGACTGGCTCCACGGAGACCGCTTCCGAGTGTGACAGCAGCGACCCCTTGGCGGAGGTTCTGGCGGTCGAGGGGACACGCAGTCCCCCTGGATTCCATCGCGCTGATGATGGTGCCGATAGGGGCGATCCGTCGCACCCTCACGACGAATACCTCCCCGAGCCTCTTACGTCATTGCAACGGGAGGAGCTTCGTCGCCGGAACATGGACGCGCTCTACACACCTATTGTTGGAGAAACCCCCGAGGCCCGGGCCTTGGAGGACGCGCGCTTGGCTAATCTAGCCGAGCGCACTCGACTGGAGAATCTATAGCGAGCTCTCGACGAGCGGGCGCGTCAGCGGGCTCCCGAGTCCAGTCAACGCCAGCAGGCTCCCGAGTCCAGTCGACGCCAGCAAGCTCCCGAACCCAGTCGACGTCAGCTCTTCCCGCCACCGCAGGTGTACCGAACTCCGGTTCAGAACCTGGCTGCCGCGGCCCGCATAGCGGAGTCAATCCAGCCCTCCCAGTCGGAGGCCGGCAGAGGATTGCTGCAGATCAGAGCATTGCTCCGAGCGGCGGGAAATCAGAATTCCGCCGTCTCTCAGTCGCGGGACAGGATCCACAGTCGATCTGTCGCAACGGAGACCGTCCAGTCGGCTCACAGCCCGAGATCGCCCCCGAGGCGTGAGGGGCGTGGAGACCGGCACGATCAGTATAGGAGGAACGAACAATATGATCACCGACCCGACCGTGATGATGGGCGTCGGGTGCCGTCCCCTCCCCCGAGGAGTGGATCATATGCACCTCGGCATCGAGACGACAGGCGCCCCCATAACACTGGGCAGAGGATCCCAGTCGACCCCATAGACCCAGGCTTTGACGCGAGATCCATCCTCGTTCAAGGTCTGGTGGACAGGAACAGGGCTCATCGAGAGGGCCACAACAGAGATACGCCCACCGGCAGCAGGACACACGCCTCGGGGCCTGAATGTTTCAGTCGGGCCATCAGAGCTGCGGTGATCCCTCCCAACTTCCGGCTGGCGACTGGAATCAGCAAGTTCACCGGTGAGTCCAAGCCTGACACATGGCTCGAGGATTACCGAGTGGCTGTGCAGATTGGCGGCGGCAACGATGAGGTGGCCATGAAGCATTTACCCCTCATGTTGGAAGGCTCAGCTAGGGCGTGGCTGAATCAGTTGGCGCCCAGCAGCATTTACACTTGGGAGGATCTCTCCCGAGTGTTTATCACAACCTTCGAAGGGACATGCAAGCGCCCTACAGGCCTTACGGAGCTGCGGTCTTGCGTACAGAAGCCGAACGAAACTCTGAGAGAATATATCCAGAGGTGGATCACACTGCACCACTCGGTCGAGAACGTGCCAGACCATCAAGCAGTTTGCGCTTTCAAGGAAGGCGTCAAGTACAGGGAGTTGAATCTGAAGTTTGGCCGGACCGGAGAGATGTCCCTTAATCGGATGATGGAGATTTCCACCAAGTACGCTAATGGAGAAGACGAGGACCGACTCCGAAGTGGCAAACTTAAGTCAGTCGCCCAAGAAACCGGAGGAAACTCCAGTCGGAAGCAGAAGCGGAAGACCGAGCCAGCCGCCCCGGGGGAGGCCCTGGCTGTGGCTCAGGGAAATTTCAAGGGAAAGCCCAAGGGCACATGGAAGCCCAAGAAGGTTAAAGATCAGGATGGGAATGATGTTCTGGACCTGCCATGTCACATCCATACCAAGAAAGATGAAGAAGGAAATTTTATTTTCCCAAAGCATACCACTCGACAGTGTCGGCTTCTGATTCAGCAGTTCCAGGGCAAGTAGCCCAAGGATAAGGAAAAAGAGCCGGACAGAGTTGAACACAAGGAAGATAGTGACGATGGATACCCCCAAGTCAATTCCACCTTGATGATTTTTGCTGATCTCAAAAGCAAAAGTCAACTGAAAATCATTAACCGTGAGGTCAACATGGTTGCCCCGGCGACTCCCAGTTACCTGAAGTAGTCTCAGACTGCCATCACGTTCGACCAGTCCGATCACCCGACGCACATTGCCACCCCTGGGAGGCAAGCTTTGGTGGTCGACCCAGTTGTCGAAGGCACTCGACTAACCAAAGTCCTGATGGACGGCGGCAGTGGCCTGCACATACTGTACGCTGAAACCTTGAAAGGAATGGGCATTCCGATGTCCAGACTTAGCACCAGTAACATGAGCTTCCACGGAGTCATTCCTGGGAAGAAAACCGAGTCACTCGGCCAGATTGCTCTTGATGTGGTTTTCGGTGATTCAAAGAATTACCGCAAGGAAAAGTTAACGTTTGAAGTTGTGGACTTCCAGAGTGCTTATCACGCCATCTTGGGCAGGCCAGCTTACGCACGCTTCATGGCTCGACCATGCTACGTGTATCTTAAATTAAAGATGCCTGGCCCCAAAGGTGTGATCACTGTTACGGGCAACCGGAAGAAAGCAGAAGAATGTTTCCAGAAGGGATCAAAGATCGCCGACGCTCAGATGGCAGTAGTCGAGCTGAAAGAGTACCAAAAGACAGCCGACCCGAGTGAATTGCTGCGGGCTAAGAAGCCTGCCTCCGAGTCAGCTTTTCAGTCGGCTGGCGAAACGAAGACAGTCCACATTCACCCGACTGATCCCGACGCAGCTCCGACTCACATCTCAACGACGCTCGACTCCAAATAGGAAGAAGCGCTCATCCAGCTCCTCCGTGAGAACTGGGACATCTTCGCATGGAAACCCTCTGACATGCCTGGAGTTCCCAGGGGGCTGGCTGAGCACCGCCTGCGAGTCGACTCAAAGTTCAAACCCATGAAGGAACATCTGCAGCGGTCCGCCGTCTAGAAAAAACAAGCCATTGGCGAGGAAGTGGCTCGGCTCTTAGCAGCTGAGTTCATTCGAGAGATCTACCACTCCGAGTGGCTCGCCAATGTTGTCGTGGTCCCCAAGAAGAACAAGTCACTCCGCATGTGCATTGATTTCAAGCATATTAATCGGGCCTGCCCGAAAGATCATTTTCCTCTCCCTCGCATCGACCAAATTGTCGACTCAACTGCGGGATGCGAGAGATTGTCTTTTCTAGATGCCTACTCCGGGTACCATCAGATCCGTCTGTATGGGCCCGACGAAATCAAAACAGCTTTCATCACTCCATTCAGATGCTTTTGTTACGTCACCATGCCATTCGGCCTCAAGAACGCCGGAGCCACATTCATGAGAATGATCCAGAAGTGTTTACTCACTCAAATCAGTCGGAATGTGGAGGCGTACATGGACGATATTGTAGTCAAGTCCCGGAAAGGTTCCGACCTGCGGGCTGACCTTGCTGAAACCTTCGCCAACCTCAGGAGGTACGATATCAAGCTCAATCCGTCAAAGTGCACTTTCGGAGTTCCAGGTGGCAAGCTACTCGGTTTTCTCGTTTCCGAACGGGGAATCGACGCCAATCCTGAAAAAATTGGCACCATACTCCGGATGAAGCGTCCTGTACGTGTGCATGATGTCCAAAAACTTACAGGCTGCTTGGCCACCTTAAGTCGATTCATTTCTCGACTCGGTGAAAAAGCGTTGCCTCTTTACCGACTGATGAAAAAGTCTGACAAGTTCGAGTGGACTCCAGAAGCTGATGCAGCGTTTGCAGAGCTCAAAGCTCTGCTCTCCACCCAGCCGGTGCTAGCTGCTCCAATCAGCAAAGAGCCTCTGCTGCTTTACATTGCAGCCACGGGACAAGTTGTCAGTACAGTACTTACGGTCGAGCGGGAAGAGGAAGGGAAAGCCTTCAAAGTTCAACGCCCTGTTTATTATGTGTCTGAAGTTTTGACCCCTTCAAAACAAAGATACCCCCACTACCAGAAGCTTGTATATGGGATTTACATGACCACGAAGAAAGTTGCACATTATTTCTCTGACCACTCCATTACAGTCGTCAGCGACGCCCCATTATCGGAGATCCTGCATAACAGAGATGCAACTGGTCGAGTGGCCAAGTGGGCGATTGAACTCCTTCCTTTAGACATCAAGTTTGAAGCAAAGAAAGCCATCAAGTCCCAAGCAATCATGGATTTCATTGTCGAGTGGATTGAACAGCAACTTCCGACTCAAGTTCACTCGGAACACTGGACTATGTTCTTCGATGGATCCAAGATGCTGAATGGTTCGGGCGCGGGGGTAGTTTTGGTCTCCCCCCGAGGAGATAAGCTCAGATACGTTCTCCAGATTCACTTCGATTCCTCCATTAACGAAGCAGAGTATGAAGCACTTTTGTATGGGTTGCGCATGGCCATTTCGCTCGGCGTCCGTCGCCTCATGGTCTATGGCGACTCAGATCTGGTGGTTAATCAAGTGATGAAGGAGTGGGACGTCAGGAGTCCGGCAATGACTGGGTACTGCAATGCAGTACGGAAGCTAGAGAAGAAGTTCGAGGGGTTGGAACTCCACCACATCCCCCGACTGAACAACCAGGCAGCTGACGACTTGGCAAAGATAGGCTCCAAGAGAGAAGCCATTCCAAGCAACGTGTTCTTGGAACACATTCACTCGCCGTCAGTCCAAGAAGATCCTTTCACAGAAGAAGCCCCGTAGCCGAAAAGTGCCATGGATCCGACTGAAGTTGAAGTGCCTGCAGTAGTCGACCTAATCATGGAAGTCTTGGCAGTCACCCCTGACTGGACAATACCGTCCATTGCATATATCCTAAGGAAAGAACTCCCACTCGGGGGCTTAGCTGCAGTTCAGCACTCGCCTAAGTTCTCCACGAAGAGACTTAGCTGCAGTCAGACACTCGCCTAAGTTTGAAAAATCCTACCGAGTGGAGAGCAAACCTCCCACTCGGGGGCTTAGCTGCAATTCAGCACTAGACTAAGTTCTCCACGAAGAGACTTAGCTGCAGTCAGACACTCACCTAAGTTTGAAAAATCCTACCGAGTGGAGAGCAAACCTCCCACTCGGGGGCTTAGCTGTAGTTCAGCACTCGCCTAAGTTCTCCACGAAGAGACTTAGCTGCAGTCAGACACTCGCCTAAGTTTGAAAAATCCTACCGAGTGGAGAGCAAACCTCCCACTCAAGGGCTTAGCTGCAGTTCAGCACTCGCCTAAGTTCTCCACGAAGAGACTTAGCTGCAGTCAGACACTCGCCTAAGTTTGAAAAATACTACCGAGTGAAGAGCAAACCTCCCACTCGGGGGCTTAGCTGCAGTTCAGCACCCGCCTAAGTTCTCCACGAAGAGACTTAGCTGCAGTCAGACACTCGCCTAAGTGTGAAAATCCTACCGAGTGGAGAGCAAACCTCCCACTCGGGGGCTTAGCTGCAGTTCAGCACTCGCCTAAGTTCTCCACGAAGAGACTTAGCTGCAGTCAGACACTCGCCTAAGTTTGAAAAATCCTACCGAGTGGAGAGCAAACCTCCCACTCGAGGGCTTAGATGCAGTTCAGCACTCGCCTAAGTTCTCCATGAAGAGACTTAGCTGCAGTCAGACACTCGCCTAAGTTTGAAAAATCCTACCGAGTGGATAGCAAACCTCCCACTCGGGGGCTTAGCTGCAGTTCAGCACTCGCCTAAGTTCTCCACGAAGAGACTTAGCTGCAGTCAGACACTCGCCTAAGTTTGAAAAATCCTACCGAGTGGAGAGCAAACCTCCCACTCGGGGGCTTAGCTGCAGTTCAGCACTCGCCTAAGTTCTCCATGAAGAGACTTAGCTGCAGTCAGACACTCGCCTAAGTGTGAAAATCCTACCGAGTGGAGAGCAAACCTCCCACTCGGGGGCTTAGCTGCAGTTTAGCACTCGCCTATGTTCTCCACGAAGAGACTTAGCTGCAGTCAGACACTCGCCTAAGTGTGAAAATCCTACCGAGTGGAGAGCAAACCTCCCACTCGGGGGCTTAGCTGCAGTTCAGCACTCGCCTAAGTTCTCCACGAAGAGACTTAGCTGCAGTCAGACACTCGCCTAAGTTTGAAAATCCTACCGAGTGGAGAGCAAACCTCCCACTCGGGGGCTTAGCTGCAGTTCAGCACTCGCCTAAGTTCTCCACGAAGAGACTTAGCTGCAGTCAGATACTCGCCTAAGTTCGAAACCCACCTTCTCCTGAAGAGCTCCGCCACAAATACAATGTGGGCTTCGTCCCACTCTACAGTAACAAGGCGTGGGTCGACTGCCACCTTTTCCCGAGAGCTCCGCCACAAATACAATGTGCAACAACAGGGGGTGGGTCGACTGCCACCTTTTCCCGAGAGCTCCGCCACAAATACAATGTACGACAACAGGGTGAGGGTCGGCCATCAAGCCCCACACGACAGTTCCAGACCACGAAGACATTCAGCAAAAATTAAGTTCGGATAAAGCTTAAAAGGCCCTGGGCCCCGAATCAAAGTACTCGAGCCCTCAGCTCGGCAGAATTTAAACGATTACAAGTCCACTCGGCATTCCGAGGCTAATTTAAGGAAAGGCATAAAAGTTTTCTCACTCCTCAAGAGGAGGGCTGGCAGGAGCGACGAACTCATCCAGGTCAATTCCGTCCGCAATGCGAGTGGCTGCAGCGATGAAGGTCTCCATGAAGTCTTGGAAGCTGTGCCTCTTGGTATTGGCGACTTGGATGGCGGCCAGCTTTTCTTCTCGCGCCTCCTTGCAGTGGACGCGGACTAAGGACAGAGCCACATCAGCGCCGCACCGGGCAGAAGACTTCTTCCACTCCTGCACTCGATCGGGGATTTTGTCAAGTCGAGCCATAAGAGACTCGAGATCGTTCTGGAGCGTGGACGCTGGCCAGAGCGTCGAGTCGATCCGCGACATGGCGACCTTCAGTCGAGCCAAGTAATCCACGGCGCCGTCGATTCGAGATTCCAGTCGGAGCAGGTTCATAGCAGTATCATCTTTCACCGGAGAATTGATTGGGTCCAGACCCGTTTCGATCCGCCCGGTCTCCTCTTCGAAGTTCTGACAGAATTCTGCACACGAGACCTAAAGATAAGCCAATGATCGCAAGACTGAATCGACACAAAAGTACAAAACAGTCAAAATTAGATGTGCACCTTCAAGTTTGATGTACAGCCTCTTGGCGAGGCTCCTCAGGTAGCTCTCCAGGTCATCCCTCCTACGGGCGATGCCTTCCATCTCCTCGCCCAAGAGGAGGTTCTTCTTCTTCCAACTGGCAGTCAGCCTGTTGGCATCAGTCAGAGCGGCCTGCAACCTGGTGTTCTCTTTTTCCAACTGGTCGACCGAAGCCAGCTTCTGTTCGGCCAGAGCCGTCTTGTCGTCAGCCTCTTTGCGGGCAACAGTCAGGTCCTGGTCCTTCCTCGCCAAAGCTTTTTCCAATTCTCCTACAAAGAAATGGCGATTGAATCGGAAACAGCAGAGGAATGCTCAAGCCTGAAAACAAAATCAGTCGACAAAGTCGCTTTACCTGCGGCGCCCTCCCTGACCTTTTGCAACTCCGTCCTGGCCAGCTCTAGATCAAGGTCCAGTTGAATCTTCTGCTTCTCCAATTCAGCATAGCGAGCGGCAAGTTCGCAGGCTCTCTGCAAAAAGAAAAGCCAGCCGATAGACGGTCGAGATAAGTTGCTTCTGAGTAACTAAGGAACAATGGTGACGTTTCTAAGACCACAGCCGAATCAAAAATATTCGACAGTAGTCTCGGGGACTACACCCAGTGGGTGCACTCAGCGTGCCCCCACTGGTTCGACCAAAAAAAAACCGACTGCCCGTAGTCGACAGGACACAGTCCCACTCGACCTGGCCAGACCAAACCGAGTGAAGAAATATAGATTTAGAAACACAATATAAATACTACAGTCGACTGCCAGCAGTCCACCGTAGTCTCGGGGACTACACCCAGTGGGTGCACTCAGCGTGCCCCCACTAGTCCAAGAAAGAGAAAACACACCCAGTGGGTGTACAGATACAGATACAAAGATCTTCAAGGAAAAGAAAGAGGGAGAAAGACTCTTCAAACAATCAAGTGTTGAGTCGACTAACCCGGACGTTGCTCTGAAGAGCCGAGCTCGCGTCATAGGTGGCTTGGCTGGCCTCCCGAGCCACCTTCACCTGTTCCATCATGACCCCTGCCTGGTGTATGGCCTCCTTCGCAGCGGCCACTTCGTCTTCAGGGACAGAGTACACGACAAAGAGCGAAGTAGGGTTGGCAGTCGACGTCGAGGGCTGCGCACTCGACAAGGGATCGGCAAAGGTCACAGAAGCCCGAGCGGGCTCGCCATCGCCCCGAGCCGCGGCCTCAGGTGCCGGAGTGGACCGTGGGGTCTTGACAGCCGACGCCTTCTTTGTCCTCTTCACCCTCAGCGGCTCGTTGTCATCATCGTCCGGGAGGTCAATAACATGAACAGGGGCTGCGAGAGAAACACTCAATCGACCAGAACTACAAGGGCCAGGCGACTCAAAGCAAAATGTCATTAATCATAGTGGGGTTGGAGGTAACAGCGTCCTCCATCTCTTGGTCGTCGTTCCTGGCGGAAACCTCAGAAGTGGCACCGCTGCAAAATCTCAAAAGTCAGCCAGCCGGCAGGGTGAATCGACCAAGGATCCGTCCATAGTCGACAAAGGAAAGCAAAGTTTCTATCATTTACCCGGAAATGGTAGGAACAGCTATCTTCATCTTTGGCAGGACTTTGGGCGGCTTGGATGGCGTCGCTCGTGGGTGCTTGGGAGCCTTCTCAGTCGGCGGAGGAGGAGAACTCCGAGGGCGCTTCGACGTCTGCCCAGCAGGTTCGGCGGCCTTGCCACGCCCCCGCGCTGGGTCGTGTATGAGCTTGGATCGCCCCTCCGGGCGGGGGGGTTCAGCCTCCTCCTCCTCCTCGCTGGAGAAGACGTCGTCGTCTCCCTCCCCTTCGCCGTCAGACTCCCACTCGCCTTGGTCATCCCCGCTCTCGCCTCCACTCGCCTCACCTTCCTCAGTCGACCCCTGCGCCCCGTTGGGCGTCGAGTACATCTCGGTGGTCGCCTAGGAACAACGGACAAAACAAAAGTCAGTCGACTCGCTCAAAGAAGACCAATGCAGAAAACAAAGATTCCAGTCGGAAACATAAAGACGCACCTGGTCGACCTCATACGAGTTGTCGAGTGGAATGACCCTCCTAGCTCCTCGGGGGTTGTCCTTATTCCCCGTGATGCTTGACAGCCACCCCTCCAACATCTCGTTGGTGACCTCCTCCGGGTGGATCCGAGTGGTGTCCTTGAGGCCAGAGTACAGCCACATCGGGTGGTCCCGAGCCTGGAGTGGTTGGATTCGCCTCTTGAGGAAGACTTCCAGCAGATCCATCCCCGTCACGCCCTCACGGACAAGTTCGACCACTCGACCCGCCAGTATCTTGACCTGGGCCTTTTCTTCGGGCGACACCTTCAGGGAAGCAGGCTTTTGGGCTCGGTCGAGGGTGAAGGGTGGAAGTCCAGTCGACTGCCCTGGGGTCTCCTGATTCTGGCAGTAGAACCAAGTCGCCTGCCATCCTCGAACTGACTCTGGGAAGATAATGGAGGGGAAGCAGCTTTTACCCCTCGTCTGGATCGCCAAGCCCCCACACAGCTGGATCACCTGTGTCCTCTCGTCACTCGATTTGGCCTTCTTAACCGACTGAGAGCGACAGGTGAAGATGTGCTTGAAAAGCCCCCAGTGTGGGCGGCACCCCAGGAACGCCTCACACATAGAAATAAAGGCGGCGAGATAGACTATGGAATTCAGAGTAAAGTGATGGAGCTGCGCCCCAAAGAAGTTCAGGAAGTTGCGGAAGAAAGAGTGGGGCGGCAGAGAGAACCCACGGTCAATATGAGTCGCCAGGAGGACGAACTCACCGTCGCGTGGCTGGGGCTCGATTTCTCCCCCTGGAAGACGCGCCGCCTTGTGGGGAATGGCTCCTCCCTCGACCAGGTCGTCGAGGTCCTCCTGATGGAGCACCGAGGGCATCCAGTCGCCCTGGATCCACCCCTTGGGCAGGGCCGTCTGAGAGGAAGAACCCCCGCGCGCAGACTTCTTTCCCTTCCCCGCCGCCGCCGCCTTCTTCGCGTGCTCCAGAGCGGTCGTCTTACCCTTCACCATCGTCGCCGGCGAGGTCTCGAGCTGTTTTTGTGGTGGCGGGGCGAGAGCGAAGGAAGCGGAGGAGGCGACGGAGAAACAGAGAAGGAAGAGGAAGAGATGAGCACGCGTACTGATGAAAGGCTCCGGGCCAACTACTTATAAGGGGCCGCTCCCGAGTGGCTGGCAGGTAGGCCCGAGCTATCCAGTCAGATCCCGTGGCAGGCGCGCGCGCTGTACGTGGCGAAAAAGGCGGCGCGGGGATCGAGGAGCCTTCGCACTGTCGCTCCCGATTACTGCGGCCGCTCCCGTTCCGCGCGCTTCCCAAAAAATCCGAATCCCGCGATCTCCGCCGGCTGCAGAACAACTTGACGAAACGGAAATCCCGCGCACACCGGCGCCCGAAGCCTCACAGGTAAAGAAATCCATTCGACGAAAGACCTGGAACAGATCAAGGCGACTGAAAGAGGTTAATGACGTCATCCGTGACGGTCGACCCAGAACAAAGCATCCATAATAACCCGAAGGGTCGGTTGGAAAGGTCCCTAACCCCTTTTCTCACTCCAGCCTCGATCCGTTCGGGGGCTAATGATGAAGTCATGTACCTACGGTAGGGACACGGACCCGTCCTAAAGAGCCCTACCATAGGACATCCTTAGAGGAAGTCACCTTTCAAACAACTTGAATATATCCCACTCGACGGGTTGAAGACACTCGACCAAGAAGCTGTCACTCGACCAAGAAGCCAACCACTCGACTGCCAGAAGACCTCAAGCCACTCCGCAGGCAAACGGTCGGCTATTAAGTAGTCTTTATGATTATTATGACACTTTATTAGGGACGTTATCTGTAACGCCCACCTTAAATGTACCTTAAACCCTGCATTACTGAGGGCAGGAGAGGGCTGGCGAACTCTATATAAGCCACCCCCTCCTCAGTATCAGGGGTTCGCACCCCTGTCATTTTACACACGCATAATCCAATCGACCGCCTCCGGGCACCGAGACGTAGGGTTGTTACTTCCTCAGAGAAGGGCCTGAACTCGTAAACCTTGCGTGCTTACAACTTCCCAATAGCTAAGGTCTAGCCTCTTCATACACACCCCCCTACCTCACTGTCAGACTTAGAACCACGACAACAGTGGCATCGATGCTCACACATGATAGTGCGTTTGAATGTGGTCAATCCTAAGGCGTCTCTCTCTCTCTCTCTGCACATAAGATGAGAAATCTACTTTCTTTTTCCCTTGTGAGGTACATCGAGGCACGCATGTGTGGTTATAGATGGTTTATTTCGTGGCCACTACTAGTCCACTACTGCAGGAATGCCTAGCAGTAGCGGACGACCACTAGTAGAAAACAGAGTTTTGGTTTTTGCCAGATAAGAGCAACGGTCCTAGTCGTGTTACGAACCGGGACTAAGGCGTGCATCAGTCCCGGTTTGAGCGGCCAGGACGCCAGCCAGGCCTCTGCAGGCATCAGTCCCGGTTCGGCTGGGACCTCGGGGCCACCCGCAGTGGTGGGCCAGGCTCTCAGGGCCACCCTCCACTGACCTCCTTCCACTACTAACATTGCATCAGTGGCGGGCATATGTTTCGGTGCTGAGCGACTATCTATGCCCGCGAGTGATACCTTATGGCAGGTAAAAAAAAATGTTGTCGTGGCAGCGTTTTTGGCTGCCGTGGCGCAACGCCAGATCTGTAGACCAGCTAGCGACGACTACAAGCACTGAAGCGAGCCAAAGGTGCACCGCCATCGACGTCCCTCCATCGCTGGAGTCGAACACAACTTGTTGTAGTAGACAGTCGGGAACTCGTCGTGCTAAGGCCCCATAGGACCAGCGCACCAGAACAGCAACCGTCACCGATGAAAAATAACGTAGATCAAATGTATCCAACACGAAGAAATAGGAACGTAGACGAACAACGAAGAGATCCGAGCAAATCCATCAAAGATAGATTCGCCAGAGATACACCTCAACACGCCCACCAATGATGCTAGACACACCGCCGAAACAGGGGCTAAACGGAAAGACCTTTATTCCATCTTCAGAGATCGCCGCCGTCTCGCCTTCCTAAGCAGAACACAAACCCTAACAAAGCTGAAAGAAACGACTAAAAATATAGCCCTTCTGTCGGCCCTTGCCGAGATCCACCGCGCCCCATGGCCCTAGGGCCACTGGAGAGGAGGTGGACCTGCGGCGGTTGTGAAGCTAGGTCCCATGGACCCGATTGCTAAAGCAGGAAAAAGCTGCTGCATCAGTAGAACTAGGCTTCAACAGCAAACCAGTCCCATATCCGAAAGAAAGCTGACTCAGTGGATCCACGGCTGATGACGCGGGCTGATTCCGCGCAGGGATCGATCGACTGGCTGGGGAGGCGGCTGATCCCGCGCAGGGATCGGCCGGACGATGCGTGCCCAATTCTTTTTTTTTTTTGAGCCCTGCACGGAGCGACAGCGGAACGTGTTTTTTTTCTTTTTTGTTGGAGAGACAGCGGAACGTTCTTTGTACAAAAGTCCTTGCCTTCCGTAGTGGCATGATATCAAGCCAGTCGTATTAATTGGAAACTCATGTACACACGTATTGGAAACGGAAACAACAACGCAACGGGCTTGGAGACAGCGCAGCGACCGACTCCTGCTACATGTACAGGGCGGGACGTGGGAACTCCATATATATTGCCAACAGCCCTAGGCTCGACACGAGACGTACGTCCAAAGTGGAAACCCCCGATTTACATCGCTTCGCCAACTTGTAATCCAAGCCACAGCTAGCCACCCCACCTCCGGCGCCGGAAGCCGACGCCAACCAAGCCAACGACCGATGGAGACGGCAACACCGACGACCGAGCAGACGGCGCCGCGGCCTAGCATCATCGAAAAGGTCCGCCACCACGCAATCTCCGGCGGCGTCCTCGGCTCCGTCATGTACTTCTCCCATGGCGCCGCCAACTCGCCGAGCGGGGGCCGCCTCTTCGGCGGGGCTCTGGCGGTCCCGAGGAACGTGCTCAAGATCGGCACCTTTGCGGCCTGCTATGGCGCCGCCAAGTCGGTCAGGTGCGCCGTCGCCCCGGACTACCCCTTTGAAACCACGGTCGCCTGGGCCGCCACCAACGCCCTCTTCGCCATGCGCCACGGGAGGCGCGCGGCCTGCCGCTCCGGCCTCAAAGGTGCGGCCCTAGGCTTGGCCGCCGACATGGCTCACTATGGCGTAAAACGCTTCCTTGCCTCACGGCGGTCACGGGCAGAGGAGCGCCGCATAGCCCGTGAGTCGGCTGCTTGCCCGGCTGGGGTTCCCGCCGACACATGTCCTGCTTGATTCATGTTACTAGTACTTTGTTTGTGTTTTAGGAGTACTTTGCATGCTTGTCAAACTGTAATTTTTCATCCATAAATTAGAGTATATGAAAGCGAATATATATTCTTGTAGAATGTTTTACTGTTACAAGGCTTGGGCGCAAGTAGCTATAGCTAGCAGGTGTTCCACTGGAAAATTATGTGCAATAAGGAACTGTGTTTCCTAGCCCATCCACTCTTCCAGTTCCAGGTTTTTTTTTCTTTGTTCTCATGCGAAACAAAAATTGCGAGGCTCATGTGAAACAATTGGAAGAAAAGTTGGGAGGAACCAGCAGAATCGTAGCCCTTCTTTCAAATTTTATAAATCCTTATTAGACCACCTCCAGAAACAAATTATTAAGGAGTAAAAAAATTAGCATCTGGCTCTTTCGCAATAATTTTAATTTTAACTTCTCAAAAATATACATAATACTGCCACATTGAACTCCAAAGCACTCAAGTAATCTAAATTGTTACGCAATTAACCCCAATCCTCGTCGCAGAAGATGACACCTTGCCCTTGTTGGAGCCCAATGCCTCCGGATACGTATGGCGAATCGGCAGCTTTGCAGCCTGGTTTGGGGTCGTCAAATCGATTAGGGTGGCCGTGGCCACGGATTACCCCTTTGAAACCACGGTCACCTGGGGTGTCACCGACGCCCTCTTCTCCATGCGTCATGGGCTGCGCACGGCCGGCCGCTCAGGGATCAGAGGTGCGGCTGTCGGCGTGCTCGTCGACATGGCCGAATATAGCTATAAACGCTCCTCCGTTGCCTCACGGCCACCGGCAGACGACTGCTGCATCCCCCTTGAGTCGCCTGCTTGCCCGGCCGGGGTTCCCGCTGCCACACGTCGTGTTTGATTCATCTTAATTAGTTCATGTTTACTTTGCTTGCTATATATAAAAAAACGAGTATAAAACCAATGTTCTCTGGCTTCTCATGCGAAACAATATTACCAACTGTACTTTGTATGTATAAATTCGGTGCAGCAATCACTCCTTTCCTTTTATCTTCTCATCTCAAAATACAAATTTGCACAAACTAATCTCTTCAGACACGATTAGGATAACTTGATTATACATAATATTGCCACATTAAACTCAAAAGTACTCAAAGTAACTTTTTTTATCTAAAAAACTTTTAATCTATTCATCTTCAATCATGGAATACAATAAACACCAGAAATAATAAAAATTACATCCGGGATCTATAGACCACCTAGCGACGACTACAAGCACTGAAGCGAGCCAAAGGCACGCCGTCATCATCGTCCCTCCCTCGCCGGAGTCAGGCAAAACCTGTTATAGTAGATAGTAGAGAAGTCGTCATGCTAAGATCCTATTGAACTAGCGCAGCAGAACAACAACCACCGCCAACGAAGTGAGACGAGTCGTCTAGTGATCGAACACCAGCGCGCGCCATCACTCCATAGTGATGCATACCAAGACACATTGTGCCTCCCGGGTCACGAGCGAGGGAGTCCAAAAGTACGTATAACGCGCGCGTGCTTCCTTTCCTTCGGTTGCTACCGATCGATCGACACCCGCTCGTACAAAGTCCTTGCCTTCCGTATAGGTGTGAGTCAAGCCAGTCGTATTGAAAGGAAACTCTATATACGCACACGTACGCCTATTGGAAACAGCAACGCAACGGGCATGGAAACAGCGGACAACCGACTCATAGCGCATGCAAAAGGCAGGATCGACGTGGGAACTGCCATCTGCCCTAGACTCGACTCTAGACGCCCGAAGCGCAAACCCCCGATTCGATCGCTTCGCCAATTTGTAATCCAAGCCACAGCCACCCCCACCTCGCTCCGCCGCCAGAAGCCAGCAGATCGACCGACCGATGGACACGACAGGGCCGACGACCGAGCAGCCGCCGCCACCTAGCGTCATCCAACAGGTCCGCCGCCACGCAATCTCCGGCGCCATCTTCGGCTCCGTCTGCAACTTCCTCCTGGGCGCCACCAACTCGCCGAGCGGGAGCCGCCTCTCCGGCGGGGCTCTGGCGGTCCCCCGGAACGCGCTCAGAATCGGCACCTTTGCAGGCTGGTTTGGCGTCGTCAAATCGGCTAGGTGCGCCGTGGCCCCGGACTACCCCTTTGAAACCACGGTCGCCTGGAGCGTCACCGACGCCCTCTTCTCCGTGCGCCACGGGCTGCGGGCGGCCGGCCGCTCCGGCCTCAGAGGTGCCGTCTTTGGCGTGGTCCCCGACATGCTTGAGTATAGGTTACAACGCTACCTTGCCTCACGTCCACGGGCAGACGAACGCTGCATCCCCCCTGAGTAGGCTGCTTGCCCGGCCGGGATTCCTGGCGCGACACGTATTGTTTGATACTTTGGTTAATGTTAGTTTGTGTTTACTTTGCTTGCTTGTCAAACTGTAATTTTTCATCTATAAATTAGAGTATAAAACCAATATTCTTGTAATGTTATTACTGTCACAAGGCATCGGCCCATCACTCTCGTTCTCATGCGAAACAACGGGGTGAAACTTTCGGAGGAAGAAGCAGAAGCGTAGCCCTTCTGTAAAATTTGAACTTAACCCATGCATCTCCCCCAAACAATTTGCGCTCCATCTCAACACACCCAGGTCAAGAAAAAAATGACACCGACGCCAAGCTTGGGCGACCACCCCCTCGTAACCAACCACCCACAACTGTCAGCACCTCGCGAAGACTGAAAAGAGAAAGACGTCCAGCCTCGTGGTTTGGCGCTCGCCAGCGGCGGCGCGACCACCATCCGGCGGGCTCGCGCCGAGCGACGGTGGTGTTTTGTTTTCCAACATCCAGTCTGTTGGAAGAAAGATTTCTGCAACATCAATCATGTTGCAAAACTTTCTTCTGTAACACCATATAGAGATAAAGACAAAGAAAAAATATGCATCATCACCTTAGTTGCAAAGTTTTTCTCCAACAATACTTTTGTTGCAAAAAAAGTGAAGACTGAAAAGGAAAAAAATCTTGCAACACACCCTATGCTGCAAAAACAAATCTCGCAACACAATCTATGCTGCAAAAAATTCCGCAACACAAACTCTATTACAAGTGTTTCGGCAACAAGATCATTGTTGCAAAGAAGAAAAAAAACGTCCAGCCTCTTGATTTTGTCACATCTGACGGCTCGCGAGGCGACGGATCTTTCAAAAAGATTCACCGGCCGACGCTTAGCATCCCCCTTTTAGTAAAGGAGATCAAGGATAATCTAGAGGGATGTAGTTCTTGTATTACTCCTATACGACGTAGTTAAAACTGAGCTAGTCATTTTATGGCCAACTCTGGGAGATCACAAGTTCGAATATGTGGCTTGGATCTGGTCCAGATGATGTCATTGACATCATATGTGGTGATTGTAACACTTGAGTTCAAGCAATACAAGTTTTTTGCAAAAAGAAAAAAAATCAGTCGACTGGCTATTCTTGTTTACTAGATGTTTCCGTAATAAAAAATAATTACTGATTTGTTACGTGCTCAATAGGATGGATCCGATGAGAAACAGCTGCCGCACACACCAAACGGTCAAGCGAAACCACAACCACAGGGTTCTTCTTGATTAATTTCATTTCGGTCCGCTAGACCGGAAAACTCATGACAAAAAATGATTTGAAAAACTAGAATGCCCACCAGAATACATCATTATCACGTCCCACCAATCAACCAGTTTACATTGACAACGTAGCTCAGGTCAACGTCATGCACCTATCACTTCTACTTCGGTACACCCTTTTAAATAAATAGATGATCGAGATTAACTCGAGTGAAGTCTAAAATAAACCCTGATGTTGTAGGGGACGACGTAGATAAACCCTCACCTCCCAATCCCTGAAATCAGTACCCCGACCTCTTCGATCCTGGTCTATCCTAACCCCACATATGTTTGGCAGACCGGGAAAAGCACAATCCTACTGAAAACTCGTTTGTCTCATGTCACGTGGGTCAAAACATCATAGCCATCTTCCTCGCTGCACAATCCTGATTGCAGATGCAGCCGGGAGTGCCTGCTGCCATATTGTGAGCACGCAGGCCATGATGGCGATGGCAGCCGTGTCCGGTGAGTAGCTAGGAGCCCAGCACGCCAACGGCGCGGAGCTGTTCGTCATCAAGAGGATGAAGGACGTCATTAGAGATCATCGGACTAAGCTCAACATCTCCCTTGGCTTCGTCGACGCTGTGTCTCGGAGGGTCGCCGCCGTTCGCGACGACAAAGCTCCTGGCGTGGGCACGCAAGGCAAAGGTGAAGACGACCATAGCCACATGAACTTCTGTATCAACGAGCATCGATTGAGCATTGAAGTGTTGCCGGAAGACACATGCGTACATGGCTGGCTTCCTGGATATAGTCCTGTACAAGCACGAACTAGTACGCGAGTCAGTGAGTCTGGCTTGATGGATTAGATTATCTCTTCTGGGTACAAGCACGCGAGACGCCGGATACCAATGGATTCCAACAGGACCTGTGATATTTTTCTTGCCTTGTCTGATAGTAATCTAGGTGTAGTTCGCCGTTAATCTCGACAGTGCCAACACATTGTTGATGGACACGGTGGCGGTGCTTGCCACGGAGGCCAAGCCGCCGGTCTTCCCGTCAATATACTTCTTCATGTTCATGCGCTGTTGGTGGCATCCAGGGCGGCATCCTCGCCCCGTTGGCGCCACCTTTCTTGCAGCCTAGCCCAGACGAGCAGCAATCGCTTGCTGGCGAGGGCTCCTCTGGTGGGGATAGCGCGCCATCATCCACGTACGCCATTTATGCTTGGACGTGCCCAGGAGCTCGTCTAGGATGGCGTCGATGGCCGATCTGGCCTCGCTTAATACACTCATCTGGAGGCGAGTTCAAATTCATTAGGGAGGGTGATGCATATGACAGGTGGGCCCAGGTTGTAAGTGAGAGTAGAATCAATCCCGGCTGGGATCACGCCTTTCCTATTACAACAAACATGATTTACTCATTCAGAGTTTGGATTGACTGGGATCTGTAAATACAGGATATCAATTTCAGGGATTTAGAGGTGAAGCTTCGTTTACAACGAGTTCTACAACCTCAAGGTTTATTTTAGACTTTACTCGATTAACTCTACCCCTTCAAAATAAATGGCAAGATGGTCTTTTTTTAAATACCTCACTGCGCCGAGACCTCGATATGCGGCCTGCCTACGGTTGAGCGCGTCGATATGACACGCTGGGTCGACTCACTGGGCGCTCGGACACTAGCTATTTCAGAGCCTCGCGGCATAAAAAGAGAAAAGGAGCAAGTTTGCACCAGGAATCAAACTCGTAACCTATTCCTTGTGATTACACTGGTTACCACTCAACTATGCCGCCACTGATGATGATCAAAAACACGAAATATATAAGAACACACTTAAGACCAATAATACTACATTCACGAGCAAATACAAGGGACTTTCATGGGGTGGAGAATATGCGCTAATCTAATTGGTGATTGGGTTGAACTATTTTAGAGCATCTCCAGCCGCGTCCCCAACAGGCCTCCCCAGGTCACCTTTTCGGCGCCAGCGCCGAAAAAACGGCCCAGTCGTGCCCTCAGGACGTCGAAAATCGCCGGTTCGGCCCTTTTTTCCGCCCAGCGGTCACAGGCCGAACCCGGCGCACTGGGGAGCAGTTGGGGGCTCCGGCACAAGGGAAAAGCGTGGCTGGCCCACACCGTCAGGGGAAAAGTCAAGGTTTTCTTCCCCGACTCGCCTCCCACCCCCCGCGCCCTCGGCCACCAGTAGCTATATCCCGGCGCCGCCCGCCGCCCTACACCGCTAGATAGCCATTCCCCGCCGGAAAAATAGCAGAGCTTCGCCGCGGCAGCCCCTCCAACAGCAGATGGGCGTTTCCGGCCACCGTTTCCGGCCGCGGAGGTGCGGTTTAGCGGCGGGTACACGCCCACCGAGCGCAAGGTGTTCGGCGATTTTCCTGCCTCGGCGATGGACTCGAATGACGAGGGAGCGCTCACCGCGCTGCTGGAGGAGGAAGCCAAGGCCGACGTCCAGGAAGAAGAGCATCTCATGGTGCTCGCCGCCCTCGCCCAGCTGCTGGCGAGCAATGAAAACTCGTGGCGAGGTGGCTCGGCGCCTGGGCGGGTGAAAACAAAGAACCAGCATCGTCTCGAAGACTAATGCATGCTCTACTCCGACTACTTCGCCGATGCTCCACTTCACGGCGAGAAAACATTTCGGCGCCGTTATCAGATGAGTCGAAAGCTCTTCCTCAGGATTGTGAATTCCATCCGGGAGTTCGACAACTACTTCAAGTGTAAGATGGATTGCACCGGCGCTCTTGGATTCACCTCCATCCAGAAGTGCACGACAGCGATGAGGATGCCTGCATACGGAGCTCCCGGTGATTCACTCGATGACTATGGGCGCATGGCCGAGTCCACCAGCATAGAGTGTTTCTACAAGTTCTGTCGGGCAGTGGTGGCAGTGTTTGGACCACAATACTTGAGAACACCCAATGCGGAGGACACTGCTCGGATCCTAGCACAGAATGCAGCAAGAGGATTTCCTGAGATGCTTGGAAGTATCGACTGCATGCATTGGAAATGGAAGAATTGCCCATTTGCTTGGCAGGGGATGTACAAAGGCGCCAAAGGCGGTTGCAGTGTGGTGCTTGAGGCGGTGGCCACACAGGACCTCTGGATTTGGCACTCCTTCTTTGGTATGCCAGGAACTCACAATGACATCAACGTGCTGCAGTGCTCTCCTGTCTTTGCCAAGCTTGTTGAAGGTCATTCTCCTCCAGTGAACTTCGAGATCAATGGGCGGCACTACAACAAGGGGTACTATCTAGCTGATGGCATCTATCCGAGATGGTCGACATTTGTGAAGACGATCTCAAACCCTGTGCCAGGAGGCAAGAACGCCTGGTTTGCGAAGGTTCAGGAGGCTTGCAGGAAGGATGTCGAGTGGGCATTTGGTGTGCTCCAATCTCGATTTGCTGTTGTCCGGTACCCCGCTCAGACCTGGTCGAAAGATCAAATGTGGGAGATTGTGACTTGTTGTGTCATCTTGCACAACATGATCATCAAGAGCGAGCAAGAAGACCTATTGTTTGACACTGAACCATACTACAGGCAGGGTCCTTTAGCCGAAGTTGATCACCAGCTACCGGAAACCTAGACTGCCTATCTCAGTATGCGTTAGGAGATGCGAGACCCATAGGTGCATCATCAACTGCAGCAAGATCTGATAGAGCATCTATGGAGGCTGAAGGGCGATGCCGGGCGCGATGTGTGATGAAATATGAGTTTTTATTTGTTGAACTATATAATTTGTATTGAACTATTTGTTGTTGTACTATTTTGTTAAAGTATTTGATATTTTTGTGATGAAATATGTGATAAAAAAATGTATGTGCATAATTGAACGCCGAACAACGGCGAACCACGCCGAATATGGGCCTATTGTCGCCCATATGGACCCTTTATTTGCTGAAATGTGGCTGAAAAATGGGCCAATTTCGGCGCCTGGGGGCGACGACTGGGCGCGAAACCGCCACCAGCACCGATTGCATCGCCGGCTCGCCCACAGGGAGCGCTTTTTATGCGTCCTGGGGGGCCAAACGGCTGAAGATGCTCTTACATTCATATATAGCTGGAGATCCGTAGACGATCTGAGCTATGGACATGATTCATGATTTGAGCATTTTTCAACTAGGAAAGTTACATTAAGGACTAGCTGCTACATTATTAAATAAAAACATTTTTTATTTCAAGAATATTACTAAACTTCTTTCTTTGCTTGATATATTAATTTTGGGGATTTTCCAGTAATTTGTCTACTACTTCCAAAATTCTCAAATCTTTATGTTTGAATATTTCCAATTTTCTTGATATTTTACAATCGATGTATTTCTTCTATTTTTCATTGGTCATTATTTCTTGGGAATTTCAGTTTGTATGTCGCTTCTGAATCTCCCAAAACTTTCATTGTTCCTTTGAATATTGCCTATCTTTCTGACATGGTATCAGATACCGCACCTTCCTAACCTAAACTTTCCGCTCATTTGAGCTCGAGCTGAGAATAGCTACGTCCATTTTGCATTAGCTATTGTTCACATCGTGATTTGTATTTTTTGTTTCAAGATATGTTTTTTGAATTTGGATCTAAAAATTTGTGTCAATGGCACTCCTCAATTTGTTAATGCTTATTACATCCTTAAAAAGTTATTTTCTAATTCTTCTAAAGAATGTCACAGAGACCAGGTGCATTAGCGCACCAAATGGTCCGGTGCATTAAGGGCGTGTTTGGTTGCCCGTGCTGCGTCTGCATGTCATCCCAGATATAATTTTCAGCTTGTTTGATAAACTGTATGGCCATCTGGGCCTGGCCCAACTTATGCAAAAAGTACCCTCTCAGCCAGGCTGAGAGCTACGCCGGATTTGGCCGTTCCTTGGATGCATGCACGAGTTGTGCAAAATGCCTGCACCCACCCCCGCATCACGCGTGCAGCTTCACGCGCAGGGTCACGGCCCCCCACGCCACAACTCCCCATTTTCTTTCACCTCGTCCGCCCAGTCCTTCTCCCACCCCCGCCCGGCCTCTGATTCGCCGCCGCTGCCTCCTCACCCTTGCCGCTGTTGCTGCCTCCTCACCCTCGCCGCCGTCGCCTCCTTCTCCTCCTCTCCGCTGCCGTCCCTTTTTGCTGGCTGCCGTCAACAGGAGATAACACATGGGAGGAGCAGATCTCGATCTGGCGCGGGATCCATGAATCCTTGCACGGGTCGCCGGACCCGGCGCGGTTGAGGCCGAGTTGGGCGCACTCGACGTCAAGCTCCGGTGAGTGGATCCCGCGACGACGCGTCTCGATCCCGCTGCGGTGGGGGCGCTGGTCGATGGTGAGTGCCACGTGATCTGGATCTGATGCCGGCGGTGGTCGCAAGATCAAGGAATGGCAACAGCAACCAGATCCTGTTGTGCCCATACTTTGTTTCTGTTGTGTTGATCTCCAGCCTGAGATCCCGTGTCAACATCCTCGTAAACAACGATCCATTCAGTTGGTTGTGAATTTATTTGCTGTGTATGGAGTAGTACCACTCGATAGCAAGAGAAGGGAACGGCCGGTGGCGGCAGTGAATTTTTTTTTTTGAAGAAGTTCTGAACTGTTCTAAAGTTTTGACTGAATTTAGTTGTTAGCTACATTCTGACGACTAGTGCCATGGTTGATGTCGTTTGTGTTTGTTGTTGTATTTGTAAACAAAGATTGCTTATTAATTTTATCTGAAACAGACATGCTTCTCTTGTTTGCTACAAGCAGTATGACCAATTTACCAAACAATATCTCGCTCATCCTGTGACACCTCATGCAACCTACCAAACACATATTCAGCCTAGTCAGTCCCACAACACACAAGTAACCAAACACACATCTCACTGTACCTTTGCATTAGCCCAGTCAGGCCACAGTCAGCCAGCATGCTAGATGCGATGCAGCGAAATGTCACCCGGGCAACCAAACACGCCCTAGATATCTTCCCGTGATGCAGTGGTTGAGGCAATAAACTCCTTCCATCGCTGTTGCTGGCGAGAATTTCTCCTAGCATATACTCCTACAGTTAATATCCGGTAAATGCTCTGGTGTAATTACTAGTTAGTGTATATACAGTATCCTAGGCTTAGCTGTATCAATCAAATAGCATTGATCTGATTATTAGATGTACAGTACGTGCTGTATAGGGCTAACACTAATATAAATAGAGAAGACGTTGGCTGGTGTAGACCTATACTATTGGTCTTCCTCTCCCACAGACAAACTGACAGAGTGAGGTGGCCTGAGGGAGGGCTCATGTCATGATGTCTTTGCTTTGCCTTGAGAAGCAAGCACCGTCGCCGATGCCTTTCGCCGGCGGCTACAGGCGAGCTGATCCAGTGATAATCATGGATTCTTTGTCTCCCTCACCGACTCACTCTGCGCCTAACAACTCCACGGCTTCGGCGCAGGCCACCCGTTCGACGGAATGTCTGAGAAGGTTGATGATGAGGAAAGCATGGAAACGGCTGTGGCCGGTGGTGAGGACCGCCTCGGCGCCCTCCTACACGTGATGTCGTTCCTGGCTTCCCGCGAGGCCGTGCGGACGTGCGTGCTCGCCCGGCGCTGGCGCACCCTCTGGAAATCCGTGCCCGCGCTCCGCATCGACGACCCGACACCTGCCACGGCACGAAAGGCTCCAGCACGTTTGTGAACAACCTTCTTCGCCTCCGCGACCCGGTGCGTCTGAATGTGTGTGACATCAGTTCCCATAGCTGGGGAATGGATTGGTCCGGTAAGACGTTTCGAGGAATAATCGAACCGTGGGTCCAGCATGCTGTGTCGTGCCAAGCTCGGGAGCTTCGAATCTCCTTTGTCTGCCATGCGGCCAACATGACTCTCGTCTCCTCGCACTTGAAGAGGTTACGGTTTCAGCCGCATGACCTTCTCAGGAGGCTCTCTGGATTTGTCGAGCTGCCATGTGCTAGAGGAGTTGGAGATGTCAGGTTGCGACATCTTCGTGGATGCTATCCTGTGCCTTCCATTGCAGCATCTTAACATCCATGATGGGTGGTTTGATAGTGATGAGCGGACTCGTATTTCTGCCCCGAATCTCATTAGCTTGGAGCTGACTGCAATGGAAGGTTTGATTCCTTTGCTTGATAGCATGCCATCATTGGTAGCATCAGTTGTTACGCCTGACGAGATCGACGACGAGTGTGACTCTGATGACGGATCATGTGAGACTAAGGACGCGTGTGACTGTGATGACGGATCATGTGCTGCATGTATCATGTAATGTGTTGTCAGAATGATTACAAACACCCTACAGTTTGTTTGTGAGAATTACATTATGTATGCCGGTACTTGGTACTCTTTTAGTCATTGATACTACTTGAAACTTGTATGGTTGAGATTACTCTGTGAGCCATTTAAATTTATGCAACACTTCAGTTGTATTTCTGAGCAGTCCAGGGACTTGCTAAACCCTCTTCACTTTGCCCAGCTTATATTTTCGCCCTATGTTTAGCAAGTTCAAAACGTTGTTGCTCAATGACTGGTGTGTGGCTAATGACTTCGGTTGATTTCTCCAGTATTCACCAATTCTAGAGACGCTTACGCTTCAGCTTGATTCTGAACTCGTGAGGTATTTCAAGTATGATAGTTTTCTGTCTTTGAAGTTGCCATGTGCCTTTTGTTGACTTCAGGAAAATTAAGGCTGTAACTCGAGGGTACAAGTCTACAACTCAACGGAACAATCACTAGTATCGCAGCTTCTCAAGGTAGTCAGAATTATATGTGTCACAGGGGAAGATGTAATAGTTGACTGTATTTTAAAGTTCCTTACCCATGGAGTACCTTTTGGAGCAAATTGGCATCCAGTAGAATTATTATTCGCCAGTAAGTAACCATTATCACACCTCAATATTGTCATCTTTCAGCTTCCAGCGTATACATAAATAATTGACCACAACCCCCTTCTTATTCATTTGTTTGTGCACAGTTTGTTAGCCTGCAGAAAAATAGTTTCCAGCAAGAACGAGAATAATTACTTTGGTTCTCCCTAAATTTTTGTGGTGGTACTCCATTCTGTTTGTGTTAGATAGTTACTATTAACCATTGGATTGAAATGATGAACATCTGGAATAAGGAACAGCAAAACCTGAAAATAGCTACTCCATAAAAGAACTCGTCCAGTAGGAAGAAAAATCTCTACTACTATAGTATAGCAATTTTCAAACTTCGGATAGCCACTCGCAGTGATGCATGAGCATTTGTTAGCCGTTGATTTTTTCCACGGGGTGAATCGGTGCCATTTATCAACGTTGGAACTCTACTGATCCAACGGTCATGGTTTCTGGGATTCGCTCCCACGGTTGGGCGCCAAAACGAGGCTGGGAGAATCTTTCTAGATCTTTCACTTGAGGAGCTAGCATCATGTTGTGAACTGGTCGTGACAGAAAAAGTAGTACTCCAGTATAGGCTAGAAGCATCTAAACAGGTGTGCATGTAGAGGCTAGCAGCCTACATTAGCAATTTGCTCCTGACATGAGTACCGTTGAATGCATCCACAGAAGCATTTATTTTTTCTCAAAAGAATTAGCACACTGTAGAAAAAAAGTGTCCGCATGGCAATATTGCTGTTCGTTGAGAGAGATATTAAGAAAACCCGGTATAAATTTCAGATTTATATTTTACTTTATTTCTCTTAACGGGGTGTTAAGTTATTTAAAACATTTTGTGTGTTTTGTGCGGCCAAATGAAATAGAGTTTATAAGAAAATGTTGACTTGAAGGTGTGGAAAGATGAAAACTATAACATCAACAAATTTTATCTATATGTCAAGTCTGAATTTGAAAAATAAAAGATTTCGCAAACACGCCAATAACATTTCTTTTGGAATAAAAATATATGTTTTTTCTAATGCATTCTTCATATAGAAATTCATTGTGGTACCGTGATTTTTATGACATAGGATATTTACTTTTAATTTGAATGATTTAGTATTGTGATTACACATAATAATTAAACGTGCAACGCACATACAAATTACTACGTAGTATATAGTAATATAAGATATTTGCCCAAGATATTATAGGCTATGGAGAAGGTGCGTACTTGTGTGAATAAGGGTCCGTGTATATTATCTTGCCCCATTGCCCCCGACTGACATGCCACGGGCAGCTTAACTTGAAGTGGTATTACAAATCTTACACCATGCTGGATATCTCTCACATGATGGTGCAGGTGCTGGGGCTGTCGTTGCAAAGATAGTAACTCTGGTGCTCCACCTTCTCTGCGCTTCCCACTGTAATTACCTGCGCCGGGTGCTTCTCACCAAGCGCCATCAGGACCTCCACAACGTCCACGTCCCCCACAACAGTCAGCATGCTCTTCTCGCTGTCGCACGCCAATGAATTGACACCTGACATCATTACACGCTATCGGTTGAGACAAGGAACACATGAATGACAAGACATGAGAAAATCATGGCTGGTGGTAGAGAGAAATTAAGACTCTACCTTCGATTGTTGTCACAGCCTGCATGATGGATCGTTTGCAGTTTTTGTCAACGATTGGCACCTTAAGCAGTATCTGGTTCAGGCATCAACATTATCTCCAAAATGACCTTTTTGACATTTACATTATCTCCAAAATATAACTTCTTACATCAACATTGTCTCCAAAATATAACTTTAGCCATTAACAAAACTTAACAAAGTTGCTCTATTTTGAAAGTATTGTTTCAGAAATGGTGGTGGTAAAAATTGGTTTTATTTTACTATGTTCAAAATGTGATTTTTATATTGTTTTTTATCGGAGGAAGTAGCTACCAAATTATTTATGTTCTGCCATTTTTTTGAGGGAACTCGTAACTCACCTTACTGCCTGCCGATGAAGTTGCCCCTAGCTCTGGTGAAATACTTACGTCACCTCTGTCTGATTGTTCCGTTTCCGTTGTACGAAGCCTATCAATGATATACCGTGGGATGGGTCTGTTCCCCGGGTTATTGTCCATGCAGCGTATCCCTATCTCAATGCATACTAGTACTTGCTGGTAACATGTTTGAAATGGGTTCCCGCCCTTCAGTGTCTCTAATTCCAACCTACTTCTCCAACTTTCAACTATCTGTGAATTTGATAAGCAGAGTTTAAATTACAGATCAGGAGCTTATGTGTAATGACAACCAATAATCTATTGAAATATGCAAACAACAGCTGGCTAATCAGATAACAATAAAAGGTACTCCCTCTGTCCCAAAATGTAAATTCATTTTTGACACTCTCCCAAAATGTAAGATCATTTTTGACACTGTAAAAAATGGTCTGTCATTTTTGGACGGAGAGAGTATAAAACAAGTGGAACTGCATATAGTTTGCACATGGCCAAACAAAAGGGAATTTCTACTTTGGGCAGTACAACTTTTCTACTATGAAAATGGAAAGCGGATTTTTCTTCTTCTTATAGTATTTATCTCTTCTTTGATCTCTGCATTAAATTCAAGTGTTCCATATATGATAAGATGAAAAATTGCAAGGTAACATGGCTATTTTTGAAATGATCCGTGCCTTTATAGTTACGTGCTTCAGTAAAATTAGACTTACACTAGCTATGTTTGAATAGTTATTTTTGTTTTCTCCAGTAACTATCTGCATAATTGTAAGCCCCAAGCTGTATATGTCAGACTTAAATGTAATTTCTCCATTAGCCAAGTATTCTGGCGTTGCCATGTATGCCCTGCATGAATAGACGATGATATCAGAGTATCAGACACAAGGTACTCCAAAACTATTATTGTCTTGCGGAACAATGGAATTCTCTTTCTTGCGAAAAAAACATTGGAGTTATCAACATAGATTTGGCTTACAGTGATCCATTGATGTTTTTAAGGACAGTTCGTCGTATCTCTTCATTAAAGACTCTTGAAAAACCATAGTTCAATATTTTGGGCATCATTTTCTCATCAAATAGTATATTGTCTGGTTTGAGATCCAGAAGAGAAATAAAGTCGTTGTGAAGATAATATAAGCCTTGACAAACTCCTTTAATTGTTTGATAGCGTGCATGCCAATCAAATCCACGCGACTCATCTGGATTAGTAAAAATAGACTGTCATGAAATGTGTAATTTAAAAATCCTAAAAATGTTAGACGGGATGATCTCAACAAGAAAAGCAAAAATAAAAATAGGTAAAGGAATCAACTGGATACCATTACCACATACCAGTAAGATGCATTTGAAGATTTCCATTACATAGATACTCGAAGCAGAGCAACCTCTCTCGCACTATTACCATAACAGTTTTTCCCCCATCAGTTACCTCCTTCCCTTGTGCGGCAACACAATAACCTAGAAACCGCACTATGTTTCTATGCTTAACACTCATCAGGGACTTAACCGCATCCAGAAATAGTTTGTCATCAATTGCAAATGCGATTGCGAGCCTCTTTACAACAACAGTACTCCCATTTGAAAGTTTTCCCTGTTTAACTTCCCGTGTTAGGATAAACTAGCACGAGATTTTCAGTTTTGTTTGCATTCACAGCATTCAAATTAAGTGCAGCTGTGACTTTAAAAATCTGTAAAATTGTTCAATTTAATAAGTAGATATACCTTGTAAAAGACCCCCGATGGACATTTAGCAATCTCGTGATCACTGGAGAAATTATTTGTTATGTCTTCTAAGAGTGATAATTCAAGATACACCGGCTCAAAACTTTCATCGCATAACATCCTCTCCAGGACATGATGTTTGTTAGCTTCATCTGAAAATAAGTGAAAGGCTTATGGAAGAGAAACCACTTAACACTTTTTAACAGAGAAGTGAGGACACCCAAATCCAATGAGCATCGAACTTGTGTGGGCTGCTTGCTCACCTGGGCAGGTAGCAACACGTATTGTGCTCTGTTCTCCTTCATCTGGAATACTATGAAGCTGTACTTTGATCTGAAATGCAACCATATCAAAGCTTTTGCAATTTAAAGGGTGCTATAATGTGATTATTGACCTTCGTCAATTTTACATTTTTACACGTGCCTAGATTTGTACTATGTAATATACTTGCCTCAGGTTTGGTCTCCACTGCTCTGATTTTTTGGTAAATATAAATATCCGTCAATTTTGCCTGATGCCCTCCATGGCCCCCCTCTCGGACATAATTTATCTGCAATTAAGGGAGTGTCCATTCAGTTGAGTGGCAGTACCAAGTTTGTCCTAATTAACCATATGGAAAAGAGAGAGAAGAATATGAACCTACAAGTGATTTTTATGTGGTTGAGTCACATTAACTAGATCACAAATATTGTAGGTAGAGCATATGCATATTGTAATGAACAGTATCCCGAAGAACTGCTAATTTCTGGCGGTGGGGACATTTTTCACAGCCCAGACAGACAAATATCTTTCATCAAGCGAACATTTAAAAAAAATCCAGTAGAACAATTTTTTAAGACTGTTGAAATAATTATCTACATTGTGTTTCTAAAACTGATCGTACCCCCCACATTAACCAATAGTTGTCCCTACAAAACAATTTCAATTCATGCAACAACTAAGTATTCAATCATTGAGTTTCGAATTAAGTTTGTTAAGTGAGGGAGACATAGTTACAGTTTGATACTCACCTTGGAACTCGTATTTCGTAGCTGCCGAGCATCCAGAGCTTCTCCTAACTATTAAACAATCAATCACATGCACTTTACTACACCCACCAATTTGGGGCAACAAAATCGAAAATAGAGATGCACACAGATTATCAGAAATTGGGTCACTAGAAGCATATGCTTTTACATGACTGCACATACCTGCGCTACTGGTGAAGTACTACTCACGGCAGTATTGATGGATCTGTCCATAATATTCACTTCATCAAGCCTATCGATCATATGCCTTGTAACTGGTCTCTTATCTGGGTTAAAGTCAATGCATTGTATCGCTAACTCAGTGCATACTTGTATTTGTTCCAACTGTGTTGTGTCTCCCTGTGATTTCTGCAGCCTATTTCTCCATTTTTCAAGTATCTGTGAAATTGCATTGGCAAGTTAGGACTTGTGGAAACGGCAAACATCCTTAACGAAATATGTATATACAAAAACCCCACACGTCATGTTCAAGCATAGTGGCCATCAGATTAACAACAAAAGGTAACCATAGTTTCGAGTCAGATACAACATCTTGTACATTGCATTTCTCACGTTTTACCGAAACGTCTGGAAATAGAAGTTAAATGTTTCTTAGATATAGTCAATACTATATGTGAATAATCATTTTCATGTCTTTTAGTTCTAATTAACGTATTTATTTTTAGTATGTGAATACTCAAATACTCCCTCTGTAAAGAAATGTAATAGCGTTTAGATCACTAAAGTAGGAAGTATATGCATGTCTTTTACTTCACATTCTTCAGTTAATGTATTTATTTTTAGTAGTTGCACGCTTGTTGAAAGACTACGTTCATCTTTTCCCACTACAAATGTTTACTGCTGCTTACATACTCTGAAGAGAATGTTCTTTGATTCTAAAATGCAACAACTCGATTACTTCATCTTACTTTCTCTTTGAAGTGCTGGAAAGATGCCTGGGCACTCTCAGAACTATTGTCCTTGCCAAGGGAATAGGGATAGTATGTACTTCCGGTGAGTATCTCGATAATCATAACACCCAGACTGTATATATCTGCTTTGATGGAGACCTCACCTTGGATTATGTATTCTGGTGCCATATATCCACTGCAGGAAAATTGGAAGTTTGAGACATTGCAAGAAGGAACAGAAGATGCAATACAAGAAGCATATCTTACGGTGTTCCCAAACGATTTTGAGTGATGGCTCGGGATTGCTTGTCACCAAAGATCCTTGACAACCCAAAATCCGCAATTTTTGGTTCCATGGTAGCATCCATTAATATATTTTTAGGTTTCATGTCCATATGAACAATATGGCATTCCTCGTGAAGGTAACACAAACCACCACAAATTCCTCTGATTATTTTATATCTCATGTTCCACTCAAGGCCCGAAGATTCATCTGTTAAATTGATAAAGAAAAAAAAGGGAAAATTTAAACCTGTACGATAATTATACTTGTGATACCCTAACAGCATGACCTCGTGTGAGGGTGGTTTACGCTGTGTTCTCAGAAAGTAAACTTCAGAGAAGAGTAGATACAAAGGGAAACAAACAAATTAGAGTTTTGTATAACCATACCAGAGATATACGTGTGAAGGCTATCATTACATACATGCTCAAAGCAGAGCAACCTTTTTGGTATTTCAGCACAAAAAAATTCTCCATTTCCTTGCAAGTCTACCATTTCCCAACTTGATTCAGCACAGTAGCCTACGAACTGCACTACGTTTTGGTGCTTGACTCTCATGAGCGACCTGACCTCCTTCTCGAATTTCTCATGTCCCAGATTATGTAAGCCAATAAGCTTCTTCACGGCAATAAATTTTCCACTCGGAAGAACTCCCTGTGATGAAAATTAGACCTCTCTTCATATGTAGTATGTACATTTGTTTTTTGTTTATCAAGTAGTCATGCATACCTTGTAAACCACTCCATACCCACCTCTGCCGAGTTCTTGCTCGGCGGAAAAATCACATGTTATTTCGGTCAAAAATTGCAATGGGAGAAGCATTGGAGCTGCACTTGGATCCTGGAGCTTCTTCTCCCATGTATCATTTGCGCTAGCCATTTTCAGCAGTGCCTCTCTATGAGGGTGAGATTGCATCTATATGTGCATCCCCTCCTCTGTTTCCAAATCAAAATAAAAACCAGTTCCCACACAGCCACACAACGATAATCCGTAGAAAGGAGTAAAAAATCTTGGTTTTAATTCCTGTAAACGAAATACTTTTTCTTCTGAAACAGAAGCATAAGAGAAATCTCTATTAGACGTATAACAAGGCAAGATGTTGAAGCTAGAACACCGGAAAGGTAGCTAAGCTAGGGAAGGAACAAGGAAGCAACACCCAAGAAGAACCTAGACGAACCTGGTTTGCTGAAGGCCTGTGATCGATGCTTGTGCTCAAGTCAACAGGGTATTTTGGCTCCTAGATGCAGGTGGTTGGATGGAGCTAGCTTGATTAGAGGAGAGACGATGCAGATGAATGAGAAGCAGCAGCTTGGTAAACGCGTACCAGCTCCCTTATCGCCTCCGATTAAATAAACATGCATCCTGCTACATATTCGCCTTGATAGCAACAACCTGTTTTTTAAGCAAGCAGCGGTGGGTGGAGGTTAAACAAAGTTGTAAGCTTAGAAAAGAAGGTCATCCACTCAGTTAGTTGCAGCAAGCGACAAAAGGGAAAGACGGCAAAGCCAGCCAGAGGTTGACGAGGAGCTCAACGATCCCACGCAGGGGAGGACGAACGCCGTCGAACACCATTTTGTTTTGGCCTTGCCAGATTACCCAAAAGCATGCACCGCGTGGAGGAGGAAGGTGTCGCGGCGGTAAACATGGCACATGTTACGCCTTGAGACGACTGCAACGCCCAAAAAGGATGAGGAATGTCTTCAGATGGTTGGGAGCAACAGCCTTCAGTAAAACGCCGGACTCGGCAAGTATGAACAATCTTCAACCCAAACCTCAGGGTTCTCCCTAGTAGAAGGTTCGTCGAATCTGACCGGCCCGTACATCAAGTCATCCTCCAGCATGCGCAAGAACATCGCTGGGCTTCACTCGGACACCCCATACCAAGGGTGGGCGATCTTTTAGGCATTGTGTCGAACAGCCTGCGGGAGACATCGACCCCACCGTGGCACGGCACTGCGCGCGCATGTTGTGCAGCGAGTTAAAGCATCTCCAACAGCCGGGCAACACGCAGCGCGTTAAAAAAGCGTTTGCAGCATGCTGTTCGTGAGTTTTTGCGCGGCGAGGAGCGCGTGCTCCAGCTCCAGCGGCCGCTGTAAATTATAGCGCGCCCAAGCCGCTCCAATAGAGGCGCTAAAAAGCAGCGCACACGAGCAGCCGACACTTGCCATATATTGCATTTTAGAGACGATGATGATATTTTAAATATCAAAACAAAGACATGACATAGTTTAAATCAACCAAACAAGTTCATGGCATAAAAGTTCATGCCCACAAGTTCAAATTCATGCCTACAACATCATCCAACCGAGTTCAAAATTCAAACCAAGTTCATGACATAAAAGTTCACGCCAACGAATGGCTCAACAATCATGCCTCGTCCTCGTCTTCATCCTCCTCTTCCTCCGATTCATCATCCTCATCCAAAGACGATTCTTCCTCCTCCTCTTCGTTGTCGCGCGTCGAATCATCATGTGGAGCTCGGAAGGTGTTGGCAAGATCTTCAACGGCATCATGCGAAGGTGTGTGATGAGGCACACCGGAAGACATTCCGCCCATGCCGCCCAGAGGTGCTCCCATGCCTCCCATGAGAGACGCAAAACTCATGTCTTCCATGGTAGCTCCGAAGCCACTCATGCCTCCCATGGCCTCCATGGTAGCTCCGAAGCCACCCATGCCGCCAATGCCACCGCCACCCATGTCGCCAATGCCACTGCCTCCCATGCCGCCCATGCCACCGCCACCCATGTCGCCAATGCCACTGCCTCCGATGCCGCCCATGCCACCCATGCCACCGCGAACCATGGCTCTTTTTTGGATCAAGACTTCTTCACAGACAAGATTGACGTACTCCTTTTGCTTCTCATCAAGGGTAGATGTGTCCATGAAGAACAAGTACTTCTCTCATTCCAACAACCTAGTTCGCTCCTCCATGGCCACCTCCCTCTCCTTCAATGCCACCTTCCTCTCCTCGGCCGCCACCCTCCTCTCCTCGGCCGCCAACCTCCTCTCCTCGGCCGCGACATCTTGGTTCCTTGCCATCTTCCTCACCTCGTTCGCTTCCTTTCTTGCCTTCACAATAGTTTCCATAGCATTTGTTTGCTCGTCATCTCTTTTCCTCTTCTTCTTTTCTTTTGCGTCTTTCTTGTATCCATCCGGTCTTTTTGGCTTGGAGTACGAAACCGAGTTTGGTGTAGGGCTTCTCTTGCCGTCATCACTTGATGCCTCCTCATTATCATCATCGAAATCAATAGTCCGCTTGCGTTTGTTGCTCTCATCATCATCGATAGCATCAGGGGGCTTCCATTTCTCATCATCCTTCAATTCTTCATAGCAATGAGGCAAGGTAAATGTCTCCCTTTCTTGATCTTCCCTTTCTTGGTCTTCTTCTCCTATCCCTGGAACAAGTTTTGTGCAATATTGAGCTACAAACAAAAAAACAAGTTAGCTCTAGAAACATCAAGAAGAAGCATGATGAACATGAAATAAATGGCATACCCTATCTCTATCATTAGTACCACTTGGGTTCAACTTGTCAACCGCCTTGAGTGCGGCCGCCCACCTTTGACAATCTTGGTTGATTGTCGACCATCGGGAGCGAAGAGATCTTCCGGAGCGGTCAATTACACTTTTGTTGTGTACATCAAAATGTTCCTTCATCCGGAGCCAATATGCATCTCTACTTTGATCCCCTCCAACAGAGGGATCCCTCGACACTTGCAACGAAGTATTGCATAGCAAGATGTCTTCTTCCATGATGTAGTTGCCCCCTCTTCCTTTCGGTGCATCGACAATGCCCTCACCATCCTCGTCCACCTCAAACTCATGATCATCGAAATGCATCTCATTGGTTTGGGACCAATGAGAATTGTTGGAGTCAACACCCATAGTTGACATATATGCCTCATCATTGAAACTACAAAGTATATACAACGAAGCAAATAAGCTATCATGTATGCATTCAAAGAACAACAACAACAACAAAAAGTTGGCAAAATTTTACCTTGTGGGCATTCATCGAACACCTTGTGCGCGTCGGCCGCCGGCTCAGCAAGTGAGCTTGCCGGCGCTTCGGTCGCACGCCCTGCAAGCTTCTTCCTCGACGGCCTAGAGGAACCGTTTGCCGCCTTGTTATTCTTCGCGGATACCTTGCCCTTCTTCGCCCGCGTCGCATTTGGGAGCTTCGAGAGGGGGGCACGAGGCTTCACGGCGGGCGCCGGCGCGACGCCACCCGCCGTCGAGGTCGTCCATGGCGGCATGAAAAGGCCGCGTGTGATGCCGGTGCTTGGAGGATGATACGTCTTGAACATATCTATAACTTTTGATTGTTCCATGCTATTATATTATCTGTTTTGGATGTTTTATATGCATTAATATGCTATTTTATATGATTTTTCAGACTAACCTATTAATGTAGAACCTAGTGCCAGTTCTTGTTTTTTCCTTGTTTTTGAGTTTCGCAGAAAAAGAATACCAAACGGAATGAAACTTTCACGATGATTTTTCTTGGACCAGAAGACATCCAGAGGGCTTGGAGTGCACATCAGGAAAGCCACGAGGCGGCCACAAGGTCGGGAGGTGCGCCTAGGGGGGTAGGGCGTGCCCCCCACCCTTGTGGGCCCCTCGTCACTCCATCAACCTATTTCTTCCGTCTATATATTCTCAAATATCCCAAAATCTTCCAGAAGAGCCTATATATCAAAATGTGTTGTATGTAAGTTATCGGATGTCTGGTGTGTAAATTACCATGCTATTTCCACTAGGTTATAAGGGCATATTTCTAGAACTTTTCGCCCAAGGTGAAAAGTTTGCCTTTATATGTAAGTTATCAGATTAACTGTACGTAAGTTATCGTCTTATTTACATAGAAGTTAACGGGTGATATATTTTAATAATTTTTTCATCTCAGATAGTCAAAAAGTGGTATTTTATTTAAACTTGTTAGGAGCCAGGTTGTGCTCGCTAGCGGCTTATTCGATAATTTTCTGTCCAACCACACAAATAACACGACCTCTCATCAAAAGACCCTAGCATTTTGCAGTGAGGACCTAAAAGTGTTGATTTTTCTTACAAACAAGGACAAATTTGCGACAAGTCATGTGGATTTTCATTAGAAATTTCGGCAGCATAATGCGTCCAAATCAACAAGAATGATGTCGTGTTGTTTATTCCAAAATCCATTCATTCCTACACTCCAAGTCAGTCAATACACGGGATGAAACACTACATTTCATCATCCTACCAAACCATATCTCCAACAAAACTAAAACACAGCTAACAAGTTAATCCAACACCACCACAAACTAAATAAGCTCACGGATGAACCTAACAGCTTCCACTCCTTGTGTTGTCATTCTTCTGTTTGAAGGAATGGTGACAGGTATCGACGCGTCGAGACAAACCTTGCTTGGGTTGAGATGTACCCATTGGCAAAGGCCACGACATAGGTGCACCAACACCACCGTTTTTAAGCCCTTGGGTTGGCAGAGGAGTTGCAAGCGCAAGCTTCTGAGATCCTAGATTGTTCACTGCCAGCAACCTCTGCCAACATATAACAACAAAGTTGATAAAACTATGAGTGAAGAAGAAAATCACAAGTTAAGAAAAAGTAATATTAATAAGGAGGTAAATACACCACGGGTCATAGAACTTGCACGCAACGGTCACTTTGGTGCACAAAGTTGCAAAATACGTATTTGTAGTCATTAAACTTGTGAGACCGTTCAAATACAATCACCTTCCCCGTACGCGGGCGTATCCATCTACACCAGCATGGCACGGGCCACTGTCAATGACACATGGACGCATTATTGCACAAAACCCTTGCTTCTTTTTCTTTTTGTGCAAAAAAAGTCAACCACCGATGGGACCTAACTCTCAGGATGAGCGATAATTTATCCAAAAAAAGTATGACGACCAGGTCTCAAACCCTCGACCTAATGCTAGAACAATACACGTCCCAGCCACTGCACCACATGTATGTACAGAACCATTATGGATAACTACATTTAATGTACAAAAACAGAAACGCTCATGGAGCAGAAATGGTCTGCGGTCCACGCGACCTATTTTGCACTTGTTTATTTTTACAAAAAATTGTAGACAATATGTAAATTATAATGCCAATAATAAGATAACTTTCAAATATTGTTCATGTATTATTCTTAAATAATACTTATAAATTATAAAAATGTTTGTATAAAAATAACAGAAATAATTTTTAAAATATTCATAATTCAAAAAATGTGCATATTTTAGAAATATTCATAATTAAAAAAATGTTGTATCGTTAAACCTATTCGTGTTATTTTAGAAATTCATGGATCATAAAAAACTGTTCATGTATTATTTCCAAATAATATTTATGAATAATAAAAATATTATTATTATTATTATTATACTAATAATTTTTAAAATTAAATTCATAATCACCATGTCATAGGTTCGAACCCGCCGGTTGCACAGGTTATTAGATAGCTTTCTTCATTAAATTTTTTCAGTCTGCGTTGATAAGATATACAAAGTTGTCGTACTGTTGTTGTGGTGGTTGTCCAAGCGAGCCACCCAATAATACGTCGTGGGATCGAAATCCCTCCACTGTTTTTTATTTGAGGGGCTTCTTATGTAAATAAAAGAAGAGCTGAGGGCTTTTCTACAAAAATCTACCATACAAGAACATTTACAGCGGCTTACAGCGGGTCCATGTCATGCTGGCAACTATGAATGCGCATACATACGGTGAGAGTGACTGTATTTGAACAGCCTCGCAAGTTTAGTGACCACAAACATGTATTTTGCAACTTTATGCACCAAAGTGACCGCCATGTGCAAGTTCTAAGACCTTTGATGTATTTACCTTATTAATAAGATATTCAGATGAAGACAACCGTCTGTAGCACATAGGCAGCAATTGTTATAAGAGCAGGTGACAACTATGTGATATAGTAGTAAAAATGGCTCCAGTAAACATTTCAACACATAAGATCAAGATCCATCATGTTTACCAAATGATACATAAGGAAAACACTTTGAACAAAGTTGAACCATAAAGCCCCATTTGGTACATGGGAGTGCAAAATAAAGGAACAGAAAACAGGCATTGAACATATAAACGATGAGCGAGTGCGCCCATCTAGCGGCACCAGCCACATCTTCTTTTATTCGCGCGATTTCTACTATATCGCCGAGGGAATAAACGATGAGCGAGTGCGCGCAACTAGCGGCACCAGTCACGTCTCCTTTTATTCGCGCGATTTTTACTGTATCGCCGAGGGAAGGGATAAGAGCATCTCCAACGGCCGCGCGAAACGGCGCGCGTGCGGGGCGTTTTGCCGCGCTCCAGCGGCGGTGGAAAAACCACGCGCGCGGGAACCGCTTGCGCGCGCGCGAAAAGGCGTCAGCTCGCGCGCCATTTTTTGCGCGCCGCTTCCGGCGCGCCTATAAAGTGCGGCGCGCGCCACGCGCCTCTCCACGCCTCCTCTTCCTCTCTCTCTGCCACGCGCCGCTCCAGCGCCCCGCCACCGACGCGCCTCCGCCGCCCCAGCGCCCCGCCACCGCCGCGCCGCCGAGGAGCGTCCGGCTACCGCGGCGTCCGCCTGCGCCCCAACGGCGGCTACTACACGGAGATACGCTCCCGCGATCTCCGGCTCGGCCTCGGCACGTATGGGACGACGCGCGAGGACGGCCGCACGTACGACGCGGCGGCGTGGCGCCTAGGCCGGCCGCGCGGCCAGATGAACTTCCAGGAGGTCTACACGCTCCAGCAAGCGCTCGACGATGCCCCGCCGCCGTGTCTGAACACGGCACAAGACCGTGCGGAGCACGCCGAGCGGCAGCGCCGCCTCCTCGTCGCCCAGGAGGACGAGCGGGTCATGGCGGAGTGGCGCCATCGCCACCCGGAGGACGTCGCCTACGAGCAGACCTACTGGGCAAGGCGTCACGAGGAGGACACGCGAAGGCGCCGCGAGGCGCGGTTGGACAGGCGTCGGCGCAAGGCGTTGGCGAACGCGTAGTCCGATCTTGTTGAAGCACGTGGGCAGTCGTTCTTCACGCCGAACGATAATCGGTGGTTGGACATCTGGCTGGATACCTCGGACGACACCGCCGAGGAGGATGATGATAGTGATGACAGCGACTTAGAGTAGTTTTTTTAATGCAATCTATCTCGTTTTTTATCGTTTGTCGTTTTTAGTTATTATGCAATTTATGTTTCGGATGTAAAATACCTTTGTATCGTTTTAAAATCTATGCAATCTATCTATTTTCCAATAGCCTAGAATGAGCGCGCGCTGCTTTTTTTGCGCGCTGCTGGAGCGGCGCGCGCGCTGCATTTTAGCGCGGCTGCTGGAGCGGGCGCAGCGCGCCGCGCCAAACCAGCCAATGCACGCGCGGCATATGTATTTTTTGCGCGCGGCGTGACCAGCGCCTGTTGGAGATGCTCTAAGGTCCCGCGCCGTGGCCAGAATCGTCTCCTCTCCTTTCCCATCGCTCACTTCCTCCTCCCTCACACGCAGAACCCTAGCCGCCTCCTCTCCCGCAGCACCTCAGCCGCCTCCTGTCCCTCTCCACCCAGCCGCCCCCTCCCTGACGGCCTCCGCCTTCTCCCTCTCGCCCAGAGCAGGGCGGCCGACGCGACCGCCCTCTTCTCCGGCCGCCCAAGCACCTCCCCGGGAAGCAGCAGGTTCTCGTGGTGCGGTGGTGCTGCTGGGAAGAAGGAGGAGGTCAGCCGCGTCCCTGGGGTGCCGGTCTGCCTCCTCCCCACCGTCGGGTGCGAGGCCGACGCCGCCACCGTGCACACCTCCCACCAGCGCCATGTCTCCTCCGCCACCGCCTTCGCCTACTCCGGCGCTGGGGGCTCCTACGTGGCCACGTGGCCCAAGGGCCCGGCAGCCGTGCTGGAGGTGGAGCACTGCATCTGCCACCCGGACAACACGGAGGTGCGGGGCAGGTTGGTGCAGACGGGGGCGCTGGCCAAGGACGCAGCCCGGCTGCACGGCATCAAGGTGTTCTCCGAGCAGCCCGGACAACGCGGAGGTGCGTGTCAGGCTGGTGCAGACGGGGGCGCTGGCCAAGGACGTAGCCCGGCTGCACGGCGTCAAGGTGTTCTCCGAGCAGCCCGGACAACGCGGAGGTGCGGGTCAGGCTGGTGCAGACGGCGGCGCTGGCCAAGGACGCAGCCCGGCTGCACGGCGTCAAGGTGTTCTCCGAGCAGCCCGGACAACGCGGAGGTGCGGGTCAGGCTGGTGCAGACGGGGGCGCTGGCCAAGGACGCAGCCCGGTTGCACGGCGTCAAGGTGTTCTCCGAGCAGCCCGGACAACACGGAGGTGCGGGTCAGGCTGGTGCAGACAGGGGCGCTCGCCAAGGACGCAGCCCGGCTGCACGGCGTCAAGGTGTTCTCCGAGCAGCCCTGACAACGCGGAGGTGCGGGTCAGGCTGGTGCAGACGGGGGCACTGGCCAAGGACGCAGCCCGGCTGCACGGCGTCAAGGTGTTCTCCGAGCAGCCCGGACAACGCGGAGGTGCGGGTCAGGCTGGTGCAGACGGGGGCGCTGGCCAAGGACGCAGCCCGGCTGCATGGCGTCAAGGTGTTCTCCGAACAGCCCGGATAACGCGGAGGTGCGTGTCAGGCTGGTGCAGACGGGAGCGCTGGCCAAGGACGCAGCCCGGCTGCACGGCGTCAAGGTGTTCTCCGAGCAGCCCGGACAACGCGGAGGTGCGGGTCAGGCTGGTGCAGACGGGGGCGCTGGCCAAGGACGCAGCCCGGCCAACGCGGCGTCAAGGTGTTCTCCGAGCAGTGGTATGGCCCCTACCACAACGGCGACCAGCTCGGCGGCTGCGTGCTCCGCGAGTCCGCCTTCGCCGCCGGGGAGAGGCTCGCCGCGTCGGAGGTGGTCGGGCAGTGGGAGAGCACCGCCAGGTTCTCCGGCGCACTGGACCCCGTGACGGTGAGCATCCTTCTCCCACACCCACCGCACAGTCCATCGACATCAAAGATAGCGGTGCGTGACGTAACATGTCTGACGTGCAGGGCAAGTTCGCGAGGCTGGAGCCGGATCACGAGCCGCGGAGGACGGTGCGGGCGTCGTGACGCTGCTGCCCAAGCAGCTGTGGAGCTTGCTCAAGGTGGGCGGCGATGGCGAGGACGGCGACGTGGTGTGCGAGGTCGGGTGGCTGCTGGGCCACGGCAACGCGGTCACGTCGACGTGCGTCCTGTCCAGAGACGGAGACGTCAAGGTAAATATTGCGGCTTTGGCCCTGTTTGGATACTCTAACACAGTTAGAGTTAGAGTTATTTTCTAACCCACTCTAACCCAAATAAGCACCTCTTCACCGGGATAGTTGGGTTAGATGGAACTAACCCACTCTAACCCTCCATGTTTGGATACTTTTGGGTTATTTGAGCCTCCAACTAACCCAAACTAGCTCTAATCCCATGATCCAAACATTTGCTGCTATTCTGAAAACAAGATACAGTTGTTTCTTACTTATGGTGCTGCCTGGCTGGTGTGCAGGAGATAGCTGCCGCGCAGGAGACCCGGGTGTCGGAGGCCACCTGACCTGAGCCAGCCAAGACTCCTTCAGGTTTCATCAGATCTTTGCAAAGAAAGTGAAGAAAAATATACTTACACGCCTAGAATAGGCATGCTCATACTGTAAATCTGTCATCTACTAAACAAATTGGCCTCAGCAAAATCATGAACTGTTGTGCGTGCCTTTTGTTGCTCTGGTTTACCAAGGGTAACCACAGAGCTTCTCTGAGACTGCTTGATGATGATCTATGTAGATAGATTCATAATTTTAGAAATTACTCCCTCCGTCCCAACCGTATCTACACAAATCGAAGACAAGAATTTTGGGACGGAGGAAGTATAACTGTACTAATATCAAACTTGGGGAATATGGCCATCTCATGAAGACAAGTTTTTCATTAGACACCAAGTACACAAATGTGTTAGGTTGATCTCTCCACCGAGTGGGCTCAACGGCCCATCGGGCCCTGATCTATTCGCGCCCTGATTGGGGGCGCCCAACCGTTTTATGGTTGGTGGGCCCCTGTGACCTGCGATATATAAAGAGGTGGGGGCCGGGGCGCATGGTATGATGTTCACCGCGCCGCCAGACTCCCCACCGATATCCCCTTCCGATCTAGGGCAATCGCAGTGCTCACGGGAAGCACACCACCGCCGCCATCTCTGTCCACATCGCCGCCGTCACCACACCACCATGGCAGAAGTTGGATCGAGCTCATCCCCGCCCAAAGAAGGTAGGTTCACCGGATCTATTAGCCTACTCCGATCTAAGGTCTATCAATGGTTTCAGAGCCAGATCGGGCTAGTTGATTTCGGTACAGAAAAGAAGAAAAAAAAGGAAAAGAAAAAAGAAATCCCCTCCCCCAAGAACTCTAGACAGGGCAAAGAATGAACCCTCAACGGAAAAAGTAGCGCCGCCACAATGGCCGCGCCGTTCCTCTCGATCCCCACACGCATCGGCAAGCCGAGGTGCGGGGAAGAAGAACACAGCCTCTCCAAGGGGGCAAAAGGGCACCACCACCGCACCGCTTGACGGCGGCGCGCTCTCCTTCGGGAGCTCGCGCACACCAGCAAGGGGGACGGGGGAGGCGCCGCTGTATCGCATGCACAGAGGAGCAGAGCTGGGCTCTGTTGGCGTCTCTGATCTCTCTCTCTCTCTCTCACTGGTTTCGGTGGATAGAGGGAGGAAGGAAAAGGAGTGAGGAGCTAGTGGCGGTGGCCGTCGCCGGCAACTGCGTGCGTCGCGGTGGCCCGGTGACCTGTACAGAGGCCGCCGTCGCGAGCGCGAGGAGAGGCGAGGGTGAGCAGAGGAGGCGCGGCCGTCGCTCTCCCTCTCTACCAGAGAAGAAGCAAGAAGGGAAAGGAAGGGGAAGGAAGGGGAGGCACGCCTGGTGCGGTGGCTTTCGTCACCATCGCCGGCTGCCAGAGAGAGCAGGCCGTGGGCTGCAAGAGGAGCCGCCGCCGGTGAAAGAGACGAGGAGAGGCGCGCGGTGCACGAGAGGAGAAACGGAATGGCCTAGGGTTCGGGCGGTGAGACCGGTCGGATCGTTTTGATCCAGCACAAACGACGCTCCACCGTCGGATCGCGACGGACGGCGGCGATCAAAACCCTAAGTCGCGCTGGGCCTTCTGGGCTAAAAGTGGAGGCGAGAGCTGGGCCGAGGCCCACCAGCTGCGGGCGCCGCCGCGCGCACTGGGCTAAGGCCAGCAGCCGCACGAGCTGGGCCGCGGCCAGCTGTGCAGCAGTTTTCATTTTCCATTTTTTATATATAGTTCTAGTCCAGTTTCTGAGCAGATTTTAAATAGCTTTCCTATGCAATTTTTTCCAACGAAAATTTTGTTTAGCAAATAGAAAAGTGACAGAAAAGTTTCCGAAAATGCAAACAGAAAATTTTCAGAAAAGAAATGTTCATGTATTTTATAAAGAAAACTAAAAAGTTCATAATTTTTTATTCTGTCAAAGAAAAAGTTTCTGTAAAGAGTAAAAGTTCCTGAATTTTTATTCATGATTTTCCGCTGCGTAAATAATTAATAGTGCTCTTTAACAAAAGTTTTGATAGAATTAAGTTTTTAAGAGCATGTTAAAGTGATTGTTAAAATTAATATGATTATGTTATTTCTATGACCAACGTTGTTAATAACATGATCATGTTTTATTATTGAAAATTTAAAGGTGCATTTATTTCTAATTTTTTCCCAACGGTAATATAGATTTAATTGCATATACAATTATATGTTTAATTTGACCAACGTTAGATTAATGCATATGATTGTTATATTGATGTCACTTAAATTGTGATTTCAGGAGGCTTTCACTTGATGAGTTGCCTAAAAGAAGTTCCGACACTCAGAGGTGACAACCACACTGAGTGGAGGAAGAAAGTTGAACTGGCATTTGTTTGTGCTGATCTGGACTGGGTTCTGGATGAACCACAGCCGGTCAGACCTATAGAGCCAGTAAGAGAGACTACCGAGGATGATGCTGCATGGGCTAAAAGGAAAGGGGATTATGCTTCTTTGGAGATTTCCTACATCATAGACAACCAAAAGTGGGTCAATGCAAATAAAAAATGCATGGCCTTTATAAAGAATACAATTGAGAGCACCATTGTGGGCTCCATTGCAGAGTGTGCTTCAGCTACGGAGTTGCTGACAAAGATAAAGAGCCAGTTCACTGGCTCTTCAAAGATATATGCCACCCAGGTGTTAAAACAACTTGTGACGGAACAATACACAGGTGGTGGAATAAGAGAGCACATCTTGAGGATGAGCAATATGGCAGCAAAGTTAAAGCCTATGGATGAGGATCTGGAGATCAAACCAAAGCTCCTAGTCCACCTTGTCATGGCTTCACTGCCAAAGGAATTTGAAACTTTTGTTGTGAATTATAATATGTCACCTGGAACATGGGACATAGAAAAGACAATTGCTATGTGTGTCCAAGAAGAGGACAGACTAAAAGCTTCACATGGTGGAACACTCAACTATGTGAAGGATCATAAGAAAAAGAACTACAATCAAAACAACAAAATTTCTCCTTCAAAGCCACAAGGAAAAGCTCCCTATCAGCATCAACGTCAGCATCAGTCTTTCCCAGTGGACAAAGACACTTGTCTCCACTGTAAGCAGACCGGGCATTACAAGAAAGACTTCCCTGTTTGGCTGAAGTCCTTAATGGCAAAGCAAGGTAACAACATTGTTTCCTTAGTAAATGAATCCTTGTACACACAGTTTTCGAAATCTACTTGGTGGATTGACTCAGGGGCAACTGTTCATGTTGCAAATTGTTTACAGGGATTCCATTCGACCCGGACTACGCTAAGAAGAGAAGGAGGCATTGAAGTAGCCAATGGAATAAAAGCAGAAGTTGAAGCTGTCGGCGACATCTCCTTGGAGTTAGCTGATGGATTCAAGCTTCTACTTAGAGATGTTCTTTATGTTCCTTCATGTAATAGAAACTTAATTAGCGTTTCATGTTTGGACAAAGAAAATTATGAGTGTTATTTTGGACATGGCAAGTGTGCCATCTGGTATAATAATGCTTATGTTGGTAATGCTTTACTACATTATGAGCTTTATATGTTATCACTTCATGGAAAAGTGCATTCTGTATGCAATGTGAATGAACATTTCCGCATCGAATAAAGAACAAAAGAAAAGAAAGAGAACATTCGACTCATCGAAATTATGGCACTGTCGCTTCGGCCATATTTTGAAGGGGCGAATAGAAAGATTAGTCAAAAGTGAAATTCTTCCACAGTTAGAATTCTCAGACTTAGAATAATGTGTAGATTGCATTAAAGGAAAGTATATAAAACAAATAAAAAAGGTGCAATCCATAGCTCAAGCACACTAGAAATCATCCACACCGACATTTGTGGACCATTTCCGGTGAAAAGTGTGGATGGATATGACTCGCTCATAACATTCACAGATGATTACTCTCGCTATGGTTATATTTATCCAATCAAAGAAAGATCTGAAGCGTTGGATAAATTTAAGATATTCAAAGCTGAAGTTGAAAATCAGCATGATAAAAGAATAAAGGTAGTAAGGTACGACCGTGGGGGAGAGTACTACGGTCGGCACACTCCATATGGCCAAGTCCCTGGACCTTTTGCAAAGTTCTTACAGGAGACTGGCATAGTTGCGCAGTATTCAATGCCGGGTGAACCTCAACAAAATGGAGTAGCTGAAAGGCGCAACCGTACACTTATGGATATGGTGCGCAGCATGATGAGTTATTCCAACTTGCCATTGGGATTATGGATGGAGGCGCTTAAAACCGCCATTCACATTCTCAATAGAGTACCAAGCAAGTCGGTGCCCAAAACACCGTACGAGCTATGGACAGGAAGGGTACCCTCCCTACAACACTTCAGGGTGTGGGGGTGCCCTGCTGAGGCCAAAATGTTTAATCCAAACATTGCAAAGTTAGATCCCAAAATAGTAAGTTGCCACTTCATTGGCTATCCAGACAGATCAAAAGGTTTTCGTTTCTACTGCCCAGACAAATATACAAAGTTTGTAGAAACGAGACATGCAGTCTTCTTTGAGGACGAAATGATGAGGGGGAGCTTGGTAGCTCGGAAAATTGATCTTGAGGAGAAGAGGGTGCATGCACCTAATCCGATGATTCAGGAGCCATTTTTCTCATTACCAGTTGCAACTCCACCCATGACAACCTTGGGGGTAGACCCGGAACCTGTCCATCAGGAGCCGACTGAACCCATTGTTGAGCATGAAAGGGAGGTGCAATGGCAAATTTTAGAAGAAGTGCCAGAAGTTGAGGCACAGAACGTGCCAGAAACTGAGGCCCTAAGAAGGTCTACAAGACCAAGAAAGTCAGCTATTTCTACTGACTTTAAAGTTTATAACACATAAACGGTTCATATGGAAAAAGATCCCACCTCATATGAAGAAGCCATGAGAAGCCCTCATTCATCGATGTGGATGAAGGCAATGGAAAACGAGATGAAATCGATGAGTTCCAAAGATGTTTGGGACTTAGAGGAAATTCCTAAAGGAGCCAAAACAGTAGGCTGTAAATGGGTCTACAAAATTAAGTATGACTCTAAAGGGAATATAGAAAAGTATAAAGCACGACTCGTGGCATAAGGATTTACACAAAGAGAAGGGATAGATTACAATGAGACATTTTTTCCAGTCTCATGTAAGGATTCCTTCAGAATCATAATGGCATTAGTTGCTCATTTTGATTTAGAATTACATCAAATGGATGTTAAGACGGCATTTCTGAATGGTGATTTAAAAGAAAATGTCTACATGAAACAACCTAAGGGTTTTATCATGGAAGGCAAGGAAAATATGGGATGCCGCCTGAAGAAATCCATTTATGGATTAAGACAAGCCTCTCGGCAGTGGTATCTAAAGTTTAATCAAACGATTAAAAGTTTTGGATTTAAAGAAAATATTGAGGATAATTGCATTTATGCAAAGTTTAAAAGTGGGAAATATATTTTCCTAATCTTGTATGTGGATGATATCCTGCTTGCTAGTAGTGATGTTAGTCTACTACAAGAAACAAAGAAATACTTATCCTCAAATTTTGACATAACAGATCTTGGTGAAGCATCATATGTTTTGGGTATAGAAATTCACCGAGATAGGAACAGTGGAGTCTTAGGACTATCGCAGAAAGCATATTTAGAAAAGGTTCTTAAAAAGTATAACATGCATGCGAGTAAAGCCACACCTGCTCCTATAGTCAAGGGCGATAGTTTTGGGAAATTCCAATGTCCCAAGAACCAGTATGAGATCGATCAAATGAAAGCAGTACCATATGCTTCGGCAGTTGGCAGCTTACAGTATGCACAAGTGTGCACTCGCCCTGACTTAGCTTTTATCACCGGGGTACTCGGTAGATATCAAGAAAATCCAGACATGGAGCACTGGAAGATGGTAAAGAAAGCATTGCGTTATGCGCAAGGCACGAAGGACTACATGCTAATATACAGGAGAAGTGAATCCCTAGAGATAAAAGGGTATTCAGACGCAGATTTTGCGAGGGACAGAGATGATAGAAAATCCACGTCAGGATACGTCTTCACTCTCGTTGGGGGAGCTATTTCGTGGAAAAGCTCCAAACAGTATCTCTCGATGTATGCAGAATTCATAGCATGCTTCGAAGCCACGGGGCAGGCGATATGGCTAAAGAAATTTGTACCCGACTTAAAAGTGGTAGATTGTATTCACAAGCCACTAAAGATGTACTGCGACAACCAACCCGCAGTATTTTACGCTCACAACAACAAGTCGAGTAATGTTGCCAAAACAATAGAGATAAGGTATTATGTTGTGAAAGATAAAATCTAGGATCAAACTATAAGTCTCGAGCATATAAGGACAAAGGATATGCTTGCGGATCCGCTAACGAAAGGCTTACCACCCAATGTGTTCAAGGAACACATAGCCGGCATGGGTTTAAGGAAAGCCTTATGATTCCTGGATAGGCCCAAAAGGAACAGAATTTGCTTCTGATCATAATGTATGTTGTAGTTGTATGATTCTAACGGCAGTTAAGCTGTGACGATGAAACATACTCTATGTACCAATATGTGATGAAACAAATAAACTAGAAAGTATAAGGTTAAAAGTAAAAGTTGAGATCAAGGGGGAGAATGTTAGGTTGATCTCTCCACCGAGTGGGCTCAACGGCCCATCGAGCCCTGATCTATTCGCGCCCTGATCGGGGGCGCCCAACCGTTCTATGGTTGGTGGGCCCCTGTGACCTGCGATATATAAAGAGGTGGGGGCCGGGGCGCATGGTACGAGGTTCACCGCGCCGCCGGACTCCCCACCGATATCCCCTTCCGATCTAGGGCAATCGCAGTGCTCACGGGAAGCACACCACCGCCGCCATCTCTGTCCACATCGCCGCCGTCACCACACCACCATGGTAGGAGCTGGATCGAGCTCATCCGCGCCCAAAGAAGATAGGTTCACCGGATCTACTAGCCTACTCCGATCTAAGGTCTATCAAAATGATCACACAAAGAACAAACGAACTGGACGCACACCCCCTCTTACTTTCAACTGCTGGATAGCAGCCAGTCTTGCAGCCATATGAACCAGGCCACAACTAACTATATGTAACCCACGACGCGGTCTCTCACAATGACTGTACTGCTAGCTAGCCCAGCTTATTTTTGATAAATGCCGCCGAAAGAATCGACCTGTTCTCTTCTCGTACTTCGGAAGTACATGCCCGCAACCCAATTTGGGTCATGAACATAATGGCAATGAGAAGAGAACAAAATCTGTGCATTAATGTACTTGAGCTGCATCTCTCAAGGTCACATTCAGACTGCTTTCCATTGTTGGACACCCAAGTCCAATATTGCCACCGTTGGTGTTGCCTTGCATCATGGCTACAAATTCAGCATAATCAATTTGACCGTCCTGAAAAACAAAGAAAATGCACATTCATTAGATTCAGCTGGTTTTTGACAAACAAATCAGCGGTGATGTAGGTCATGCTGAAAGTAACACTACAATTTTTCTCATAGTATTATCCAGCTAAGATCACTATTACAAAGTTGATTTTTAAGTAGTAACGAGTTATTATTACTATCTTTTTTTGCAACATTATGCAGATACCAAAATCTGTATGTAATCCGAGATCTATGTGTCCCGTGCTGTTGCTATATAGATTTTATTTTTCCTTTGAGCTGTTGAGACACTGGGTATTAGGCGTAGCTGGTGGTAGATACCCAATACCACCAAGGACAAAGGTACAATTTCACAAGTTAAATGGGTCTTAGAATTAAGACCCGCTGCAGTGGGTATCAAAGATTTTTTTTTTTTGGAAAAGAGGTGATTCCCCGGTCTCTGCATCAGAAAGATGCATACATCCCTCCTATTAACCAAAGAAGTAGTGTCAACAAGGTTCCAAAAGTCTCAAAATAAAAGCACAGACAGCTCACACAGAGCCAAAAAGGGCTAGAAACAGCAACTAGCCGAGAAAAGATGCCACAACCGGCTGGCTAAAGAATAGATAGAAAATCTAAGCAATCCTATTACATGAACGCCATCCAAACCGGTTGAAAATATCCCGAGCTACCATCTCCCATCGGAAAGACCCAGTAACCAAAAGCTTCCTGGCCTCCGTCTGGGTGAGTAGCCACCACGAACGGATCAGTGCCGTAGTTCGGAATATGACCTGCAAAAAATGTATACATGATGTTCTGTTAAAAACTAAATCATTTCTGCAAGTCCAGATAGTCCACAACAAAGCACAAACTCCAACCCGAATGTGTCTCGCTAAGTTAGGCTTAATCCCATTAAGCCATGTCCCAAATAACGCATAAACAGAATTCGGTGGATTGATACTAAAGGCAATGTGGATCGTCTGCCAAAGTACCTTGGCTAACGGGCAATCAAAAAAGAGATGTTTGATAGTCTCATCCCGATCACAGAAACTACACCTAGTAGGTCCTGTCCAATTACGCTTCAAGAGGTTGTCCTTAGTTAAAATAACTTGTTTATGGACGAACCACATAAACACTTTTATTTTCAACGGAACTTTGACATCCCAAACATGCTTGGACGTAGGGATGGAGTTTGAGTTAATAACATCAATATACATTGATGTAACCGTAAATACTCCAGATTTAGTCAGCTTGCAGCGTAATTCATTGGGTTGTTGTGAAAGCTGGACTTCGATCAGTCTCCTAACTAGATGGAGCCATTGTTCCCAACGATTGCCCGCTAGCGTTCGTCGGAACTGAATATTAAGGGGATCGATTGAAAGACCGATGCAACGAACACCTCACGTCGTTGCACAATACGGTATAACGACGGATATTGGATGGCCAAGGGTGTCTCGCCGAGCCAAGTATCCTCCCAGAAACGTGTACTCGTGCCGTTTCCAATAATAAACTTCGTCCTATTAAACAACGACTGTTTGACTTTCATCAAGCCTTTCCAGAAAGGCGAATCGGTCGGCCTGACAGTGACTTGGGACAAAGTTTTTGTCTGGAGGTACTTGTTGCGAAGGATTTGAGCCCACATAACGTCATTCTTCAATGAGAGGTTCCACAGCCACTTGCTAAGAAGGCATTTATTCTTAACTTCTAGATTCTCAATACCCAGACCTCCTTGGTCTTTCGGTCTACAGATGATGTCCCATTTAGCAAGCCGATATTTTCCTTTAAGCTCATCACCCTGCCAAAAGAAGCGCGATCGATAGAAGTCCAGTCTCTTCCTAACCCCAACTGGGACCTCAAAGAACGATAGGAGAAACATTGGCATACTCGTGAGCACCGAGTTAATCAGGATTAATCGGCCTCCGTATGACATGAGCTTACCCTTCCAACAACTCAATTTTTTCTCAAACCGATCCTCGATGCACTTCCACTCTCTGTTAGCCAGCCTACGATGGTGGATTGGAATCCCCAGGTAAGAGAAGGGTAACTCGCCCAACTCACACCCAAACAATTGCCGATAAGCCTCCTGTTCATCTTTGGCCCTTCCAAAGCAGAACAGCTCGCTCTTATGAAAGTTAATCTTTAACCCGGTCAATTGTTCAAATAGGCATAGCACCAGCTTCATATTTCTCGCCTTGGCCAAGTCATTCTCTATAAAGATGATTGTATTATCAGCGTACTGAAGGATGGATACTCCTCCATCAATTAGATGAGGTACCAATCTACCTACTTGATCATTTTCCTTAGCCCTTCCTATCAAAATTGCTAATGCAAGTCCCAAAACGCTATACATGTCTAAATTGACTAAATATGCCTAACACTGTTTGCTGTCGCAAAAGTGTTGCAGGTTCTTCATGAGTCAGAACCATAGTTAAATGTACTAACAATAAACAGGCATGCCATGATATTTTAGAGCGGGATAATCGACTTACATTGTTCTGATCGGCCTCCAAAATAATCTCTTCAAGGAGAGTGCCCTCCATTTTATACTCTGCACAGGCTCGTTGAAGCTTGTCGACTGTGATATAGCCACTGCCATCTTTGTCAAAATATGTAAAAGCTGCCTTCAAGTGTTCTTCCCGCTCTATCTTGTTTAGAGGCATGGTTGCAGCAATAAATTCTTCATAGTTTATGGTTACATCAGTGTCTGCATCAGCCTGAAAAATATTCAGACAGATTAGATGAAGTAGGACAGCAATGCAGACAATATCCTACCAACATATCAAGAAATACATGTTATATATATATGGAAAAAGCATCCTACTACCGGGTGTAGTTACACCCATTTCTCATATACTACCATGTGGTAGTATATACTCTACTTTATTATTTTTATACATTGTCTTCTTTGCTTTCACTTACCAAGTACCTTCCTTACGGAACCTTTGCTCTCAACCTGTATTAATTTACTTTACCCTTACAACCTAAGTATCTTTGCTTTCAACCTGCATTATTATTAGGGACAATTTCATTTTTGCCCCTAGTTCGTTCCTACCCACGGGTTTTGCCCTTACTTTTCGAGCTTGCTCAGTTTTGCCCTTACTTTTTCCGCCGAGGTCCCTCGAATGCCCTTTGACCGTTTGACCAAAACTTTGAAAATTCATAACTAATTCATATGAACTCGGAAAAATGCAAATAAGATATCAAAATGTTCAGATAAACATTACCTTTATGTGCATATCATTTGCATTCAGGACAAAAGCACCCTTTAAACAACCTGAGGTAATTAATATTATTAACATTATTAAAAATAAAAAGGTACAAACAATATTTTTTTCATGAATAAAAATTACATGTAAATGTAGGTGATGTTTTCTGAACATCCTGATATCTTATTTGCATTTTTCAGAGTTCGTATCAATTTGTTATGAAGTTTCCAAATAATTGTCAAAGTCGTTAGAACATTCATAACAAGATGATACGAACTCGGAAAAATGCAAATAAGATATCTGGATGTTCAGAAAAAATCACCTACATTTGCATGTAATTTTTATTCATGAAAAAAATATGGTTCAAACCTTTTTATTTTTAATAATGTTAATAACATTAATTACCCCAGGTAGTTTAAAGGGTGCTTTTGTCCTGAATGCATATGATACGCACACAAAGATAGTGTTTATCTGAACATTCTGAAATCTTATTTGCATTTTTCTGAGTTCGTATGAATTAGTTATGAATTTTCAAAGTTTTGGTCAAACGGTCAAAGGGCATTTGAGGGACCACGACGGAAAAAGTAAGGGCAAAACTGAGCAAGCTCGAAAAGTAAGGGCAAAACCCGTGGGTAGGAACCAACTAGGGGTAAAAATGCAATTGTCCCTTATTATTACTATCTCCGATGCAAGATAAACATATATCTTTGCTTTCACTTACTGGGTACCTTCCTTACTGTACCTTTGCTCTCAACCTGTATTAATTTAAAATTGAGGGAGATTGAGTAGGAGTGCCTTTTTTTAATATAAAATGGATTCAACAACCAACTTTAACCAAGAACAAATCATCAACAAGGAAGTGTAACCTGGGATAGGTGTGCAGAAATCCTTGAGAAAAGACACAAATCACACTGAAATGCTACTTTTCAGGGATTTATTATGGTTCGTCAAATTTTCACTACAAAACTAAAAATGGTTATGGAGAGAGGAAATTGATTTCCGTATTTCACTTCACTTTACAATTTAAATTTTTTGTTGAAAGAAGAGTGGGTTCAGCCATGAACATGCATGATTATATAATTACATGCTTGCACCTCAACGACAATCGACGTCTGCTGGACCTATGAGTTTTTTTGGTCTGATGAGTTCGTTCCCGTTTGTTTTGCAGGTTCTATGATATCATGCTTTGTTCCATCTCTGTTCTATTCATCAAGGTTTGCTCATTTCAAAAGGAGAATCCCTGCAGGGCAGCCACACATGACCCCACTCCCCAGTTTATTCGTTCATGGCATATCAGCTCTTTCACCCACTTGACCCAGCGATAAAACAAAGGGTTCAGTTCACCCAGTCATGTCCAAAGTAGCCTCACCCCGTTGTATTCCCTTGCAGGACTTGATCCACTGTCACTCTCCGACTTATTATCATTCAAGATGGAGGTTTTACTTTCCAGCTTCACCAATTTGTTAGTTTTGGTAATTGAGGTCACGAGTGCAAAAGTAATACAGGCATGCCAAACAAATCTGAGCCATTCATGTCAACCTGCTCGTCATTCATTTCATTCAAAAATTAAATCAGAAAAATTGTGGATGTTATTGTGGCATCAATACGGCTTCATTACGCTTGATCCGGCGCGGCAGAGGTCAATCTTTATCATGAATGCCTATATGCATTTATTAATATCTTTTATTGTTTGTGTTTAGTGAATAAAAACTGCAGTAGATTCCCACCTCCTATTATGGATGCACAAGTGCTTCACAATGTTTCCGTTGCTGATATCTTTGCCCTGTCTGTCTAGGTTAAATGTCAGTGCTTCACAATGCGCTTTTTTACTTTGCACGATCTAACTATGCATGCCAGACTTCTGATAATTATACAATAGTATGCAGCGATGCTACTAAGACATGCTGAATGCGGAGTTTTATTTCATTTATGTTAGTACCCATGCGAATATTGAATTGTTTTACTTCGATGGTTTAACACATGTCATAATATAGTTGGTAGTTAGGAGAAGGCATTAATCTTTTTGTTTCTTTAGCAAATAGTTCTCATGTTACAGGGTGCGTGGACAAACAGATGCAAGGGGCATTGTTTCACACAACACCCACACCAATGACCACTGGACGAGTGAAGCAAAGGGACTTGTGAACAACATGAAAAACTTTCAGCCATCTTTTGATTACACGGAAATATGCCTTTGATGCATCCGTTTTATTATTTACTGACCGACTGTGTTTAGCAATTTTAGTGTGTATATCAAAATTACTACTCCCTCCATCCGAAAAACCTTGTACCTCAAATGGATGTATGTAGCATCAAGTTTGCGTCAATTTTATCAGTTTCATACATTACAAATGAGAAAAAAAAATACAGATCCACGATGCTTCGCAAAAGAGCATACATCAACATCGTCTGCAACCAAAAAACAAACAAAGTAATCTCTTTTAGTTCTTGCTTCAAATTTGTCCTGCGCGCCAAATGGCGCGACAGGTCATCTAGTAGGAATAAGGTGGAATGCAAACTCAAAACACTACAGGCTTCCTATGGTCTTCGTGCATGTTATGTTTCCCCCAAAAATGAATTTTGTTCGCATTTTACCACGGTGCAGACTAAACCAATTGTAAATGTAAGCACGTCTTTGACCGCATTTTGTTTGCATTGGGTAATTGCAATCCAATTTAGGATGCACCAATATATGGCAGAGTATGATACCAAGATAAAATGCTCAGCAAGGAAGATAGGAACAAAACAACAATATACCTTCCAGAAGTCATCACGTCTATGAAATCCTCCTCGAGTGAGCGCTTGAAGCGCTCAGCAAAGAGCTGAGACGACCAGCATTGGGTTACAGGTTGTCACTTCTTGGCGGCCTCGTTGGCGAGCACCGCATTCTGCTCCACCGGGTACATCATCCACAAAAATGTGCATTTAAACAACTGGAAGAAACATGAAAGTACAGAATCAGAAAATGAAAACATAGGCAATGCTAGCTCAAGATTCCAAGATGCAAGGAACTAGCATAGCATCCATGGACAACATTACTTAGCTATCACACTAGATATGGCTCCACCATTTTTAGCATAGTTATCACCAACAAAGGAAAACAGAAAAAGTTCCACAGCAACACAGGGCTGAGTGCAATCCAATCCTAATTTATCTCTTGAAGGCGAAAAACTCGACTATGAAACAATGACACTGCCCCTCTTAGGTACAAGAATAAACAGGAGTGTACAATGCCTTCACTATGAACAAACTATATGCCTGAAACATATATGTGCGCGGAAATTAACTTTCCATATGTCAAGTCTACCAATGTTTCCCACTCAGCTAAAAGTACATCATATCATCGAATCAATTGGTATGCTCTGATACACAGAACAGGTTTCTCATAGAACAATTCATAACTAACATCGGCATGTACTACTATAGCAGACTCATATTTTGAACCGTGATCATAATCATGGGAGAAGGAAAGGCAGAGAGCATATATTCCACTGGTACAGAGTGGCATGTGCACTCCAATCCTATTAACAATTGATACTGCCACAGAGAATTTCAGGTAAAAGAAGAATATACCATGCCTTCAGTATGGGAAAACTATATGCCAGAAGCATATACACGGACATGGAGTTTCCACATGCCATGTCTGCCATTGTCGTCCTCGATTACATGTCAGATTAATGAATAAATTGTTATGCCCTCATGCTGACAAAACAGGTTTCTCACAAAACAGATTCATACTGTGATATCATGCATATCATGCATGTGTACTGCAACATAGGGTCACACAGTTTGAAACCGTAATAGTGGAAGAAGGGAAGGCAGGGAGCGAACCTCATATATACATAGTGACGGTGATGTCGCAAGCACCGAAGAACTTGCCATCGATGCAGAACTGCGGGAAGTTGGCCCAGCTGGAGTACTCCTTGTGCCCCTGACGGAGCACCTTGTTGTCGAGCACATCGAGCGTCACGAGCAACCACAGAACTTGCACCACTGTGTGGGAGAAGCCGCACTGCAGGAAGCCGACCAGACACATTGAGCGCTGCTTTGGAAAGACATCAATGGAGACCACTTGGAAACTCTGGCCGGGGTAAACAAGAAAGCACATCTTCTTGTTCGTATTCTGTGAGACACCTGCATAGGAGGACACCGCGAATCAGAATATAAGGTTCGTGTAATCATAGGCCAACTGCTGATGACAACTCAGAATGTAATCATTAAATTGCATCAAAGGTAATAGTTGAAACATATAGCAGAACCACAGTTGGCCAAGATGTAGAGCAGTTTATTGCTTGCTCAGATGATTCAGAGTCATAGCTCACAGCCAAAACCTCGAGAATTTCCATTTTCAGGGTCCTGCGTAAGAAAGGAAATTTCGTATGCTTGCCATATGACCACTAGAATTCATAATATGATGGTCAAATGAGTTACTAGGTAACATGGATTGGTCTTAAGATGACACCAACAAGCATTTGTGTCAAATATGCAAAGGGAAAAAGGGGTAGAATATTTAACTCATTTGATCTCTATCTCATGGTATACATGAAAGGAACAGTGTGGGGAGCCTGTAGGGTAATTTTAAATCAAGAGGATCCTATCAGATAAGTGTTCAAGTGAAGCAAGGAAGACTACCAGACAAGCAAATGCAATGATACGAGGTTCATTTCAGCATAACGATTGTTCATTTCAGCATACGAAGTACTGAACTCTGTCGATCAGATGCTTTACCACAAGATGAAGATTATCCACATTAATTAAGTTGTTCAATCAAATAGTAACATCACAGTGAAAGAGTAACAACAACATCTGAAGACATTTCTATTGCTTGACGTATCCAATCCGCCAAAAAAAACAATCAGTAATTTGGTATCTAGTCTATCGTTGTTCTGAAATATCATCCGAAATAATCAATCCAGCAAGCTCATAGGAACAAAATTCATCTTTGAAGCGGCTAAATTAGTGTTGCAAGGGAAATAAAGCACAAACTAGCACGTCATCTTGCTTAATGGAACAAAGCAATGTTCTATCTAAAAGCCAAACACTCTACTATACTACTTTCGACTCTAGATGGGATGCGCCGCTCGAAACAAACACGTGCAGAGCTGCAAACTTCTAGGCCAACGGAACATCAACAGTGCAATTTGGTATAACCGAATTTTACTTTCCTTTATGGAATAGCACCGACGTGACATAATCTTGTTTTATGTACAAGCACAAGGGACTTACATCCAGTGCTTTTTGTCCTTCTCGCTCAATCCAAACGATGGTGTGGTCCGTTGTGGCACTGCAAGAAGAATGACATGCCCAAATCGACTATCACCGGCACAGCCGTTTCTACAATTGGAGGATATCTTCCAAACCTGTGTAGATAACAGCAAAAGGTTTGTTTATCACAATATAGGACGTAAACAATGGCATAAAGCAATAATCCGAGTTGGACACAAACAGTCCTGAAAAAAATCGAGCATATTAAATAACCTCACACCCCGGACATACAGCCACATCAGGGATGCCTAAACAAACTAGAGCAAATATCTCAATAGACTACCACCACCAGCAGAGCCTAAAACTGAAGCAACAACCCTAAACAGCAGAGTAGCTATTCCTACAACATTCAGGAAAGGGAACAAATCAAACAGAACTTCAATATCAGCAAAGCACAAATATAGTGGCATTTTTCACCGACTAGATATTGGCATATATTGGCACCACAGTAAGCTATGGCTTGATGGACGTAATATCTCAGGGCACAAGGGAGAGAGGGAAGAGACCAGTAACTCACGAGAACCGAGCAAGAAGCAGCCACCACCACCGTGGTGACGTCATTGTAGTGCGGGGGAAGTGGAAGTAGGGACCAAGGAGGAGGTAGTCCATTGAAGTTGTAGTAGCCAGATACATACAGGGGTTAGGACGTCACAGCCAGCACCGTCCCGTTGGTGCCGGCGCCTGAGACAAAGGGGCAGGCCAGTGGCCATTCGGTCACCACCCCACTGGCTCTAAGTAGAACTGCTTCACTGAAAACAACACGCAAAGCACAATCCGTAACTGGTTATACAATGATGGGACCTCAATTGCTAATTAATATCCACACGAATGGAAAACACACAAACAACAGAACTGAAATTATAGAGGACCACTTGTTGCAGCAAGACAGAACATTATGTGAACAACTTCAAAATTTTGCAATAACTGACATTATTTGGTACAACTAATTAACTTGCACAACAAACAGAACTTGTGCATCTTCATGTAGCAACTCAACTCAACAACCACAAGAAATGCATCTATTCATGCATATAGATAGAGTCTGATCAAGGACAAAGAAAGAATTGTGTGATGTTTCTGTAACAGTAGCAACTAATAGATTGCTTGGCACTTGGGCAGTCTATGAGACAAAACACCATACATGACATGGGTAAAATCATAGAAAATGAATTTTCTTTGAACCACAAATTATTATTGTTGCACTGCTACACAGTAATACAATCGGACATGTCTTTTTTTGAGAACATAGTAATCATGCCTCCTGTAAATCAGAAGTACCGAAAACACATCAATCCTAGTTAAAACACCGAAAGTTTTAAGGGAATAAATGTGAAAGCACATATTCATGAAAAAATCCATGCTTATGTACATATGTCTCAGGTACTATAAAATATGACCTTTGTCATGGGGCGATGGCTAGCATAAAATTTGCCAGGACTCAATGGCCATGGGCACAGAGAACATAGAATTGGCCACGGCCGTGTGCCATGGGCACACAGAGCAGAGGAGAGGAACGCGTGGCTTACCTATGCCGGAGTCGAAGAAGAAGCCGCCAGTTAAGGGGCAGCAGACTCCCTGGTGATGTTGGGCACCTTCTCCCCCGCGCTCAACACAGTGTGCCCTGTGTGAGGAAACCACATCTGGACAGAACAGCAAACGTGACTAAAACAGGTTTGGAATTACAAGAACTTATGGCCAGAGTCTGGTCAGGGAGGAAGATAAACTTTTGTGTTGTTTCAGTAACAGTAGCAACTAATAAATTGCTTGGCACTTCGGCCGATCATGCACATGAGAAGACACACCAAATTTATAGCTGACACGGAACAAGTGCAATCATTGTACTACAGCATAGAACCATGGAATAATTTTACAGATGTTCCACACTTACAATAATCCTAGAAATCAAATAATCATTGCACTAGTAGATAAAACCAGAGCCAAATTACTTCCTCAGAGCTAAAATACACTTGAGAGGTGACACCGGTTATTATAACTTAATGTATAGAAATCAACTACTCCTCCGTCCTATAATGTAAGACATTTTTGCAAGCTATGTTAGCTTGCCAAAATGTCTTATATTGTGGGACGGAGGGAGTACTTATTAAACAATTGACACCACCACACACAATTTCAGGTAAAAGAAGAAGGTGCCATGACTTTAGTATGAGCAAACTGTATGCTTGAAAGATATACACGGACATGGAGTTTCCACATGCCATGTCTACCATCGTCATCCTCGACTTAACATATGTCAGATTAATGAATAAATTGCTATGCCTTCATGCTAAACAAAACAGGTTTCTCACATAACAGGTTCACACTGCGATATCATGAGCGTGTGCTGCAACAGAGGGTCTCACAGTTCGGAACCATAATCGCGGGAGAAGGGAAAGCAGAGAGTGAACCTCATGTATACATACAGATGGTGATGTACGACGGCGGCGACGCCCGAGGGCGCCGTAACCTTCTTGAAGGCGCCGTCCAGGTTGCCTCCTTCCCCTCTTCCTTCCACCCAGCTCGTATGCCGGGCAAAAGCCCAAATCCTTGCCGGATCGAGCGACAGCGGCGCTCCGGGCGTTGTCACCCTCTTCGGGGTGTCGTTCGTGGTGAGCTTGGGGTGGATGTGATGCTTTGGTTGCTTGGCGGCGGTTGGTGGCGTGGTCGGAGTTCGTCTGGTGGCAGTGCGTTGGCGCTCTGCCGCCTATGTGCTCAGCCTCTGAGTCCTTCTTCCACGGTGCTTGGTCTTCAGCAGCCCTGCCGGACTCGGCGGAGCGGTGCTTCATCCTACTCATTCATAGCGGCGTATCTCGGCGGCGTGGCGCAGTGGAGATTCGGCGTTCGATGTGTGACGATGGACTCGCGCAGGAGGACGAAGCTGTCTGGTGTCGTGGTGACGTCGATGGCTGAGTGGCAAGATAAGGTAGTAGCCTCAATATTTGCTCTGAAAACGGACCTGTGGAAGATGGCGGCGACGATACACGAGTGCCTCGGACCGGTTTGTACCCCAGACTCGGTATGTGGCTCGGCTGGGGCTTCCGGCTTTTGATGTTAGGCTTAGGTGAGTGGTCTGGGTAGTGGCCCAGCTAGCACCCCTTCATCATTTTGATGTTAGGCTTAGATGAGTGGTCTGGGTAGTGGCCCAGCTAGCATGCCTTCATCATTTGGATAGGAGTAGCGCACTAGTAGAAAAAGGGTCAAACGTGAAGCACATTAGTGCCGGTTTGTATTTAAGCCGGCACTAATGCATACATTAGTGCCGGTTCCAACGGCTAGCCGGGCCGCTTTCATTAGTACCGGTTCGTGGCGAACCTTTAGCACCGGTTCGTGCCACGAACCAGTACTAATGAGAGTGGTGGCAGGATGTTGTCAGAATGGGGCCCCTCCAGCCCCTTTAGTACCGGTTCTTGGCACGAACCGGTACTAAAGGTCGTCCTACATAAACCCTTCGTCCACCCGAGCTCGCTCTGTTCTTCCCCTTTCCCCTCTCCTCTCTGTTCTTCCCCTCTTCCTCTTGAGCTCATCACACATTTTGCCCAAAATTTGTCAAGATTTGAAGGCCCCCATCCATTCAAATGATCACAAAGGTTAGCAACTTTGTCCTTTCATCTCTCATTGCTAGATTAGCTCTTGCAATGCTTTATATAGTGATTAATTTGTGAGTTTAGTAATTTGGGAGGATATATATATATATATATATATATGTGTGCTAGTATTTGATTTATATGCAATTTGAGGTCAAAAATAACACTTAGTTTGCATATGTAGGTGTGGTTTACTTAGTGCCTTCTAAATCTCCATCGTAGCCATCGTCGATCGCCTGCACCGTCCCGTCGCCGGCACCACCTTGTGATGAGCCTCTTGTTCATGAAATTTTATATAAAAATTGATGTTTGTGTGATTTGGATATATAGTTACTCGTATAATTATCTTACCCGTACGTTGTTTGTTATACATATAGTGCCATGGTTTTGATATCCGTCCCCGTCGGCCCTAGTCCTTGTTATGATTTGAATGTGGTATGTATATTCTCTTTTAAAACTAGTTGCATTTTGTGTTTATGACAAATTATGCCCATCAAGTTGACATAGAAATTTTTTCTAGGAGGTATGTGAACCGGAAATTCCAACCGACCCTATTGTCGAGAGGTTAAATTTAGTTGAAAGAGAAAACGAGTACTTGAAAGAAAAGTTGAAAAGAATTGAGGGGGAGAAGATGGAATTGGAGTTGCATGTTGCCGATGTCGTCGATGATCACAAGATCAAGATGGAGAAAATGCGCTTGAAGATTAGAAAGATTAGAAAATATGCCATCGATAGTGAGGCTTGGTATCATTGTGCTGTTGGATCCATTGTTACCTTAGTTGCGATGTTGATCGTATTTGTTGTTGCATTTAAATGCTTTAGCTAGAGAGTTATTTGTTTGTTGCATTTAAGTGTTGTATGAACTTTATGTATGAACTTGTATTAATTTGGTCTATTCGGTGTTGTGTAATGAAGATGAGCCGGCAATGGATGTACGTTGACCGATGCTCTCCCCAGTTCATTGAGGGCGTGCATACTTTTCTGCTTGCGGCTGAGGCAAACAAGCGGGCGGATGGTTTTATGCCTTGTCCATGTGCTTGCTGTAAGAATGGTAACTATTACTCTACGTCAAGAACCATTCACGTCCACCTGTTTAAGTCCGGTTTCATGCCCCATTATAATGTTTGGACCAAGCACAGAGAAAGAGGGGTTATGATGGAAGACAATGAAGAAGAAGAGGACGACGACAGCTATCCTGGCCATGGGTTCCCTGAATACGATGATACAACAATGGGGGAAGAAGCTGAGCCGGTAATGCGGGAAGAAGCTGAAGAAGAGGCATCAGATGAGCCCGTTGATGATCTAGGTCGGGCCATTGCCGATGCAAAGAGAAACTGCGCAAGTGATTTGGAGAAGAAGAAGTTGCAGCGCATGTTAGAGGATCACAAAAAATTGTTGTACCCGAATTGCGTAGGTGACAAGAAAAAGCTGGGCACCACACTGGAATTGCTACAATGGAAGGCAGAGAATGGTGTATCTGACAAGGGATTTGGAAAGTTGCTGGTAATGATAAATGATATGCTTCCAAAGGACAACGAATTGCCCGAGAGTACGTACGAAGCAAAGAAGGATGTCTGCCCTCTAGGGTTAGAGGTGCAGAAGATACATGCATGCCCTAATGATTGCATCCTCTACCGCGGTGAGTACGAGGATTTGAACGCTTGCCCGGTATGTGGTGCATTGCACTATAAGATCAGCCGTGATGACCCTGGTGATGTCGAGGGCCGGCGCCCCAAAAAGAAGATTCCTGCCAAGGTGATGTGGTATGCTCCTATAATACCACGGTTGAAACGTTTGTTCCGAAACAAAGAGCATGCCAAGGCGATGTGATGGCACAGAGAAGACCGTAAGAAAGACGGAAAGTTGAGAGTACCCGCTGACGGGTGGCAGTGGAGAAAAATTGGAAGAAAGTATGGGAAGGAGTTTGCAGATGATGCAAGGAGCGTATGGTTTGGTCTAAGCGCAGATGGCATTAATCCTTTTGGGGAGCAGAGCAACAACCATAGCACCTGGCCTGTGACTCTATGTTTGTATAACCTTCCTCCTTGGTTGTGCATGAAGCGGAAGTTCATTATGATGCCAGTGCTCATCCAAGGCCCTAAGCAACCCGACAACGACATTGATGTGTACCTAAGGCCATTAGTTGAAGAACTCTTACAACTGTGGAATGGAACAGGTGTACGTGCGTGGGATGAACACATGGGGGAAGAATTTGACCTAAAGGCATTGTTGTTCGTGACCATCAATGATTGGCCTGCTCTTAGTAACCTTTCAGGACAGACAAACAAGGGATACCGCGCATGCACGCACTGTTTGGACGATACTGACAGTATATATTTGGCTAATAAGAATGTGTACCTGGGACATCGTCGATTTCTTCCGAGCAGGCATCCCGTAAGAAAGAAAGGCAAGCATTTCAAAGGTGAGGCGGATCACCGGACGAAGCCTCGCCACCGTACTGGTGCTGATGTACATGATATGGTCAAGGATTTGAAGGTGGTCTTTGGAAAGGGTCCTGGTGGACAACCTATTCCGAATGACGCTGACGGACACGCACCCATGTGGAAGAAGAAATCTATATTTTGGGACCTGCCCTATTGGAAAGACCTCGAGGTTCGCTCCGCAATCGACGTGATGCACGTGACGAAGAATCTTTGTGTGACCCTGCTTGGCTTCTTGGGCGTGTATGGAAAGACAAAAGATACACCTGAGGCACGGGAGGACCAGCAACGTATGCACGGAAAAGACGGCATACATCAGGGCCATGCAAGCTACGCTCTTACCAAAGTAGAGAAGGAAATCTTCTTTGAATGCCTGCTCAGTATTAAGGTACCGTCTGGCTTCTCGTCGAATATAAAGGGAATAATAAACATGGCAGAGAAAAAGTTCATGAACCTAAAGTCTCATGACTGCCACGTGATTATGACGCAACTGCTTCCGGTTGCATTCAGGGGGCTTCTACCGGAAAACGTTCGATTAGCCATTGTGAAGCTATGTGCATTTCTCAATGCAATCTCTCAGAAGGTAATCGATCCAGAAATCATACCAAGGTTACAGAATGATTTGGTGCAATGTCTTGTCAGTTTCGAGTTGGTGTTCCCACCATCCTTCTTCAACATCATGACGCACGTCCTAGTTCACCTATGCGAAGGGTCCTGTATTTCTACACAATATGTTCCCCTTTGAGAGGTTCATGGGAGTCTTAAAGAAATATGTTCATAACCGTGCTAGGTCAGAAGGAAGCATCTCCAAGGGCCGTCAAAATGAGGAGGTCATTGAGTTTTGTATTGCCTTTATTCCTGACCTTAAGCCGATTGGTGTTCCTGAATCGCGGCATAAGGGCAGACTGGATGGAAAAGGCACGCTAGGAGGGGAACAAATAATATGTATGGACAGACATTCTCTCACTGAAGCACACTACACAGTTCTACAGAATTCCGCCTTGGTGGCTCCGTATATGGATGAACACAAGAATTTGCTACGCTCCAAACACCCAGAGCGGTCTGATGACTGGATTACACGTGAACAAACCAGGAGTTTCGCCAGCTGGTTGCAAGCACGTACCATGCATGACACCTCTATTGAAGATGACCTGTACTTGCTGTCCCAGTTACCATCTTCGAATATAATGACTTTCAAAGGGTACGAGATAAATGGTAATACATTTTATACGATCGCCCAAGATAAGAAGAGCACCAACCAAAACAGTGGTGTCCGCTTTGATGCAGAAACCAAGACGGGAAAGGAAACATATTATGGTTATATACAGGACATATGGGAACTTGACTATCAACGTGGTTTGAAGGTCCCTTTGTTTCGGTGCAAATGGGTCAATATGACACGAGGCGGGGTAACGGAAGACCCGCAGTACGGAATGACAACAGTGGATCTCAACAATCTTGCGTATGCAGACGAACCATTCGTCCTAGCCAATGATGTGGCACAGGTTTTCTATGTGAAGGACATGTCTACCAAGCCAAGAAAAAGAAAAGATAAGGAAGCGAATGCATCGTACGATGAGCCAAAGCGGCACATAGTTCTTTCTGGGAAGAGAAACATCATGGGAGTGGATGACAAGACATACAAGTCAGAAGATTATGAAAAGTTTGATGAAATTGCTCCATTCACAATGAAAATGACCCGAGCATCCCGTTAAATGATGAAGATTTTCCATGGCTACGACGCAAAGGGACACACGCGAAGAAAAAGTTTCATACCCAAAGATCTGGGATGTGATCGGCTTAACTATCATCACTTTCTTCTGTGTTTCACACCCAGGAGGGAATCTCTGTAATAGTTAGGGTAGCTAGTTATGTGTTTTGGCATTTGAAGCGCGAAGAAATTTTATGTGCAAGCAAATTCTTTCATGCATTTACTGATTTTTTCAGCTAAATGACCATGAAATTGAAAAGCATTTCAAATGAACTCAGAAAAGGATGAAAGTTGGCATGGTATCATTATTTCACCCATATAGCATGTGCAAAAAAGTAGAGAGGATTACCGCAAAAACTGGATGCACTTCGTGTACAAAATGGACAATCTATTTCGAAGTATCAGGGTTTCGGACGAAAACTCATCCGTTACAAAGGCATTTCATTTTTTAAATAACTTAAGCATTACCAAATTGAATATAATGATAAAACACACTAATATTAAACATAAAAAAAATCACTGGAAAATGTATTTTTAAAGTTAAGTTATTCACAAACTAGTGATTCACACAAATTTCAAATAATTCAAAATTTAAACTATTCAAATTCAAAAACTACCGGCACTAACTGAAAGTTCCTAAAAACTATCAAAAATATTCACAAAGAAACTCTAAATACAACAAAAAACAACTAAAAATAAATAAAACAAAATAAATAAAGCAGAAAAGAAAAAACTAAATGAAAAAAGCCCACCTACCGGGCCACAACGACCTGCATACGGCTAGAAACCCAACCTGTTGTTGGGCCAGGATGCAGGCCCGCAAGCCCAATAGGCCCCACAGGGCAGAGTAGCAGAGATAGGCCCAGAAGGCCTGCATTTCAGAGGAGCTCGAAGGAGCAGCCGCGGCTGGATTTATAAACCAGTGCGGCTGCCCTTCGCTAGGCGAGGTGGGACTAAACTTTGCGCTCCTCGCCTGGCAGCGCACCCCCACTTATTACCGGTTTGTGGCACCAACCGGTACTAAAGGGGGGGGGACTTTAGTGCCGGTTGGAGCCACCACCCGGTACTAAAGGGGGTCGCTTCCCGCCGCTTGGGCTAGCCAAAACAGACCTTTAGTACCGGTTGGAGCCACAAACACAAGCCGGTGGCCGCCGCCCCTCCCCGAGCCCATACACACACACAAGCATGAACACACACACACACACACACACACATTTTTCTATTTTTAGTTATAGAAATAGTTATAAAATAGTTAGAATTGATAGAAATTTTTCTATTTTTTAGTTATAGAAATAGTTATAAAATAGTTATAATTGATAGAAATTTTTCTATTTTTTTTGTTATAGAAATAGTTATAAAATAGTTAGAATTGTTAAATTTTTTTGTTTTTTAGTTATAAAAAAGTTAGAAATTTTCTGTTTTTTAGTTATGGAAATATTAGAAATGTTATACAAATGTTAGTTATATATAGAAATGTTATAATTTTTTTTTCTGTTTTTTAGTTATAGAAATATTAGAAATGTTATAGGAATGTTAGAAATTTTATTTATCAAGATCCAATCATTAAAAAAATGTTACTTTTTGCGTGCATATAGCTAGTATTTGTTCTGGACGATGCCCGGCCCGCATCCTCGCCGGCGACCCGTCCGCGACGACGTCCGGCTGACCCATGTCCGGGACTGGGCTCCACCGGGCTGGCACTGGGAGGTGCTGCCTGGAGGGGCGCGCCGCTTGATGAGGAACCCGGCCCCGGGTCCCGTCGTCGACCCTGATCTCGTTTGGTGGCGTTCGCGTGGGCCAGTTTCGGTGCGGAGGGAGCCGGCCCCGCCGGAGGAGGTACGTCGCCGTGTCAGGGAGGAGGACGAGCACGTCCATCGCTACATGGTTGCGTTAGAGGGCGGCAGGTTCTCCAATACCTGGCAGTTTCTTCAGGGATCTCACTTCAGCTATGATCCTGTGAGGGTTCCTTCTCTTTGGGTGTCCACTGCCCGCGCCGAAGGAACCGCGAGTGTCCTAGATTCTTCTATAGTATTCGATCTTTATTAGCTACCTAGCCAGTGATGTACTCGATATATAATATTCGAGACGATGTATTCGAGATTATATATTATTCGAGACGATGTATTTGAGATTATATCTATTATTCGAGACGATGTATTCGAGATTATATCTATTATTCGAGACGATGTATTCGAGATTATATCTACTATTCGAGATTATACTAAATTATTTTATATTTCTTTTGGCATAGTTAAATAAAAGTTATGGCGGACAATACCGACAGAGAGAGAGAACAGACCATGTTCGATGTCATACGCGGGCCAGATGATGATCAGAATGAAGAAGATTTTGACGGTTCCGAATTTCTAAACAACACCGGAGAGGGTGATATGATATTCGATCGCGACGACCGAGAAGATGAAGTCATGAACTACGACGAAGAACATGTTGATCCTGAAACAACAAACACCGGCGAGGTATATATATTTATATAAGCTGGAATCTGGTGATCATCGCATGTTTTAAATGAGTTGAAGATATATTAACGAATCGATCTTTCTTCTTTCAGCCATCCGGATCGAGCAAATCTTCAGGCAAAAGAACGAAACGAGGCCCGAACAAAAAGTTGAAGGAGGGCGTAAAGTACAATATCGAGGCATTCAAACCTAATGGCGAACCATTAGCGCCTAAGAAGATTGCGGACAAGTTCGTTCATCAGTGCGGAGTTCTTGTGAAGGACCAACTCCCGATCTCCCTTCAAAAATGGAGAAATCCAGCAAATCCACATCCAGATGTTACTTTTGTCGACAAGAATCAAAAAAATCTGCTTTGGGATACTCTCATGGAACATTTCACCCTACCAGATCATTTCACAGAAGCAGATGTGCGGAAAGTCAAGAACGCTGCTTTTAGGAAGATGGCGGTTGCATTCAAGAACCACAAGAGAATGACGTGGGAGAAGTACGTCAAGGGAGGAAGGAAGACTCCAGTATTCGAGGGGATACTAGAGAATCAAAGTGCTCATTGGGACGATTTCATGAAATTCAAGGATTCAGAATTAGCTAAGGAACGGTCGAGAATAAACAAGAAGAATGCCGAAAAAAAGGATAAGTTCCATAAGCTGGGGCCAGGTGGCTACACGGTGGCAATGCCTAAGTGGGATAAGTCTGAGAAAGAGATAGAGGATGCAAGTGTCACTCCGGTTATTAAGAGATGGCCCCCCAGGTGCAGGACTTGGTTCTATGCGCATGGGGGGGAGTTGGACCCGAAGACAGGCAATGTTTCAACGAAGGCATGTCTGAACGGAGCCGACGATGCGCTACTTGTTGCAATAGAAGAGGCCCGATCGGGGGTGTTCCAGCCCAACAGAGAGAACGACGAGCTTACGCGTGCCCTGGGAAATCCTGAACACCCGGGAAGAACACGAGGGAAGGGCGCTATTCCGTGGTATGAGGGGTTTTCGGACTGAAACGCCGACTACAGAACCCGTGCGAGAAAGAAGATTGCGGAGGAGAAGAAGAGGAAGATGGAGGAGGAGCAGAGGAAGTGGGACTATGAACGCCTTCAAGGACTAGAAGCAAGTCAAGCGGAATTGGCAGCTAAATTCCAGCGGCAGCAGGAGCAGATCGACTCACTTAGCCAGCAAAGGGGGTCTCAGCAGCTGTAGCAGCTAGCGGATGATCCAGCATTGGATACCACCGCCCCATCCATGCCGAGAAGCAGCGTGGGTTCCGCCCCGGGCGACGCAGTAGTGCTGGATAGATACCCCGTGGATGACATCACGGACAACACTAACTGCGAGCTACACTTCAAAATGAAGAACATATCCATGAAGGTGGCGGACGCCGTTGCTTTTTCAAATTCCCCCAAGGCAACCTTCCATTGCAACCCGATTCCAGCGGGCTATGCTCGTGTCTTGGTTGATGAGGTGGTGGCCCCTTATTCGGAGTTACAGCTTGACATTCCTGGAGGTGACGACGAGCACACATTGGGAGAGGCCATACATCGTGTCATCCAATGGAGAAAGGATTGCATCATCTTTCGAAGGCCACCGACACCGCGTCACCCGACTCCTCGTCGAAGTCCGTCACCGAGTCAGCAGACTCCCGCTCCTCCAAGTCCACCAACGCTTGAGGCCACTCCTCTTCCTCCAAGTCCGGCAAAGTGTCAGGCCACTCCTCCTCCAAGTCCGACACAGCGTCAGACGTCCACTCCTCGTCCAACACAAAGAAAATGATGGAAATGTCAAAAAAATAAAAGAAAATAAGTTTCACATGTGATATGTGGTCTAGTTGTTGGGAAAATTTACAAATATGAATTTCGACTTTATTTACAAAATCTCTCTGGAATTTGTAAAATGCGCATAACTTTTGCATACGAACTCGGATGAAAAAGTTTTTTATATGAAAAATCATCTACTCGAAAAGTTACATCCGATCTCGTTTGGTGGCGTTTGCGTGGGCCAGTTTCGGTGCGGAGGGAGCCGGCCCCGCCGGAGGAGGTACGTCGCCGTGTCAGGGAGGAGGACGAGCACGTCCATCGCTACATGGTTGCGTTAGAGGGCGGCAGGTTCTCCAATACCTGGCAGTTTCTTCAGGGATCTCACTTCAGCTATGATCCTGTGAGGGTTCCTTCTCTTTGGGTGTCCACTGCCCGCGCCGAAGGAACCACGAGTGTCCTAGATTCTTCTATAGTATTCGATCTTTATTAGCTACCTAGCCAGTGATGTACTCGATATATAATATTCGAGACGATGTATTCGAGATTATATATTATTCGAGACGATGTATTCGAGATTATATCTATTATTCGAGACGATGTATTCGAGATTATATCTATTATTCGAGACGATGTATTCGAGATTATATCTACTATTCGAGATTATACTAAATTATTTTATATTTCTTTTGGCATAGTTAAATAAAAGTTATGGCGGACAATACCGACAGAGAGAGAGAACAGACCATGTTTGATGTCATACGCGGGCCAGATGATGATCAGAATGAAGAAGATTTTGACGGTTCCGAATTTCTAAACAACACCGGAGAGGGTGATATGATATTCGATCGCGACGACCGAGAAGATGAAGTCATGAACTACGACGAAGAACATGTTGATCCTGAAACAACAAACACCGGCGAGGTATATATATTTATATAAGCAGGAATCTGGTGATCATCGCATGTTTTAAATGAGTTGAAGATATATTAACGAATCGATCTTTCTTCTTTCAGCCATCCGGATCGAGCAAATCTTCAGGCAAAAGGACGAAACGAGGCCCGAACAAAAAGTTGAAGGAGGGCGTAAAGTACAATATCGAGGCATTCAAACCTAATGGCGAACCATTAGCGCCTAAGAAGATTGCGGACAAGTTCGTTCATCAGTGCGGAGTTCTTGTGAAGGACCAACTCCCGATCTCCCTTCAAAAATGGAGAAAGCCAGCAAATCCACATCCAGATGTTACGTTTGTCAACGAGAATCAAAAAAATCTGCTTTGGGATACTCTCATGGAACATTTCACCCTACCAGATCATTTCACAGAAGCAGATGTGCGGAAAGTCAAGAACGCTGCTTTTAGGAAGATGGCGGTTGCATTCAAGAACCACAAGAGAATGATGTGTGAGAAGTACGTCAAGGGAGGAAGGAAGACTGCAGTATTCAAGGGGATACTAGAGAATCAAAGTGCTCATTGGGACGATTTCATGAAATTCAAGGATTCAGAATTAGCTAAGGAACGGTCGAGAATAAACAAGAAGAATGCCAAAAAAAGGATAAGTTCCATAAGCTGGGGCCAGGTGGCTACGCGGTGGCAATGCCTAAGTGGGATAAGTCTGAGAAAGAGATAGAGGATGCAAGTGTCACTCCGGTTACTAAGAGATGGCCCCCCAGGTGCAGGACTTGGTTCTATGCGCATGGGGGGGAGTTGGACCCGAAGACAGGCAATGTTTCAACGAAGGCATGTCTGAACGGAGCCGATGATGCGCTACTTGTTGCAATAGAAGAGGCCCGATCGGGGGTGTTCCAGCCCAACAGAGAGAACGACGAGCTTACGCGTGCCCTGGGAAATCCTGAACACCCGGGAAGAACACGAGGGAAGGGCGCTATTCCGTGGTATGAGGGGTTTTCGGACTGGAACGCCGACTACAGAACCCGTGCGAGAAAGAAGATTGCGGAGGAGAAGAAGAGGAAGATGGAGGAGGAGCAGAGGAAGTGGGACTATGAACGCCTCCAAGGACTAGAAGCAAGTCAAGCGGAATTGGCAGCTAAATTCCAGCGGCAGCAGGAGCAGATCGACTCACTTAGCCAGCAAAGGGGGTCTCAGCAGCTGTAGCAGCTAGCGGATGATCCAGCATTGGATACCACCGCCCCATCCATGCCGAGAAGCAGCGTGGGTTCCGCCCCGGGCGACGCAGTAGTGCTGGATAGATACCCCGTGGATGACATCACGGACAACACTAACTGCGAGCTACACTTCAAAATGAAGAACATATCCATGAAGGTGGCGGACGCCGTTGCTTTTTCAAATTCCCCCGAGGCAACCTTCCATTGCAACCCGATTCCAGCGGGCTATGCTCGTGTCTTGGTTGATGAGGTGGTGGCCCCTTATTCGGAGTTACAGCTTGACATTCCTGGAGGTGACGACGAGCACACATTGGGAGAGGCCATACATCGTGTCATCCTATGGAGAAAGGATTGCATCATCTTTCGAAGGCCACCGACACCGCGTCACCCGACTCCTCATCGAAGTCCGTCACCGAGTCAGCAGACTCCCGCTCCTCCAAGTCCACCAACGCGTGAGGCCACTCCTCTTCCTCCAAGTCCGGCAAAGTGTCAGGCCACTCCTCCTCCAAGTCCGACACAGCGTCAGACGTCCACTCCTCGTCCAACTCAGCCCCGTCAGCCGTCTCCGCTGCCTCAGCAATCGCAGAAGAGACACCCCGCAGCTATGGTGTGTAGCGGTACGAGTCGAGGTGATAGTACAGGAAGTACAGGCGGAGGCAAGCGATATAAATATGGTCCAAACCTCAATACTCCTCTTCCTGTGAGGGCTTACGACAGGACCGAGGAGCAAACCATTGCCATAGTGCGGGCAGAAGTCGACGCCCATTTTGGACCAAAACCGCCACCGCCGCCAAAGGAGAAAGTGCCTGTGGAAGTAGTTGACCACTTCATTCGTATGGCTCAACCACCAGCTCCTAAGCCTGTTGACTCAGACTATGAGCGCCACATCATGAAGTTACATCGACAACGTCTACAGAAGGAGGCGAGCTCGAGCTCGAGCAAACAACAGGCAGCTGTCAAAAAATGCGGGAAAACCGTTGCCCAGCTGGGAAAACAGGCGGCGCAATCGACCCCCCGCTTGTTGTGCCGCCAACAACACGTGATAGTACACGCGCCCAATATTATTGTGGCCAAACGGTTTACGTTCCCGAGGTGGGCGATGTGGTAACACTAGTAGAAAACAGGGTTATGGTCCAGGCCGGCTCAGCCTATTAGTCCCGGTTCAGTCTAGAACCGGGACTAATGTGAGCATTGGTCCCGGTTCGTGCGGCTAAGGCATTAGTCTCGGTTCATCTAGACCTTTTGGTCCCGGTTGTGGGATGAACCGGGACCAATGGGCCTCGCTCCTGGCCCACAACTATTGGTCCCGGTTCGTGCCACAAACCGGGACTAAAGATTAGACCTTTAGTCCCGGTTTGAGGCACGAACCGGGACTAATGGGGATGAGACCTTTAGTCCCGGTTCGTGCCACGAACCGGTACTAAAGGTCCCATTTTCAAACTATACCCCCCCCCCCCCCCCCCCCCGTGGATCGCCTTTTCAGGTTTAAAAAAATAAAAGAAAATGATGGAAATGTCAAAAAAAATAAAAGAAAATAAGTTTCACATGTGATATGTGGTCTAGTTGTTGGGAAAATTTACAAATATGAATTTCGACTTTATTTACAAAATCTCTCTGGAATTTGTAAAATGCGCATAACTTTTGCATACGAACTCGGATGAAAAAGTTTTTTATATGAAAAATCATCTACTCGAAAAGTTACATCCGATCTCGTTTGGTGGCGTTCACGTGGGCCAGTTTCGGTGCGGAGGGAGCCGGCCCCGCCGGAGGAGGTACGTCGCCGTGTCAGGGAGGAGGACGAGCACGTCCATCGCTACATGGTTGCGTTAGAGGGCGGCAGGTTCTCCAGTACCTGGCAGTTTCTTCAGGGATCTCACTTCAGCTATGATCCTGTGAGGGTTCCTTCTCTTTGGGTGTCCACTGCCCGCGCCGAAGGAACCGCGAGTGTCCTAGATTCTTCTATAGTATTCGATCTTTATTAGCTACCTAGCCAGTGATGTACTCGATATATAATATTCGAGACGATGTATTCGAGATTATATATTATTCGAGACGATGTATTCGAGATTATATCTATTATTCGAGACGATGTATTCGAGATTATATCTATTATTCGAGACGATGTATTCGAGATTATATCTACTATTCGAGATTATACTAAATTATTTTATATTTCTTTTGACATAGTTAAATAAAAGTTATGGCGGACAATACCGACAGAGAGAGAGAACAGACCATGTTCGATGTCATACGCGGGCCAGATGATGATCAGAATGAAGAAGATTTTGACGGTTCCGAATTTCTAAACAACACCGGAGAGGGTGATATGATATTCGATCGCGACGACCGAGAAGATGAAGTCATGAACTACGACGAAGAACATGTTGATCCTGAAACAACAAACACCGGCGAGGTATATATATTTATATAAGCAGGAATCTGGTGATCATCGCATGTTTTAAATGAGTTGAAGATATATTAACGAATCGATCTTTCTTCTTTCAGCCATCCGGATCGAGCAAATCTTCAGGCAAAAGGACGAAACGAGGCCCGAACAAAAAGTTGAAGGAGGGCGTAAAGTACAATATCGAGGCATTCAAACCTAATGGCGAACCATTAGCGCCTAAGAAGATTGCGGATAAGTTCGTTCGTCAGTGCGGAGTTCTTGTGAAGGACCAACTCCCGATCTCCCATCAAAAATGGAGAAAGCCAGCAAATCCACATCCAGATGTTACTTTTGTCGACGAGAATCAAAAAAATCTGCTTTGGGATACTCTCATGGAACATTTCACCCTACCAGATCATTTCACAGAAGCAGATGTGCGGAAAGTCAAGAACGCTGCTTTTAGGAAGATGGCGGTTGCATTCAAGAACCACAAGAGAATGACATGGGAGAAGTACGTCAAGGGAGGAAGGAAGACTCCAGTATTCGAGGGGATACTAGAGAATCAAAGTGCTCATTGGGACGATTTCATGAAATTCAAGGATTCAGAATTAGCTAAGGAACGGTCGAGAATAAACAAGAAGAATGCCGAAAAAAAGGATAAGTTCCATAAGCTGGGGCCAGGTGGCTACGCGGTGGCAATGCCTAAGTGGGATAAGTCTGAGAAAGAGATAGAGGATGCAAGTGTCACTCCGGTTACTAAGAGATGGCCCCCCAGGTGCAGGACTTGGTTCTATGCGCATGGGGGGGAGTTGGACCCGAAGACAGGCAATGTTTCAACAAAGGCATGTCTGAACGGAGCCGACAATGCGCTACTTGTTGCAATAGAAGAGGCCAGATCGGGGGTGTTCCAGCCCAACAGAGAGAATGACGAGCTTACGCGTGCCCTGGGAAATCCTGAACACCCGGGAAGAACACGAGGGAAGGGCGCTATTCCGTGGTATGAGGGGTTTTCGGACTGGAACGCCGACTACAGAACCCGTGCGAGAAAGAAGATTGCGGAGGAGAAGAAGAGGAAGATGGAGGAGGAGCAGAGGAAGCGGGACTATGAACGCCTTCAAGGACTAGAAGCAAGTCAAGCGGAATTGGCAGCTAAATTCCAGCGGCAGCAGGAGCAGATCGACTCACTTAGCCAGCAAAGGGGGTCTCAGCAGCTGTAGCAGCTAGCGGATGATCCAACATTGGATACCACCGCCCCATCCATGCCGAGAAGCAGCGTGGGTTCCGCCCCGGGCGACGCAGTAGTGCTGGATAGATACCCCGTGAATGACATCACGGACAACACTAACTGCGAGCTACACTTCAAAATGAAGAACATATCCATGAAGGTGGCGGACGCCGTTGCTTTTTCAAATTCCCCCGAGGCAACCTTCCATTGCAACCCGATTCCAGCGGGCTATGCTCGTGTCTTGGTTGATGAGGTGGTGGCCCCTTATTCGGAGTTACAGCTTGACATTCCTGGAGGTGACGACGAGCACACATTGGGAGAGGCCATACATCGTGTCATCCTATGGAGAAAGGATTGCATCATCTTTCGAAGGCCACCGACACCGCGTCACCCGACTCCTCGTCGAAGTCCGTCATCGAGTCAGCAGACTCCCGCTCCTCCAAGTCCACCAACGCGTGAGGCCACTCCTCTTCCTCCAAGTCCGGCAAAGTGTCAGGCCACTCCTCCTCCAAGTCCGACACAGCGTCAGATGTCCACTCCTCGTCCAACACAAAGAAAATGATGGAAATGTCAAAAAAATAAAAGAAAATAAGTTTCACATGTGATATGTGGTCTAGTTGTTGGGAAAATTTGCAAATATGAATTTAGACTTTATTTACAAAATCTCTCTGGAATTTGTAAAATGCGCATAACTTTTGCATACGAACTCGGATGAAAAAGTTTTTTATATGAAAAATCATCTACTCGAAAAGTTACGTCCGATCTCGTTTGGTGGCGTTCGCGTGGGCCAGTTTCGGTGCGGAGGGAGCCGGCCCCGCCGGAGGAGGTACGTCGCCGTGTCAGGGAGGAGGACGAGCACGTCCATCGCTACATGGTTGCGTTAGAGGGCGGCAGGTTCTCCAATACCTGGCAGTTTCTTCAGGGATCTCACTTCAGCTATGATCCTGTGAGGGTTCCTTCTCTTTGGGTGTCCACTGCCCGCGCCGAAGGAACCGCGAGTGTCCTAGATTCTTCTATAGTATTCGATCTTTATTAGCTACCTAGCCAGTGATGTACTCGATATATAATATTCGAGACGATGTATTCGAGATTATATATTATTCGAGACGATGTATTCGAGATTATATCTATTATTCGAGACGATGTATTCGAGATTATATCTATTATTCGAGACGATGTATTCGAGATTATATCTACTATTCGAGATTATACTAAATTATTTTATATTTCTTTTGGCATAGTTAAATAAAAGTTATGGCGGACAATACCGACAGAGAGAGAGAACAGACCATGTTCGATGTCATACGCGGGCCAGATGATGATCAGAATGCAGAAGATTTTGACGGTTCCGAATTTCTAAACAACACCGGAGAGGGTGATATGATATTCGATCGCGACGACCGAGAAGATGAAGTCATGAACTACGACGAAGAACATGTTGATCCTGAAACAACAAACACCGGCGAGGTATATATATTTATATAAGCAGGAATCTGGTGATCATCGCATGTTTTAAATGAGTTGAAGATATATTAACGAATCGATCTTTCTTCTTTCAGCCATCCGGATCGAGCAAATCTTCAGGTAAAAGGACGAAACGAGGCCCGAACAAAAAGTTGAAGGAGGGCGTAAAGTACAATATCGAGGCATTCAAACCAAATGGCGAACCATTAGCGCCTAAGAAGATTGCGGACAAGTTCGTTCGTCAGTGCGGAGTTCTTGTGAAGGACCAACTCCCGATCTCCCATCAAAAATGGAGAAAGCCAGCAAATCCACATCCAGATGTTACTTTTGTCGACGAGAATCAAAAAAATCTGCTTTGGGATACTCTCATGGAACATTTCACCCTACCAGATCATTTCACAGAAGCAGATGTGCGGAAAGTCAAGAACGCTGCTTTTAGGAAGATGGCGGTTGCATTCAAGAACCACAAGAGAATGACGTGGGAGAAGTACGTCAAGGGAGGAAGGAAGACTCCAGTATTCGAGGGGATACTAGAGAATCAAAGTGCTCATTGGGACGATTTCATGAAATTCAAGGATTCAGAATTAGCTAAGGAACGGTCGAGAATAAACAAGAAGAATGCCGAAAAAAGGATAAGTTCCATAAGCTGGGGCCAGGTGGCTACGCGGTGGCAATGCCTAAGTGGGATAAGTCTGAGAAAGAGATAGAGGATGCAAGTGTCACTCCGGTTACTAAGAGATGGCCCCCCAGGTGCAGGACTTGGTTCTATGCGCATGGGGGGGAGTTGGACCCGAAGACAGGCAATGTTTCAACGAAGGCATGTCTGAACGGAGCCGACGATGCGCTACTTGTTGCAATAGAAGAGGCCAGATCGGGGGTGTTCCAGCCCAACAGAGAGAATGACGAGCTTACGCGTGCCCTGGGAAATCCTGAACACCCGGGAAGAACACGAGGGAAGGGCGCTATTCCGTGGTATGAGGGGTTTTCGGACTGGAACGCCGACTACAGAACCCGTGCGAGAAAGAAGATTGCGGAGGAGAAGAAGAGGAAGATGGAGGAGGAGCAGAGGAAGCGGGACTATGAACGCCTTCAAGGACTAGAAGCAAGTCAAGCGGAATTGGCAGCTAAATTCCAGCGGCAGCAGGAGCAGATCGACTCACTTAGCCAGCAAAGGGGGTCTCAGCAGCTGTAGCAGCTAGCGGATGATCCAGCATTGGATACCACCGCCCCATCCATGCCGAGAAGCAGCGTGGGTTCCGCCCCGGGCGACGCAGTAGTGCTGGATAGATACCCCGTGGATGACATCACGGACAACACTAACTGCGAGCTACACTTCAAAATGAAGAACATATCCATGAAGGTGGCGGACGCCGTTGCTTTTTCAAATTCCCCCGAGGCAACCTTCCATTGCAACCCGATTCCAGCGGGCTATGCTCGTGTCTTGGTTGATGAGGTGGTGGCCCCTTATTCGGAGTTACAGCTTGACATTCCTGGAGGTGACGACGAGCACACATTGGGAGAGGCCATACATCGTGTCATCCTATGGAGAAAGGATTGCATCATCTTTCGAACGCCACCGACACCGCGTCACCCGACTCCTCGTCGAAGTCCGTCACCGAGTCAGCAGACTCCCGCTCCTCCAAGTCCACCAACACGTGAGGCCACTCCTCTTCCTCCAAGTCCGGCAAAGTGTCAGGCCACTCCTCCTCCAAGTCCGACACAGCGTCAGACGTCCACTCCTCGTCCAACATAAAGAAAATGATGGAAATGTCAAAAAAATAAAAGAAAATAAGTTTCACATGTGATATGTGGTCTAGTTGTTGGGAAAATTTACAAATATGAATTTCGACTTTATTTACAAAATCTCTCTGGAATTTGTAAAATGCGCATAACTTTTGCATACGAACTCGGATGAAAAAGTTTTTTATATGAAAAATCATCTACTCTAAAAGTTACATCCGATCTCGTTTGGTGGCGTTTGCGTGGGCCAGTTTCGGTGCGGAGGGAGCCGGCCCCGCCGGAGGAGGTACGTCGCCGTGTCAGGGAGGAGGACGAGCACGTCCATCGCTACATGGTTGCGTTAGAGGGCGGCAGGTTCTCCAATACCTGGCAGTTTCTTCAGAGATCTCACTTCAGCTATGATCCTGTGAGGGTTCCTTCTCTTTGGGTGTCCACTGCCCGCGCCGAAGGAACCGCGAGTGTCCTAGATTCTTCTATAGTATTCGATCTTTATTAGCTACCTAGCCAGTGATGTACTCGATATATAATATTCGAGACGATGTATTCGAGATTATATATTATTCGAGACGATGTATTCGAGATTATATCTATTATTCGAGACGATGTATTCGAGATTATATCTATTATTCGAGACGATGTATTCGAGATTATATCTACTATTCGAGATTCTACTAAATTATTTTATATTTCTTTTGGCATAGTTAAATAAAAGTTATGGCGGACAATACCGACAGAGAGAGAGAACAGACCATGTTCGATGTCATACGCGGGCCAGATGATGATCAGAATGAAGAAGATTTTGACGGTTCCGAATTTCTAAACAACACCGGAGAGGGTGATATGATATTCGATCGCGACGACCGAGAAGATGAAGTCATGAACTACGACGAAGAACATGTTGATCCTGAAACAACAAACACCGGCGAGGTATATATATTTATATAAGCAGGAATCTGGTGATCATCGCATGTTTTAAATGAGTTGAAGATATATTAACGAATCGATCTTTCTTCTTTCAGCCATCCGGATCGAGCAAATCTTCAGGCAAAAGGACGAAACGAGGCCCGAACAAAAAGTTGAAGGAGGGCGTAAAGTACAATATCGAGGCATTCAAACCTAATGGCGAACCATTAGCGCCTAAGAAGATTGCGGACAAGTTCGTTCGTCAGTGCGGAGTTCTTGTGAAGGACCAACTCCCGATCTCCCTTCAAAAATGGAGAAAGCCAGCAAATCCACATCCAGATGTTACTTTTGTCGACGAGAATCAAAAATATATGCTTTGGGATACTCTCATGGAACATTTCACCCTACCAGATCATTTCACAGAAGCAGATGTGCGGAAAGTCAAGAACGCTGCTTTTAGGAAGATGGCGGTTGCATTCAAGAACCACAAGAGAATGACGTGGGAGAAGTACGGCAAGGGAGGAAGGAAGACTCCAGTATTCGAGGGGATACTAGAGAATCAAAGTGCTCATTGGGACGATTTCATGAAATTCAAGGATTTTGAATTAGCTAAGGAACGGTCGAGAATAAACAAGAAGAATGCCGAAAAAAAGGATAAGTTCCATAAGCTGGGGCCAGGTGGCTACGCGGTGGCAATGCCTAAGTGGGATAAGTCTGAGAAAGAGATAGAGGATGCAAGTGTCACTCTGGTTACTAAGAGATGGCCCCCCAGGTGCAGGACTTGGTTCTATGCGCACGGGGGGGAGTTGGACCCGAAGACAGGCAATGTTTCAACGAAGGCATGTCTGAACGGAGCCGATGATGCGCTACTTGTTGCAATAGAAGAGGCCCGATCGGGGGTGTTCCAGCCCAACAGAGAGAACGACGAGCTTACGCGTGCCCTGGGAAATCCTGAACACCCGGGAAGAACACGAGGGAAGGGCGCTATTCCATGGTATGAGGGGTTTTCGGACTGGAACGCCGACTACAGAACCCGTGCGAGAAAGAAGATTGCGGAGGAGAAGAAGAGGAAGATGGAGGAGGAGCAGAGGAAGCGGGACTATGAACGCCTTCAAGGACTAGAAGCAAGTCAAGCGGAATTGGCAGCTAAATTCCAGCGGCAGCAGGAGCAGATCGACTCACTTAGCCAGCAAAGGGGGTCTCAGCAGCTGTAGCAGCTAGCGGATGATCCAGCATTGGATACCACCGCCCCATCCATGCCGAGAAGCAGCGTGGGTTCCGCCCCGGGCGACGCAGTAGTGCTGGATAGATACCCCGTGGATGACATCACGGACAACACTAACTGCGAGCTACACTTCAAAATGAAGAACATATCCATGAAGGTGGCGGACGCCGTTGCTTTTTCAAATTCCCCCTAGGCAACCTTCCATTGCAACCCGATTCCAGCGGGCTATGCTCGTGTCTTGGTTGATGAGGTGGTGGCCCCTTATTCGGAGTTACAGCTTGACATTCCTGGAGGTGACGACGAGCACACATTGGGAGAGGCCATACATCGTGTCATCCTATGGAGAAAGGATTGCATCATCTTTCGAACGCCACCGACACCGCGTCACCCGACTCCTCGTCGAAGTCCGTCACCGAGTCAGCAGACTCCCGCTCCTCCAAGTCCACCAACACGTGAGGCCACTCCTCTTCCTCCAAGTCCGGCAAAGTGTCAGGCCACTCCTCCTCCAAGTCCGACACAGCGTCAGACGTCCACTCCTCGTCCAACATAAAGAAAATGATGGAAATGTCAAAAAAATAAAAGAAAATAAGTTTCACATGTGATATGTGGTCTAGTTGTTGGGAAAATTTACAAATATGAATTTCGACTTTATTTACAAAATCTCTCTGGAATTTGTAAAATGCGCATAACTTTTGCATACGAACTCGGATGAAAAAGTTTTTTATATGAAAAATCATCTACTCTAAAAGTTACATCCGATCTCGTTTGGTGGCGTTTGCGTGGGCCAGTTTCGGTGCGGAGGGAGCCGGCCCCGCCGGAGGAGGTACGTCGCCGTGTCAGGGAGGAGGACGAGCACGTCCATCGCTACATGGTTGCGTTAGAGGGCGGCAGGTTCTCCAATACCTGGCAGTTTCTTCAGAGATCTCACTTCAGCTATGATCCTGTGAGGGTTCCTTCTCTTTGGGTGTCCACTGCCCGCGCCGAAGGAACCGCGAGTGTCCTAGATTCTTCTATAGTATTCGATCTTTATTAGCTACCTAGCCAGTGATGTACTCGATATATAATATTCGAGACGATGTATTCGAGATTATATATTATTCGAGACGATGTATTCGAGATTATATCTATTATTCGAGACGATGTATTCGAGATTATATCTATTATTCGAGACGATGTATTCGAGATTATATCTACTATTCGAGATTCTACTAAATTATTTTATATTTCTTTTGGCATAGTTAAATAAAAGTTATGGCGGACAATACCGACAGAGAGAGAGAATAGACCATGTTCGATGTCATACGCGGGACAGATGATGATCAAAATGAAGAAGATTTTGACGGTTCCGAATTTCTAAACAACACCGGAGAGGGTGATATGATATTCGATCGCGACGACCGAGAAGATGAAGTCATGAACTACGACGAAGAACATGTTGATCCTGAAACAACAAACACCGGCGAGGTATATATATTTATATAAGCAGGAATCTGGTGATCATCGCATGTTTTAAATGAGTTGAAGATATATTAACGAATCGATCTTTCTTCTTTCAGCCATCCGGATCGAGCAAATCTTCAGGCAAAAGGACGAAACGAGGCCCGAACAAAAAGTTGAAGGAGGGCGTAAAGTACAATATCGAGGCATTCAAACCTAATGGCGAACCATTAGCGCCTAAGAAGATTGCGGACAAGTTCGTTCGTCAGTGCGGAGTTCTTGTGAAGGACCAACTCCCGATCTCCCTTCAAAAATGGAGAAAGCCAGCAAATCCACATCCAGATGTTACTTTTGTGGACGAGAATCAAAAAAATCTGCTTTGGGATACTCTCATGGAACATTTCACCCTACCAGATCATTGCACAGAAGCAGATGTGCGGAAAGTCAAGAACGCTGCTTTTAGGAAGATGGCGGTTGCATTCAAGAACCACAAGAGAATGACGTGGGAGAAGTATGTCAAGGGAGGAAGGAAGACTCCAGTATTCGAGGGGATACTAGAGAATCAAAGTGCTCATTGGGACGATTTCATGAAATTCAAGGATTCAGAATTAGCTAAGGAACGGTCGAGAATAAACAAGAAGAATGCCGAAAAAAAGGATAAGTTCCATAAGCTGGGGCCAGGTGGCTACGCGGTGGCAATGCCTAAGTGGGATAAGTCTGAGAAAGAGATAAAGGATGCAAGTGTCACTCCGGTTACTAAGAGATGGCCCCCCAGGTGCAGGACTTGGTTCTATGCGCATGGGGGGGAGTTGGACCCGAAGACATGCAATGTTTCAACGAAGGCATGTCTGAACGGAGCCGGCGATGCGCTACTTGTTGCAATAGAAGAGGCCCGATCGGGGGTGTTCCAGCCCAACAGAGAGAATGACGAGCTTACGCGTGCCCTGGGAAATCCTAAACACCCGGGAAGAACACGAGGGAAGGGCGCTATTCCGTGGTATGAGGGGTTTTCGGACTGGAACGCCGACTACAGAACCCGTGCGAGAAAGAAGATTGCGGAGGAGAAGAAGAGGAAGATGGAGGAGGAGCAGAGGAAGCGGGACTATGAACGCCTTCAAGGACTAGAAGCAAGTCAAGCGGAATTGGCAGCTAAATTCCAGCGGCAGCAGGAGCAGATCGACTCACTTAGCCAGCAAAGGGGGTCTCAGCAGCTGTAGCAGCTAGCGGATGATCCAGCATTGGATACCACCGCCCCATCCATGCCGAGAAGCAGCGTGGGTTCCGCCCCGGGCGACGCAGTAGTGCTGGATAGATACCCCGTGGATGACATCACGGACAACACTAACTGCGAGCTACACTTCAAAATGAAGAACATATCCATGAAGGTGGCGGACGCCGTTGCTTTTTCAAATTCCCCCGAGGCAACCTTCCATTGCAACCCGATTCCAGCGGGCTATGCTCGTGTCTTGGTTGATGAGGTGGTGGCCCCTTATTCGGAGTTACAGCTTGACATTCCTGGAGGTGACGACGAGCACACATTGGGAGAGGCCATACATCGTGTCATCCTATGGAGAAAGGATTGCATCATCTTTCGAAGGCCACCGACACCGCGTCACCCGACTCCTCGTCGAAGTCCGTCACCGAGTCAGCAGACTCCCGCTCCTCCAAGTCCACCAACACGTGAGGCCACTCCTCTTCCTCCAAGTCCGGCAAAGTGTCAGGCCACTCCTCCTCCAAGTCCGACACAGCGTCAGACGTCCACTCCTCGTCCAACACAAAGAAAATGATGGAAATGTCAAAAAAATAAAAGAAAATAAGTTTCACATGTGATATGTGGTCTAGTTGTTGGGAAAATTTACAAATATGAATTTCGACTTTATTTACAAAATCTCTCTGGAATTTGTAAAATGCGCATAACTTTTGCATACGAACTCGGATGAAAAAGTTTTTTATATGAAAAATCATCTACTCGAAAAGTTACATCCGATCTCGTTTGGTGGCGTTCGCGTGGGCCAGTTTCGGTGCGGAGGGAGCCGGCCCCGCCGGAGGAGGTACGTCGCCGTGTCAGGGAGGAGGACGAGCACGTCCATCGCTACATGGTTGCGTTAGAGGGCGGCAGGTTCTCCAATACCTGGCAGTTTCTTCAGGGATCTCACTTCAGCTATGATCCTGTGAGGGTTCCTTCTCTTTGGGTGTCCACTGCCCGCGCCGAAGGAACCGCGAGTGTCCTAGATTCTTCTATAGTATTCGATCTTTATTAGCTACCTAGCCAGTGATGTACTCGATATATAATATTCGAGACGATGTATTCGAGATTATATATTATTCGAGACGATGTATTCGAGATTATATCTATTATTCGAGATGATGTATTCGAGATTATATCTATTATTCGAGACGATGTATTCGAGATTATATCTACTATTCGAGATTCTACTAAATTATTTTATATTTCTTTTGGCATAGTTAAATAAAAGTTATGGCGGACAATACCGACAGAGAGAGAGAACAGACCATGTTCGATGTCATACGCGGGCCAGATGATGATCAGAATGAAGAAGATTTTGACGGTTCCGAATTTCTAAACAACACCGGAGAGGGTGATATGATATTCGATCGCGACGACCGAGAAGATGAAGTCATGAACTACGACGAAGAACATGTTGATCCTGAAACAACAAACACCAGCGAGGTATATATATTTATATAAGCAGGAATCTGGTGATCATCGCATGTTTTAAATGAGTTGAAGATATATTAACGAATCGATCTTTCTTCTTTCAGCCATCCGGATCGAGCAAATCTTCAGGCAAAAGGACGAAACGAGGCCCGAAAAAAAAGTTGAAGGAGGGCGTAAAGTACAATATCGAGGCATTCAAACCTAATGGCGAACCATTAGCGCCTAAGAAGATTGCGGACAAGTTCGTTCGTCAGTGCAGAGTTCTTGTGAAGGACCAACTCCCGATCTCCCTTCAAAAATGGAGAAAGCCAGCAAATCCACATCCAGATGTTACTTTTGTCGACGAGAATCAAAAAAATCTGCTTTGGGATACTCTCATGGAACATTTCACCCTACCAGATCATTGCACAGAAGCAAATGTGCGGAAAGTCAAGAACGCTGCTTTTAGGAAGATGGCGGTTGCATTCAAGAACCACAAGAGAATGACATGGGAGAAGTACGTCAAGGGAGGAAGGAGGACTCCAGTATTCGAGGGGATACTAGAGAATCAAAGTGCTCATTGGGACGATTTCATGAAATTCAAGGATTCAGAATTAGCTAAGGAACGGTCGAGAATAAACAAGAAGAATGCCGAAAAAAAGGATAAGTTCCATAAGCTGGGGCCAGGTGGCTACGCGGTGGCAATTCCTAAGTGGGATAAGTCTGAGAAAGACATAAAGGATGCAACTGTCACTCCGGTTACTAAGAGATGGCCCCCCAGGTGCAGGACTTGGTTCTATGCGCATGGGGGGGAGTTGGACCCAAAGACATGCAATGTTTCAACGAAGGCATGTCTGAACGGAGCCGGCGATGCACTACTTGTTGCAATAGAAGAGGCCCGATCGGGGGTGTTCCAGCCCAACAGAGAGAACGACGAGCTTACGCGTGCCCTGGGAAATCCTGAACACCCGGGAAGAACACGAGGGAAGGGCGCTATTCCGTGGTATGAGGGGTTTTCGGACTGGAACGCCGACTACAGAACCCGTGCGAGAAAGAAGATTGCGGAGGAGAAGAAGAGGAAGATGGAGGAGGAGCAGAGGAAGCGGGACTATGAACGCCTTCAAGGACTAGAAGCAAGTCAAGCGGAATTGGTAGCTAAATTCCAGCGGCAGCAGGAGCAGATCGACTCACTTAGCCAGCAAAGGGGGTCTCAGCAGCTGTAGCAGCTAGCGGATGATCCAGCATTGGATACCACCGCCCCATCCATGCCGAGAAGCAGCGTGGGTTCCGCCCCGGGCGACGCAGTAGTGCTGGATAGATACCAAATGGATGACATCACGGACAACACTAACTGCGAGCTACACTTCAAAATGAAGAACATATCCATGAAGGTGGCGGACGCCGTTGCTTTTTCAAATTCCCCCGAGGCAACCTTCCATTGCAACCCGATTCCAGCGGGCTATGCTCGTGTCTTGGTTGATGAGGTGGTGGCCCCTTATTCGGAGTTACAGCTTGACATTCCTGGAGGTGACGACGAGCACACATTGGGAGAGGCCATACATCGTGTCATCCTCTGGAGAAAGGATTGCATCATCTTTCGAAGGCCACCGACACCGCGTCACCCGACTCCTCGTCGAAGTCCGTCACCGAGTCAGCAGACTCCCGCTCCTCCAAGTCCACCAACGCGTGAGGCCACTCCTCTTCCTCCAAGTCCGGCAAAGTGTCAGGCCACTCCTCCTCCAAGTCCGACACAGCGTCAGATGTCCACTCCTCGTCCAACACAAAGAAAATGATGGAAATGTCAAAAAAATAAAAGAAAATAAGTTTCACATGTGATATGTGGTCTAGTTGTTGGGAAAATTTACAAATATGAATTTCGACTTTATTTACAAAATCTCTCTAGAATTTGTAAAATGCGCATAACTTTTGCATACGAACTCGGATGAAAAAGTTTTTTATATGAAAAATCATCTACTCGAAAAGTTACATCCGATCTCGTTTGGTGGCGTTCGCGTGGGCCAGTTTCGGTGCGTTGGGAGCCGGCCCCGCCGGAGGAGGTACGTCGCCGTGTCAGGGAGGAGGACGAGCACGTCCATCGCTACATGGTTGCGTTAGAGGGCGGCAGGTTCTCCAATACCTGGCAGTTTCTTCAGGGATCTCACTTCAGCTATGATCCTGTGAGGGTTCCTTCTCTTTGGGTGTCCACTGCCCGTGCCGAAGGAACCGCGAGTGTCCTAGATTCTTCTATAGTATTCGATCTTTATTAGCTACCTAGCCAGTGATGTACTCGATATATAATATTCGAGACGATGTATTCGAGATTATATATTATTCGAGACGATGTATTCGAGATTATATCTATTATTCGAGACGATGTATTCGAGATTATATCTATTATTCGAGACGATGTATTCGAGATTATATCTACTATTCGAGATTATACTAAATTATTTTATATTTCTTTTTGCATAGTTAAATAAAATTTATGGCGGACAATACCGACAGAGAGAGAGAACAGACCATGTTCGATGTCATACGCGGGCCAGATGATGATCAGAATGAAGAAGATTTTGACGGTTCCGAATTTCTAAACAACACCGGAGAGGGTGATATGATATTCGATCGCGACGACCGAGAAGATGAAGTCATGAACTACGACGAAGAACATGTTGATCCTGAAACAACAAACACCGGCGAGGTATATATATTTATATAAGCAGGAATCTGGTGATCATCGCATGTTTTAAATGAGTTGAAGATATATTAACGAATCGATCTTTCTTCTTTCAGCCATCCGGATCGAGCAAATCTTCACGCAAAAGGACGAAACGCGGCCCGAACAAAAAGTTGAAGGAGGGCGTAAAGTACAATATCGAGGCATTCAAACCTAATGGCGAACCATTAGCGCCTAAGAAGATTGCGGACAAGTTCGTTCGTCAGTGCGGAGTTCTTGTGAAGGACCAACTCCCGATCTCCCTTCAAAAATGGAGAAAGCCAGCAAATCCACATCCAGATGTTACTTTTGTCGACGAGAATCAAAAAAATCTGCTTTGGGATACTCTCATGGAACATTTCACCCTACCAGATCATTTCACAGAAGCAGATGTGCGGAAAGTCAAGAACGCTGCTTTTAGGAAGATGGCGGTTGCATTCAAGAACCACAAGAGAATGACGTGGGAGAAGTACGTCAAGGGAGGAAGGAAGACTCCAGTATTCGAGGGGATACTAGAGAATCAAAGTGCTCATTGGGACGATTTAATGAAATTCAAGGATTCAGAATTAGCTAAGGAACGGTCGAGAATAAACAAGAAGAATGCCGAAAAAAAGGATAAGTTCCATAAGCTGGGCCCAGGTGGCTACGCGGTGGCAATGCCTAAGTGGGATAAGTCTGAGAAAGAGATAGAGGATGCAAGTGTCACTCCGGTTACTAAGAGATGGCCCCCCAGGTGCAGGACTTGGTTCTATGCGCATGGGGGGGAGTTGGACCCGAAGACAGGCAATGTTTCAACGAAGGCATGTCTGAACGGAGCCGACGATGCGCTACTTGTTGCAATAGAAGAGGCCCGATCGGGGGTGTTCCAGCCCAACAGAGAGAACGACGAGCTTACGCGTGCCCTGGGAAATCCTGAACACCCGGGAAGAACACGAGGGAAGGGCGCTATTCCGTGGTATGAGGGGTTTTCGGACTGGAACGCCGACTACAGAACCCGTGCGAGAAAGAAGATTGCGGAGGAGAAGAAGAGGAAGATGGAGGAGGAGCAGAGGAAGCGGGACTATGAACGCCTTCAAGGACTAGAAGCAAGTCAAGCGGAATTGGCAGCTAAATTCCAGCGGCAGCAGGAGCAGATCGACTCACTTAGCCAGCAAAGGGGGTCTCAGCAGCTGTAGCAGCTAGCGGATGATCCAGCATTGGATACCACCGCCCCATCCATGCCGAGAAGCAGCGTGGGTTCCGCCCCGGGCGACGCAGTAGTGCTGGATAGATACCCCATGGATGACATCACGGACAACACTAACTGCGAGCTACACTTCAAAATGAAGAACATATCCATGAAGGTGGCGGACGCCGTTGCTTTTTCAAATTCCCCCGAGGCAACCTTCCATTGCAACCCGATTCCAGCGGGCTATGCTCGTGTCTTGGTTGATGAGGTGGTGGCCCCTTATTCGGAGTTACAGTTTGACATTCCTGGAGGTGACGACGAGCACACATTGGGAGAGGCCATACATCGTGTCATCCTATGGAGAAAGGATTGCATCATCTTTCGAAGGCCACCGACACCGCGTCACCCGACTCCTCGTCGAAGTCCGTCACCGAGTCAGCAGACTCCCGCTCCTCCAAGTCCACCAACGCGTGAGGCCACTCCTCTACCTCCAAGTCCGGCAAAGTGTCAGGCCACTCCTCCTCCAAGTCCGACACAGCGTCAGACGTCCACTCCTTGTCCAACACAAAGAAAATGATGGAAATGTCAAAAAAATAAAAGAAAATAAGTTTCACATGTGATATGTCGTCTAGTTGTTGGGAAAATTTACAAATATGAATTTCGACTTTATTTACAAAATCTCTCTGGAATTTGTAAAATGCGCATAACTTTTGCATACGAACTCGGATGAAAAAGTTTTTTATATGAAAAATCATCTACTCGAAAAGTTACATCCGATCTCGTTTGGTGGCATTCGCGTGGGCCAGTTTCGGTGCAGAGGGAGCCGGCCCCGCCGGAGGAGGTACGTCACCGTGTCAGGGAGGAGGACGAGCACGTCCATCGCTACATGGTTGCGTTAGAGGGCGGCAGGTTCTCCAATACCTGGCAGTTTCTTCAGGGATCTCACTTCAGCTATGATCCTGTGAGGGTTCCTTCTCTTTGGGTGTCCACTGCCCGCGCCGAAGGAACCGGGAGTGTCCTAGATTCTTCTATAGTATTCGATCTTTATTAGCTACCTAGCCAGTGATGTACTCGATATATAATATTTGAGACGATGTATTCGAGATTATATATTATTCGAGACGATGTATTCGATATTATATCTATTATTCGAGACGATGTATTCGAGATTATATCTATTATTCGAGACGATGTATTCGAGATTATATCTACTATTCGAGATTATACAAAATTATTTTATATTTCTTTTGGCATAGTTAAATAAAAGTTATGGCGGACAATACCGACAGAGAGAGAGAACAGACCATGTTCGATGTCATACGCGGGCCAGATGATGATTAGAATGAAGAAGATTTTGACGGTTCCGAATTTCTAAACAACACCGGAGAGGGTGATATGATATTCGATCGCGACGACCGAGAAGATGAAGTCATGAACTACGACGAAGAACATGTTGATCCTGAAACAACAAACACAGGCGAGGTATATATATTTATATAAGCAGGAATCTGGTGATCATCGCATGTTTTAAATGAGTTGAAGATATATTAACGAATCGATCTTTCTTCTTTCAGCCATCCGGATCGAGCAAATCTTCAGGCAAAAGGACGAAACGAGGCCCGAACAAAAAGTTGAAGGAGGGCGTAAAGTACAATATCGAGGCATTCAAACCTAATGGCGAACCATTAGCGCCTAAGAAGATTGCGGACAAGTTCGTTCGTCAGTGCGGAGTTCTTGTGAAGGACCAACTCCCGATCTCCCTTCAAAAATGGAGAAAGCCAGCAAATCCACATCCAGATGTTACTTTTGTCGACGAGAATCAAAAAAATCTGCTTTGGGATACTCTCATGGAACATTTCACCCTACCAGATCATTTCACAGAAGCAGATGTGCGGAAAGTCAAGAACGCTGCTTTTAGGAAGATGGCGGTTGCATTCAAGAACCACAAGAGAATGACGTGGGAGAAGTACGTCAAGGGAGGAAGGAAGACTCCAGTATTCGAGGGGATACTAGAGAATCAAAGTGCTCATTGGGACGATTTCATGAAATTCAAGGATTCAGAATTAGCTAAGGAACGGTTGAGAATAAACAAGAAGAATGCGGAAAAAAAGGATAAGTTCCATAAGCTGGGGCCAGGTGGCTACGCGGTGGCAATGCCTAAGTGGGATAAGTCTGAGAAAGAGATAGAGGATGCAAGTGTCACTCCGGTTACTAAGAGATGGCCCCCCAGGTGCAGGACTTGGTTCTATGCGCATGGGGGGGAGTTGGACCCGAAGACAGGCAATGTTTCAACGAAGGCATGTCTGAACGGAGCCGACGATGCGCTACTTGTTGCAATAGAAGAGGCCCGATCGGGGGTGTTCCAGCCCAACAGAGAGAACGACGAGCTTACGCGTGCCCTGGGAAATCCTGAACACCCGGGAAGAACACGAGGGAAGGGCGCTATTCCGTGGTATGAGGGGTTTTCGGACTGGAACGCCGACTACAGAACCCATGCGAGAAAGAAGATTGCGGAGGAGAAGAAGAGGAAGATGGAGGAGGAGCAGAGGAAGCAGGACTATGAACGCCTTCAAGGACTAGAAGCAAGTCAAGCGGAATTGGCAGCTAAATTCCAGCGGCAGCAGGAGCAGATCGACTCACTTAGCCAGCAAAGGGGGTCTCAGCAGCTGTAGCAGCTAGCGGATGATCCAGCATTGGATACCACCGCCCCATCCATGCCGAGAAGCAGCGTGGGTTCCGCCCCGGGCGACGCAGTAGTGCTGGATAGATACCCCATGGATGACATCACGGACAACACTAACTGCGAGCTACACTTCAAAATGAAGAACATATCCATGAAGGTGGCGGACGCCGTTGCTTTTTCAAATTCCCCCGAGGCAACCTTCCATTGCAACCCGATTCCAGCGGGCTATGCTCGTGTCTTGGTTGATGAGGTGGTGGCCCCTTATTCGGAGTTACAGTTTGACATTCCTGGAGGTGACGACGAGCACACATTGGGAGAGGCCATACATCGTGTCATCCTATGGAGAAAGGATTGCATCATCTTTCGAAGGCCACCGACACCGCGTCACCCGACTCCTCGTCGAAGTCCGTCACCGAGTCAGCAGACTCCCGCTCCTCCAAGTCCACCAACGCGTGAGGCCACTCCTCTACCTCCAAGTCCGGCAAAGTGTCAGGCCACTCCTCCTCCAAGTCCGACACAGCGTCAGACGTCCACTCCTTGTCCAACACAAAGAAAATGATGGAAATGTCAAAAAAATAAAAGAAAATAAGTTTCACATGTGATATGTCGTCTAGTTGTTGGGAAAATTTACAAATATGAATTTCGACTTTATTTACAAAATCTCTCTGGAATTTGTAAAATGCGCATAACTTTTGCATACGAACTCGGATGAAAAAGTTTTTTATATGAAAAATCATCTACTCGAAAAGTTACATCCGATCTCGTTTGGTGGCATTCGCGTGGGCCAGTTTCGGTGCGGAGGGAGCTGGCCCCGCCGGAGGAGGTACGTCACCGTGTCAGGGAGGAGGACGAGCACGTCCATCGCTACATGGTTGCGTTAGAGGGCGGCAGGTTCTCCAATACCTGGCAGTTTCTTCAGGGATCTCACTTCAGCTATGATCCTGTGAGGGTTCCTTCTCTTTGGGTGTCCACTGCCCGCGCCGAAGGAACCGCGAGTGTCCTAGATTCTTCTATAGTATTCGATCTTTATTAGCTACCTAGCCAGTGATGTACTCGATATATAATATTTGAGAGGATGTATTCGAGATTATATATTATTCGAGACGATGTATTCGATATTATATCTATTATTCGAGACGATGTATTCGAGATTATATCTATTATTCGAGACGATGTATTCGAGATTATATCTACTATTCGAGATTATACAAAATTATTTTATATTTCTTTTGGCATAGTTAAATAAAAGTTATGGCGGACAATACCGACAGAGAGAGAGAACAGACCATGTTCGATGTCATACGCGGGCCAGATGATGATCAGAATGAAGAAGATTTTGACGGTTCCGAATTTCTAAACAACACCGGAGAGGGTGATATGATATTCGATCGCGACGACCGAGAAGATGAAGTCATGAACTACGACGAAGAACATGTTGATCCTGAAACAACAAACACAGGCGAGGTATATATATTTATATAAGCAGGAATCTGGTGATCATCGCATGTTTTAAATGAGTTGAAGATATATTAACGAATCGATCTTTCTTCTTTCAGCCATCCGGATCGAGCAAATCTTCAGGCAAAAGGACGAAACGAGGCCCGAACAAAAAGTTGAAGGAGGGCGTAAAGTACAATATCGAGGCATTCAAACCTAATGGCGAACCATTAGCGCCTAAGAAGATTGCGGACAAGTTCGTTCGTCAGTGCGGAGTTCTTGTGAAGGACCAACTCCCGATCTCCCTTCAAAAATGGAGAAAGCCAGCAAATCCACATCCAGATGTTACTTTTGTCGACGAGAATCAAAAAAATCTGCTTTGGGATACTCTCATGGAACATTTCACCCTACCAGATCATTTCACAGAAGCAGATGTGCGGAAAGTCAAGAACGCTGCTTTTAGGAAGATGGCGGTTGCATTCAAGAACCACAAGAGAATGACGTGGGAGAAGTACGTCAAGGGAGGAAGGAAGACTCCAGTATTCGAGGGGATACTAGAGAATCAAAGTGCTCATTGGGACGATTTCATGAAATTCAAGGATTCAGAATTAGCTAAGGAACGGTTGAGAATAAACAAGAAGAATGCCGAAAAAAAGGATAAGTTCCATAAGCTGGGGCCAGGTGGCTACGCGGTGGCAATGCCTAAGTGGGATAAGTCTGAGAAAGAGATAGAGGATGCAAGTGTCACTCCGGTTACTAAGAGATGGCCCCCCAGGTGCAGGACTTGGTTCTATGCGCATGGGGGGGAGTTGGACCCGAAGACAGGCAATGTTTCAACGAAGGCATGTCTGAACGGAGCCGACGATGCGCTACTTGTTGCAATAGAAGAGGCCCGATCGGGGGTGTTCCAGCCCAACAGAGAGAACGACGAGCTTACGCGTGCCCTGGGAAATCCTGAACACCCGGGAAGAACACGAGGGAAGGGCGCTATTCCGTGGTATGAGGGGTTTTCGGACTGGAACGCCGACTACAGAACCCATGCGAGAAAGAAGATTGCGGAGGAGAAGAAGAGGAAGATGGAGGAGGAGCAGAGGAAGCGGGACTATGAACGCCTTCAAGGACTAGAAGCAAGTCAAGCGGAATTGGCAGCTAAATTCCAGCGGCAGCAGGAGCAGATCGACTCACTTAGCCAGCAAAGGGGGTCTCAGCAGCTGTAGCAGCTAGCGGATGATCCAGCATTGGATACCACCGCCCCATCCATGCCGAGAAGCAGCGTGGGTTCCGCCCCGGGCGACGCAGTAGTGCTGGATAGATACCCCATGGATGACATCACGGACAACACTAACTGCGAGCTACACTTCAAAATGAAGAACATATCCATGAAGGTGGCGGACGCCGTTGCTTTTTCAAATTTCCCCGAGGCAACCTTCCATTGCAACCCGATTCCAGCGGGCTATGCTCGTGTCTTGGTTGATGAGGTGGTGGCCCCTTATTCGGAGTTACAGTTTGACATTCCTGGAGGTGACGACGAGCACACATTGGGAGAGGCCATACATCGTGTCATCCTATGGAGAAAGGATTGCATCATCTTTCGAAGGCCACCGACACCGCGTCACCCGACTCCTCGTCGAAGTCCGTCACCGAGTCAGCAGACTCCCGCTCCTCCAAGTCCACCAACGCGTGAGGCCACTCCTCTACCTCCAAGTCCGGCAAAGTGTCAGGCCACTCCTCCTCCAAGTCCGACACAGCGTCAGACGTCCACTCCTTGTCCAACACAAAGAAAATGATGGAAATGTCAAAAAAATAAAAGAAAATAAGTTTCACATGTGATATGTGGTCTAGTTGTTGGGAAAATTTACAAATATGAATTTCGACTTTATTTACAAAATCTCTCTGGAATTTGTAAAATGCGCATAACTTTTGCATACGAACTCGGATGAAAAAGTTTTTTATATGAAAAATCATCTACTCGAAAAGTTACATCCGATCTCGTTTGGTGGCATTCGCGTGGGCCAGTTTCGGTGCGGAGGGAGCCGGCCCCGCCGGAGGAGGTACGTCGCCGTGTCAGGGAGGAGGACGAGCACGTCCATCGCTACATGGTTGCGTTAGAGGGCGGCAGGTTCTCCAATACCTGGCAGTTTCTTCAGGGATCTCACTTCAGCTATGATCCTGTGAGGGTTCCTTCTCTTTGGGTGTCCACTGCCCGCGCCGAAGGAACCGCGAGTGTCCTAGATTCTTCTATAGTATTCGATCTTTATTAGCTACCTAGCCAGTGATGTACTCGATATATAATATTTGAGACGATGTATTCGAGATTATATCTATTATTCGAGATGATGTATTCGAGATTATATCTACTATTCGAGATTATACAAAATTATTTTATATTTCTTTTGGCATAGTTAAATAAAAGTTATGGCGGACAATACCGACAGAGAGAGAGAACAGACCATGTTCGATGTCATACGCGGGCCAGATGATGATTAGAATGAAGAAGATTTTGACGGTTCCGAATTTCTAAACAACACCGGAGAGGGTGATATGATATTCGATCGCGACGACCGAGAAGATGAAGTCATGAACTACGACGAAGAACATGTTGATCCTGAAACAACAAACACAGGCGAGGTATATATATTTATATAAGCAGGAATCTGGTGATCATCGCATGTTTTAAATGAGTTGAAGATATATTAACGAATCGATCTTTCTTCTTTCAGCCATCCGGATCGAGCAAATCTTCAGGCAAAAGGACGAAACGAGGCCCGAACAAAAAGTTGAAGGAGGGCGTAAAGTACAATATCGAGGCATTCAAACCTAATGGCGAACCATTAGCACCTAAGAAGATTGCGGACAAGTTCGTTCGTCAGTGCGGAGTTCTTGTGAAGGACCAACTCCCGATCTCCCTTCAAAAATGGAGAAAGCCAGCAAATCCACATCCAGATGTTACTTTTGTCGACGAGAATCAAAAAAATCTGCTTTGGGATACTCTCATGGAACATTTCACCCTACCAGATCATTTCACAGAAGCAGATGTGCGGAAAGTCAAGAACCCTGCTTTTAGGAAGATGGCGGTTGCATTCAAGAACCACAAGAGAATGACGTGGGAGAAGTACGTCAAGGGAGGAAGGAAGACTCCAGTATTCGAGGGGATACTAGAGAATCAAAGTGCTCATTGGGACGATTTCATGAAATTCAAGGATTCAGAATTAGCTAAGGAACGGTCGAGAATAAACAAGAAGAATGCCGAAAAAAAGGATAAGTTCCATAAGCTAGGGCCAGGTGGCTACGCGGTGGCAATGCCTAAGTGGGATAAGTCTGAGAAAGAGATAGAGGATGCAAGTGTCACTCCGGTTACTAAGAGATGGCCCCCCAGGTGCAGGACTTGGTTCTATGCGCATGGGGGGGAGTTGGACCCGAAGACAGGCAATGTTTCAACGAAGGCATGTCTGAACGGAGCCGACGATGCGCTACTTGTTGCAATAGAAGAGGCCCGATCGGGGGTGTTCCAGCCAAACAGAGAGAACGACGAGCTTACGCGTGCCCTGGGAATTCCTGAACACCCGGGAAGAACACGAGGGAAGGGCGCTATTCCGTGGTATGAGGGGTTTTCGGACTGGAACGCCGACTACAGAACCCGTGCGAGAAAGAAGATTGCGGAGGAGAAGAAGAGGAAGATGGAGGAGGAGCAGAGGAAGCGGGACTATGAACGCCTTCAAGGACTAGAAGCAAGTGAAGCAGAATTGGTAGCTAAATTCCAGCGGCAGTAGGAGCAGATCGACTCACTTAGCCAGCAAAGGGGGTCTCAGCAGCTGTAGCAGCTAGCGGATGATCCAGCATTGGATACCACCGCCCCATCCATGCCGAGAAGCAGCGTGGGTTCCGCCCCGGGCGATGCAGTAGTGCTGGATAGATACCCCATGGATGACATCACGGACAACACTAACTGCGAGCTACACTTCAAAATGAAGAACATATCCATGAAGGTGGCGGACGCCGTTGCTTTTTCAAATTCCCCCGAGGCAACCTTCCATTGCAACCCGATTCCAGCGGGCTATGCTCGTGTCTTGGTTGATGAGGTGGTGGCCCCTTATTCGGAGTTACAGCTTGACATTCCTGGAGGTGACGACGAGCACACATTGGGAGAGGCCATACATCGTGTCATCCTATGGAGAAAGGATTGCATCATCTTTCGAAGGCCACCGACACCGCGTCACCCGACTCCTCGTCGAAGTCCGTCACCGAGTCAGCAGACTCCCGCTCCTCCAAGTCCACCAACGCGTGAGGCCACTCCTCTTCCTCCAAGTCCGGCAAAGTGTCAGGCCACTCCTCCTCCAAGTCCGACACAGCGTCAGACGTCCACTCCTCGTCCAACACAAAGAAAATGATGGAAATGTCAAAAAAATAAAAGAAAATAAGTTTCACATGTGATATGTGGTCTAGTTGTTGGGAAAATTCACAAATATGAATTTCGACTTTATTTACAAAATCTCTCTGGAATTTGTAAAATGCGCATAGCTTTTGCATACGAACTCGGATGAAAAAGTTTTTTATATGAAAAATCATCTACTCGAAAAGTTACATCCGATCTCGTTTGGTGGCGTTCGCGTGGGCCAGTTTCGGTGCGGAGGGAGCCGGCCCCGCCGGAGGAGGTACGTCGCCGTGTCAGGGAGGAGGACGAGCACGTCCATCGCTACATGGTTGCGTTAGAGGGCGGCAGGTTCTCCAATACCTGGCAGTTTCTTCAGGGATCTCACTTCAGCTATGATCCTGTGAGGGTTCCTTCTCTTTGGGTGTCCACTGCCCGCGCCGAAGGAACCGCGAGTGTCCTAGATTCTTCTATAGTATTCGATCTTTATTAGCTACCTAGCCAGTGATGTACTCGATATATAATATTCGAGACGATGTATTCGAGATTATATATTATTCGAGACGATGTATTCGAGATTATATCTATTATTCGAGACGATGTATTCGAGATTATATCTATTATTCGAGACGATGTATTCGAGATTATATCTACTATTCGAGATTATACTAAATTATTTTATATTTCTTTTGGCATAGTTAAATAAAAGTTATGGCGGACAATACCGACAGAGAGAGAGAACAGACCATGTTCGATGTCATACGCGGGCCAGATGATGATCAGAATGAAGAAGATTTTGACGGTTCCGAATTTCTAAACAACACCGGAGAGGGTGATATGATATTCGATCGCGGCGACCGAGAAGATGAAGTCATGAACTACGACGAAGAACATGTTGATCCTGAAACAACAAACACCGGCGAGGTATATATATTTATATAAGCAGGAATCTGGTGATCATCGCATGTTTTAAATGAGTTGAAGATATATTAACGAATCGATCTTTCTTCTTTCAGCCATCCGGATCGAGCAAATCTTCAGGCAAAAGGACGAAACGAGGCCCGAACAAAAAGTTGAAGGAGGGCGTAAAGTACAATATCGAGGCATTCAAACCTAATGGCGAACCATTAGCGCCTAAGAAGATTGCGGACAAGTTCGTTCGTTAGTGCGGAGTTCTTGTGAAGGACCAACTCCCGATCTCCCTTCAAAAATGGAGAAAGCCAGCAAATCCACATCCAGATGTTACTTTTGTCGACGAGAATCAAAAAAATCTGCTTTGGGATACTCTCATGGAACATTTCACCCTACCAGCATTTCACAGAAGCAGATGTGCGGAAAGTCAAGAACGCTGCTTTTAGGAAGATGGCGGTTGCATTCAAGAACCACAAGAGAATGACGTGGGAGAAGTATGTCAAGGGAGGAAGGAAGACTCCAGTATTCGAGGGGATACTAGAGAATCAAAGTGCTCATTGGGACGATTTCATGAAATTCAAGGATTCAGAATTAGCTAAGGAACGGTCGAGAATAAACAAGAAGAATGCCGAAAAAAAGGATAAGTTCCATAAGCTGGGGCCAGGTGGCTACGCGGTGGCAATGCCTAAGTGGGATAAGTCTGAGAAAGAGATAGAGGATGCAAGTGTCACTCCGGTTACTAAGAGATGGCCCCCAGGTGCAGGACTTGGTTCTATGCGCATGGGGGGGAGTTGGACCCGAAGACAGGCAATGTTTCAACGAAGGCATGTCTGAATGGAGCCGACGATGCGCTACTTGTTGCAATAGAAGAGGCCCGATCGGGGGTGTTCCAGCCCAACAGAGAGAACGACGAGCTTACGCGTGCCCTGGGAAATCCTGAACACCCGGGAAGAACACGAGGGAAGGGCGCTATTCCGTGGTATGAGGGGTTTTCGGACTGGAACGCCGACTACAGAACCCGTGCGAGAAAGAAGATTGCGGAGGAGAAGAAGAGGAAGATGGAGGAGGAGCAGAGGAAGCGGGACTATGAACGCCTTCAAGGACTAGAAGCAAGTCAAGCGGAATTGGCAGCTAAATTCCAGCGGCAGCAGGAGCAGATCGACTCACTTAGCCAGCAAAGGGGGTCTCAGCAGCTGTAGCAGCTAGCGGATGATCCAGCATTGGATACCACTGCCCCATCCATGCCGAGAAGCAGCGTGGGTTCCGCCCCGGGCGACGCAGTAGTGCTGGATAGATACCCCATGGATGACATCACGGACAACAGTAACTGCGAGCTACACTTCAAAATGAAGAACATATCCATGAAGGTGGCGGACGCCGTTGCTTTTTCAAATTCCCCCGAGGCAACCTTCCATTGCAACCCGATTCCAGCGGGCTATGCTCGTGTCTTGGTTGATGAGGTGGTGGTCCCTTATTCGGAGTTACAGCTTGACATTCCTGGAGGTGAGGACGAGTACACATTGGGAGAGGCCATACATCGTGTCATCCTATGGAGAAAGGATTGCATCATCTTTCGAAGGCCACCGACACCGCGTCACCCGACTCCTCGTCGAAGTCCGTCACCGAGTCAGCAGACTCCCGCTCCTCCAAGTCCACCAACGCGTGAGGCCACTCCTCTTCCTCCAAGTCCGGCAAAGTGTCAGGCCACTCCTCCTCCAAGTCCGACACAGCGTCAGACGTCCACTCCTCGTCCAACACAAAGAAAATGATGGAAATGTCAAAAAAATAAAAGAAAATAAGTTTCACATGTGATATGTGGTCTAGTTGTTGGGAAAATTTACAAATATGAATTTCGACTTTATTTACAAAATCTCTCTGGAATTTGTAAAATGCGCATAGCTTTTGCATACGAACTCGGATGAAAAAGTTTTTTATATGAAAAATCATCTACTCGAAAAGTTACATCCGATCTCGTTTGGTGGCGTTCGCGTGGGCCAGTTTCGGTGCGGAGGGAGCCGGCCCCGCCGGAGGAGGTACGTCGCCGTGTCAGGGAGGAGGACGAGCACGTCCATCGCTACATGGTTGCGTTAGAGGGCGGCAGGTTCTCCAATACCTGGCAGTTTCTTCAGGGATCTCACTTCAGCTATGATCCTGTGAGGGTTCCTTCTCTTTGGGTGTCCACTGCCCGCGCCGAAGGAACCGCGAGTGTCCTAGATTCTTCTATAGTATTCGATCTTTATTAGCTACCTAGCCAGTGATGTACTCGATATATAATATTCGAGACGATGTATTCGAGATTATATATTATTCGAGACGATGTATTCGAGATTATATCTATTATTCGAGACGATGTATTCGAGATTATATCTATTATTCGAGACGATGTATTCGAGATTATATCTACTATTCGAGATTATACTAAATTATTTTATATTTCTTTTGGCATAGTTAAATAAAAGTTATGGCGGACAATACCGACAGAGAGAGAGAACAGACCATGTTCGATGTCATACGCGGGCCAGATGATGATCAGAATGAAGAAGATTTTGACGGTTCCGAATTTCTAAACAACACCGGAGAGGGTGATATGATATTCGATCGCGACGACCGAGAAGATGAAGTCATGAACTACGACGAAGAACATGTTGATCCTGAAACAACAAACACCGGCGAGGTATATATATTTATATAAGCAGGAATCTGGTGATCATCGCATGTTTTAAATGAGTTGAAGATATATTAACGAATCGATCTTTCTTCTTTCAGCCATCCGGATCGAGCAAATCTTCAGGCAAAAGGACGAAACGAGGCCCGAACAAAAAGTTGAAGGAGGGCGTAAAGTACAATATCGAGGCATTCAAACCTAATGGCGAACCATTAGCGCCTAAGAAGATTGCGGACAAGTTCGTTCGTCAGTGCGGAGTTCTTGTGAAGGACCAACTCCCGATCTCCCTTCAAAAATGGAGAAAGCCAGCAAATCCACATCCAGATGTTACTTTTGTCGACGAGAATCAAAAAAATCTGCTTTGGGATACTCTCATGGAACATTTCACCCTACCAGCATTTCACAGAAGCAGATGTGCGGAAAGTCAAGAACGCTGCTTTTAGGAAGATGGCGGTTGCATTCAAGAACCACAAGAGAATGACGTGGGAGAAGTACGTCAAGGGAGGAAGGAAGACTCCAGTATTCGAGGGGATACTAGAGAATCAAAGTGCTCATTGGAACGATTTCATGAAATTCAAGGATTCAGAATTAGCTAAGGAACGGTCGAGAATAAACAAGAAGAATGCCAAAAAAAAGGATAAGTTCCATAAGCTGGGGCCAGGTGGCTACGCGGTGGCAATGCCTAAGTGGGATAAGTCTGAGAAAGAGATAGAGGATGCAAGTGTCACTCCCGTTACTAAGAGATGGCCCCCCAGGTGCAGGACTTGGTTCTATGCGCATGGGGGGGAGTTGGACCCGAAGACAGGCAATGTTTCAACGAAGGCATGTCTGAACGGAGCCGACGATGCGCTACTTATTGCAATAGAAGAGGCCCGATCGGGGGTGTTCCAGCCCAATAGAGAGAACGATGAGCTTACGCGTGCCCTGGGAAATCCTGAACACCCGGGAAGAACACGAGGGAAGGGCGCTATTCCATGGTATGAGGGGTTTTCGGACTGGAACGCCGACTACAGAACCCGTGCGAGAAAGAAGATTGCGGAGGAGAAGAAGAGGAAGATGGAGGAGGAGCAGAGGAAGCGGGACTATGAACGCCTTCAAGGACTAGAAGCAAGTCAAGCGGAATTGGCAGCTAAATTCCAGCGGCAGCAGGAGCAGATCGACTCACTTAGCCAGCAAAGGGGGTCTCAGCAGCTGTAGCAGCTAGCGGATGATCCAGCATTGGATACCACCGCCCCATCCATGCCGAGAAGCAGCGTGGGTTCCGCCCCGGGCGACGCAGTAGTGCTGGATAGATACCCCGTGGATGACATCACGGACAACACTAACTGCGAGCTACACTTCAAAATGAAGAACATATCCATGAAGGTGGCGGACGCCGTTTCTTTTTCAAATTCCCCCGAGGCAACCTTCCATTGCAACCCGATTCCAGCGGGCTATGCTCGTGTCTTGGTTGATGAGGTGGTGGCCCCTTATTCGGAGTTACAGCTTGACATTCCTGGAGGTGACGACGAGCACACATTGGGAGAGGCCATACATCGTGTCATCCTATGGAGAAAGGATTGCATCATCTTTCGAAGGCCACCGACACCGCGTCACCCGACTCCTCGTCGAAGTCCATCACCGAGTCAGCAGACTCCCGCTCCTCCAAGTCCACCAACGCGTGAGGCCACTCCTCTTCCTCCAAGTCCGGCAAAGTGTCAGGCCACTCCTCCTCCAAGTCCGACACAGCGTCAGACGTCCACTCCTCGTCCAACACAAAGAAAATGATGGAAATGTCAAAAAAATAAAAGAAAATAAGTTTCACATGTGATATGTGGTCTAGTTGTTGGGAAAATTTACAAATATGAATTTCGACTTTATTTACAAAATCTCTCTGGAATTTGTAAAATGCGCATAGCTTTTGCATACGAACTCGGATGAAAAAGTTTTTTATATGAAAAATCATCTACTCGAAAAGTTACATCCGATCTCGTTTGGTGGCATTCGCGTGGGCCAGTTTCGGTGCGGAGGGAGCCGGCCCCGCCGGAGGAGGTACGTCGCCGTGTCAGGGAGGAGGACGAGCACGTCCATCGCTACATGGTTGCGTTAGAGGGCGGCAGGTTCTCCAATACCTGGCAGTTTCTTCAGGGATCTCACTTCAGCTATGATCCTGTGAGGGTTCCTTCTCTTTGGGTGTCCACTGCCCGCGCCGAAGGAACCGCGAGTGTCCTAGATTCTTCTATAGTATTCGATCTTTATTAGCTACCTAGCCAGTGATGTACTCGATATATAATATTCGAGACGATGTATTTGAGATTATATATTATTCGAGACGATGTATTCGAGATTATATCTATTATTCGAGACGATGTATTCGAGATTATATCTATTATTCGAGACGATGTATTCGAGATTATATCTACTATTCGAGATTATACTAAATTATTTTATATTTCTTTTGGCATAGTTAAATAAAAGTTATGGCGGACAATACCGACAGAGAGAGAGAACAGACCAAGTTCGATGTCATACGCGGGCCAGATGATTATCAGAATGAAGAAGATTTTGACGGTTCCGAATTTCTAAACAACACCGGAGAGGGTGATATGATATTCGATCGCGACGACCGAGAAGATGAAGTCATGAACTACGACGAAGAACATGTTGATCCTGAAACAACAAACACCGGCGAGGTATATATATTTATATAAGCAGGAATCTGGTGATCATCGCATGTTTTAAATGAGTTGAAGATATATTAACGAATCGATCTTTCTTCTTTCAGCCATCCGGATCGAGAAAATCTTTAGGCAAAAGGACGAAACGAGGCCCGAACAAAAAGTTGAAGGAGGGCGTAAAGTACAATATCGAGGCATTCAAACCTAATGGCGAACCATTAGCGCCTAAGAAGATTGCGGACAAGTTCGTTCGTCAGTGCGGAGTTCTTGTGAAGGACCAACTCCCGATCTCCCTTCAAAAATGGAGAAAGCCAGCAAATCCACATCCAGATGTTACTTTTGTCGACGAGAATCAAAAAAATCTGCTTTGGGATACTCTCATGGAACATTTCACCCTACCAGATCATTTCACAGAAGCAAATGTGCGGAAAGTCAAGAACGCTGCTTTTAGGAAGATGGCGGTTGCATTCAAGAACCACAAGAGAATGACGTGGGAGAAGTACGTCAAGGGAGGAAGGAAGACTCCAGTATTCGAGGGGATACTAGAGAATCAAAGTGCTCATTGGGACGATTTCATGAAATTCAAGGATTCAGAATTAGCTAAGGAACGGTCGAGAATAAACAAGAAGAATGCCGAAAAAAAGGATAAGTTCCATAAGCTGGGGCCAGGTGGCTACGTGGTGGCAATGCCTAAGTGGGATAAGTCTGAGAAAGAGATAGAGGATGCAAGTGTCACTCCGGTTACTAAGAGATGGCCCCCCAGGTGCAGGACTTGGTTCTATGCGCATGGGGGGGAGTTGGACCCGAAGACAGGCAATGTTTCAACGAAGGCATGTCTGAACGGAGCCGACGATGCGCTACTTGTTGCAATAGAAGAGGCCCGATCGGGGGTGTTCCAGCCCAACAGAGAGAACGACGAGCTTACGCGTGCCCTGGGAAATCCTGAACACCCGGGAAGAACACGAGGGAAGGGTGCTATTCCGTGGTATGAGGGGTTTTCGGACTGGAACGCCGACTACAGAACCCGTGCGAGAAAGAAGATTGCGGAGGAGAAGAAGAGGAAGATGGAGGAGGAGCAGAGGAAGCGGGACTATGAACGCCTTCAAGGACTAGAAGCAAGTGAAGCGGAATTGGCAGCTAAATTCCAGCGGCAGCAGGAGCAGATCAACTCACTTAGCCAGCAAAGGGGGTCTCAGCAGCTGTAGCAGCTAGCGGATGATCCAGCATTGGATACCACCGCCCCATCCATGCCGAGAAGCAGCGTGGGTTCCGCCCCGGGCGACGCAGTAGTGCTGGATAGATACCCCGTGGATGACATCACGGACAACACTAACTGCGAGCTACACTTCAAAATGAAGAACATATCCATGAAGGTGGCGGACGCCGTTGCTTTTTCAAATTCCCCCGAGGCAACCTTCCATTGCAACCCGATTCCAGCGGGCTATGCTCGTGTCTTGGTTGATGAGGTGGTGGCCCCTTATTCGGAGTTACAGCTTGACATTCCTGGAGGTGACGACGAGCACACATTGGGAGAGGCCATACATCGTGTCATCCTATGGAGAAAGGATTGCATCATCTTTCGAAGGCCACCGACACCGCGTCACCCGACTCCTCGTCGAAGTCCGTCACCGAGTCAGCAGACTCCCGCTCCTCCAAGTCCACAAACGCGTGAGGCCACTCCTCTTCCTCCAAGTCTGGCAAAGTGTCAGGCCACTCCTCCTCCAAGTCCGACACAGCGTCAGACGTCCACTCCTCGTCCAACACAAAGAAAATGATGGAAATGTCAAAAAAATAAAAGAAAATAAGTTTCACATGTGATATGTGGTCTAGTTGTTGGGAAAATTTACAAATATGAATTTCGACTTTATTTACAAAATCTCTCTGGAATTTGTAAAATGCGCATAACTTTTGCATACGAACTCGGATGAAAAAGTTTTTTATATGAAAAATCATCTACTCGAAAAGTTACATCCGATCTCGTTTGGTGGCGTTCGCGTGGGCCAGTTTCGGTGCGGAGGGAGCCGGCCCCGCCGGAGGAGGTACGTCGCCGTGTCAGGGAGGAGGACGAGCACGTCCATCGCTACATGGTTGCGTTAGAGGGTGGCAGGTTCTCCAATACCTGGCAGTTTCTTCAGGGATCTCACTTCAGCTATGATCCTGTGAGGGTTCCTTCTCTTTGGGTGTCCACTGCCCGCGCCGAAGGAACCGCGAGTGTCCTAGATTCTTCTATAGTATTCGATCTTTATTAGCTACCTAGCCAGTGATGTACTCGATATATAATATTCGAGACGATGTATTCGAGATTATATATTATTCGAGACGATGTATTCGAGATTATATCTATTATTCGAGACGATGTATTCGAGATTATATCTATTATTCGAGACGATGTATTCGATATTATATCTACTATTCGAGATTATACTAAATTATTTTATATTTCTTTTGGCATAGTTAAATAAAAGTTATGGCGGACAATACCGACAGAGAGAGAGAACAGACCATGTTCGATGTCATACGCGGGCCAGATGATGATCAGAATGAAGAAGATTTTGACGGCTCCGAATTTCTAAACAACACCGGAGAGGGTGATATGATATTCGATCGCGACGACCGAGAAGATGAAGTCATGAACTACGACGAAGAACATGTTGATCCTGAAACAACAAACACCGGCGAGGTATATATATTTATATAAGCAGGAATCTGGTGATCATCGCATGTTTTAAATGAGTTGAAGATATATTAACGAATCGATCTTTCTTTTTTCAGCCATCCGGATCGAGCAAATCTTCAGGCAAAAGGACGAAATGAGGCCCGAACAAAAAGTTGAAGGAGGGCGTAAAGTACAATATCGAGGCATTCAAACCTAATGGCGAACCATTAGCGCCTAAGAAGATTGCGGACAAGTTCGTTCGTCAGTGCGGAGTTCTTGTGAAGGACCAACTCCCGATCTCCCTTCAAAAATGGAGAAAGCCAGCAAATCCACATCCAGATGTTACTTTTGTCGACGAGAATCAAAAAAATCTGCTTTGGGATACTCTCATGGAACATTTCACCCTACCAGATCATTTCACAGAAGCAGATGTGCGGAAAGTCAAGAACCCTGCTTTTAGGAAGATGGCGGTTGCATTCAAGAACCACAAGAGAATGACGTGGGAGAAGTACGTCAAGGGAGGAAGGAAGACTCCAGTATTCGAGGGGATACTAGAGAATCAAAGTGCTCATTGGGACGATTTCATGAAATTCAAGGATTCAGAATTAGCTAAGGAACGGTCGAGAATAAACAAGAAGAATGCCGAAAAAAGGATAAGTTCCATAAGCTGGGGCCAGGTGGCTACGCGGTGGCAATGCCTAAGTGGGATAAGTCTGAGAAAGAGATAGAGGATGCAAGTGTCACTCCGGTTACTAAGAGATGGCCCCCCAGGTGCAGGACTTGGTTCTATGCGCATGGGGGGAGTTGGACCCGAAGACAGGCAATGTTTCAACGAAGGCATGTCTGAACGGAGCCGACGATGCGCTACTTGTTGCAATAGAAGAGGCCCGATCGGGGGTGTTCAAGCCCAACAGAGAGAACGACGAGCTTACGCGTGCCCTGGGAAATCCTGAACACCCGGGAAGAACACGAGGGAAGGGCGCTATTCCGTGGTATGAGGGGTTTTCGGACTGGAACACCGACTACAGAACCCGTGCGAGAAAGAAGATTGCGGAGGAGAAGAAGAGGAAGATGGAGGAGGAGCAGAGGAAGCGGGACTATGAACGCCTTCAAGGACTAGAAGCAAGTCAAGCGGAATTGGCAGCTAAATTCCAGCGGCAGCAGGAGCAGATCGACTCACTTAGCCAGCAAAGGGGGTCTCAGCAGCTGTAGCAGCTAGCGGATGATCCAGCATTGGATACCACCGCCCCATCCATGCCGAGAAGCAGCGTGGGTTCCGCCCCGGGCGACGCAGTAGTGCTGGATAGATACCCCGTGGATGACATCACGAACAACACTAACTGTGAGCTACACTTCAAAATAAAGAACATATCCATGAAGGTGGCGGACGCCGTTGCTTTTTCAAATTCCCCCGAGGCAACCTTCCATTGCAACCCGATTCCAGCGGGCTATGCTCGTGTCTTGGTTGATGAGGTGGTGGCCCCTTATTCGGAGTTACAGCTTGACATTCCTGGAGGTGACGACGAGCACACATTGGGAGAGGCCATACATCGTGTCATCCTATGGAGAAAGGATTGCATCATCTTTCGAAGGCCACTGACACCGCGTCACCCGACTCCTCGTCGAAGTCCGTCACCGAGTCAGCAGACTCCCGCTCCTCCAAGTCCACCAACGCGTGAGGCCACTCCTCTTCCTCCAAGTCCGGCAAAGTGTCAGGCCACTCCTCCTCCAAGTCCGACACAGTGTCAGACGTCCACTCGTCGTCCAACACAAAGAAAATGATGGAAATGTCAAAAAAATAAAAGAAAATAAGTTTCACATGTGATATGTGGTCTAGTTGTTGCGAAAATTTACAAATATGAATTTCGACTTTATTTACAAAATCTCTCTGGAATTTGTAAAATGCGCATAACTTTTGCATACGAACTCGGATGAAAAAGTTTTTTATATGAAAAATCATCTACTCGAAAAGTTACATCCGATCTCGTTTGGTCGCGTTCGCGTGGGCCAGTTTCGGTGCGGAGCGAGCCGGCCCCGCCGGAGGAGGTACGTCGCCGTGTCAGGGAGGAGGACGAGCACGTCCATCGCTACATGGTTGCGTTAGAGGGCGGCAGGTTCTCCAATACCTGGCAGTTTCTTCAGGGATCTCACTTCAGCTATGATCCTGTGAGGGTTCCTTCTCTTTGGGTGTCCACTGCCCGCGCCGAAGGAACCGCGAGTGTCCTAGATTCTTCTATAGTATTCGATCTTTATTAGCTACCTAGCCAGTGATGTACTCGATATATAATATTCGAGACGATGTATTCGAGATTATATATTATTCGAGACGATATATTCGAGATTATATCTATTATTCGAGACGATGTATTCGAGATTATATCTATTATTCGAGACGATGTATTCGAGATTATATCTACTATTCGAGATTATACTAAATTATTTTATATTTCTTTTGGCATAGTTAAATAAAAGTTATGGCGGACAATACCGACAGAGAGAGAGAACAGACCATGTTCGATGTCATACGCGGGCCAGATGATGATGAGAATGAAGAAGATTTTGACGGTTCCGAATTTCTAAACAACACCGGAGAGGGTGATATGATATTCGATCGCGACGACCGAGAAGATGAAGTCATGAACTACGACGAAGAACATGTTGATCCTGAAACAACAAACACCGGTGAGGTATATATATTTATATAAGCAGGAATCTGGTGATCATCGCATGTTTTAAATGAGTTGAAGATATATTAACGAATCGATCTTTCTTCTTTCAGCCATCCGGATCGAGCAAATCTTCAGGCAAAAGGACGAAACGAGGCCCGAACAAAAAGTTGAAGGAGGGCGTAAAGTACAATATCGAGGCATTCAAACCTAATGGCGAACCATTAGTGCCTAAGAAGATTGCGGACAAGTTCGTTCGTCAGTGCGGTGTTCTTGTGAAGGACCAACTCCCGATCTCCCTTCAAAAATGGAGAAAGCCAGCAAATCCACATCCAGATGTTACTTTTGTCGACGAGAATCAAAAAAATCTGCTTTGGGATACTCTCATGGAACATTTCACCCTACCAGATCATTTCACAGAAGCAGATGTGCGGAAAGTCAAGAACGCTGCTTTTAGGAAGATGGCGGTTGCATTCAAGAACCACAAGAGAATGACGTGGGAGAAGTACGTCAAGGGAGGAAGGAAGACTCCAGTATTCGAGGGGATACTAGAGAATCAAAGTGCTCATTGGGACGATTTCATGAAATTCAAGGATTCAGAATTAGCTAAGGAACGGTCGAGAATAAACAAGAAGAATGCCGAAAAAAAGGATAAGTTCCATAAGCTGGGGCCAGGTGGCTACGCGGTGGCAATGCCTAAGTGGGATAAGTCTGAGAAAGAGATAGAGGATGCAAGTGTCACTCCGGTTACTAAGAGATGGCCCCCCAGGTGCAGGACTTGGTTCTATGCGCATGGGGGGGAGTTGGACCCGAAGACAGGCAATGTTTCAACGAAGGCATGTCTGAACGGAGCCGACGATGCGCTACTTGTTGCAATAGAAGAGGCCCGATCGGGGGTGTTCCAGCCCAACAGAGAGAACGACGAGCTTACGCGTGCCCTGGGAAATCCTGAACACCCGGGAAGAACACGAGGGAAGGGCGCTATTCCGTGGTATGAGGGGTTTTCGGACTGGAACGCCGACTACAGAACCCGTGCGAGAAAGAAGATTGCGGAGGAGAAGAAGAGGAAGATGGAGGAGGAGCAGAGGAAGCGGTACTATGAACGCCTTCAAGGACTAGAAGCAAGTCAAGCGGAATTGGCAGCTAAATTCCAGCAGCAGCAGGAGCAGATCGACTCACTTAGCCAGCAAAGGGGGTCTCAGCAGCTGTAGCAGCTAGCGGATGATCCAGCATTGGATACCACCGCCCCATCCATGCCGAGAAGCAGCGTGGGTTCCGCCCCGGGCGACGCAGTAGTGCTGGATAGATACCCCGTGGATGACATCACGGACAACACTAACTGTGAGCTACACTTCAAAATGAAGAACATATCCATGAAGGTGGCGGACGCCGTTGCTTTTTCAAATTCCCCCGAGGCAACCTTCCATTGCAACCCGATTCCAGCGGGCTATGCTCGTGTCTTGGTTGATGAGGTGGTGGCCCCTTATTCGGAGTTACAGCTTGACATTCCTGGAGGTGACGACGAGCACACATTGGGAGAGGCCATACATCGTGTCATCCTATGGAGAAAGGATTGCATCATCTTTCGAAGGCCACCGACACCGCGTCACCCGACTCCTCGTCGAAGTCCGTCACCGAGTCAGCAGACTCCCGCTCCTCCAAGTCCACCAACGCGTGAGGCCACTCCTCTTCCTCCAAGTCCGGCAAAGTGTCAGGCCACTCCTCCTCCAAGTCCGACACAGCGTCAGACGTCCACTCCTCGTCCAACACAAAGAAAATGATGGAAATGTCAAAAAAATAAAAGAAAATAAGTTTCACATGTGATATGTGGTCTAGTTGTTGCGAAAATTTACAAATATGAATTTCGACTTTATTTACAAAATCTCTCTGGAATTTGTAAAATGCGCATAACTTTTGCATACGAACTCGGATGAAAAAGTTTTTTATATGAAAAATCATCTACTCGAAAAGTTACATCCGATCTCGTTTGGTGGCGTTCGCGTGGGCCAGTTTTGGTGTGGAGGGAGCCGGCCCCGTCGGAGGAGGTACATCGCCGTGTCAGGGAGGAGGACGAGCACGTCCATCGCTACATGGTTGCGTTAGAGGGCGGCAGGTTCTCCAATACCTGGCAGTTTCTTCAGGGATCTCATATCAGCTATGATCCTGTGAGGGTTCCTTCTCTTTGGGTGTCCACTGCCCGTGCCGAAGGAACCGCGAGTGTCCTAGATTCTTCTATAGTATTCGATCTTTATTAGCTACCTAGCCAGTGATGTACTCGATATATAATATTCGAGACGATGTATTCGAGATTATATATTATTCGAGACGATGTATTCGAGATTATATCTATTATTCGAGACGATGTATTCGAGATTATATCTACTATTCGAGATTATACTAAATTATTTTATATTTGTTTTGGCATAGTTAAATAAAAGTTATGGCGGACAATACCGACAGAGAGAGAGAGAACAGACCATGTTCGATGTCATACGCGGGCCAGATGATGATCAGAATGAAGAAGATTTTGACGGTTCTGAATTTCTAAACAACACCGGAGAGGGTGATATGATATTCGATCGCGACGACCGAGAAGATGAAGTCATGAACTACGACGAAGAACATGTTGATCCTGAAACAATAAACACCGGCGAGGTATATATATTTATATAAGCAGGAATCTGGTGATCATCGCATGTTTTAAATGAGTTGAAGATATATTAACGAATCGATCTTTCTTCTTTCAGCCATCCGGATCGAGCAAATCTTCAGGCAAAAGGACGAAACGAGGCCCGAACAAAAAGTTGAAGGAGGGCGTAAAGTACAATATCGAGGCATTCAAACCTAATGGCGAACCATTAGCGCCTAAGAAGATTGCGGACAAGTTCGTTCGTCAGTGCGGAGTTCTTGTGAAGGACCAACTCCCGATCTCCCTTCAAAAATGGAGAAAGCCAGCAAATCCACATCCAGATGTTACTTTTGTCGACGAGAATCAAAAAAATCTGCTTTGGGATACTCTCATGGAACATTTCACCCTACCAGATCATTTCACAGAAGCAGATGTGCGGAAAGTCAAGAACGCTGCTTTTAGGAAGATGGCGGTTGCATTCAAGAACCACAAGAGAATGACGTGGGAGAAGTACGTCAAGGGAGGAAGGAAGACTCCAGTATTCGAGGGGATACTAGAGAATCAAAGTGCTCATTGGGACGATTTCATGAAATTCAAGCATTCAGAATTAGCTAAGGAACGGTCGAGAATAAAGAAGAAGAATGCCGAAAAAAAGGATAAGTTCCATAAGCTGGGGCCAGGTGGCTACGCGGTGGCAATGCCTAAGTGGGATAAGTCTGAGAAAGAGATAGAGGATGCAAGTGTCACTCCGGTTACTAAGAGATGGCCCCCCAGTTGCAGGACTTGGTTCTATGCGCATGGGGGGGGGGAGTTGGACCCGAAGACAGGCAATGTTTCAACGAAGGCATGTCTGAACGGAGCCGACGATGCGCTACTTGTTGCAATAGAAGAGGCCCGATCGGGGGTGTTCCAGCCCAACAGAGAGAACGACGAGCTTACGCGTGCCCTGGGAAATCCTGAACACCCGGGAAGAACACGAGGGAAGGGCGCTATTCCGTGGTATGAGGGGTTTTCGGACTGGAACGCCGACTATAGAACCCGTGCGAGAAAGAAGATTGCGGAGGAGAAGAAGAGGAAGATGGAGGAGGAGCAGAGGAAGCGGGACTATGAATGCCTTCAAAGACTAGAAGCAAGTCAAGCGGAATTGGCAGCTAAATTCCAGCGGCAGCAGGAGCAGATCGACTCACTTAGCCAGCAAAGGGGGTCTCAGCAGCTGTAGCAGCTAGCGGATGATCCAGCATTGGATACCACCGCCCCATCCATGCCGAGAAGCAGCGTGGGTTCCGCCCCGGGCGACGCAGTAGTGCTGGATAGATACCCCGTGGATGACATCACGGACAACACTAACTGTGAGCTACACTTCAAAATGAAGAACATATCCATGAAGGTGGCGGACGCCGTTGCTTTTTCAAATTCCCCCGAGGCAACCTTCCATTGCAACCCGATTCCAGCGGGCTATGCTCGTGTCTTGGTTGATAAAGTGGTGGCCCCTTATTCGGAGTTACAGCTTGACATTCCTGGAGGTGACGACGAGCACACATTGGGAGAGGCCATACATCGTGTCATCCTATGGAGAAAGGATTGCATCATCTTTCGAAGGCCACTGACACCGCGTCACCCGACTCCTCGTCGAAGTCCGTCACCGAGTCAGCAGACTCCCGCTCCTCCAAGTCCACCAACGCGTGAGGCCACTCCTCTTCCTCCAAGTCCGGCAAAGTGTCAGGCCACTCCTCCTCCAAGTCCGACACAGTGTCAGACGTCCACTCGTCGTCCAACACAAAGAAAATGATGGAAATGTCAAAAAAATAAAAGAAAATAAGTTTCACATGTGATATGTGGTCTAGTTGTTGCGAGAATTTACAAATATGAATTTCGACTTTATTTACAAAATCTCTCTGGAATTTGTAAAATGCGCATAACTTTTGCATATGAACTCGGATGAAAAAGTTTTTTATATGAAAAATCATCTACTCGAAAAGTTACATCCGATCTCGTTTGGTCGCGTTCGCGTGGGCCAGTTTCGGTGCGGAGGGAGCCGGCCCCGCCGGAGGAGGTACGTCGCCGTGTCAGGGAGGAGGACGAGCACGTCCATCGCTACATGGTTGCGTTAGAGGGCGGCAGGTTCTCCAATACCTGGCAGTTTCTTCAGGGATCTCACTTCAGCTATGATCCTGTGAGGGTTCCTTCTCTTTGGGTGTCCACTGCCCGCGCCGAAGGAACCGCGAGTGTCCTAGATTCTTCTATAGTATTCGATCTTTATTAGCTACCTAGCCAGTGATGTACTCGATATATAATATTCGAGACGATGTATTCGAGATTATATATTATTCGAGACGATATATTCGAGATTATATCTATTATTCAAGACGATGTATTCGAGATTATATCTATTATTCGAGACGATGTATTCGAGATTATATCTACTATTCGAGATTATACTAAATTATTTTATATTTCTTTTGGCATAGTTAAATAAAAGTTATGGCGGACAATACCGACAGAGAGAGAGAACAGACCATGTTCGATGTCATACGCGGGCCAGATGATGATCAAAATGAAGAAGATTTTGACGGTTCCGAATTTCTAAACAACACCGGAGAGGGTGATATGATATTCGATCGCGACGACCGAGAAGATGAAGTCATGAACTACGACGAAGAACATGTTGATCCTGAAACAACAAACACCGGTGAGGTATATATATTTATATAAGCAGGAATCTGGTGATCATCGCATGTTTTAAATGAGTTGAAGATATATTAACGAATCGATCTTTCTTCTTTCAGCCATCCGGATCGAGCAAATCTTCAGGCAAAAGGACGAAACGAGGCCCGAACAAAAAGTTGAAGGAGGGCGTAAAGTACAATATCGAGGCATTCAAACCTAATGGCGAACCATTAGTGCCTAAGAAGATTGCGGACAAGTTCGTTCGTCAGTGCGGTGTTCTTGTGAAGGACCAACTCCCGATCTCCCTTCAAAAATGGAGAAAGCCAGCAAATCCACATCCAGATGTTACTTTTGTCGACGAGAATCAAAAAAATCTGCTTTGGGATACTCTCATGGAACATTTCACCCTACCAGATCATTTCACAGAAGCAGATGTGCGGAAAGTCAAGAACGCTGCTTTTAGGAAGATGGCGGTTGCATTCAAGAACCACAAGAGAATGACGTGGGAGAAGTACGTCAAGGGAGGAAGGAAGACTCCAGTATTCGAGGGGATACTAGAGAATCAAAGTGCTCATTGGGACGATTTCATGAAATTCAAGGATTCAGAATTAGCTAAGGAACGGTCGAGAATAAACAAGAAGAATGCCGAAAAAAGGATAAGTTCCATAAGCTGGGGCCAGGTGGCTACGCGGTGGCAATGCCTAAGTGGGATAAGTCTGAGAAAGAGATAGAGGATGCAAGTGTCACTCCGGTTACTAAGAGATGGCCCCCCAGGTGCAGGACTTGGTTCTATGCGCATGGGGGGGAGTTGGACCCGAAGACAGGCAATGTTTCAACGAAGGCATGTCTGAACGGAGCCGACGATGCGCTACTTGTTGCAATAGAAGAGGCCCGATCGGGGGTGTTCCAGCCCAACAGAGAGAACGACGAGCTTACGCGTGCCCTGGGAAATCCTGAACACCCGGGAAGAACACGAGGGAAGGGCGCTATTCCGTGGTATGAGGGGTTTTCGGACTGGAACGCCGACTACAGAACCCGTGCGAGAAAGAAGATTGCGGAGGAGAAGAAGAGGAAGATGGAGGAGGAGCAGAGGAAGCGGGACTATGAACGCCTTCAAGGACTAGAAGCAAGTCAAGCGGAATTGGCAGCTAAATTCCAGCGGCAGCAGGAGCAGATCGACTCACTTAGCCAGCAAAGGGGGTCTCAGCAGCTGTAACAGCTAGCGGATGATCCAGCATTGGATACCACCGCCCCATCCATGCCGAGAAGCAGCGTGGGTTCCGCCCCGGGCGACGCAGTAGTGCTGGATAGATACCCCGTGGATGACATCACGGACAACACTAACTGTGAGCTACACTTCAAAATGAAGAACATATCCATGAAGGTGGCGGACGCCGTTGCTTTTTCAAATTCCCCCGAGGCAACCTTCCATTGCAACCCGATTCCAGCGGGCTATGCTCGTGTCTTGGTTGATGAGGTGGTGGCCCCTTATTCGGAGTTACAGCTTGACATTCCTGGAGGTGACGACGAGCACACATTGGGAGAGGCCATACATCGTGTCATCCTATGGAGAAAGGATTGCATCATCTTTCGAAGGCCACCGACACCGCGTCACCCGACTCCTCGTCGAAGTCCGTCACCGAGTCAGCAGACTCCCGCTCCTCCAAGTCCACCAACGCGTGAGGCCACTCCTCTTCCTCCAAGTCCGGCAAAGTGTCAGGCCACTCCTCCTCCAAGTCCGACACAGCGTCAGACGTCCACTCCTCGTCCAACACAAAGAAAATGATGGAAATGTCAAAAAAATAAAAGAAAATAAGTTTCACATGTGATATGTGGTCTAGTTGTTGCGAAAATTTACAAATATGAATTTCGACTTTAGTTACAAAATCTCTCTGGAATTTGTAAAATGCGCATAACTTTTGCATACGAACTCGGATGAAAAAGTTTTTTATATGAAAAATCATCTACTCGAAAAGTTACATCCGATCTCGTTTGGTGGCGTTCGCGTGGGCCAGTTTCGGTGTGGAGGGAGCCGGCCCCGTCGGAGGAGGTACATCGCCGTGTCAGGGAGGAGGACGAGCACGTCCATCGCTACATGGTTGCGTTAGAGGGCGGCAGGTTCTCCAATACCTGGCAGTTTCTTCAGGGATCTCATATCAGCTATGATCCTGTGAGGGTTCCTTCTCTTTGGGTGTCCACTGCCCGTGCCGAAGGAACCGCGAGTGTCCTAGATTCTTCTATAGTATTCGATCTTTATTAGCTACCTAGCCAGTGATGTACTCGATATATAATATTCGAGACGATGTATTTGAGATTATATATTATTCGAGACGATGTATTCGAGATTATATCTATTATTCGAGACGATGTATTCGAGATTATATCTATTATTCGAGACGATGTATTCGAGATTATATCTACTATTCGAGATTATACTAAATTATTTTATATTTCTTTTGGCATAGTTAAATAAAAGTTATGGCGGACAATACCGACAGAGAGAGAGAACAGACCATGTTCGATGTCATACGCGGGCCAGATGATGATCAGAATGAAGAAGATTTTGACGGTTCTGAATTTCTAAACAACACCGGAGAGGGTGATATGATATTCGATCGCGACGACCGAGAAGATGAAGTCATGAACTACGACGAAGAACATGTTGATCCTGAAACAATAAACACCGGCGAGGTATATATATTTATATAAGCAGGAATCTGGTGATCATCGCATGTTTTAAATGAGTTGAAGATATATTAACGAATCGATCTTTCTTCTTTCAGCCATCCGGATCGAGCAAATATTCAGGCAAAAGGACGAAACGAGGCCCGAACAAAAAGTTGAAGGAGGGCGTAAAGTACAATATCGAGGCATTCAAACCTAATGGCGAACCATTAGCGCCTAAGAAGATTGCGGACAAGTTCGTTCGTCAGTGCGGAGTTCTTGTGAAGGACCAACTCCCGATCTCCCTTCAAAAATGGAGAAAGCCAGCAAATCCACATCCAGATGTTACTTTTGTCGACGAGAATAAAAAAAATCTGCTTTGGGATACTCTCATGGAACATTTCACCCTACCAGATCATTTCACAGAAGCAGATGTGCGGAAAGTCAAGAACGCTGCTTTTAGGAAGATGGCGGTTGCATTCAAGAACCACAAGAGAATGACGTGGGAGAAGTACGTCAAGGGAGGAAGGAAGACTCCAGTATTCGAGGGGATACTAGAGAATCAAAGTGCTCATTGGGACGATTTCATGAAATTCAAGCATTCAGAATTAGCTAAGGAACGGTCGAGAATAAACAAGAAGAATGCCGAAAAAAAGGATAAGTTCCATAAGCTGGGGCCAGGTGGCTACGCGGTGGCAATGCCTAAGTGGGATAAGTCTGAGAAAGAGATAGAGGATGCAAGTGTCACTCCGGTTAGTAAGAGATGGCCCCCCAGGTGCAGGACTTGGTTCTATGCGCATGGGGGGGGGGGGAGTTGGACTGTCACAGCCCTAGATTTGCTTGTAGCTATTTACCTGAGTGAGCAACATGCATCATGTCTAAATTTTTGAAAGTTGAATTGGGGAAAGCTGAAAGCCCCAGAAATCAATTAAAAAAAATGATCAACATTAAAATCTTTCAAAGAAGTCCAAGAAAATGTTCCTCTTAGTCTCTGAAAATATTGGCAAGAGGTAAAACTTAAAACAATATTTTTGGAATCTCAGAGATATTTATTTTGGGCCTTTGATTTAATCAAATAAATATTTGAATTGGATCTATATTTATTATATAATAAATATATGTTCAATAATTCTGATAAATTGTTGAGGGGCTTTGGAATAATCCATTTAGTCCCTGCAAAAATTATCAGAAGTAAAAAAAATAGTTTGGTTCAAAAACCAAATTAAAACCCATTTGCATAAATAGAAAACAGAACAAAAACTAAAACAGAGCAGGAACCTACCTGGCCCACTTACCTGTAGCCGGCCCAGCAGAATCGGCCAGCCCACCAGGGGCGCCTTGGTCTTCTTCCACCTCTGCCAGTAGGCAGAGGCGTGTCGACGCCAGCGCGCCCGAGGCCTCCACCTCCTCCCTCCCAGCCTGCCTGGCTCCTCCTCGATGCACCAGGCGACGCCACGCAGCCCTGGCCCCTCTTAGTCTCTCCCCGTGCTCCTCTCCATCCTCTGGTCACTCTCCCCCTTCTCCCCGCTGGATCTCGAGCTCGGCCGAACACAACCGCCGTCCGCCGTCTCGCGTACGCGCAGCCACAGCCGTCCCCTCGCCTCTCCGAGCTGTCCACGAGCTCCGGCTCGTTCCTCTCATCCTCCTCACCGAGCCGCCTGATGCCGGAAGCCCCTGGATGCCGCCTGCACCTCCGTTCCCCTCCGTTCCCCCTGCATGCCGTCGATTAGCTTCCTCCGGTGCCTCCCCGAGCTCGCTGACCCTCCCGTTCGACTTACTGTGAGCTCCTGCTCCCAAACCCCTCTCTCCTTTGTCGATTTCCTCTTCTAGCCCCACTGTCCACCACGGCCGAAGCTCGCCGCCGCCATGCCTCATCGCCGCCGTGGCTGGAGCCGTTGTAGCTCGAAGTCGAGCACACCATCGCGCTCAACGCGTCTCCAGGAGACCGTAGCCAGCACCAGCTTCTCCCCATGTGCCCCCTAGCCCCAACACAATTACACCGTAGCTCCGGCCGCCGCTGGGCTCATCGCCGGCGTCGATTCCGGTGACCCCGTGACCTACTGCTACCTCCATTAGATGCGCGGGAGCAAGGGCTATCGCCCGGTGCCCTCGGCACGTCCAACCGACGCCCATAGCGCGATTCCGGCGAGCCACCGCCGCACTGTGAGGTCGTCGGAGTTCAACTCCGGTGGCTGGTGACGTGGCACATGATTAGCCACGGATGACCCCGCTAATTAACCCCCTCACTCACTGACATGTGGGCCCCAGCCTGCTAACTAACTTAGCTTAGCACTTAAACTAATCTGAGTTAGTTAATTAACTAACTGTGTGACTGACCAACGGGCCCCACACGTCAGGTTTGACCTGGACCGGGCTGTTGACCTGCTGACATCACTGTGAGGTCATGCTGACACTATAAATCATTTTCTAGATTTAAGTTTATTCAGGAAATTCCAGAAAATGCCCAAAACTTCTAAAAATCATAGAAATTCAACCGTAACTCCAAATGAGATAAATTATATATGTAAAATTATCAGAAAAATTCAAGGAATCCATCTGTACCATTTTCATGCATGTTTGAACAATGTTTGTCCTCTGTTTTGGACAAAACAAATAAAGGGCATTTAAATAATCATATATGGGGTTGGAATTTGAATCTTGCACTCAAACCAACTTCATTTAAATCATAGCTAGTTGCATTAGCTCAAACCACAGCATATTGACATGTCATGATCATGCATCATTCTGTGCATTGCACTGATTGTATTTCTTTCTCTGTTGCCGGTATTTGTCCCCTCTCGATAGACGTTGTACCGACGATGTGATCGTTGACACTGATGAAGACCCAATGATATCTTCAGAAGTGCCAGGCAAGCAAACCCCCTTGTTCATTCCGATACAATCCCCCTCTCTCGCTCCTGCTCTCTTTTACTGCATTAGGACAACACGATTCATCTGTTACTTGTTGCGGTAGTTGAACCCCTTATCCTCTGCATGACCTGTCATTTCCACAGTAAATAGATGAAACCCACTAGCATGAGTAGGAGTTGTTTGAGCCCTGATGTGCCTACTCATTCATGCTTGTTGTCATGCCTGCTACTGCTTAGAGTTGAGTCAGGTCCGATTCATCGGGGATGAATCGGAGGTGTGTAAACATGTCCTACTGTTAAGAGCTAAGTGTGTGAACACGATTTGGTAAAGGTAGCGGTGAGAGGCCATGTAGGAGTACATGGTGGGTTGTCTCATTGAAACCGTCCTCAGGAACTGAGTTCTGTGTTTGTGATCCATGAAACAGCTACTACCACACGTTGGGCCCTGAAATATGACCCCGCTCGACTTACTGACCCCTCTCGTTCTCTGTCCAGGAGTTGCAATTAGTTTCTGGTGTTTATAGGATATGTGTTGGCGGCCGTGCGTAGCGCTGACCCTAGGGGTGGGCTATGATGCGGTAGATACACTGTGGCACGGTGTACCGGGCGCCCGTTTGGTGTCTCGGGAACCCTGCACACATCGTTTGGGGCTGTGAGCGAAACTCCGGCCGGATCTCCTCGCGGATGGAACCTGAATAGGCGATAAACCTGGACTAGAGACTTGTGTGGTTAGTCAGGTCGTGGTCTACACCCACGTCGGCTTTCGCTTGAAGTCTGCCGAGCACATGTCGTGTGCAGACGCTAAGTGGTGGAAACATGTGTGACGAAGTACACCCCTGCAGGGTTATAAATGATCTATTCGAATAGCCGTGTCCGCGGTAAAGGACTTCTAGGTTGCCTATAACAGTTCATAGACAAGTGAAAGTGGATACTCTAAAACTCGCAAGATAAGTGTGAGTACTATGGATGGCCTTCTCGTAGGGAGACGAGAGCGGATCCATAGTGGTGTATTGAATGGTGAATATGTGGACTCGTGTGCGCCACCTCAAAAGAGTTGCTTGCAATCGTAGTTCAGGTTAGCCACTGAGTCAAAGCTGGCTTGCTGCAGTTAAACTCCACCACCCCCCCCCCTTGTTGATACCGATGCATATGTAGTTAGTTCTGATGTAAGACTTGCTGAGTACCTTTGTACTCACGTTTGCTTAATTTATGTTTTGCAGAGAGACTTCAGTCTCGCTAGTAGTTCCGCGTGGACTTCGACGTTTAGCTTGATACCTCAGCTACGATCTTGTGCCCTCGGCAGGATCTGGTAGATAGTCAGGCTTCTTAGCCTTTTTCATTTATAGATGTCTGTACTCAGACATGTTAAGCTTCCGCATGTGCTTTGCGTTGTATGCTATGATTGTTGGGTCATGAGACCCATGTTTGTAATATCTCGCTCTTCGGAGCCTAATGTATTAATACTTGAGTTGTAGAGTTATGTTGTGATGCCATGTTGTATTCACACATATCGAGCATATTGTGTGTATGATTGAACTGCTTGGTATGTGTGGGATCTGACTATCTAGTTGTTTATCCTTGGCAGCCTATCATATGGGGAAATGTAGTCTAGTGCTTCTGAGCGATAGTAGTCCGCTACAGCCCGGATCACCGGAGTCCTGCTAGCCCAGCACTACTGTTCAGGACACTTGACTGGCCGGCATGTGATTCACTTTGTTCCTATGTCTGTCCCTTCGGGGAAATGTCACGCGGTGACATCCGGAGTCCTGCCTAGCCTGCTACAGCCCGGGTTACCGGAGTCCTGTTAGCCCAGTGCTACAGCCCGGATTCACAAGCTGTTGACCGACATGCTCGAGGTTGATTCATGTATGCCTGTTCCCATGGGGTAGTGCCGCTTTGGGTTCACGACTAGCCATGTCGGCCCAGGTTCTTTGTCATATGGATGCTAGCGACACTATCATATACGTGAGCCAAAAGGCGCAAACGGTCCCGGGCCAGGTAAGGTGGCACCCGTGGAAATACCGTGCGTGAGGCCACAAAATGATATGATGTGTTACATGCTAGATCGGTGTGACCTAGGATCGGGGTCCCGACAGCGTACCCGAAGACAGGCAATGTTTCAACGAAGGCATGTCTGAACGGAGCCGACGATGCGCTACTTGTTGCAATAGAAGAGGCCCGATCGGGGGTGTTCCAGCCCAACAGAGAGAACGACGAGCTTACGCGTGCCCTGGGAAATCCTGAACACCCGGGAAGAACACGAGGGAAGGGCGCTATTCCGTGGTATGAGGGGTTTTCGGACTGGAACGCCGACTACAGAACCCGTGCGAGAAAGAAGATTGCGGAGGAGAAGAAGAGGAAGATGGAGGAGGAGCAGAGGAAGCGGGACTATGAACGCCTTCAAGGACTAGAAGCAAGTCAAGCGGAATTGGCAGCTAAATTCCAGCGGCAGCAGGAGCAGATCGACTCACTTAGCCAGCAAAGGGGGTCTCAGCAGCTGTAGCAGCTAGCGAATGATCCAGCATTGGACACCACCGCCCCATCCATGCCGAGAAGCAGCGTGGGTTCCGCCCCGGGCGACGCAGTAGTGCTGGATAGCTACCCCGTGGATGACATCACGGACAACACTAACTGCGAGCTACACTTCAAAATGAAGAACATATCCATGAAGGTGGCGGACGCCGTTGCTTTTTCAAATTCCCCCGAGGCAACCTTCCATTGCAACCCGATTCCAGCGGGCTATGCTCGTGTCTTGGTTGATGAGGTGGTGGCCCCTTATTCGGAGTTACAGCTTGACATTCCTGGAGGTGACGACGAGCACACATTGGGAGAGGCCATACATCGTGTCATCCTATGGAGAAAGGATTGCATCATCTTTCGAAGGCCACCGACACCGCGTCACCCGACTCCTCGTCGAAGTCCGTCACCGAGTCAGCAGACTCCCGCTCCTCCAAGTCCACCAACGCGTGAGGCCACTCCTCTTCCTCCAAGTCCAGCAAAGTGTCAGGCCACTCCTCCTCCAAGTCCGACACAGCGTCAGACGTCCACTCCTCGTCCAACACAAAGAAAATGATGGAAATGTCAAAAAAATAAAAGAAAATAAGTTTCACATGTGATATGTGGTCTAGTTGTTGGGAAAATTTACAAATATGAATTTCGACTTTATTTACAAAATCTCTCTGGAATTTGTAAAATGCGCATAACTTTTGCATACGAACTCGGATGAAAAAGTTTTTTATATGAAAAATCATCTACTCGAAAAGTTACATCCGATCTCGTTTGGTGGCGTTCGCGTGGGCCTATTTCGGTGCGGAGGGAGCCAGCCCCGCCGGAGGAGGTACGTCGCCGTGTCAGGGAGGAGGACGAGCACGTCCATCGCTACATGGTTGCGTTAGAGGGCGGCAGGTTCTCCAATACCTGGCAGTTTCTTCAGGGATCTCACTTCAGCTATGATCCTGTGTGGGTTCCTTCTCTTTGGGTGTCCACTGCCCGCGCCGAAGGAACCGCGAGTGTCCTAGATTCTTCTATAGTATTCGATCTTTATTAGCTACCTAGCCAGTGATGTACTCGATATATAATATTCGAGACGATGTATTCGAGATTATATATTTTTCGAGACGATGTATTCGAGATTATATCTATTATTCGAGACGATGTATTTGAGATTATATCTATTATTCGAGACGATGTATTCGAGATTATATCTATTATTCGAGACGATGTATTCGAGATTATACTAAATTATTTTATATTTCTTTTGGCATAGTTAAATAAAAGTTATGGCGGACAATACCGACAGAGAGAGAGAACAGACCATGTTCGATGTCATACGCGGGCCAGATGATGATCAGAATGAAGAAGATTTTGACGGTTCCGAATTTCTAAACAACACCGGAGAGGGTGATATGATATTCGATCGCGACGACCGAGAAGATGAAGTCATGAACTACGACGAAGAACATGTTGATCCTGAAACAACAAACACCGGCGAGGTATATATATTTATATAAGCAGGAATCTGGTGATCATCGCATGTTTTAAATGAGTTGAAGATATATTAACGAATCGATCTTTCTTCTTTCAGCCATCCGGATCGAGCAAATCTTCAGGCAAAAGGACGAAACGAGGCCCGAACAAAAAGTTGAAGGAGGGCGTAAAGTACAATATCGAGGCATTCAAACCTAATGGCGAACCATTAGCGCCTAAGAAGATTGCGGACAAGTTCGTTCGTCAGTGCGGAGTTCTTGTGAAGGACCAACTCCCGATCTCCCTTCAAAAATGGAGAAAGCCAGCAAATCCACATCCAGATGTTACTTTTTTTCGACGAGAATCAAAAAAATTTGCTTTGGGATACTCTCATGGAACATTTCACCCTACCAGATCATTTCACAGAAGCAGATGTGCGGAAAGTCAAGAACGCTGCTTTTAGGAAGATGGCGGTTGCATTCAAGAACCACAAGAGAATGACGTGGGAGAAGTACGTCAAGGGAGGAAGGAAGACTCCAGTATTCGAGGGGATACTAGAGAATCAAAGTGCTCATTGGGACGATTTCATGAAATTCAAGGATTCAGAATTAGCTAAGGAACGGTCGAGAATAAACAAGAAGAATGCCGAAAAAAGGATAAGTTCCATAAGCTGGGGCCAGGTGGCTACGCGGTGGCAATGCCTAAGTGGGATAAGTCTGAGAAAGAGATAGAGGATGCAAGTGTCACTCCGGTTACTAAGAGATGGCCCCCCAGGTGCAGGACTTGGTTCTATGCGCATGGGGGGGGGTTGGACCCGAAGACAGGCAATGTTTCAACGAAGGCATGTCTAAACGGAGCCGACGATGCGCTACTTGTTGCAATAGAAGAGGCTCGATCGGGGGTGTTCCAGCCCAACAGAGAGAACGACGAGCTTACGCGTGCCCTGGGAAATCCTGAACACCCGGGAAGAACACGAGGGAAGGGCGCTATTCCGTGGTATGAGGGGTTTTCGGACTGGAACGCCGACTACAGAACCCGTGCGAGAAAGAAGATTGCGGAGGAGAAGAAGAGGAAGATGGAGGAGGAGCAGAGGAAGCGGGACTATGAACGCCTTCAAGGACTAGAAGCAAGTCAAGCGGAATTGGCAGCTAAATTCCAGCGGCAGCAGGAGCAGATCGACTCACTTAGCCAGTAAAGGGGGTCTCAGCAGCTGTAGCAGCTAGCGGATGATCCAGCATTGGATACCACCGCCCCATCCATGCCGAGAAGCAGCGTGGGTTCCGCCCCGGGCGACACAGTAGTGCTGGATAGATACCCCGTGGATGACATCACGGACAACACTAACTGCGATCTACACTTCAAAATGAAGAACATATCCATGAAGGTGGCGGACGCCGTTGCTTTTTCAAATTCCCCCGAGGCAACCTTCCATTGCAACCCGATTCCAGCGGGCTATGCTCGTGTCTTGGTTGATGAGGTGGTGGCCCCTTATTCGGAGTTACAGCTTGACATTCCTGGAGGTGACGACGAGCACACATTGGGAGAGGCCATACATCGTGTCATCCTATGGAGAAAGGATTGCATCATCTTTCGAAGGCCACCGACACCGCGTCACCCGACTCCTCGCCGAAGTCCGTCACCGAGTCAGCAGACTCCCGCTCCTCCAAGTCCACCAACGCGTGAGGCCACTCCTCTTCCTCCAAGTCCGGCAAAGTGTCAGGCCACTCCTCCTCCAAGTCCGACACAGCGTCAGACGTCCACTCCTCGTCCAACACAAAGAAAATGATGGAAATGTCAAAAAAATAAAAGAAAATAAGTTTCACATGTGATATGTGGTCTAGTTGTTGGGGAAATTTACAAATATGAATTTCGACTTTATTTACAAAATCTCTCTGGAATTTGTAAAATGCGCATAACTTTTGCATACGAACTCGGATGAAAAAGTTTTTTATATGAAAAATCATCTACTCGAAAAGTTACATCCGATCTCGTTTGGTGGCGTTCGCGTGGGCCAGTTTCGGTGCGGAGGGAGCCGGCCCCGCCGGAGGAGGTACGTCACCGTGTCAGGGAGGAGGACGAGCACGTCCATCGCTACATGGTTGCGTTAGAGGGCGGCAGGTTCTCCAATACCTGGCAGTTTCTTCAGGGATCTCACTTCAGCTATGATCCTGTGAGGGTTCCTTCTCTTTGGGTGTCCACTGCCCGCGCCGAAGGAACCGCGAGTGTCCTAGATTCTTCTATAGTATTCGATCTTTATTAGCTACCTAGCCAGTGATGTACTCGATATATAATATTCGAGACGATGTATTCGAGATTATATATTATTCGAGACGATGTATTCGAGATTATATCTATTATTCGAGACGATGTATTCGAGATTATATCTATTATTCGAGACGATGTATTCGAGATTATATCTACTATTCGAGATTATACTAAATTATTTTATATTTCTTTTGGCATAGTTAAATAAAAGTTATGGCGGACAATACCGACAGAGAGAGAGAACAGACCATGTTCGATGTCATACGCGGGCCAGATGATGATCAGAATGAAGAAGATTTTGACGGTTCCGAATTTCTAAACAACACCGGAGAGGGTGATATGATATTCGATCGCGACGACCGAGAAGATGAAGTCATGAACTACGACGAAGAACATGTTGATCCTGAAACAACAAACACCGGCGAGGTATATATATTTATATAAGCAGGAATCTGGTGATCATCGCATGTTTTAAATGAGTTGAAGATATATTAACGAATCGATCTTTCTTCTTTCAGCCATCCGGATCGAGCAAATCTTCAGGCAAAAGGACGAAACGAGGCCCGAACAAAAAGTTGAAGGAGGGCGTAAAGTACAATATCGAGGCATTCAAACCTAATGGCGAACCATTAGCGCCTAAGAAGATTGCGGACAAGTTTGTTCGTCAGTGCGGAGTTCTTGTGAAGGACCAACTCCCGATCTCCCTTCAAAAATGGAGAAAGCCAGCAAATCCACATCCAGATGTTACTTTTGTCGACGAGAATCAAAAAAATCTGCTTTGGGATACTCTCATGGAACATTTCACCCTACCAAATCATTTCACAGAAGCAGATGTGCGGAAAGTCAAGAACGCTGCTTTTAGGAAGATGGCGGTTGCATTCAAGAACCACAAGAGAATGACGTGGGAGAAGTACGTCAAGGGAGGAAGGAAGACTCCAGTATTCGAGGGGATACTAGAGAATCAAAGTGCTCATTGGGACGATTTCATGAAATTCAAGGATTCAGAATTAGCTAAGGAACGGTCGAGAATAAACAAGAAGAATGCCGAAAAAAAGGATAAGTTCCATAAGCTGGGGCCAGGTGGCTACGCGGTGGCAATGCCTAAGTGGGATAAGTCTGAGAAAGAGATAGAGGATGCAAGTGTCACTCCGGTTACTAAGAGATGGCCCCCCAGGTGCAGGACTTGGTTCTATGCGCATGGGGGGGGAGTTGGACCCGAAGACAGGCAATGTTTCAACGAAGGCATGTCTGAACGGAGCCGATGATGCGCTACTTGTTGCAATAGAAGAGGCCCGATCGGGGGTGTTCCAGCCCAACAGAGAGAACGACGAGCTTACGCGTGCCCTGGGAAATCCTGAACACCCGGGAAGAACACGAGGGAAGGGCGCTATTCTGTGGTATGAGGGGTTTTCGGATTGGAACGCCGACTACAGAACCCGTGCGAGAAAGAAGATTGCGGAGGAGAAGAAGAGGAAGATGGAGGAGGAGCAGAGGAAGCGGTACTATGAACGCCTTCAAGGACTAGAAGCAAGTCAAGCGGAATTGGCAGCTAAATTCCAGCGGCAGCAGGAGCAGATTGACTCACTTAGCCAGCAAAGGGGGTCTCAGCAGCTGTAGCAGCTAGCGGATGATCCAGCATTGGATACCACCGCCCCATCCATGCCGAGAAGCAGCGTGGGTTCCGCCCCGGGCGACGCTGTAGTGCTGGATAGATACCCCGTGGATGACATCACGGACAACACTAACTGTGAGCTACACTTCAAAATGAAGAACATATCCATGAAGGTGGCGGACGCCGTTGCTTTTTCAAATTCCCCCGAGGCAACCTTCCATTGCAACCCGATTCCAGCGGGCTATGCTCGTGTCTTGGTTGATGAGGTGGTGGCCCCTTATTCGGAGTTACAGCTTGACATTCCTGGAGGTGACGACGAGCACACATTGGGAGAGGCCATACATCGTGTCATCCTATGGAGAAAGGATTGCATCATCTTTCGAAGGCCACCGACACCGCGTCACCCGACTCCTCGTCGAAGTCCGTCACCGAGTCAGCAGACTCCCGCTCCTCCAAGTCCACCAACGCGTGAGGCCACTCCTCTTCCTCCAAGTCCGGCAAAGTGTCAGGCCACTCCTCCTCCAAGTCCGACACAGCGTCAGACGTCCACTCCTCGTCCAACACAAAGAAAATGATGGAAATGTCAAAAAAATAAAAGAAAATAAGTTTCACATGTGATATGTGGTCTAGTTGTTGGGAAAATTTACAAATATGAATTTCGACTTTATTTACAAAATCTCTCTGGAATTTGTAAAATGCGCATAACTTTTGCATACGAACTCGGATGAAAAAGTTTTTTATATGAAAAATCATCTACTCGAAAAGTTACATCTGATCTCGTTTGGTGGCGTTCGCGTGGGCCAGTTTCGGTGCGGAGGGAGCCGGCCCCGCCGGAGGAGGTACGTCGCCGTGTCAGGGAGGAGGACGAGCACGTCCATCGCCACATGGTTGCGTTAGAGGGCGGCAGGTTCTCCAATACCTGGCAGTTTCTTCAGGGATCTCACTTCAGCTATGATCCTGTGAGGGTTCCTTCTCTTTGGGTGTCCACTACCCGCGCCGAAGGAACCGCGAGTGTCCTAGATTCTTCTATAGTATTCGATCTTTATTAGCTACCTAGCCAGTGATGTACTCGATATATAATATTCGAGACGATGTATTCGAGATTATATATTATTCGAGACGATGTATTCGAGATTATATCTATTATTCGAGACGATGTATTCGAGATTATATCTATTATTCGAGACGATGTATTCGAGATTATACTAAATTATTTTATATTTCTTTTGGCATAGTTAAATAAAAGTTATGGCGGACAATACCGACAGAGAGAGAGAACAGACCATGTTCGATGTCATACGCGGGCCAGATGATGATCAGAATGAAGAAGATTTTGACGGTTCCGAATTTCTAAACAACACCGGAGAGGGTGATATGATATTCGATCGCGACGACCGAGAAGATGAAGTCATGAACTACGACGAAGAACATGTTGATCCTGAAACAACAAACACCGGCGAGGTATATATATTTATATAAGCAGGAATCTGGTGATCATCGCATGTTTTAAATGAGTTGAAGATATATTAACGAATCGATCTTTCTTCTTTCAGCCATCCGGATCGAGCAAATCTTCAGGCAAAAGGACGAAACGAGGCCCGAACAAAAAGTTGAAGGAGGGCGTAAAGTACAATATCGAGGCATTCAAACCTAATGGCGAACCATTAGCGCCTAAGAAGATTGCGGACAAGTTCGTTCATCAGTACAATACCGAGGCATTCAAACCTAATGGCAAACCTAATGAAGTCATGAACTACGGCGTGTTTGCAAATTTCTAGAATGCTCAAATTCCAAAAGGAAAAAAAGTTATGCTCAAATTTCAGTTTTTTTTAATTTTCAGTTTTTTAAATACTTATTCAAGAAGTATTAGTGTTACTAAATAATTATTGCAGAATATTAGTGTTATTAAATAATTATTTCACCTTTTTTGAATTTTGGTCAAATCTAGTCAAATCTGGTCAAACTATGGTCAAACTTGGTCAAACAATGGTCAAACTACTTATTCAAAAATATTATTGTTATTAAAAAATTATTGTTTTTTAGAACAATAGTTTTAAACTCAAACAGTGAAATATGTGACTTCATGCTCAAGCTAAATTCCTGAGGGTTAATAGGATTGACATCTTACTATTGTCAGGAAAACAACAAGTGCAGACTTGGAAACGAGGGAGAATAGAACCTGGAAGTTAAGCGTGCTCAGGCTGGAGTAGTGAGAGGATGGGTGACCGTTCGGGAAGTGAGATGATTTGGAATGATGAGGGGTGATTAGAGATTAAATTGAGCAGTGATGAGGGGTGATTAGAGATTAGAGGTTAAAATAATTCAGAAATTTGAAAATAAAAAAAATCAAAAAAAATTTCAAAAAAAAATCAGGAAATTTCCTTTAGTACCGGTTGGTGTTACCAACGGGACTAAAGGTGGACCGGCCACGTGGAGGGCCTTTAGTCCCGGTTCTGGATTGAACCGGGACTAAAGGGTCAGGGCATTAGTACCGACACTTTAGTCCCGGTTCCAGAACCGGGACTAAAGGCCCTTTTTCTACCAGTGTAATAGCCCAGGAGCATGTAATGCAGGCTGAAGAACTCAAGATCACTGTTGGACAACTCCTCGAGATCGAGGACATGCCTCCGATTAAAGAGGAGGAAATAAAACGGAAATTTGTCCGGGGCCAACCTTTGGTCGAGCCAGAAGATGTCAAGAAGCTCCCAACGAGAATGTATGAATTGCATCAATGGTACAAGGACATTAGCAAGAGATCCGATCGAGAGTCCCTCATGGTGTATGTCAAGAAAGATGATTACTACCATAAGAAAGTTGTGGCCGTTGAGTATTCTGAACTGTTTTAGTTATACAATCAAGACGCACTCGACACATCTATCGTCAGTTGCTATTGTCTGTAAGTGATTTCTTTCTGTAATTTAAGTCTCAAGCTAGCTGTAGTGATCCTTTTGATCAATCATTACGTGTAATTATCCTCACTATATTCTTTTCTGTGGTATTATGCAGGATGAAGATGTCTGAAATGAGAAAAGGTGGACGCTATGGCATTGGGTTCATTGACCCAAACACCGTTAATGAATACACATGGAAATTAGATGCATATTATGAAAAAGAGGTAGAGGACAGCATGCTCGAGTTCTTCAAGCGCCTCAAATACAATGAAGATATACTACTTCCTTACAACTTCGAGTGAGTCACACTTTCTTGTACTACAAATTCTCTGTTTTTGCCTACTAACTAGCTACATGTTTTTGCTTACATATGCCTGCTTAATTAAGACATGCAAACGTGTGTGCATGTAGATTTCACTAGATCTTGTGTATCATTAAAGTTGACGTAGAAACAGTTGAAATACTGGACTCGCTACTCAAAGCAAATACTGACTATAACATCTTGTTTGGGATAGTCAACAGGTAATTTCAATCATTATTAACTATATATCTCGGCCTATTTAGTTCGTCATTTCATGATATGAACTATTTAATAACCCCTTTATTCATTTTCTTCGTTGGCGGGCAGGGCTTGGGCAAGGTTCATCAGTGTCACTCCAGGCGAATGGAAACAAAAGCTGAAATGGTTTCGAGCCAAGGTAAGTAATTAAGTAGTACTAGCTAGCTAGCTAGCTGCCATCTCTTTAATTATCATGCTTGATTAATTATTATCTGATCAAATTAAATTCCATTCTCGTAATAAAGGCCCTGAAGCAGGCGCTGGGGACTGATCTGTGTGCATACTGCGTTTGCGAGAACATTTGCATGATGGCGTCCGAAAGGAGCAGATCTCAAAGACAGGAATGGGTACGTTTGTCAGAACAATATTCACAATTTTTACACCATTATCGATATCTAGTCACACAACTAATACACATGCATATTGATCTCCTTCTTAACAGTTCAAAGAGGTGCGGGACAAGCTCCTACCAACGGAGCGCGTAGAAGCACTTCAAGAGGAAATAGCGGGATTTTTGCTCGACCAGGTCATAAATCCGAAGGGAGAATACTATTACCCGCTACCGTCCCATCGAAAAAGACATGAACCACTTCCAATTGTCATCGTGCTCCGGAGGCACCAATCAGGCTAATGCCACTGGCTCCGAAGGCAACATGCATATGTAGGAGAAATTGTATATAGCTATACATGTGTGTATGTGTGAATTAATATGGTGGTTTGTGAGACATGATTGATGATATATATGATTGGTTCTACTAGAAATTCTATTTATATATATATATGCATAACATGTACAATGTGTAGTACCGTAAAATACCAGCAAACGAAAAAGAATTAAAATGGAAAACACAAAATTAAATGAAAAAGAAATCATAAAACCAAAAAACCCCCCAACATTTTAGTACCGGTTGGTGTTACCAACCGGTACTAAAGGGCTCCCGGCCCCCGGAGCTGGCTCGTGCCACGTGGTTGCCCTTTAGCACCGGTTCGTGCTGAACCGGTACTAAAGGGGGGGGGGCCTTTAGTGCCGAAACTTTAGTGCCGGTTCCTGAACCGGCACTAAAGGGCCTTACAAACCGGTGCTATTGCCCGGTTCTGCACTAGTGGCGGCATATGTTGCCAAGATGGCGGATTCAGGCATATTGTGGTAATACTTTGTAAGGTCATCGAGAATAATAAATAAAGTGGCTGCATGCATCTCCCAGATGCAGAGGCCGGGGGTCATCCTCCTTTTCTAAAAAAAACGCATGTCCGTTAGATAGACAGAGGTGTACAGTTCAAAAACTTAGAATGTAGCATGTGGTGCTTAGTGACAAAAAGTAACCCGTGTGATTAGGCTTAGGTGCAATTCAGTGACTTGTCAGACAAACACAACTACACAAGTATTACTTCTTCCATCTCATCCTCAGGAGTGAATTGCAAAAAACCACCACATTCTAAGTTCACTTTCGGATTTGCCACCACATTCCTTATGCGCTCCAAAAATCTACTGGTTTCCTTACTAATTTTCTCAATAAACACTGAAGATGGTTCAAGACAAATTAATCCAATTTCTGACATGCCGGGCCCGCTAGTCATGTCCACGCCGCACTAAAAGTCAACATAAAGGAAGTTGACTGTTAAGTTAAAAGGAGGGGCCACCTGTCAGGGCCCAATCCACAAATCTCGTCCAGCTCCTCACCCAAGCCGAGCGCCACCACCTCGCGCATGGTCTGCCGACTCCCTCGACCGGGCGCGCCGCCGGTGAGCCCGCCTCCGGCAGCCACGTCCCCTTTCCCCTTCTCCTTCTCTCTCTTCCTGGCGCCTCCTCCTTACACTGCACCCGCTCGCCCAACGGTTGCCGAGCAGACGGGGCCACGGCTCGGGAGCAGCGCTCGCCGCAGCGACAGATGGCCCCGCCATGGCCTGCCCTCGCCACCACACTGTAAGCTGCTGTGTCGGCCTTCTTAGGCCAGGGAAGACCGTGCCGCTGCCCCCCTCGCTTCCTGCTTCTGTGACGCGAGTGGACGGTGTTGGCCTAGCCATGGCCAAGGGGATGCGTGGCCGAAGCTTGGTGGCGTCCATGGTGTCGTTCTTCAGGGAAGGGAGCAGGGGCTCGGTAGAGTGTGGCCGGGACGAAGCTATGGCCTTGCTCAGCTCCAAGAACCGCCGCCATTCGCTGCCGAGAACTGTCGGTCCTTTGCGTGCAAGCTGTTTGAAGAAATGCCATAGAAAGAAATATGGTAGCAAGCTCTAACGGATGGGTCCTACATCCAACTTGACGGTCAATGTTGTTTGTGTTGACTTTTAGTGCCACTTGGACCTGACCACTGGGTCTAACATGTCAGGAATTGGTTTAATTTGTCCCAAATCGGTCATAAGTGTTTATTGGGAAAATTAGTAAGAAAACCGGTAGATTTTTGAGGCCCCCAAGGAATATGGTGGTAAATTCGAAAATGTACTTAGAATGTGGTGGTTTTTTGCAATTCACTCCATCCTCAGGGACCACTATTTATCCTTGGAGCAACCCAAACTCATTTTGCAATTTCAAGAGATGAGCGAGCAAGATCGAGCATCACTTGAATATTGAACATTTGTAACTCTCACTATTTTCTTGTAATGAAAGCACATGATGAATATTATAACTACTCATTTATTTCATAGCATATAGGAGTACATTTTACTTAAGACTGATGAAGCAAGGATATCACAGAATTGCAAAAAAAAACTGGCTACAACATATATAAAGATTGGCCAGTAACACACCTTGAGCTATCACTACTAGAAAAAGGGCTATAGATAGGATTGACACTAATGGCGCACCAGACAAGCGGTGCGCCATTAGTATATACTAATGGCGCACCACCTTCTGATACGCCATTAGAGTTGAAACTACTAATGGCGCACCTGGCCCAGGGTGCGCCATTAGTATCAAATTTTTTTGAACTAGTGCGCCTGTCCAAATATACTAATGGCGCATCCAGACACAGTGCGTCATTACTAGTTGTAACTAGTAATGGCGCACCTGCCGGAAAGTGCGCCACTAATGTTGTTTTTTTAATTATATTTTTTATTCCTTTTTTGCAAAACTACTAATGGCGCACTGTTCCACAGTGCGCCATTACTAGTTTTAACTAGTTTTAACTAGTAATGGCGCACTGTGGAACAGTGCGCCATTAGTATGTTTTTTTTTGCAAAACTACTAATGGCGCACCAACAGAAGATGCGCCATTAGTAACCTGGATTACTAATGGCGCATTTAGAGTTGGTGCGCCATTAGTGGCCAGGAATCCCACAATCCCACATCCATCCATCCATCCGACCCAACGCACCAACACACACACACACACACACACACTATCTCTCTCTCGCTCGAACCCACCCAAACCCTCGTCGCCTCCTCTCTCCCCCCCGAACCCCTCTCTCCCTCGCCGCCGTCGCCACCCACGCCGCCCGGTTCCGGCGAGCTTCGGCCGCGCGCAGCACGCCGGCGAGATCCCCTTGGTCCGCATCTGGCTTACCTCCATGCAGATCCGCGGCTCCCCCACTGGCTAGGGTTTTGCATCCCCTTTTGTTCGCCGGGATCCGCCATGGCAGGCCACGGCGAGGCCATAGGTGACCGGATCCAGCACTGGTAAGCCCCTCCCCCTCCTTCTTCGCCCACCATCACCTCCTCACCTCACCTCATCTTCTCTTCCTTCTCTGCAGGTCACCATGGGCGTGCCGACGACGACGGCAGGAGGGGCGCACCTCCGCGGGGCGGGACGCCGCCATGGAGATGGATTCCCTTGTCCGCCACCACGCAGCGGCACCATGGAGCCTCCCAGCGCCCCAAACCCTAGTGGAGAGAGAGGAGCTGCTCCTAGTACAGCACGCCATGGAAGGGATTTTTTGGTATTTTTGTTGTTGTTTCTCTTCCAGATCTAATCATGTGGAAGGCCCTTTTCCTCACCATGATTTATTCATCTCCCCTTCCTCTGTTTTGTGCAGGTTGCTCTAATGGCGAAGCTTCTTCTGCAGGACACCCTCCACCCTTCCCCTGCATCCACCTCCTACCCCCATACATGGTGAGCTACAACCTCTCTTTCTAGCCCTTGCAAATCTGATCTGGAGTGGACATGAATTGCAATTGTCATGGACACTACATAACAGCAAGTATTGGTTCAGTTTTTGTGTGAAATTCGATTGTCATTGTGCTTTTTGATGCTTGCTTCAGAAAAATAAAATCATGGATAGACAGAAGATGGAAACAGTGAGCTTCCTTTCAAGTTAGTAATACTAAAAATCATTTGGCTCGTCAACTTTTCATGTCTTGTGTTAAATCCACTCCATTGCAATCTGGCTATGTATGGATGGTTTGGTACAATTTGCCATGGATGAGTATAGTAGTTACGTACACATGTGCTCTGTAGTTTTAGTTCTTCTTGTGTTGCTGCACTTAGTCTAGAGATACAACAACATTAGTTAGGTCATGGATGGATGGATCAATACATACAGCTAGCACTGCTAGCAACAACAACAAAATAACCTTGTGATTGATTCTGTTGATGCTAGCATGCTCTATTAGTTTTGGAGCCCAACTATGGACTGTGCGTACTAAGGTAGCTCAAGCACACACACATGTAGCTTGATTTATTTGTATATAGCCGTAACTCTCTTATTGATCAACATATACTGATTCATCTCTTTACTGCAATTACTCTGTGTACTTCATGATTTGCTCCTGTAGTGGTATAAAATTATAGTTTCTCTTTCAAGCTGGTATCTATGTTTGATATATACTAGTCTTTATCTAAATACCATGTATTGGTATTTCTTGTATGGTTTAGTACATCATCTACTGGTGGTTTAGTTGTATATTGTACAGGACATAGTCCTGACGGTTGCATGTAGTGATAATTATTTCTTTGCATTAGCTATTTCATATGTTTCAGATAATTTAGATGCATGCTTATACTCCTATCTATACCAGGTGCATGTGTTGTGCTTGTGTACCTATATACAGAATAGTACCGATGTGTAAGTGTGTGTATGTGTTCTGCTTATAGCAGATGTTTAGTAAATGTGCTATCAATGGCCTATTTCTTCTTGCAGGTTATGGACTATATCTTTCCTTGCCAATTCCCTCTCTCTTAAATCTGATTTGAACAGATGCTGCACTGGTCTCTTCACTTTCTTTCTTTCTCTCCTACTCTCACTGATAAGAACAGGTGCTCCTTAATCTTGCCATGCCAATGATGGTGTCCTGAGGCTCTCATCGTTACTTAAAGATGTTGCACTACTTGATCCAATGATGCAATAGTCCTAGCACTACTAGGCTGCCTGAGGACAATCCCTACTTCAAACCCTACCTTTGGGCTAGTTGATTAGTAGTGGGTTTGTTGGATTTCATCTGAAAACTAACCCAAGCTTAATTGAGGGATCCCCTAATCATGGAGTTAGTTCTAGTTTGAGTTGATCTTTGGGTTTGGCTTTGATCTATACTTTGCTGGCTCTACTTCTGTCTTTTGGGTTATTGGCTCCATTTATGCAGTGTTGGCTCTCTTCTACTATTTCTTTGATCAACTTAATCTGATTGGGGTTTGACTAATGTTTCCAAACTCGTAAGTGCTAGCTCCTACAACAAAGGCATTTTCTAGATACGCCCGCTATCTAGCGGGAGAGGGGAGGGAGCGTTGGAGGAACCGGATGAAGACGAGTTTCATCGTGATGATGCTCATCGTGATGACCACAGCTCTCTTCTATGTGATGGTATTTTAGATGATCGATATCAACTTGTAATGTGAAGACAAACTCGCTACTCGCGGTCTCGAGACTTGTAATATAATGTTCTATCTTTGTTCGGTCTTTTCAATTCGGAGACTAATATGATTAATTGTATTCGGAGACTAATATGATGAATTGTATTCAGAGACTAATCTTCCATTGTATTCAATGAATCTGTTGTTGATGTGTGCTGTCTATATTTCGTCCAATTATACATTTTGTAACCTGTGCAAAAAACAGAAAATCAAAAAATAAAAAAACCTAATATTCATACTAATGGCGCATCACATCACAGTGCGCCACTAATATGCCAAAGGATACTAATGGCGCATCATTAAACAGTGCGCCATTAGTATGCCGAAGTTACTAATGGCGCATCTTATTGTTGTGCGCCATTAGTATGCCAAATCACCTGGGTATACATGGCTCCCTGGAAGGCATACTAATGGCGCACTGTTGTATATACTAATGGCGCATCTGAGGTGCGCCATTAGTATACCAGATACTAATGGCGCACCAGTGGTGCGCCATTAGTAAAATATACTAATGGCGCACCACTAATGCGCCATTAATGGCCAAATTAGGTGCGCCATTAGTAGGCCTTTTCCTAGTAATGTATACATCAGCACTGGCTACAGCTCCCGAGACAACAAATTAAGTTGCACACCAAAAACATGATAACCACACATAATGTGACACTAATGGGCAATAGATCACCTTATTTTCTCGGTAGAACTTCTAAATCTCTTCGCACGTCCTCAGTTGCGGCCAAGGGATTGCCCGAGTCGGTGTTGTTGATATCCATGAGGCATACATCCTCTGTTGGAATCAACCACGTAGTAGAAGTCCTGTCCGGTATGGACTAGGAACAGTCACCGACTCGGTTTGGGTTAGCTAGCTTGTACTAGTATAAATATAGCTGTACCCCTACGTTGTAACTCAGATCAATCAAAGCAATAAGATCAACAGGACCTACAAGGCCCTGTTTAGCCATCAACTCGTGTGTTCCGCGTCCTCGTGTGTATCATGTGTTCCGGCGTCGGCGAAACTGATTTGCTAGTTTGACTAAGCGTGAGGCTGTGCAAAGCTAGCTAGACGTGTGTGCCTGCTTGCTGTGTACGTGCATATCTCCAGGGAAAAGCCAGCTTGTGTGCACGTGTACGTCGGAAAGTACTCGACGTACGGGATCTGTGCCAACAATTGGTATCTAGAGCAAGGTTGATCTTCTAGTAACGGAGGATCATGGCGGACGACGAGAGGAACAAGCAGCTGGCGGAGTACTCCGGTGCGGCTAAAGTATTTGCTGCTCCGGCGAGTTCCTCGTACCCACGATTTGATCGCGAGAACTTTGGGGTCTGGAAGGCCCTCATGGAGTGTGGTCTCCGCGCCAACGAGCTATGGGACGCGGTCGACCCAGGAGGCGACGCGTTCAAGAAGGAGGGAGCCGAGCACCGGAAGGATCGGCAGGCGGCGTCGGCGATTTATTCGGTGATGCCGATGGATGTCCTCCAGCACCTAATCGCCAAAGAAACGGCGAAGGAGGCGTGGGATACTTTAAAGCTCATGTTCGAGGGACACACCCGCGTCAAGCAAGCCAATCTCCAAACTCTCCTAAGGAACTACGAGACTTTGGTCATGGGCGACAATGAGTCCGTGGATGCGTTCGCTTCACGGGTGGCTACTCTCGTCAATCGGATCCGCGCGCTTGGAGAAAACCTCACGGAGACCTCGGTTGTTCGGCGGTTCTTGCGCGCGGCTCCTCCCCGGTACCTGCAAATTGTCACGGCAATCGAGCAGTGCGTCGATCTCGAGACTCTCTCCATCGACGATCTCGTCGGGTGCTACAAGGCTCACGACGAGCGTATGCGGTACAGTCTTGGGGATGGGAGGAACGATGAAAATGTCATGCTCACACGGGCTCAGTGGATGGCGCTGGACTCAAAGAGAGGAGGCGAGGGCTCTAGCAGCAACACTCGCCAAGATCGTGCGCCAAAAGAACAAAGTAAGAAGAACGCCGGCGACGGCGCTCCGAAGAAGAAGAAGAAGTTCGACAAGCGCAAGATCAAGTGTCACAACTGTGGCATCATGGGGCACTTCAAGTCGGAGTGCAAGAAACCACCGAAGGAGAAAGCTCTCCTGGCCAAAGGAGGCGATGATGGAGACATGATGCTCATGGTCGAAGTATGCGAGCTAATGGACGAGGATAGTCCAGCTCCGAAGGCGCCGGCTACAGAGGTTGTCACGCTCATAGAGGAGGCAGTTTATCTTCACGATAAGAAGAGGATGAACACGTCGAGGCACGTATGGTACCTCGACACGGGCGCTAGCAACCACATGACCGGCGACAAGGACCAGTTTTCTGAGCTCAGTGTTTCGGTGGGAGGCACGGTTCGGTTCGGCGACGGACGGACCGTTGACATCGCAGGGCGAGGTACTGTCCTGTTTGAGTTGAAGAGCGGCGGTCACAAGGTACTCACAGATGTATACTATATTCCCAAGCTAAAGAGCAGCATCATAAGTCTTGGTCAGCTCGAGGAGCGTGGTTGCAAGATTGTGCTCGAAGATGGCTATCTATGGGGGTATGATCGTCAGAGGATGCTAATTATGAAGGTGCAGAGGTCACCTAACAGGCTTTACATCCTCAACTTGGATCGTGTGGATCCAGTATGTCTCTTGTCAAGCATGGACGACTCGGCATGGAAGTGGCACGCGCGCTACGGTCATCTAAATTTCCAGGCTCTTCGGCAACTTGGACAAAAGGAGATGGTACGTGGTCTACCGTGCATCAATCATGTCGACCAAGTGTGCGACGGTTGTCTCATTGGGAAACAAAGGCGAGCCCCGTTCCCAAGAGGGGGAAACTTTAGAGCGAGTAAAGCTCTTGAGTTGGTCCATGGAGACTTGTGCGGACCGATTACACCGGCCACCCCTACCGGAAATATATACTTCTTGCTCGTCGTCGACGACTTCAGCAGATTCATGTGGATCGTGTTGTTGAAGACGAAGGACCAAGCTTTGCAAGCCTTCAGGATAATAAAGATGGCGGCTGAAGTAGAATCTGAAGCCAAGCTGAAGGCCCTCCGTACCGATCGGGGGGGTGAGTTCAAGTCCCGTGCATTCACGGATTTTTGCGAAGCTCAAGGGATCAAGCGGTATCTTACGGCACCATATTCACCGCAGCAAAACGGTGTTGTGGAACGGAGGAATCAAACCGTGGTGGCGATGGCACGAAGCATGTTGAAAAGTAAAGGCATGCCGGGCAAGTTTTGGGTGAGGCGGTTAATACGGCCGTTTATTTGCTGAACCGGGCTCCAACCAAGAGTGTGGTTGGGATGACGCCGTACGAAGCATGGTACGGACACAAGCCCACGGTTGATTATCTTCGCACTTTCGGGTGCGTGGTGCATGCGAAGACAGTGACCGGGCATACTAGCAAATTGGCGGATCGAAGTACTCCAATGGTGTTGGTTGGCTATGAAAAAGGTACGAAGGCATACCGTGCGTGCAACCCCTCTACCAACAAGGTGGTTGTGACGCGCGACGTGGTCTTCGAAGAAGCAAGGTCATGGAATTGGAACTCCGCCGAGCCGGTATACCCGTCTTCCGATGAAATTTTCAACGTTGTTTACGATGATTACGAGCATGCAGACATTGGTGATCAACCGGAGACGTCGGCCGCGACAAACGGCGCGGACGGCGCGGCAGAAAATGGAGACGCGCCAGCTACTCCCGCTGCGTCACACGCGCACGCGGGAGAAGGAACGGTTGGTGCGCCCGATGACACGCCAGGCAGTGCGGGCTGCGCTCGATCTGGTGGGTCAGGTACGCGTGGAGGCTCTTCCCCTCAAAACCCAGGTGGCTCGGCTACTAGGCTGGGAAGCCCACGTGGTGTGGAGGTTGGCCCACAAAGCCAACCACGTGATGGTGAAGAAACACCAGTTGTGGCTGGTTCGCCCACTGTACGTGCAGGAAAAGCACGGCCAGCTACGTCTAGTTCGTCCAGTGGACACGCGGCCAGCTCGGAAGAACCTCAGTCGCCAGAAATCGGAAGTGAGGCAGCTTCAGAGGATAGTTCTTCGTCTTCGAATGAACAGGAGACGAGGGAACGTCCGCCGACACCAGTACGTCTTCGACCAGTGGTGGATTTATATCCAAAGGAAGCACTTCCAAAAGTAAATCCTGTGAAAATTAAAAGAAGAGGACGACAGTGTCTGCTTAGCGTCGAGGAACCGACGAAATTTGAAGATGCAAATACGGAGGAGTGTTGGCGTCGTGCTATGGATGAGGAGTTGGGATCGATCCGAGACAACAATACATGGGAGCTTGTGGATCCACCCAACGACCATAAAATCATAGGGCTCAAGTGGGTGTACAAGGTCAAGAAAGATGCCGAAGGAAACTTGGTGAAGCATAAGGCAAGGCTCGTAGCCAAAGGATACATGCAAGAGCAAGGTGTAGACTTCGAGGAAGTGTTCGCTCCTGTCACAAGGATGGAATCGGTGAGGCTAGTTATAGCTCTCGCGGCTCAAGAATCTTGGAGGCTACATCACATGGATGTAAAATCCGCTTTTTTGAACGGGGAGTTAAAAGAAGAAGTGTATGTGAAGCAACCACCGGGTTACATCAAAAAGGGAGAGGAACACAAGGTGTTGAAACTACACAAGGCATTGTACGGGCTATGCCAAGCTCCTCGGGCGTGGAACATCAAGCTTGATCGTACACTAGTTTCTCTTGGTTTTGAGAAAAGTCCACTGGAGCATGCTATGTACAAGCGAGGTAAAGGCAAGGATCGTCTCCTAGTGGGCATCTATGTTGATGATCTCTTGATAACTGGAGCAGATGAGGAGGAGATTGCTAGATTCAAGCTACAAATGAAGAAGCTTTTCAAGATGAGTGATCTAGGGCTCTTGACTTACTATCTCGGGATCGAGGTACATCAAAAGCCGGAGGGAATCACACTATGCCAGGAGGCATATGCAAAGAAAATTCTTGAAAGCTGTAGCATGGAGGACTGCAATCCAAGTCATGTCCCAATGGAGCCTCGACTTAAACTTAGCAAGAGGAGCCAAGCACCCGCGGTTGATGCAACGGAGTATAGAAGTGTGGTCGGAAGCCTAAGGTATCTTGTGAATACAAGACCAGACTTGGCCTATTCTGTTGGCGTAGTGAGTCGCTTCATGGAAGCACCCACGACAGAACATTGGGCAGCTGTGAAACAAATACTCAGGTACATCAAAGGGACAACTAACTTCGGTTGTGTCTATTTGAGAGAAAAGCGGAAGGAGATAGTGGAGCTAGTTGGCTACAGTGATAGCGACTTGGCAGGAGATATTGACGACCGTAAAAGTACCTCGGGCGTGGCATATTTCTTGGGAAGAAGCATTGTGAGTTGGCTATCACAAAAGCAGAAGGTGGTCGCATTATCATCCTGTGAAGCGGAGTATATTGCAGCTGCAACCGCGGCAGGTCAAGGTGTGTGGCTAGAAAGGCTACTCGGTGACCTCACTGACAAGGAACCGGAAGGAGTGGTGCTCAATGTTGACAACAAGTCCACGATTGCTCTATGTAAAAATCCAGTGCATCATGATAGAAGTAAGCACATTGATATAAGGTATCATTACATACGGGATTGCGTGGAAGAAGGCAAGATTGAAGTCAACTACACTTGCACCGACGATCAGCTTGCAGATATCCTGACCAAATCTTTGGGACGACAGAAGTTCATGGAGATGCGGGGAAGGATCGGCGTCCAAGCTGTGAAGTGAGGACATCGTGGTTGGAGGGGTGATTGTTGGAATCAACCACGTAGTAGAAGTCCTGTCCGGTATGGACTAGGAACAGTCACCGACTCGGTTTGGGTTAGCTAGCTTGTACTAGTATAAATATAGCTGTACCCCTACGTTGTAACTCAGATCAATCAAAGCAATAAGATCAACAGGACCTACAAGGCCCTGTTTAGCCATCAACTCGTGTGTTCCGCGTCCTCGTGTGTATCGTGTGTTCCGGCGTCGGCGAAACTGATTTGCTAGTTTGACTAAGCGTGAGGCTGTGCAAAGCTAGCTAGACGTGTGTGCCTGCTTGCTGTGTACGTGCATATCTCCAGGGAAAAGCCAGCTTGTGTGCACGTGTACGTCGGAAAGTACTCGACGTACGGGATCTGTGCCAACATCCTCCACAGCATGCGCATGTTCGGTCTCATCCTACAGCACCAAACATAGCCCTAAGCTGGAGGCATCCCCTACTGATAAACTAAATGGTGCTAGTCATCACAGGGCATCATCACTGTCATCATCCACTAACCCAATGTCATCAGCAGTGTCAGTTATGCCATCGGGATGGGATCATCATGGGGATCAACTCCGGGTGCTGCTGCATCAACTTCAGTGAGCAGATGGTCAGGCTGTTCTCTGTCCTCCAAGGAGGCGATGAATTCCCTGAATTAGCAGAGTGACATCAGAAAAAGCCAACTAGTCCACTGTGAATTACATGAGATCGATGCCAGTTTCTACAAACTATGGTACAGCAGACCAACGGTAACTTGGAAAAACAAATAAAGATCATCTTGGAGTGGGAGCGACCTTGTGCCATTGCAAACACATGTCACAATCTTCCAAGAAATGGAGAGCATTGTTCTGACTGTACATCTTCTGTGACATCACGCACTATGAAGTAGCATGCAGCCTACACCGAGCGCATCAGTTAGACACATGCACCACTAGTCAAGGGAAGAAGCAGTGAACCAAAATCTCAATGTCCCTATACAGGCTATGACATACACAGACTAGAAAATGTTAGTCTGAGCACACACCAATTGCTCTTGAGATGGTGTCGGTGGGCGTAATTGATGGATTCAATGACACATATAATATGCAAATAAGCAAGCACGCACTATCCATAGATAAATGTGAGCATTTAAAATGAAATTGTGAGTTACTATAACTCTTTTGCTAAAAAAAGAAAACTTCCTGTTTATTTGTCTTCAGAAATCAACAAGCACGCGCTATCCATAGATAAATATTATTATTAGTTCACAAAAGCATATTCATTTGGCTTCAGAAATCTTTTTTTACTGGGTACTATTATATTATCTCAGCCAGCGTCAACTCAAAGCATTTGTCGGTTTTTTCAGAGAAAATAGGCACATAGCAGCCAGTTTTTCAGAGAATATAGGCACATCGTAAAATCAGTAATCATGCTATTTTTACAAACATTACTAAACATGGTAATTCTTTTACTGAAATCACTTACCGGGTACTATAAAAAAGGAAGCAGACAAACAGATTCTCTACAGTATTGCTGCTCCTATGACAGGAGGAAGGGAAGCAGACTAGCAGACCTACTATTCATCATAAAAAAGGAAGCAGAGCCTTTGAACTCGGCAAAATTGAAGACATTTCTTGAAAATAAAATAAAAACCATTGACACTCACATATATGGTTGAAAACGAAAAGGGGCATGGTTTCTAATAAAGGCTGATGCCCAAAACAAATATGGGTACTTCTATCTCAGTCAACCTCAATCAAACATATCTCAGTTTTTCAGGAAAAACAGGCACATGGCAGCTAAGCAGTAATCATGCTATTTACAGACGTTCCTAAACATGATAAAAAATACTAAAATAATTTATCGGGTACTATATCTCAGTCGGTGTCAACTCAAACATGTCTCAGTTCAGAGAAAACAGGCAAATATCAGCCAAGCGGTAATCATGGTATTTACAAATGTATCTAGACATGATAAAAAAAATACTTTGAGCATTGGGAAAAATACTTTGGGGCTCATTGTTCAGTTTGATTAATCTCATTCATAATATATAACCCTTTAAATAGGGAAATCACCTAGCAATTCAGCCTAGGCATTGCATTGAACATATGACCCTATATCACATACGTTATCTTTCATAACTGAGATAACCAGACTAGTCAGCCGACCTGCTATTTTGGCTGTTGTTCCCCTAGGGGTGTGTCACCTCCACAAGTCCATCTATTAAATCATTGTAAACTTTTCCCGAAAAAGAAACTGATATCCAAACAAATATGTTCAAACCTGATGTGATTTGGCCTTCAAACAAGCCAAAAAGGGGCATGCTTTCATTGACACTCTAAATCAGACTGTAGAAAAGCATCGAGCTAAATACATGGTGCAGGCAAGAAAGGTGTCCCATTTCCACAATGAAAATTGGCCGATGCATCGCATGATCTAAATGACTGACAATTGTTGCAAAAAAAGTGAAGACAGAAAAGGAAAAAAAATCTTGCAACACACCCTATGCTGCAAAAACAAATCTCGCAACACAACCTATGCTGCAAAAAATTCCGCAACACAAACTCTACTACAAGTGTTTCCACAACAAGATCATTGTTGCAAAGAAGAGAAAGACGTCCAGCCTCTTGATTTTCGCCGGCCCACGCTTAGCATCCCGCTTTTAGTAAAGGAGGTCAAAGATAATCTAGAGGGACGTAGTTCTTGTATTACTCATATACGGCGTAGTCAAAACCTAGCTAGTCATTTTATGGCCAATTTGGGAGATCACAAGTTCGAACAGCTGTGTGGCTTGGATCTGGTCCAGAGGAAGTCATTGACATCATACGTCGTGATTGTAACACTTGAGTTCAAGTAATACAAGTTTTTGCACACAAAAAAAGATCAGTCGATTGGCTATTCTTGTTTACTAAATGTTTCCGTAATAAAAAAATTACTGACTTGTTACGTGCTCAATAGGATGGACACCATGAGAAACAGCTGCCACACACACCACACGGTCAAGGGAAACCACAACCACAAGGGTTCTTCTTGATTAATTTCATTTCGGTCCGCTAGACCCGAAAGCTCATGACAAAAAATGATTTGAAAAACTAGAATGCCCGCCAGAATACATCATTATGACGTCCCACCAATCAACCAGTTTACATTGACAATGTAGCTCAGGTCAACGTCGTGCACCCATCACTTCTACTTGGTATACACCCCCCTAAACAAATAGATGGTCGAGATTAACTCATACCCCTTCAAAATAAATGGCAGGATGGTCTTTTTTTTAAATACCTCACCGCGCTGAGACCTTGATACGCGGCCTGCGTACGGTTGAGCGCGTCGATATGACACGCTGGGTCGACTCACTGGGCGCGAGGACACTGGCTATTTCAGAGCCTCGCGGCATAAAAATCCTGAGAAAAGGAGCAAGTTTGCACCAGGAATCAAACTCGTAACCTATTCCTTGTGATTACACTGGTTACCACTCAACTGTGCCGCCACTGATGATAATCAAAAACATGAAATATATAAGAACACACGAAAGACCAATAATACTACATTCACGGGCAAATACAAGGGACTTTCACGGGGTGGAGAATATGCGCTAATCTAATTGGTGATTGGGTTGAACTATTTTACATTCATATATAGCTGGAGATCCGTAGACGATCTGAGACACGATTCATGATTTGAGCATTTTTCAACTAGGAAAGTTACATTAAGGACTATCTGCTACATTATTAAATAAAAACATTTTTTTATTTCAAGAACATTACTAAACTTCTTTCTTTGCTTGATATATTAATTTTGGGGATTTTCCAGTAATTTGTCTACTACTTCCAAAATTCTCAAATCTTTATGTTTGAATATTTCCAATTTTCTTGATGTTTTACAATTGATGTATTTCTTCTATTTTTCATTGGTCATTATTTCTTGGGAATTTCAGTTTGTCCGTCGCTTCTGAATCTCCCAAAACTTTCATTGTTCCTCTGAATATTGCCTATCTTTCTGACATGGTATCAGATACCGCACCTCGCTAACCTAAACTTTCCGCTCATTTGAGCTCGAGCTAAGAATAGCTACGTCCATATTGCATTAGCTATTGTTCACATCGTGATTGTATTTTTTTTTAAGATATGTTTTCTGAATTTGGATCTAAAAATTTGCGTCAATGGTACTCCTCAATTTTTTTAATGCTTATTACGTCCTTAAAAAAGTTATTTTCTAATTCTTCTAAAGAATGTCACAGAGATCAGGTGCATTAGTGCACCAAAAGCTCCGGTGCATTAGATATCTTCCCGTGATGCAGTGGTTGAGGCAATAAACTCCTTCCATCGCTGTTGCTGGCGAGAATTTCTCCTAGCATATACTCCTACAGTTAATATTCGGTAAATGCTCTGGTGTAATTACTAGTTAATGTATATACAGTATCCTAGGCTTAGCTGTATCAATCAAATACTCCCTCCGTTCCTAAATATAAGTCTTTTTAGAGATTTTAAATGGACTATCACATACGGACGTATATAGACATATTTTAAAATGTAGATTCACTCATTTTGTTCCGTATGTAGTCATTTGTTGAAATCTCTAGAAAGACCTGTATTTAGGAACGGAAGGAGTAGTATTGATCTGATTATTGGATGTACGTGTTGTATATGCCTAGCACTAATATAAATAGAGAAGACGTTGGCTGGCGTAGACCTATACTATTGGTCTTCCTCTCCCACAGACAAACTGAGAGAGTGAGATGGCCTGAGGGAGGGCTCATGTCTTGCTTGTTGGAAACGACCGTCCTCGCGCGCCTGACACTGGTCGCGCAGCCGACTCCCGCCCTGCTGGAGGCTACCCGCAGCACCAGGCGCAGGGCTACCAGCAAGGCGGTCAAGACAACCGTCGTAACAACGGCGGTGGAGGAAGCGGCAACGGCCGCAACGGCAATCGTCGCTGGCGCCCGAAGTGCCAGATTTGCAAGAATTGGGGTCACGAAGCCGATATCTGCAAGAAGCGTTTTGATTCAGACTACTCCAGCGGCAATGGCCGCTCGGCATATAATGCATCGACCTCCTCCAACAACTCCACACACTAGGTTCTGGACTCCGGCACCACGGATCACCTGACTAGTGACTTGGAGCGTCTTCAGTTCCGCGAGCGTTACGGCGGTCATGATCAGGTTCAGGTGGCCAACGGCTCAGGTTTGTCTATTTCGCATATTGGGCACTCGACTTTAGCCGGTTCTTCTCTTCGCCTGAACAATATTTTACACATTCCAAATATTAGCCAACATCTTCTATCAGTCTATCGTCTTGTGTCAGATAATCGTATCTTCATTGAATTTTATAAATATTTTTTCCTTGTTAAGGACAAAGCCACCAGGAGAATTCTTCTTCGAGGTAGAAGCAAAGGAGGGCTCTACCCTCTTCCATTCGGACGAGCTTCGTCCAGCGTCCGTGTCTCATCATCTCAGTGGCATCAGCGTTGTTGGAAATATGCCCTAGAGGCAATAATAAATTGGTTATTATTATATTTCCTTGTTCATGATAATCGTTTATTCTCCATGCTAGAATTGTATTGATAGGAAACTCAGATACATGTGTGGATACATAGACAACACCATGTCCCTAGTAAGCCTCTAGTTGACTAGCTCGTTGATCAATAGATGGTTACGGTTTCCTGACCATAGACATTGGATGTCGTTGATAATGGGATCACATCATTAGGAGAATGATGTGATGGACAAGACCCAATCCTAAGCATAGCACTAGATCGTGTAGTTCGTATGCTAAAGCTTTGCTAATGTCAAGTATCATTTCCTTAGACCATGAGATTGTGCAACTCCCGGGTACCGTAGGAATGCTTTGGGTGTACCAAACGTCACAACGTAACTGGGTGACTACAAAGATGCACTACAGGTATCTCCGAAAGTGTCTGTTGGGTTGGCACGAATCGAGACTGGGATTTGTCACTCCATGTAAACGGAAAGGTATCTCTGGGCCCACTCGGTAGGACATCATCATAATGTGCACAATGTGATCAAGGAGTTGATCATGGGATGATGTGTTACGGAACGAGTAAAGAGACTTGCCGGTAATGAGATTGAACAAGGTATCGGGATACCGACGATCGAATCTCGGGCAAGTATCGTACCGATAGACAAAGGGAATTGTATACGGGATTGATTAAGTCCTTGACATCGTGGTTCATCCGATGAGATCATCGTGGAACATGTGGGAGCCAACATGGGTATCCAGATCCCGCTGTTGCTTATTGATCGGAGAACGTCTCAGTCATGTCTGCATGTCTCCCGAACCCGTAGGGTCTACACACTTAAGGTTCGATGACGCTAGGGTTATAAAGGAAGTTAGTATGTGGTTACCGAATGTTGTTCGGAGTCCCGGATGAGATCCCGGACGTCACGAGGAGTTCCGGAATGGTCCGAAGGTAAAGATTTATATATGGGAAGTCCTGTTTTGGTCACCGAAAAGGTTTCGGGGTTTATCGGTAATGTACCGGGACCACCGGGAGGGTCCCGGGGGTCCACCAAGTGGGGCCACCAGCCCCAGAAGGTTGCGTGGGCCAAGAGTGGTGAGGGACCAGCCCTAAGTGGGCTGGTGCGCCTCCCACATAGGCCCAAGGCGCCTAAGAGGTGGAGAGAGGGGAAACCCTAGGCTTAGATGGGCCTAAGGCCCACCCTAGGGGGCGCCCCCTTCTCCCCTCCCCTCTTGGCCGCCGCCCCCCTAGGGGAAACCCTAGGGCGCAGCCCTCCTCCCTCTCCCCTATATATATGAGGCCTAGGGGCTGCACATGACACATGATTTGATCTCACCTCTTGGTGCAGCCCTCCCTCTCTATTCCTCCTCTTCTGCGGTGCTTGGCGAAGCCCTGCAGGATTGCCACGCTCCTCCATCATCACCACGCCGTTGTGCTGCTGCTGGATGGAGTCTTCCTCAACCTCTCCCTCTCTCCTTGCTGGATCAAGGCGTGGGAGACGTCACCGGGCTGTACGTGTGTTGAACGCGGAGGTGCCGTGCGTTCGGCACTTGGTCATCGGTGATTTGAATCACGACGAGTACGACTCCATCAACCCTGTTCTCTTGAACGCTTCCGCTTAGCGATCTACAAGGGTATGTAGATGCACTCTCTTTCTACTCGTTGCTAGTCTCTCCATAGATAGATCTTGGTGATACGTAGGAAAATTTTGAATTTCTGCTACGTTCCCCAACAGTGGCATCATGAGCTAGGTCTATTGCGTAGATTCTATGCACGAGTAGAACACAAAGTAGTTGTGGGCGTTGATTTTGTTCAATATGCTTGCCGTTACTAGTCTTATCTTGATTCGGCGGCATTGTGGGATGAAGCGGCCCGGACCGACCTTACACGTACTCTTACGTGAGACTGGTTCCACCAACTGACATGCACTAGTTGCATAAGGTGGCTAGCGGGTGTCTCTCTCTCCCACTTTAGTCGGATCGGATTCGATGAAAAGGGTCCTTATGAAGGGTAAATAGCAATTGGCATATCACGTTGTGGTTTTGCGTAGGTAAGAAACGTTCTTGCTAGAAACCCATAGCAGCCACGTAAAACATGCAAACAACAATTAGAGGACGTCTAACTTGTTTTTGCAGGGTATGCTATGTGATGTGATATGGCCCAAAGGATGTGATGAATAATATATGTGATGTATGAGATTGATCATGTTCTTGTAATAGGAATCACGACTTGCATGTCGATGAGTATGACAACCGGCAGGAGCCATAGGAGTTGTCTTAATTTATTTATGACCTGCGTGTCAACATAAACGTCATATAATTACTTTACTTTATTACTAACCGTTAGCTGTAGTAGTAGAAGTAATAGATGACGTGACAACTTCAATAAGACACGATGATGGAGATCATGGTGTCATGCCGGTGACAATGATGATCATGGAGCCCCGAAGATGGAGATCAAAAGGAGCAATATGATATTGGCCATATCATGTCACTATTTGATTGCATGTGATGTTTATCATGTTTATACATCTTATTTTCTTAGAACGACGGTAGTAAATAAGATGATCCCTCATTAAAATTTCAAGAAGTGTTCTCCCCTAACTATGCACCGTTGCTAAAGTTCGTCGTTTCGAAGCACCACGTGATGATCGGGTGTGATAGATTCTAACGTTCACATACCACGGGTGTTGACGAGCCTAGCATGTACAGACATGGCCTCGGAACACATGCAAATACTTAGGTTGACTTGACGAGCCTAGCATGTACAGACATGGCCTCGAAACAGAGAAGACCGAAAGGTCGAGCATTAGTCGTATAGAAGATACGATCAACATGAAGATGTTCACCGATGTTGACTAGTCCGTCTCACGTGATGATCGGACACGGCCTAGTTGACTCGGATCATGTAATCACTTAGATGACTAGAGGGATGTCTATCTAAGTGGGAGTTCATAAGATGAACTTAATTATCCTGAACATAGTCAAAAGGATTTTGCAAATTATGTCGTAGCTCGCGCTTTAGTTCTACTGTTTAGATATGTTCCTAGAGAAAAATTAGTTGAAAGTTGATAGTAGCAATTATGTGGACTAGGTCCGTAAACTGAGGATTGTCCTCATTGCTTCATAGAAGGCTTATGTCCTTAATGCACCGCTCAGTGTGCTGAACCTCGAACATGGTCTGTGGATGTTGCGAACATCTGACATACACGTTTTGATAACTACGTGATAGTTCAGTTAAACGGTTTAGAGTTGAGGCACCGAAGACGTTTTGAAACGTTGCGAAACATATGAGATGTTTTGAGGGCTGAAATTGGGATTTCAGGCTCGTGCCCACGTCAAGAGGTATAAGACCTCCGACAATTTTCTTAGCCTACAAACTAAGGAGAAAAGCTCAATTGTTGAGCTTGTGCTCAGATTGTCTGAGTACAACAATCATTTGAATCAAGTGGGAGTTGATCTTCCAGATGAGATAGTGATGTTTCTCCGAAGTCATTACCACCAAGCTGCTAGAGCTTCGTGATGAACTATAATATATCAGGGACATATATGATGATCCTTGAGATATTCGCGATGTTTGACACCACAAAAGTAGAAATCAAAAAGGAGCATCAATTGTTGATGGTTGGTGAAACCACTAGTTTCAAGAAGGGCAAGGGCAAGAAGGGATACTTCATGAAACGGCAATTCAGCTGCTGCTCTAGTGAAGAAACCCAAGGTTGAACCCAAACCCGAGACTAAGTGCTTCTGTAATAAGAGGAACAGCCACTGGAGCAGAATTACCCTAGATACTTGGTAGATAAGAAGGCTGGCAAGTTCGATAGAAGTATATTGGATATACATTATGTTAATGTGTACTTTACTAGTACTCCTAGTAGCACCAGGGTATTAGATACCGGTTCGGTTGCTAAGTGTTAGTAACTCGAAATAAAAGCTACGGAACAAACGGAGACTAGCTAAAGGTGAGCTGACGACATGTGTTGGAAGTGTTTCCAATGTTGATATGATCAAGCATCGTACGCTCCCTCTACCATCGAGATTGGTGTTTGCGTTGAGCATAGACATGATTGGATTATGTCTATCGCAATACGGTTATTCATTTAAGGAGAATAATGGTTACTCTGTTTATTTGAATAATACCTTCAATGGTCTTACACCTAAAATGAATGGTTTATTGAATCTCGATCGTAGTGATACACATGTTCATGCCAAAAGATAGTAATGATAGTACCACCTACTTGTGGCACTGCCACGTAAGTCATATCGGTATAAAACGCATGAAGAAGCTCCATGTTGATGGATCTTTGGACTCACTCATTTTTGAAAGGATTGAGACATGCGAACCATGTTTGTTGGTAGATATGTATGAAGAAACTCTATACAGATGGACCGTTTGGACTCACTTGATTTTGAATCACTTGAGACATGCAAATCATACCACATGGGCAAGATGACTGAAAGCCTAGGTTTCAGTAAAATGGAACTAGAAAGCAACTTGTTGGAAGTAATACATTTTGATGTGTGCAGTCCAATGAGTGCTGAGGCGTGTAGTGGATATCGTTATGGTTTTACTTCACAGATGATTTGAGTAGATGTTGAGAATATTTACTTGATGAATCACGAGTCTGAATTATTGAAAGGTTCAAGTAATTTCAGGGTGAAGTTGAAAGATCGTCGTGACAAGAGGATAAAATATCTATGATATGATCATAGAGATGAATATCTGAATTACGAGTTTGGCACAGAATTAAGACATTGTGGAAATTGTTTCACAACTGATACAGCCTGGAACACCATAGTGTGATGGTGTGTCCGAACATCATAACTGCACCCTATTGGATATGATGCATACCATGATGTCTCTTATCGAATTACCACAATAGTTTATGGGTTAGGCATTAGAGACAACCACATTCACTTTAATAGGGCACCACGTAATTACGATGAGATAACACCGTATGAACTATGGTTTAGAGAAACCTAAGATGTCATTTCTTAAAAGGTTTGGGGCTGCGACGCTTATGTGGAAAAGTTTCAGGCTGATAAGCTCGAACCCAAAGCGGATAAATGCATCTTCATAGGACACCCAAAAATAGTTGGGTATGCCTCCTGTCTCAGATTCGAAAGCAATAAGGGATTGTTTCTAGAATCGGGTCCTTTCTCGAGGAAAAGTTTCTCTCGAAAGAATTGAGTGGGAGGATGGTGGATACTTGATGAGGTTATTAAACCGTTACTTCAACTAGTGTATAGCAGGGCACAAAGAGTTGTTCCCGTGGCACCTACACCAATTGAAGTGGAAGCTTATGATAGTGATCATGAAACTTCGGATCAAGTCACTACCAAATCTCGTGGGATGACAAGGATGCGTACTACTTCAGAGTGGTACGTAGTCCTGTCTTGGAAGTCATGTTGCTAGACAACAACGAACCTACGAGCTATGGAGAAGCGATGGTGGGCCTGGATTCCAAAATGGCTCGAGGCCATATAATCCGAGAGAGGATCCATATATGAAAACAAAGAGTAGACTTTGGAAGAACTACTTGATGGTCGTAAGGCTGTTGGGTACATATGGATTTTAAAAGGAAGACGGACAATGATGGTAAATGTCACCATTAATAAAGCTCGACTTGTCGTTAAGAAGTTTACCGACAAGTTCAAGGAGTTGACTACGATGAGACTTTCTCACCTGTAGCGATGCTGAAAAGTCTGTTGGAATTATATTAGCAGTTACTGCACTATTTATGAAATCTTGCAGATAGGATGTCAAAACATTGTTTCCTCGACGATTTATGAGGAAAGGTTGTATGTGATACAACCGGAAGGTTTTGTCAGCCCTGAAATATGCTAATAAGTATGCAAAACTCCAGCAATCCTTCTAAGGACTGGAGTAAGCATCTCGGAGTTGGAATGTATTCTTTGATGAGATGATCAAAAATTTTGGTGTATACAAAGTTTATGAGAAACTTGTATTTCCAAAGAAGTGAGTGGGAGCACTATAGAATTTCTGATGAGTATATGTTGATGACATATTGTTGATCAGAAATGACGTAGAATTTCTGGAAAGCATATAGGGTTATTTGGAAAGTGTTTTTCAATGGAAAGCCTGGATTAAGCTACTTGAACATTGAGCATCAAGATCTATAAGGATAGATCAAAACGCTTAATGGAACTTTCAAATGAGCACATACCTTGACATGATCTTGAAGGTGTTCAAGATGGATCAGTCAAAGAAGGAGTTCTTGCCTGAGTTCTAAGGTATGAAGTTAAGACTTAAAGCTCGACCACGGCAGAATAGAGAGAAAGGACGAAGGTCGTCCCCTATGCTTAAGACATAGGCTCTACAGTATGCTATGTTGTGTACCGCACCTGAAGTGTGCCTTGCCATGAGTCAGTCAAGGGGTACAAGAGTGATCCAAGAATGGATCACAGGACAGCGGTCAAAGTTATCCTTAGTAACTAGTGGACTAAGGAATTTTCTCGGTTATGGAGGTGGTAAAAGAGTTCGTCGTAAAGGGTTACATCGATGCAAGCTTAACACCTATCGAGATAGCTCTGAGTAGAGATACTGGATACGTATAATGGAGCAACAATTTAGAATAGCTCCTAGTAGAACAATTATTTGGAATAGCTCCAAAAAGAGCGTGGTAGCTGCATCTAGGAGATGACATAGAGATTTGTAAAGCACACATGGATCTGAAAGGTTCAGACCCGTTGACTAAAACCTCTCTCACAAGCAACATGATCAAACCTAGAACTCATTGAGTATTAATCACATAGTGATGTGAACTAGACTACTGACTCTAGTAAACTCTTGGGTGATAGTCACATGGCGATGTGACCTGTGAGTGTTAATCACATGGCGATGTGAACTAGATTATTGACTCTAGTGCAAGTGGGAGACTGTTGGAAATATGCCCTAGAGGCAATAATAAATTGGTTATTATTATATTTCCTTGTTCATGATAATCGTTTATTATCCATGCTAGAATTGTATTGATAGGAAACTCAGATACATGTGTGGATACATAGACAACACCATGTCCCTAGTAAGCCTCTAGTTGACTAGCTCGTTGATCAATAGATGGTTACGGTTTCCTGACCATAGACATTGGATGTCGTTGATAACGGGATCACATCATTAGGAGAATGATGTGATGGACAAGACCCAATCCTAAGCATAGCACTAGATCGTGTAGTTCGTATGCTAAAGCTTTGCAAATGTCAAGTATCATTTCCTTAGACCATGAGATTGTGCAACTCCCGGGTACCGTAGGAATGCTTTGGGTGTACCAAACGTCACAACTGTTGGGTAACGCAGTAATTTCGAAAAAATTTCTACGCACACGCAAGATCATGGTGATGCACAGCAACGAGAGGGGAGAGTGTTGTCTACGTACCAACGCAGACCGACTGCGGAAGCGATCACACAACGTAGAGGAAGTAGTCGTACGTCTTCTTCCCGATCCGACCGATCCAAGCACCGTTACTCCGGCACCTCCGAGTTCTTAGCACACGTTCAGCTCGATGACGTTCCTCGGGCTCCGATCCAGCAAAGCGTCGAGGAAGAGTTCCGTCAGCACGACGGCGTGGTGACGATCTTGATGTACTACCGACGCAGGGCTTCGCCTAAGCACTGTAACGGTATGATCAAGGTGGAATTTGGTGGCAGGGGGCACCGCACACGGCTAAGTAACGATCTCAAGGATCAAGTTGTGTGTCTTGGGGTGCCCCCTGCCCCCGTATATAAAGGCCAGGGGCAGGGGGTTCGGCCGGCTAGGAGGGAGGCGCAGGGAGGAGTCCTACTCCCACCGGGAGTAGGACTCCTCCCCTCCAATCCTATTCCAACTAGGATTCTTGGGGGGAAGGAGAAAGAGGGGGCCGGCCCACCTCTCCTAGTCCTATTAGGACTTGGGAAAGGGGGGGCGCCGGCTAGGCTTGTGGGCTGCCTCTTCTCTCTTTTCCACTAAGGCCCAATAGGCCCATTTACCTCCCGGGGGGTTCCGGTAACCCTCCCGGTAATCCGGAAAAATCCCGATTTCACCCGGAACGCTTCCGGTGCCCAAACATAGGCTTCCAATATATCAATCTTTACGTCTCGACCATTTCGAGACTCCTCGTCATGTCCGTGATCTCATCCGGGACTCCGAACAACCTTCGGTACATCAAAATGCATAAACTCATAATAACTGTCATCGTAACGTTAAGCGTGCGGACCCTGCGGTTCGAGAACAATGTAGACATGACCGAGACACGTCTCCGGTCAATAACCAATAGCGGGACCTGGATGCCCATATTGGCTCCTACATATTCTACGAAGATCTTTATTGGTCAGACCGCATAACAACATACGTTGTTCCCTTTGTCATCGGTATGTTACTTGCCCGAGATTCGATCGTCGGTATCCAATACCTAGTTCAATCTCGTTACCGGCAAGTCTCTTTACTCGTTCTGTAATACATCATCTCACAACTAACATATTAGTTGCAGTGCTTGCAAGGCTTATGTGATGTGTATTACCGAGAGGGCCCAGAGATACCTCTCCGACAATCGGAGTGACAAACCCTAATCTCGAAATACGCCAACCCAACATCTACCATTGGAGACACCTGTAGTACTCCTTTATAATCACCCAGTTACGTTGTGACGTTTGGTAGTACCCAAAGTGTTCCTCCGGTAAACGGGAGTTGCATAATCTCATAGTTATAGGAACATGTATAAGTCATGAAGAAAGCAATAGCAACATACTAAACGATCGGGTGCTAAGCTAATGGAATGGGTCATGTCAATCAGATCATTCAACTAATGATGTGACCTCGTTAATCAAATAACAACTCTTTGTTCATGGTTAGGAAACATAACCATCTTTGATTAACAAGCTAGTCTAGTAGAGGCATACTAGTGACACTCTGTTGGTCTATGTATTCACACATGTATTATGTTTCCGGTTAATACAATTCTAGCATGAATAATAAACATTTATCATGATATAAGGAAATAAATAATAACTTTATTATTGCCTCTAGGGCATATTTCCTTCAGTCTCCCACTTGCACTAGAGTCAATAATCTAGATTACACAGTAATGATTCTAACACCCATGGAGCCTTGGTGCTGATCATGTTTTGCTCGTGGAAGAGGCTTAGTCAACGGGTCTGCAACATTCAGATCCGTATGTATCTTGCAAATCTCTATGTCTCCCACCTGGACTAAATCCCGGATGGAGTTGAAGCGTCTCTTGATGTGTTTGGTTCTTTTGTGAAATCTGGATTCCTTTGCCAAGGCAATTGCACAAGTATTGTCACAGAAGATTTTCATTGGACCCGATGCACTAGGTATGACACCTAGATCGGATATGAACTCCTTCATCCAGACTCCTTCGTTTGCTGCTTCCGAAGCAGCTATGTACTCCGCTTCACATGTAGATCCTGCTATGACGCTTTGTTTAGAACTGCACCAACTGACAGCTCCACCGTTTAAAGTAAACACGTATCCGGTTTGCGATTTAGAATCGTCCGGATCAGTGTCAAAGCTTGCATCAACGTAACCTCTTACGGTGAGTTCTTTGTCACCTCCATATACGAGAAACATATCCTTAGTCCTTTTCAGGTATTTCAGGATGTTCTTGACCGCTGTCCAGTGATCCACTCCTGGATTACTTTGGTACCTCCCTGCTAAACTTATAGCAAGGCACACATCAGGTCTGGTACACAGCATTGCATACATGATAGAGCCTATGGCTGAAGCATAGGGAACATCTTTCATTTTCTCTCTATCTTCTGCATTGGTCGGGCATTGAGTCTGACTCAACTTCACACCTTGTAACACAGGCAAGAACCCTTTCTTTGCTTGATCCATTTTGAACTTCTTCAAAATCTTGTCAAGGTATGTGCTTTGTGAAAGTCCAATTAAGCGTTTTGATCTATCTCTATAGATCTTTATGCCTAATATGTAAGCAGCTTCCCCGAGGTCTTTCATCGAAAAACTTTTATTCAAGTATCCCTTTATGCTATCCAGAAATTCTATATCATTTCCAATCAGTAATATGTCATCCACATATAATATCAGAAATGCTACAGAGCTCCCACTCACTTTCTTGTAAATACAGGCTTCTCCAAAAGTCTGTATAAATCCAAATGCCTTGATCACACTATCAAAGCGTTTATTCCAACTCCGAGATGCTTGCACCAGTCCATAAATGGATCGCTGGAGTTTGCACACTTTGTTAGCTTCCTTTGGATCGACAAAACCTTCAGGTTGCATCATATACAACTCTTCTTCCAGAAATCCATTCAGGAATGCGGTTTTTACATCCATTTGCCAAATTTCATAATCATAAAATGTGGCAATTGCTAACATGATTCTGACAGACTTAAGCATCGCTACGGGTGAGAAAGTCTCATCGTAGTCAACTCCTTGAACTTGTCGAAAACCTTTTGCGACAAGTCAAGCTTTGTAGACAGTAACATTACCATCAGCGTCAGTCTTTTTCTTAAAGATCCATTTATTCTCAATTGCTTGCCGATCATCGGGCAAGTCAACCAAAGTCCATACTTTGTTCTCATACATGGATCCCATCTCAGATTTCATGGCTTCAAGCCACTTTGCGGAATCTGGGCTCACCATCGCTTCTTCATAGTTCGTAGGTTCATCATGATCTAGTAGCATGATTTCCAGAACAGGATTACCGTACCACTCTGGTCCGTATCTTACTCTGGTTGATCTACGAGGTACAGTAGTATCTTGATCTAAAGTTTCATGATCATTATCATTAACTTCCTCTCTTATTGGTGTAGGTCTCACAGAAACAGTTTTCTGTGATGTACTATTTCCCAATAATGGAGTAGGTACAGTTACCTCGTCAAGTTCTACTTTCCTCCCACTCACTTCTTTCGAGAGAAACTCCTTCTCAAGAAAGTTTCCGAATTTAGCAACAAAAGTCTTGCCTTCGGATCTGTGATAGAAGGTGTATCCAATAGTTTCCTTTGGATATTCTATGAAGACACACTTCTCCGATTTGGGTTCGAGCTTATCAGGTTGAAGCTTTTTCACATAAGCATCGCAGCCCCAAACTTTAAGAAACGACAACTTTGGTTTCTTGCCAAACCACAGTTCATAAGGCGTCGTCTCAACGGATTTAGATGGTGCCCTATTTAACGTGAATGCGGCCGTCTCTAAAGCATAACCCCAAAATGATAGCGGTAAATCAGTAAGAGACATCATAGATCGCACCATATCTAGTAAAGTACGATTACGACGTTTGGACACACCATTACGTTGTGGTGTTCTGGGTGGCGTGAGTTGCGAAACTATTCCACAATTTTTTAAATGTACACCAAACTCGTAACTCAAATATTCTCCTCCACGATCAGATCGTAGAAACTTTATTTTCTTGTTACGATGATTTTCAACTTCACTCTGAAATTCCTTGAACTTTTCAAATGTTTCAGACTTATGTTTCATTAAGTAGATATACCCATATCTGCTTAAATCATCTGTGAAGGTGAGAAAATAACGATATCCGCCACGAGCCTCAATATTCATCGGACCACATACATCGGTATGTATGATTTCCAATAAATTTGTTGCTCTCTCCATAGTACCGAAGAACGGTGTTTTAGTCATCTTGCCATGAGGCACGGTTCGCATGTACCAAGTGATTCATAATCAAGTGGTTCCAAAAGCCCATCAGTATGGAGTTTCTTCATGCGCTTTACACCGATATGACCTAAACGGCAGTGCCACAAATAAGTTGCACTATCATTATCAACTCTGCATCTTTTGGCTTCAACATTATGAATATGTGTATTACTACTATCGAGATTCAATAAGAATAGACCACTTTTCAAGGGTGCATGACCATAAAAGATATTACTCATATAAATAGAACAACCATTATTCTCTGATTTAAATGAATAACCGTCTCGCATCAAACAAGATCCAGATATAATGTTCATGCTCAACGCTGGCACCAAATAACAATTATTTAGGTCTAATATTAATCCCGAAGGTAGATGTAGAGGTAGCGTGCCGACTGCGATCACATCGACTTTGGAACCGTTTCCCACGCGCATCGTCACCTCGTCCTTTGCTAGTGTCCGCTTATTCTGTAGTCCCTGTTTCGAGTTGCAAATATTAGCAACAGAACCAGTATCAAATACCCAGGTGCTACTGCGAGCATTAGTAAGGTACACATCAATAACATGTATATCACATATACCTTTGTTCACCTTGCCATCCTTCTTATCCGCCAAATACTTGGGGCAGTTCCGCTTCCAGTGACCAGTCTGCTTGCAGTAGAAGCACTCAGTTTCAGGCTTAGGTCCAGACTTGGGTTTCTTCTCTTGAGCAGCAACTTGCTTGCCGTTCTTCTTGAAGTTCCCCTTCTTCTTCCCTTTGCCCTTTTTCGTGAAACTAGTGGTTTTGTTAACCATCAACACTTGATGCTCCTTCTTGATTTCTACCTCCGCAGCTTTCAGCATAGCGAAGAGTTCGGGAATAGTCTTGTTCATCCCTTGCATATTATAGTTCATCACAAAGCTCTTGTAGCTTGGTGGCAGTGATTGGAGAATTTTGTCAATGACGCAATCATCCGGAAGTGTAACTCCCAATTGAATCAAGTGATTATTATACCCAGACATTTTGAGTATATGCTCACTGACAGAACTGTTCTCCTCCATCTTGCAGCTATAGAACTTATTGGAGACTTCATATCTCTCAATCCGGGCATTTGCTTGAAATATTAACTTCAACTCCTGGAACATCTCATATGCTCCATGACGTTCAAAACGTCGTTGAAGTCCCGGTTCTAAGCCGTAAAGCATGGCACACTGAACTATTGAGTAGTCATCAGCTTTGCTCTGCCAGACGTTCATAACTTCTGGTGTTGCTCTTGCAGCAGGCCTGGCACTCAGCGGTGCTTCCAGGACGTAATTCTTCTGTGCAGCAATGAGGATAATCCTCAGGTTACGGACCCAGTCCGTGTAATTGCTACCATCATCTTTCAACTTTGCTTTCTCAAGGAACGCATTAAAATTCAACGGAACAACAGCACGAGCCATCTATCTACAATCAACATAAACAAGCAAGATACTATCAGGTACTAAGTTCATGATAATTTTAAGTTCAGTTAATTTACTTAAGAACTCCCACTTAGATAGACATCCCTCTAATCTTCTAAGTGATCACGTGATCCAAATCAACTAAACCATAACCGATCATCACGTGAAATGGAGTAGTTTTCAATGGTGAACATCAATATGTTGATCATATCTACTATATGATTCACGCTCGACCTTTCGGTCTCCGTGTTCCGAGGCCATATCTGTATATGCTTGGCTCGTCAAGTATAACCTGAGTATTCCGCGTGTGCAACTGTTTTGCACCCGTTGTATTTGAACGTAGAGCCTATCACACCCGATCATCACGTGGTGTCTCAGCACGAAGAACTTTTGCAACGGTGCATACTCAGGGAGAACACTTCTTGATAATTTAGTATAATTTAGTGAGAGATCATCTTATAATGCTACCGTCAATCAAAGCAAGATAAGATGCATAAAAGGATAAACATCACATGCAATCAATATAAGTGATATGATATGGCCATCATCATCTTGTGCTTTGTGATCTCCATCTCCGAAGCACCGTCATGATCACCATCGTCACCGGCGCGACACCTTGATCTCCATCGTAGCGTCGTTGTCGTCTCGCCAATCTTATGCTTCCACGACTATCACTACCGCTTAGCAATAAAGTAAAGCATTACATCGCGATTGCATTGCATACAATAAAGCGACAACCATATGGCTCCTGCCAGTTGCCGATAACTCGGTTACAAAACATGATCATCTCATACAATAAAATCAGCATCATGCCTTGACCATATCACATCACAACATGCCCTGCAAAAACAAGTTAGACGTCCTCTACTCTGTTGTTGCAAGTTTTACGTGGCTGCTACGGGCTTAAGTAAGAACTCATCTCACCTACGCATCAAAACCACAACGATAGTTCATCAAATAGACTCCATTTTAACCTTCTCAAGGACCGGGCGTAGTCACACTTGGTTCAACTAAAGTTGGAGAGACAGTCTTCCGCAAGCCATCTATGTGCAAAGCACGTCGAGGGAACCGGTCTCGCGTAAGAGTACGCGTAAGGTTGGTCCGGATCGTCTCAACCAACAATACCGCCGAACCAAAGTATGACATGCTGGTAGGCAGTATGACTTGTATCGCCCACAACTCACTTGTGTTCTACTCGTGCATATAACATCAAACCATAAAACCTAGGCTCTGATACCACTGTTGGGGAAAGCAGTAATTTCGAAAATTTTCCTACGCACACGCAAGATCATGGTGATGCACAGCAACGAGAGGGGAGAGTGTTGTCTACGTACCAACGCAGACCGACTGCGGAAGCGATCACACAACGTAGAGGAAGTAGTCGTACGTCTTCTTCCCGATCCGACCGATCCAAGCACCGTTACTCCGGCACCTCCGAGTTCTTAGCACACGTTCAGCTCGATGACGTTCCTCGGGCTCTGATCCAGCAAAGCGTCGAGGAAGAGTTCCGTCAGCACGACGGCATGGTGACGATCTTGATGTACTACCGACGCAGGGCTTCGCCTAAGCACTGTAACGGTATGATCGAGGTGGAATTTGGTGGCAGGGGGCACCGCACACGGCTAAGGAACGATCTCAAGGATCAAGTTGTGTGTCTTGGGGTGCCCCCTGCCCCCGTATATAAAGGCCAGGGGCAGGGGGTTCGGCCGGCTAGGAGGGAGGCGCAGGGAGGAGTCCTACTCCCACCGGGAGTAGGACTCCTCCCCTCCAATCCTATTCCAACTAGGATTCTTGGGGGGGAAGGAGAAAGAGGGGGCCGGCCCACCTCTCCTAGTCCTATTAGGACTTGGGAAAGGGGGGGCGCCGGCTAGGCTTGTGGGCTGCCTCTTCTCTCTTTTCCACTAAGGCCCAATAGGCCCATTTACCTCCCGGGGGGTTCCGGTAACCCTCCCGGTAATCCGGAAAAATCCCGATTTCACCCGGAACGCTTCCGGTGCCCAAACATAGGCTTCCAATATATCAATCTTTACGTCTCGACCATTTCGAGACTCCTCGTCATGTCCGTGATCTCATCCGGGACTCCGAACAACCTTCGGTACATCAAAATGCATAAACTCATAATAACTGTCATCGTAACGTTAAGCGTGCGGACCCTGCGGTTCGAGAACAATGTAGACATGACCGAGACACGTCTCCGGTCAATAACCAATAGCGGGACCTGGATGCCCATATTGGCTCCTACATATTCTACGAAGATCTTTTATCGGTCAGACCGCATAACAACATACGTTGTTCCCTTTGTCATCGGTATGTTACTTGCCCGAGATTCGATCGTCGGTATCCAATACCTAGTTCAATCTCGTTACCGGCAAGTCTCTTTACTCGTTCTGTAATACATCATCTCACAACTAACATATTAGTTGCAGTGCTTGCAAGGCTTATGTGATGTGTATTACCGAGAGGGCCCAGAGATACCTCTCCGACAATCGGAGTGACAAACCCTAATCTCGAAATACGCCAACCCAACATCTACCATTGGAGACACCTGTAGTACTCCTTTATAATCACCCAGTTACGTTGTGACGTTTGGTAGTACCCAAAGTGTTCCTCCGGTAAACGGGAGTTGCATAATCTCATAGTTATAGGAACATGTATAAGTCATGAAGAAAGCAATAGCAACATACTAAACGATCGGGTGCTAAGCTAATGGAATGGGTCATGTCAATCAGATCATTCAACTAATGATGTGACCTCGTTAATCAAATAACAACTCTTTGTTCATGGTTAGGAAACATAACCATCTTTGATTAACAAGCTAGTCTAGTAGAGGCATACTAGTGACACTCTGTTGGTCTATGTATTCACACATGTATTATGTTTCCGGTTAATACAATTCTAGCATGAATAATAAACATTTATCACGATATAAGGAAATAAATAATAACTTTATTATTGCCTCTTGGGCATGTTTCCTTCAAAAGGCATTAAATGCCTGTCTGCGTCGCCTAGACGGTGCAGAAAGGGACCTCTAGGGACGCCACTGCTTGCCACGATGGTGATCTTGTCAGCGCCGCTCGCCACCGTGTACCTTTGGCTGCACAGCTTTCCGCCACGTACTCCTGGAAGGGTCCCAGAGCGACACGTTGGTGGATGTGCTGGAGCGCAGGTATAGAGTGGAAGCTTGCCGCGGCAAGAGCCTTGCCGCGTTTGTTGGCTTGTCGCGTCCGGGAGCTTGTCGCTCATCGAGCCTTGGTTGGCATTCCCGGCAAGCTCCTCTTGCTGGGGTCTTGTCTCCTTCCCGGCAAGCTCTTCTTACCGGGGCCTTGAATACTTTGTTCTTGAATGGCTCCAAGGGAACCAGGGAGGATCTTGGCGGTCGCCCGGCAAGCCTTGCCGCGGGATGCTGCGACTGCCCGTGCACAAGTTCGGGATACTAAGGTACCCCTACTTTAGTACACAGACAGGAGCCCCCGGGCCTGGGCCATACACGGTGCCGAGCGCTGTTGGGCCAGGCCCAAAACAGGGCACGGGCACGCGCGCCCTAGGTTACGCCGTGTCTCACTCCGCATCCACCGCGCCCTCCCCGAACGGCACGCGTCGAACACGACATCGTGGGAGAGATCGTGGGCAGTTTCTTTATTAGGAAAGGTGGACCGTCCGCCACCTCCCCCTTTATAAGCAAGGGGAAGCAGGGGTAGTGCGCCCACTCGCCCCGCTTGCCATTCCAATCTCAAAAGCCTCCGCCCCGCCTTCGTCTTCTCAAAGCAACAAGAGAGCAGCGCCCTGCCCCCCCCCCCATTGCCACCAGCACCACCAACGCCGTCGACCTCCTCCACCACCTCCGCCATGGCTCCGAAAGCCGACAAGGGGAAGGCCATGAAGTCGACCAAGGCGCAGCGGCTCGCAGCGCTGCGGAAGGAGCGGGCCATCTTCCCCCCCAAGCTTGACGCGAAGGAGTTGAGGGAGTACTACTACCTTTTCTGGTCGACGGAGACGCGAGCACACCCGAGCACCAAGGTACTCCCGGCCTCTGCCCACAAAATGGCTCCGCAAGGATATCCCTTCTTCGCTGTGTTCTTCTATTGCGGGCTCTGCCCGCCCATCTCAGAGTTCTTTTGCGACATCATGAATTGCTATGGTCTCTGCCTCCTTGACTTCACCCCCAACGCCGTCCTCACCATGGCAGTTTTCGCACAACTTTGCAAAAAGTTTGTCGGAGTCCACCCCAATGTAGCTCTCTTCCGCCATTTCTTCATGCCTCGAGTAGAGAGAGGAGAGCCTCTATCTGGCGAAATTGCTTGGATCTCAAGGTCCGGCAAGAAGGATTCATATTTGGAGGGAGAGTTCCGCGGCAAGTGGGAGGAGTGGAGGGCAGATTGGTGTTGGATAGTTGAGGAGAACCCGCAGCCATTCACCGCCCGGCGCCAAGTAGCAGCAGCGCGTGGCAGTGACTGGAGCGACGTGGCTCCGGAAGACAGCAGGCTGAGGATTGCCGTCACCCGGATCCAGCGCCTCAGGCTTGCCGGACTCACTGTGGGTACCGTTAGCGCAGATTTCCTCCGCCGCCGCATCGCTCCCCTGCAGGAACGGAGGAGGCCTGCCTGGGAGTTTAAGAACGCGGCAGATATCATGAGGCTGCGCCCGGGGCTCAACTACAATTTCACTGTCTTGGAGCTCAACGCAATGCTGCAGGAACTCTTCAAGTACGATCCTGACCACCCAGAAGTCTTTAGGTTGCCGCAGGGCGGCGTCCCGTTGTGCAACAATTCTGCGCTCGACCGCATCAGGGCAATGATGCCGCTGTGCGACTCGCACGGAATCGTGCCAACTTGGCAGGAGCCTGAAGACGACGTCGTGCAGCAGTTCTTTGACAACTTGGTGGAGGTGCCGATCCGCCCCGACGAGAAGGATGGCCTTACTCGCAACACCACCGAGGCGGAGTTGAAGCGCATTGCCACCAGGCTGGAAGAGGCAGCGGCAGCCGCAGTGGCAGGCGAGTTCGGGTTCACCTTGGAGGAGGCAGCGATAGCAGAGGCGGCAAACCGTGCCGAACGAGAAGAGCTTGCCGGCAAGAAAGAGCTTGCCCGACAAGAGGAGCCTGCCGGCAAGAAAGATCTTGCCGGGCAAGGGGAGACTGTCGGCAAGAAAGAACTTGCTGGGCGTGACGCCGAGCCGAGCGAGCCCGCCGAGGAGACGAGCGGCTCGTTGGATATCAACTCCTCCTCCTCCTCGTCTTCAGACAGCACGCCGCAAGCTGAGCCTCCATCTCCACCAAGAAGGCGTCTTCGCAAGGTCGGGGACGTGGCGAGGCGGCAGGCGAGCCGACAGTCGCCGCGCCGCGCGGCACGCTCCACCGCGGCAAGCACTGTAGCCGCGGGAGCGCCTCACGCTGCTTCAACAACTGGAGCGGGGTCTTCCCGGACCACCGCTTCTGCTCCCGCCAAGCGACCAAGGGAACCCACTCCTCCACCTTCCCGCGCCGGACGTGAGCCAGACTTTGACTTCTCCGCGTTCAGCTCCGGCGAGGAAGAAGAAGAAGAGTATGTTTTCCTTGTTGTACTTGCAGTCCACCAATCCTTGTTGTTTTTGTCTTGTATCTTACTTGCTTTTCTCTGAATCTGTTCCTTTTCAGGACTCTGGCTCAGAGGGCAGCAAAGAGGGCCAAGGCGCCGGTGATCGTCATCGAGGACGAACCCACCGCGTTGGCAGGGGACGCGCCCGAGACGACCTTGCCGTACCCGGTGGCTGATCTCCAGAGCAGCCCCCAGCGTATGTATCTTGTCTACTTCCCGCTGTTGGGCGCGCATGAAGAGTCTTGCTTTCACTGCTGGAAAAAGGGCCTTTGGTCGCGGTTCGCAACTGCCATTAGTCGCGGTTGCGCAACCGCGACCAAATAGGCGCGACTAAAGGACCCCCACTTTAGTCGCGGTTGCTTAAGAACCGCGACTAAAGGCCCGTCCACGTGGGCGCCAGGCGGCCGTCGGGGCGGAGGACCTTTAGTCGCGGTTCTTCTGGCCAACCGCGACTAAAGGCCGCCACAGGTTTAGGGTTTTAGCCCCCCCCCCCAAACCTGTTTTCTGTTTAATTTGTATTGTTTTATTTCTTTTGTGCTTTATTTTAATTTTGAAGGAGTTTCACATATTCTACGGTACTACATACATGCATATGAATGTACAATTTCAAACAAATTTGAAACTAGAACCAAAAAGAATTCAAGAGGAATATACAATATATATTCAATATCATCGGATGACCATATACAATTTTGAACAAGTTTCCATACATAATTTAATGCATATAAAGTTCTACGTCCTCGTAATGGTGTTCTCCTTTACGATGGAGGACTTCCCTGCTGAACCATCCAGCTAGTTCCTCTTGAAGTGGTCGGAAGCGAGCTTCTGGACTAAGCATCATCCGGAGGTTATTCCTCTGAGCATTGGTATCACTCGGAACCCGCTCAGAGGTGTATCTCCGGATCATCTCACAGACATAGTATCCACATAGATTGGTCCCCGCTGGCTGAATATCCCCAGCATTCTTAGCCTTTGACCTTTTGAATTCTAGCTCTTTTTTGAATTCACCGACCTTTGTATCTACGAACCGTCTCCAAACCCTACGAGGCAAAGAAAATTAAATGAACAAGAGAGTTATTAGTTACTTGATATTAGGAAATGAACGAAATAGGCCGATCGATATAGAGCGCAAATGAATGAAAATAATTACTTCTGCAGCATTCTTCTCATGCCGCCCCAAAGCTTTGGATCCTTATTCAGAGAGTCGTGGACGAGACATTCTGAGGTGTCAACTTTAATTACTAGCAGAATCCAGTGGAACCTGCGGACATGATACATGTTGGGGATACACATAATAGGTAGGCCCACGAATGGTCGAAATATCATAAAGCATGGGGTCCACACAACATGTGGGTCCAGATAAATTTCATATAGGCATACTATCCACTCGACCAAGCAGCATATATACCATCTACTCAGATGACAGTTCACCACTCGACCGTACGACTCACTCGGATATACGAAGACCAGTAGGCAGCAAAGCAGTCGGCATCATTCTCATAGTGAGGGCTTGATAGTGGGCTGGTATTATGGCATTCATGCCCTACTTTGTAACATAAGGGGTGAGGGGGCGGCGCACTCTATATAAGCCACCCCCCACCACTAGACGGGGGGTCTTCTTCCATCTCTCTCTTTTTCACCATTAGTCTCAGGACTTAGCTCAGGCATGGGGATATGTTCCTCTTTCTCTCATTGTAATCTCCGGATACATACTCAGATAAACAAAGCCTCTCCGGAGCACGAGACGTAGGGCTGTTATCTCCACCGTGAGAGGCCCGAACTCGCTAAAACCACAGTGTCACCCATATGCATCTTGATAGATCATGCTCCGTTACCCTATACCTTATTATTGTCGGAATCGTTCCCACGATAGTTGGCGCCCACCGTGAGGCATGGCGTCTATCGAGCCATGATGCAAATGGTTTTATTTCTTCGATCTTCGTCTGTCGATCAACAATCATCAATGGAGGGTTCGATCCAGGATGCTCCGGACATCACTCCATCCACAGGAGAGACATGACACTCTCCCATGGCAAACAGAGGAAACAAACATCCATCCAAGCACATACAAGGAGAACCATCCACCTTCAGGTTGACTTGCCTCACGTCTGCGTGAGCTGGCCACCTGAATTGGCGTTCTGGCATCGCCAATAGCAGCAACGACGGCGTGAAAGCAGTAAACCGACTGCGCCTCCACGCACGGCCATCGGCACCGATCGCTTCATCGTCGTCCCTGACCTCGGCACCACCAACTGCGCCTCCACACATGTCCACCGGCGTCGTCCGCCTTTTCATGGTCACGCACGACCGCCGGCGTCGTCGTCACGCACGGCCGCCGGAGCCGTTCGCCTCATCGTCAACTTTGGCCTCGTGTTCGCGGCTGCTCAGCGACGACCTCCGCAGTGGAGGCGCAGCGTAGGCGTGCAGTGCTTCTTCCTCCGGCGCCGGTCGCTGGCGACGGTCTCGGTGGCGGGGGTGCGCTGCAGCGACGGCCTAGGAAATGGCCTCGATCCGCAAGCAATGGCCCTTCATCCGAATTAAAGGAGTCAACGCCTGGTAAGTGCATGCATAACGTTGGTTGTTTCCTCAATCAATTAACCGCATGCAGGGAAAAACAAGGAAACGGAAGGACGACTCCCACCAATAAACAACCCCGCTGGCTCCGCTTTGTCAAGGTATAATTGCCTCATTAAGCGGCCAATTGGTGAGGATTTACAACGTTAGTTACCTAATTATTGCGGCCATAAGTGCGTTGCTACAGCTCTAGTTAATTGGTGCATGCATGCATGCCGTTAACTCGGCGGCTATGCTGGCTATACTTGCTAACTTGCAGGGAAGCGCTGGTACAACAAAATATATTTGTAGGTGTACATGTACTTGCTAACTTGCAGGCACTAAGATGAACAACGTCGCCCTATCGACTCATCGTTTATTCCACTCGGCTAATGGCGTGGCGACCGGATTGCTGCCTAGTTGTGGTTCACTCGACCGATTGACCATTTCACTCGGCCGGTTGACGAACTAGTTCACTCGGCCAGCCAGCCCGGAGATGATTTCTGCACTCTAGACAATTAACGTGTCGATTACATGGTTGGTTGGCTTCATGGTGCAGCCATCGGCGCCATCCGTCTCGTCGCCATCTTTGGCTTCGTCTGCGAGGCCGTTATCGAACCTCCGCACACGGTCACCGGCGCCGTCTAGCTTGCCGTAGTCTCCAGCCTCATCTGCAACGTCATTGATGAATCCCCACATACGGCTCCTCCGAACGCGGTGTCTGCCGCCCTGCTACAGCCTCCGCGGAGCAGGCACTCGACAGAGATGAAACCAAAGGAAACATCATCCACAACCACTCGGAAGAAAAGATCAAGGACATTAACTACTCGGCCGCCCCGCGCGTCGCCACTCGGTTGGTAACCTCATAACCGCTCGGCCACCCCGCGCATCGCCACTCGGTTGGTCACCTCATAACGACTCGGCCGCCCCGCGCGTCGCCACTCAGTTGGTCACCTCATAACCACTCGGCCGCCCCGCGCGTCGCCACTCGGTTGGTAACCTCATAACCGCTCGGCCGCCCCGCGCGTCGCCACTCGGCTGGTCACCTCATAACCACTCGGCCGCCCCGCGCGTCGCCACTCGGTTGGTCACCTCATAACCATTCGGCTGCCCCGCGCGTCGCCATCGGTTGGTCACCTCATCACCACTCGACCGCTCCGCGTGTCACCAATCGGTTGGTCACCTCATAACCATTCGGCCGCTCTGCACGTCGCCATCGGTTGGTCACCTCATCACCACTCGACCGCTCCGCGCGTCGCCAATCAGTTGGTCACCTCATAACCATTCGGTCGCCCCGCGCGTCGCCACTCGGTTGGTAACCTCATAACCGCTCGGCCGCCCCGCGCATCTCCACTCGGTTGGTCACCTCATAACCACTCGTCCGTCCCGCGCGTCGCCACTCAGTTGGTCACCTCATAACCACTCGGCCGCCCCGCGCGTCGCCACTTGGCTGGTCACCTCATAACCACTCGGCCGCCCCGCGCGTCGCCACTCGGTTGGTCACCTCATAACCATTCGGCCGCCCCACGCGTCGCCATTGATTTGTCACCTCATCACCACTCGACCGCTCCGCGTGTCGCCAATCGGTTGGTCACCTCATAACCATTCGGCCGCTCCGCGCGTCGCCATCGGTTGGTCACCTCATCACCACTCGACCGCTCCGCGCGTCGCCAATCAGTTGGTCGCCTCATAACCATTCGGCCGCCCCGCGCGTCGCCACTCGGTTGGTAACCTCATAACCGCTCGGCCGCCTCGCGCGTCGCCACTCGGCTGGTCACCTCATAACCACTCGGCCGCCCCGCGCGTCGCCACTCGGTTGGTCACCTCATAACCACTCGGCCGCCCCGCGCGTCGCCACTCGGTTGGTCACCTCATAACCACTCGGCCGCCCCGCGCGTCGCCACTCGGTTGGTAACCTCATAACCGCTCGGCCGCCCCGCGCGTCGCCACTCGGTTGGTCACCTCATAACCGCTCGGCCGCCCCGCGCGTCGCCACTCGGTTGGTCACCTCATAACCCCTCGGCCGCCCCGCGCATCGCCACTCGCTTGGTGACCTCATAACCGCTCGGCCGCCCCGCGCGTCGCCACTCGGTTGGTCACCTCATAACCACTCGGCCGCCCCGCGCGTCGCCACTCGGTTGGTCACCTCATAACCACTCGGCCGCCCCGCGCGTCGTCACTCGGTTGGTCACCTCATAACCACTCGGCCGCCCCGCGCGTCGTCACTCGGTTGGTCACCTCATAACCTCTCGGCCGCCCCGCGCGTCGTCACTCGGTTGGTCACCTCATAACCACTCGGCCGCTCCGCGCGTCGCCATCGGTTGGTCACCTCATCACCACTCGGCCGCCCCGCGCGTCGCCATCGCCAAAATCCCCTAGTGGGTGACTTAGCTGCGAATCTGTTTCGCCTAAGTACAAGAAATCCTACCGAGTGGAGAGCAAACCTCCCACTCGGCGGCTTAGCTACAGTCCAGTACTCGCCTAAGTTTGAAAAAATCCTACCGAGTGGAGAGCAATCCTCCCACTCGGGGGCTTAGCTGCAGTCAAGAACTCGCCTAAGTTTGAAAAAATCCTACCGAGTGGAGAGCAATCCTCCCACTCGGGGGCTTAGCTGCAGTCCAGTACTCGCCTAAGTTCTCCCACTCGGAAACTTAGCTGCAGTCAAGCACTCGCCTAAGTTTGAAAAAATCCTACCGAGTGGAGAGCAATCCTCCCACTCGGGGGCTTAGCTGCAGTCCAGTACTCGCCTAAGTTCTCCCACTCGGAAACTTAGCTGCAGTCAAGCACTCGCCTAAGTTTGAAAAAATCCTACCGAGTGGAGAGAAATCCTCCCACTCGGGGGCTTAGCTGCAGTCCAGTACTCGCCTAAGTTCTCCCACTCGGAAACTTAGCTGCAGTCAAGCACTCGCCTAAGTTTGAAAAAAAATCCTACCGAGTGGAGAGCAAACCTCCCACTCGGGGGCTTAGCTGCAGTCCAGTACTCGCCTAAGTTTGAAAACATCCTACCGAGTGGAGAGCAATCCTCCCACTCGGGGGCTTAGCTGCAGTGCAGTACTCGCCTAAGTTCTCCCACTCGGAAACTTAGCTGCAGTCAAGCACTCGCCTAAGTTTGAAAAAATCCTATCGAGTGGAGAGCAGTCCTCCCATTCGGGGGCTTAGCTGCAGTCCAGTACTCGCCTAAGTTCTCCCACTCGGAAACTTAGCTACAGTCAAGCACTCGCCTAAGTTTGAAAAAATCCTACCGAGTGGAGAGCAATCCTCCCACTCGGGGGCTTAGCTGCAGTCCAGTACTCGCCTAAGTTCTCCCACTCGGAAACTTAGCTGCAGTCAAGCACTCGCCTAAGTTTGAAAAAATCCTACCGAGTGGAGAGCAATCCTCCCACTCGGGGGCTTAGCTGTAGTCCAGTACTCGCCTAAGTTCTCCCACTCGGAAACTTAGCTGCAGTCAAGCACTCGCCTAAGTTTGAAAAAAAAATCCTACCGAGTGGAGAACAAACCTCCCACTCGGGGGCTTAGCTGCAGTCCAGTACTCGCCTAAGTTCTCCCACTCGGAGGCTTAGCTGCAGTCCAAGGACTCGCCTAAATAGCCAAAATCTGGCTGAGACAAGAGTAAACCTCTAATTCAAGGAGCTGCATCACAAGTATAATGTGCGCTCCATCCCTATCCGCAAGGACACCGAGACGAAGGTCGACTGTCACCATCGCCTCGTCACCACTCAGCCGCCCCGCGCGTCGCCACTCGGTTGGTTGCCTCATCACCACTCGGCCACTCTCGCGCCTTCAGACAGCTAAGTTGTTTTACATTCTGTTATTTCCATCTTCCCGAGTATCCCGTAATTCACACATCACGTTCAGTCGGAGGCCACGCCACTGAGTGTACCTCTACGCTCGGCTGCTTATTTTCACATACTTGCTTAGTACTAGTTATGTGACTCTCGAGTCCAACTTCCATTTTTTCGCATACATCATTCACGAACACCATGTGTTGTTCTTCATTTTGAGTTTGCATCGGTCCTCCGGGGCTGCAACTCAGTCGAAACACTACACTTCCATTTTTTTTGAGCCAGTATTCCAATGAGTTCAGTCGGATCCGTTGCTTCGGCAAGTTCGAACGGATCCTTCGCTCTTTTAGACTCTTGCTGGTCAACCAGCAAACCCCTTGCACTCCCAGCGGGTGTCTATGGGTGTTATTCACACAAATAGTTTCAGCACACATCAAATTTCCTCGAGAAATTATTTTGTTGGCTTGTGCCATTTTTTACACAAGTTACACCATCACTTGACGGCCCTATGCGCCAACTTCATCGTTGCTCGGACTCGGTCACCGTACCGTTCCTAGTACACCACAACACTGACCTTGTCGCTCTGTTGGCTTCAAACACATCCGGCCAACCCCTCTGTGGAATCCTCTTCATCGATAATATAGACCTCGTGAGGCATGAGACAGATAAGTCCTCTTTTTGCGAGTTTGCCTCTTTCGAGTATCACTCGGTAATTTCTCCTCATCCTTACCCGACCCGACTCGATGAGTTACAAATTATCCATTCAACATTATATTTCCCGTATTCCGACATGTCCGTTGTTGAAGCCTGTAGTACGCTCGGGGGCTACGCCACAATCGGGGGCTGCAACTCGTTTGGAATGACACTCTCCTGAGTGGTCGAGTGCTTCATCACCAGTTAGATCCTTCACTTCAACAAGTGCATTCGACCCACCACTTTGACAAGTTTTATAATCACCCAAATGCTCTGTGCGCCATCTCCATTCCTACTCAGACTCAGTTGTCACGCAGGTCTTGTTGCGTCGCAACCACACTACATCAACCTCGTCGCTACATTAACTTCGAAAGCATCTGGCTAGCTCCTTCGAAGACAATTTCATCCACTTGGCTGGACACATAATCCTTCACTCGGCCACCTCACTATCTTCACTCGGCCGTCCCGCACGTCGCCACTCGGTTGCGCACGTCTTCACCGCTTGGTCGCTCCACGCGTCGCCTCTCGGTTGTGCATGCCTTCACCACACGGCCGCCCCGCGCGTCACCCGTTGGCTGGACACGTAATCCTTCACTCGGCCACCTCGTGCATCCTCACTCGGCGGTCCCGCACATCGCCACTCGGTTGTGCACGTCTCCACCACTTGGTCGCTCCACGCGTCGCCTCTCGGTTGTACATGCCTTCGTCACACGGCCGCCTCGCGCGTCACCATTAGTTGGACATGTCTTTGCCTCTACACCCCCAACATGGGAACGACTAAGTTACTCATATGATCAAATCTCATATCACATTCTGTAGCAAGCTTGCCTCCTTCGAGCATCAGTCGGGGGCTACGCACAGTCGTTGGCCATGCCGCCCTCAGGGGTTACGCCCATTCAATCAACCCATTGATCACATCAGGAATATCTTTCTGACCATACTTGCCCGGTTTGCCGAAAATCTATAAGGGTTGTACTGTCCACTCGGACGATCGCCCAAATCATTACCTAAAGTCATCTCCAAGACTGCAAAAGGGTGAAAACAACGCTCCTCTACGGATAACTTGGCCCTATCCTAGGTTCCAAGGCGTTAGTTTCACAAACTTGGACTCAGAGATGGCATGTGCTGGTGTTCCCCCGGGATAATGAGTGGCCTCTCTATGGAGAGTCAGCCTACACACGAGCCTCGTCACTCGGGTTTCATGGCATGTCTATGTCAGACCACTAGTCTATCTCCTCCGGGAGACACACAAGTGCCACTAAGTCTTTCCTTGCAGTCAACATACCTCGATCAATCGGGAAGCACGTCCACTCGGACAAATACCCCTTTCATGCAAAAGTGTGAAAATGAAGCTCCTCTGCGGATACAATGTACTCGGATAAATGCCCCTTTCATGCAAAATCTAACGGTAGAAATACTAATGGAAAGATTACTCCCTGGAGTGTCCAGCTTTTTTCTATAGTCGACAGTTTCAAAGCCGAATTCATTCACCGTGCCGAGAGCATGAAGATTCACCTGCTTGACTGAGTTCCAGGTTGAATTTATTCCGTGCCGAGTGCACGAAGATCATTTCGACTGACTCAGCTCCAGGCTGAGCTTATTTACCATGTCAAGCACCTGAAGATGCATCCGATTGACTCAATTTCAGACTAAAAGATATTTACCGTGTCGAGTGCGTGGAGGTTTACCAAGAGACTTACACCCTCTGCCCGACTCACCTAGTCCGACAGAGGCTCGGGGACTACACCCAGCGGGTGCACTCAGCGTGCCCCCACTGGAAGAGAACTCGGAAAGAAACATTTTGCTCGATGCAAAACCAGCTCCGGAATTACTTGACCTCCGAGTCAGAGAAGAACAAGTTCGATTAGTACCATCTAAGAAGAGTTCTAGTTCTCTCAGACCCCCGCCGACTGCCCGCAGTCGACGGTGGTCTCGGGGACTACACCCAGTGGGTGCACTCAGCGTGCCCCCACTGGAGTAATCTCCACTCGGTACGGCCTGACCAGTCCGAGTGATGAACACAACAACAAAAAAGACAGGCTCTAAGACTCTCGCCGACTGCCCGCAGTCGACGGTAGTCTCTGGGACTACACCCAGTGGGTGCACTCAGTGTGCCCCCACTGGAATGGTATCCACTCGGAACGGTCCGCCCGGTCCGAGTGACGGCCAAACAAAAAAATATACACGTTCCAAGCGTGAAGAAATTCCGAGTAATCAGTTACTCGATGCAGGACCAGCTCCAAATCACTCCCAAAAAAATCCTATAAGGTGAGTTTAACGCTCCTCCGTTGGACCTGTTTTGAGCCTTCTTCTAGGACTCAAAGCGTCACACGTTTGGATCCAGAACCGACTCATATTGACGTTCCCCCGGGATAAAGAATGGCATCTCTTCGAGAGAACAGTCCATGCGTCAATCCTGTTGCCCGGATTTAATGACACACCCATCCTTTGATCACGAGTTAACCTCTTCCGAGAGATGAACAAATGTCACCAAGTTGCTCCTCGCGGGCACTTATCCCCAGATCAGTCGGGAAGCGTAGTGCCGGAATCCATTGAGATTTTGTTCAAACCTTGGTTGTCTGAAAGCATGATGATAAGTACCGAGTATTTCCGTAATCACTCAGACCAAATTGTGTCTTTCACAAACTTATTCTGCAAAATCGCAATCGATTCGGGGGCTAATGTTGGGGATACACATAATAGGTAGGCCCACGAATGGTCGAAATATCATAAAGCATGGGGTCCACACAACATGTGGGTCCAGATAAATTTCATATAGGCATACTATCCACTCGACCAAGCAGCATATATACCATCTACTCAGATGATAGTTCACCACTCGACCGTACGACTCACTCGGATATACGAAGACCAGTAGGCAGCAAAGCAGTCGGCATCATTCTCATAGTGAGGGCTTGATAGTGGGCTGGTATTATGGCATTCATGCCCTACTTTGTAACATAAGGGGTGAGGGGGCGGCGCACTCTATATAAGCCACCCACCACCACTAGACGGGGGGTCTTCTTCCATCTCTCTCTTTTTCACCATTAGTCTCAAGGACTTAGCTCAGGCATGGGGATATGTTCTTCTTTCTCTCATTGTAATCTCCGGATACATACTCAGATAAACAAAGCCTCTCCGGAGCATGAGACGTAGGGCTGTTATCTCCACCGTGAGAGGCCCGAACTCGCTAAAACCACAGTGTCACCCATATGCATCTTGATAGATCATGCTCTGTTACCCTATACCTTATTATTGTCGGAATTGTTCCCACGACAATACATGCACAGTACGTCATGCATAACTCATCGATTAGCCGGCCACATACCATGCATGGAGTAAACAAAAGAGAATGTGCTCAAGACAGAAACACTCACCCAAAATGGTAAGGAAATAGAATATCACTTTTGAGTTCCTGCTTTGTAAGAAACTGCCACAGGTCTGCCTCCATGTCGGCGGGGTGATGCTCCAACACATATTCATTAACGATGTGTGGGTCAATGAACCCAACATCATGGATGTTCCTTACTCTGCGTTCCTTAATCTTCATTCTGCATGTATAATAGCGGACACAACAATATAGTTAGGACATATATATAGTGCAGGCAATATGAACGAGATGGGGTAGAAATAAATCACTTACAGAACGTAGCAACTGATGATAGATTTGTCGAGCTCGCGCAGATTGAAAAGCTGGAACAAATCACTCAGATGAATTTGTACATAGTAATGTTTGAAGTGATGCTCATATCTAACTTCCGCATAAATATATTCTTTGGCGTTCTTATTTTTTATGTAACCCTTGTACCATTTCAGCAGACCTTTCATTTGTGGAGGTAGATCCTTTTCCTGCGCAGGCTCGACGAGAGGCCCAGTCTTCACATATGTAATTACTACCTCCTTCACTGGCGCCTCACCAAGGCCTAACAGTTCACGAAGAGTAATACCTAAGTTGGCCGCTTGTTCTCTGGCACTCGTTACAGTCAATCCATGTGCTGCCGCAGCTGCTATGATATCGGGGTCATCCGGACCGGCGGCTTTCACTATAAGCGGGGCAATCGATTGTTTACTTTGTTCCCCGAGCTGGGCAACTCGTTTCCCGCTTTTTTTACTTTCTAATTCCGTTTTCTCGGCCTCCTCCAAGGCTTTGTTCTCCTAGTTCTCCGCCCGCTCTTTCTTCTCCTTCAACATGAGTGCCTGCCTACGAAGTTCACGTGCATAGTCGTCAGGCAGATTCTTCGCGGCTTGGGACGGTGTGCTCAAAAATGACTTAGCCCACTTCTTTTGCTCATCAGAAAATACTGGCTTGGGCTCGGGCTCTCTTTTCGGAAGAAATCGACGATGCCCAAGGTACACGTTCTTCTTACAATTTGGCAAATGTACACTTTCAGTCTCATGTAAGCAGTGCGTGCATGCATTGTATCCCTTATTTGACAGTCCCGAAAGGTTACTAAGAGCAGGCCAATCGTTGATGGTTACGAAAAGCAACGCTCGTAGGTCAAATTCCTCTTCTTTGTGCTCATCCCACACACGGACACCAGGTCTGCCCCACAACTGTAAAAGTTCATCAACTAATGGCCTTAGGTACACATCGATGTCGTTGCCGGGTTGCTTCGGACCTTGGATGAGCACTGGCATCATAATGAACTTTCGCTTCATGCACAACCAAGGAGGAAGGTTGTAGATGCATAGAGTCACGGGCCAGGTGCTATGGCTGGAGCTCTGCTCGCCAAAAGGATTCATGCCATCTGTACTTAGACCAAATCTTATGTTCCTTGCGTCAGCTGCAAAATCTTTGAACTCTCTGTCGATCTTTCTCCATTGCGTTCCATCTGCGGTGTGTCTCAACTCCCCGTCCGACTTACGGTCCTCTTTGTGCCATCGCAACAACTTGGCATGCTCTTTGTTCCTGAACAGACGTTTCAACCGTGGTATTATAGGAGCATACCACATCACCTTGGCGGGAACCCTCTTCCTGGGTTTCTCGCCCTCAACATCGTCACCAGGGTCATCGCCTCTGATCTTATAACGCAATGCAGTGCATACCGGGCATTCATTCAAATTCTCGTATTCACCGCGGTAGAGGATGCAGTCGTTGATGCATGCATGTATCTTCAGAACCTCTAAACCTAGAGGGCAGACAACCTTCTTTGCTTCGTACATACTGGCGGGCAACTCGTTATTCTTTGGAAACATATTCTTCAACATTTTCAGCAAGTTTTCAAATGCCGAGTCAGCTACACCTGCCTGTGCCTTCCATTTCAGCAAATCCAGTGTGCAGCCCAGCTTTTTCAGACCATCATCGCATCCGGGGTACAACGACTTTCTGTGATCCTCTAACATGCGATCCAAATTCTCCCTCTCCTTTTCAGTTTCGCAGCGTCTCTGTGCATCAACAATGGTCCGACCAAGATCATCAACGGTCTCATCACGTGCCTCTTCTTCCCCTTCACCTTCCCCTTCACCTTCCCCTTCACCTTCAGCATCCTCCATGAAAGTATCACCGAAATGAGCAAGATAGCTTTCATCGATGAAATCATCCCCTTCTTCATCTTCTTCCATTATAACCCCTCTTTCTCCATGCTTGGTCCAACAATTATAGCTTGGCATGAAACCGTGCCGAAGCAGGTGCAGGTGAACTTCTCTTGAGGAAGAGTAACCCTTCTGATTCTTACAGTCAACACATGGACAGATAACAAAACCCTTCTGCTTGTTCGCATTAGCCACTACGAGGAAATCTTTCAAACCCGTAGTGAACTCGCGGGAGAGTCGGTTACCGTACATCCATTGCCGATTCATCTGCATTATTATAATATAAAATATATAATTAACCATAATGCATTTGTTAAACTAACTAGCTATAAACAATAGAAAGTAAACAATGAACAACACACATGCATATTTTATCAATGACACACATGCATGAAAGGTTCAAGTTGCTAACCGCGATCGAGGAGGAAAAAATAAATGAGGAACCTCAAGTGTGGCTCCAACACTTCATATCATGTTTGTTTCACGCTCTTGGGGCATTTCATCAAACACCTTGTGTGCATAAGAGGAACCAAAAGCAAACCTACACCCCCTTGTGAAGCTTGCGAAGAGAAGTGGCACCAAATGGCTAAGTGAGTGTGCTGAACTGGTATATATAGGGGAGGAGCTTTAGTCGCGGTTGGCCTGGCCAACCGCGACTAAAGGCCTTTGGGCACCTTTAGTCGCGGTTGGCCTGGCCAACTGCGACTAAAGCCCCTCACGTGCACCAGCTGGCCACCGAGCGCCCTGGGCCCAGGCCTTTGGTCGCGGTTCGTCTGCCGAACCGCGACTAAAGACTTCATTAGTCGCGGTTCCTACAGTTTCGCGACTAATGGGGCTGGACGGAAGCCTCTTTTTCTACCAGTGTTTGCTGATATCTGTTTGCTAATTTGCGCAGGAGCAGAGCAGCCCCACCAGGAGAGCTCGGAGGCCGCCCCTGAAGCGCCAAGGGAGAGTCCTCCGGCAAGGGAGAGGTCCCCGGCAAGGGAGAGCTCTCCGGCAAGGGAGGAGGCTCCGGTAAGGGAGGAGCCCCCGGCAAGGGAGGGCTCTCCGGCAAGGGACAACACCACCGGCCCCCCGGCGACAGAGACCCTGACCGCAGAGCCTGGCACAGGTAATCTCCTTGCTCCAAAACTTCCCTTGGCTTCTTCTTCTTTCTTTTTCTTGGATATTTGTTTGATTCTTCTCCCCTTTTTCGGCTATCAGATCCATCCGCTGCTGAGCCGATGGAGACTGAAGTTGCTGTCGACGACGCCGTTGCTGCCAAGGAGACAGCCGGCGCCGACGAGCCCGCCGGCGAACAGGCCGCCAGGGCTGCCGCGGCAGAAGCAGGCGGGGAGTCCGGCGATCGTACTGACGACCCGGAGGCCGTAGGAACGCCAGGCGCTACACCGACCACCGACCCCTCCGCCGCTGCCGCCGCGCTAGGCTCCGAAGAGCCCCAGCCTGGCGTTTACTTGAAGGCCGGCGACGACATCTTCATCAACCTCCCCTGGGCGTCAAGCTCCAGGGCGCCGATCGAGGGAGAAAGCTTTGACGGAGAAGTGCTTGCCTCCGCCGGGCTGGCGCTTGTCGACGCGCCTAGCAGCAGCAGCGGCGAGCCTGAGGAGGAGCGGCTGCTGCGGAAGCTGCTGTCACTCTACCGCACCCGGCAATCCAAGCTAGAAGCCCGTGAAGAGCTTGTCGCCAAGGCAGGAGTTGACATTGAGAAGCGCGCGGAAGAGCTCCGGGGTCAGAATCAAGAAACTCTCCGGTCTTTGGCAGTGGAGCGGGAGCAGCTTGTCGAGGAGCAGAGGGCTTTCCTCCTCGAGAAGGCCGCAGCCGAAGAGCAACAGCGGCTTGCCGCTGAGAAGCTAGCGTTGCAAGAAGGCGAGCTAGTGCAGCGGAAGGTCCACCTCGACAGCCATGAGGAAGAGCTTGCCGCGCGCGAGCGAACGGTTGGCGGAGCCCTCAAGCAAGCCGAAGACGCTGCCGCAGCTGCTGAGGCCGCCAAGAATGAGTTGCAAACAAAGGTGATGCAGCTGGAGGCCGACCTCAAGACGAGTGGCGACGAGCTTGCCGCGCTCAAGCTTGAGCGCGAGAAGGACGCCGTCAGCTACTCGGAGCTGCAGACCCGCCTCGCCGAAAAGGGTAAGGAGCTTGACGCCGCCAAGGACTCCACCGTAGATCTCAAGTCTAAGCTGGCCGCTCTGACCAAGATGCTGGATAGCGCCAAGGAGCAAGAGACGGCTCTGAAGGAAGAAGTCAAGGCCGGCAAGGCGTTGCTGGCCTGCGCTGTCGCCGCCCAGAGGACATTCCGGGAGAATGTGGAACACTGGACGGAAGGGCTCGTGGACGTTGCCTCCGACATCGACAAGGAGTTGGAGCAGCTGGGAATGGAGGATCTCGGGTACTCCTCCGACGAGAACCTCCAACCCAGCGCCAAGCTCACTTCTTTCTTCAAGGGTGTGGCGACGGCACTCCGGCGACTCCGGGAAGGGATCCCGAAGCAGCTTGCCGACGAGTCGCGCAAGATCTGCGCGGGAGCTCTCCAGAAGGTGCTGATGAAGGTGGCGTTCCGCAATCCGGGCCTCAACCTCACCAACGTCCTTCGGTCCTTGCCGCCGGATGCTGATCTGGAGGCGCTCAAGGCTCTTGTCACACCCATTGTGGACAGGGTGAGCGGGATCAAGAGGGTCGAGGGCAACCGCGTAGATTAGTGTGTCCCTTTCCTTCTTTCCTTGTCGCTTCTGATCATGTCATGAAAACAATTTGTTAGAGCCGCGACAAGCTTATCTTGTAATATAACTTTATTCTGTGCAATGATTGCAATGTTATTTCCTTTACTTGATTCCTTCCTTTGTATGTTTTTACCCTACGCTTTTAGGGAACTTGCCGGCGCAGGCACCTTTGCCGCGAGCGCTGAGTGCGGAACGTCAGTAGCCTGCTGGCGGTGCCGCAGCCGACAAGAAACCTTGTCGCAGCTAGTCGCAGCTCACTTAGGTTGTTGAGCGGACTCGAAACAACAGTAAGGGCGCAACTAGCTACGAGTTGGTTCCTCCGCGCACAGGTTTTCCATACAAAGCACGGTCGTTCAAGGAAAATAACTTAAATATTTAAAGAGAATTTGATTGCTCAAACTTTGGCAACTTATCTTTTCTGTTGCTTCCCTGCAAGGCGAAACCTTCTTGAACGACGCCTGGTCCATATCATTATCTTCTCCCTCCCCCCCCCCCCGGCAAACTTGTGCGCGAGGGAACCTTCTTTTCCTTGCGAAAAAGAAAGGGGATGGAATAAAAATATGGAGCCTTATGGCTCGTTGTTGCTTACCGAGGGTAAGTGCTGCACAAAATGTCAGATAACATACGCAAATAATAAAAAGCATGAAATCGACAAGATGTGCTGAGCACATGATATTTATGCACGGGGTCTGCGCCCGGCTTTGTACAAAGGATTACATGCAACAGCGGCAAGACTTGTACAAAAGGTGGTTGCCGGAACGGGTTCCGGCAACCGCGCCCTATGGGTAAAACTTGCGAAGATGCTCAATATTCCAGGAGTTGCTCACTGGGATGCCATCTTCGGTCTCCAGGCGGACAGCGCCAGGCCTAGTGACTCGTTTCACCCGGTAAGGGCCTTCCCACTTCGGCGTCAACTTGTTGGAATTCTTGGCAGACTGAATGCACCGAAGAACAAGGTCGCCTTCCTCGAGACTTCTTGCGTTAACTTTGTGGCTATGGTAGCAGCGCAAAGCTTGCTGGTAGCGAGCAGCTCGCACAGCAGCCTGAAGACGGTCTTCCTCAAGGAGCAGCGCGTCGTCTTGCCGCAGCTGCTCTTGCTCAAGCTCATCGTAAGCGAGCACTCGAGGCGACCCATATACGAGTTCCGTGGGGAGAACTGCCTCCGCTCCATAGACTAGAGCGAAGGGTGACTGGCCAATGGCTCGATTTGGCGTCATCCTGATCGACCAAAGAACCACCGGCAGCTCCTCGATCCAGTTTCTTCCGCACTTGTGCAGCCTGTCGAAAGTTCTGGTCTTGAGCCCGCGCAACACTTCAGCATTTGCCCTCTCCGCTTGACCGTTGCTTCTAGGGTGAGCAACAGAAGCGAAGCAGACCTTGGCGCCAAGATCTTGGACGTACTGCATGAATGTGCGGCTCGTAAATTGTGTACCGTTGTCGGTAATTATCCTATTAGGGATCCCGAAACGGCAAACAATTGACCTGAAAAACTTGACTGCTGACTGTGCTGTCACCTTCCTCACTGGTTCCACTTCCGGCCACTTTGTGAACTTGTCGATTGCAACGTACAAGTACTCAAAGCCCCTGATAGCTCGGGAAAAGGGGCCGAGGATGTCGAGCCCCCAGACCGAAAAGGGCCAGGATAAAGGGATCGTCTGGAGAGCTTGAGCTGGCTGGTGTATCTGCTTGGAATGAAACTGGCACGCTTCACACTTGGTTACTTGTGTAGTTGCATCCTGGAGGGCTGTCGGCTAGAAGAAACCTTGCCGGAATGCTTTGCCGACAAGTGCTCTTGCGCCAATGTGGTGACCACATATGCCTCCATGTATCTCTGCCAACAGCTTTTGTCCATCTTCCCGGGGAATACACTTCAATTTCACACCATTGAGTCTTCTTCTGCACAGTATATTATCGACAAACTGGTACATACTAGACTACCGGGCTACTCTTTTTGCTTCTTCTTGCTCTTTGGGAAGTTCTCCTGTCTGAAGGAAATGGACAATCTGCTGCGCCCATGCTGGAGCTTGTGGCTCGACAACAAGGACTAAAGGCATGTCTGCTGCTGCAGGAACATCCGCTTCTACGGCCAGAACCCGCGGCTCTGCCGGAGCTTGACGTTCCCCGGCAAGCTTGCCGGAGCAAAACTTGTTGGGAGCGTCTGCTTCAACGAAACAAACCCTGGGGCTTGCCGGAGCAGACTGCTCCTCAGCACTGTTGGTGTTGATCTTGGGGACCTTTTTGGTGGCGGCTTCGGGAAGATCTGCCGGAAAATAGTCGCCAGAAATCAACTTCCTCTTCTTGCTCTGTCCAGTTGATGGTGTTACGGACGGCTGAGTTAGCTTGAGCACAAAGATCCCTGGTTCCACAGGTAACTTAAGTGCGGCGCACTTTGACAGGCCATCGGCAATGTCATTCTGAGCTCTTGGGACATGCTCCATCTGCAGGCCGTCAAAGTGCTCTTCTAACTTTCTCACTTCGTCAACGTATGCTTCCATCAAAGGACTCTAATAATTCTTGTTCACTTGGCGGACGACAAGCTGCGAGTCACCCCTGACAATGAGCTTCTTGATCCCAAGGTCTGCCGCAATCCTGAGACCGGCAAGCAAGCCTTCATACTCTGCAGTATTGTGTGTTGCTTGCTCCTTGGGAAAGTGCATCTGGACTACATACTTGAGGTGCTCTCCGGTGGGTGCGACAAGCAGCACACCAGCGCCGGCGCCTTGCAGCGAGAAGGCACCGTCAAAGTACATAAGCCACTCTTTGTTTGCCTCCTTGACGGGGATGCTCGTCTCTGGAATCTCTTCATCTGGTGTTGGCGTCCACTCTGCTATGAATTCTGCCAATGCTCTGCTTTGGATATAGTTGAAGTACTCTCAAACTTGAGGCCAAAGCTTGACAGTTCCAGTGCCCACTCGACAATCCTGCCTGTCGCTTCTGGATTCTGCAGTATCCTCTTCAGCGGAAAGCGAGTGACAACTGTGATCTCGTGTGCTTGGAAGTAATGGCGCAGCTTCCTCGAGGCCATGAGAAGGCCGAAAAGCAACTTCTGCACACCAGAGTACCTTGACCTAGCCCCCTGCAGAAGGGAACTGACAAAGTAAACTGGGCGCTGCACCATTTTCTTCTGCATTTCTTCGCGCACCTGCGCAGATCCATCCTTGTCGGGACCAGAGCTTGCCGAGGAAGCCCCCTGCTTGTCGCTGGATGCACTTGCCGCGGTTGCTGGCTCGTCATCTGCCTCCCTCTCCGCCACTAACGCAGAACTAACCACTTGATTGGTTGCCGCTATGTATAGCAGCAACTTCTCTTGCGGCTTAGGTGCGACAAGTGTTGGAGTGGAGGACAGGTATCTCTTCAAGTCCTACAGCGCAGCCTCCGCTTTCGGAGTCCATTTCATTGGACCTGCCTTTTTCAAAATTTTGAAAAATGGCAGGTTGCGCTCGGCAGACCGAGAGATAAACCTGCTGAGAGAAGCCACGCAACCGGCAAGCTTCCGGACATCCTTGACGCGCTTTGGTGCTTCGATCTGCTCAATGGCCTTGATCTTGTCGGGATTGGCTTCAATTCCTCGCTGAGACACAAAGAACCCGAGAAGCTTGCCGGAAGGGACTCCAAACACACACTTCTCGGGGTTGAGCTTGAGGTTGATCTTGCGCAGATTTGCAAAGGTCTCGTCTAAATCTTGGATCAGAGTTGCCCTGTCCTTGCTCTTGACCACTATATCATCCATGTAAGCTTCCACATTTCCGTGTATTTGCGGCTTAAGAGCGACATGGACTACTCTTGCAAACGTTGAACCGGCATTCTTTAATCCGAAAGGCATCCGTATGAAACAGTACGTGCCACATGGAGTAATGAATGCGGTTTTCTCCTCATCCTCTTCTGCCATGAAGATCTGATGGTATCCTGAGTATGCATCAAGAAATGAAAGCAAATCACATCCGGCTGTGGAGTCAACAATCTGGTCAATGCGCGACAAGGGAAATGGGTCTTTGGGACAAGCTTTATTAACATCAGTAAAGTCAATACAAAGCCTCCATTTTCCATTTGCCTTGCGCACTACAACAGGATTGGCCAACCACGTGGGATGGAGTACTCCTCTGACGAGGCCTGCTGCTTCCAATTTCTTGATCTCTTCTGCTATGAATTCTTGGCGCTCCACTGCTTGCTTCCTGACCTTCTGCTTGACGGGCCGCGCATGAGGACAAACGGCAAGATGGTGCTCAATTTCTTTCCTGGGGACACCGGGGATGTCAGACGGTTGCCATGCAAACACGTCGACATTCACCCGCAGGAAAGCAATGAGCGCGCTTTCCTATTTGGGGTCCAAAGTGGCACTGATGGTGAAAGTACCGCCAGTGCCGTCCTCCTTGGCGGATATCTTCTTGGTCGCTGGCGGAGCTGCCATTGCCTTCTTACATTTGCCGCTGGAGCTCGATGGTGCGTCCTCGACGGTAGCGCAGCACTCCGAAGAGGTGCGCTTGCCAGAGTGGGCATCAGAGCTCTTGCCGGTCTTGGTCTTCCTCTTCCCGCCGGGAGCTTTAGCGGCAAGTGGTTTGCGATCTGTAGTGGCTGCTGCTTCCCGGTAGATCTTGTCGGCGCAGATAAGGGCATCCTTCTTGTCGCCAGGGACAGAGATGACACTTATCGGGCCTGGCATCTTGAGCATGTTGTATGCATAGTGAGAGGCTGCCATGAACTTGGCGAGCGCTGGACGGCCAAGTATCCCATTGTAAGGTAATGGGAAATCGGCAACGTCAAAAGTGACCCTCTCAGTTCTGAAGTTCAGCTCGCTGCCAAATGTTACCGGCAACGTGACCTTCCCTTTCGGCTTGCTCCTTCCCGGGTTAATTCCTTGGAACGTGTCGGTTTCTTCGAGCTCGCTATCAGGGATCTAGAGTTTCTGGAGTACAGCGGAGGAGATCAGGTTCAAGCCGGCCCCGCCGTCAACTAGCATCTTTGTGACTTTGAGGTTGCAGATGGTTAGCGAAACCAACAGCAGCAAGCACCCGACCACAGTTGTGCGATCAGGGTGGTCCTCAATGTCAAAGATGATAGGCGTGCTGGACCATTTCAGAAGCTTGCGCGATTCGACAGGTGGCTCTGCCGCATTAACTTCCCGCAGCCACTATTTGAGTTGGCGATGGGAAGTATGCAGAGAAGCACCGCCGTCAACGCACAAGACATCTGTAGCTTTCTGAAACTCCTACTCACTGTTCTCGACATCATCCATGTCCTCGTCATCGTCTTCGTCCTCATCCTTGTCGCGGCCGCGGCGTCCTCCCCGGCCAGCGTGCTTCTTGCTGGCTTCTCCACCGCCTCCTTGGGCCCTCTCCTTGTCGCGCCGCTCGTACTCAGCTTTCTGCTTGTGGACAAACTGCTCGACCTTCTTACAGCTTTGGAGGTCATGGCCCTTGGTGTGATGCATCTTGCAATACTGCTTGTCGGAGCCGTCCTGCTTGTCGGCGGCCGCCATAGCCTGGCAGTTGGTACACGCGGCAACCTCCTTGCCGGAGCTACCAACTTTGGCTTTGTTGGCGCCACCGTCGTTGCCGGACTGCTCAACAACTAGCACCTCTTTGCCTTTCTTCTTCCTGTTATTGCACCGCCGGTTCTTCTTTGCCGGGGCAGCATCTTCGCTGTCAGATCCTCCTGCTCCAGCATTCTCTCCGGGGAGTTTCCTTCCTTCTTCAGCACGTGCACACTTGTCGGCCAGGGCATATAGCTCACTGACGTCTCTGATCCTGCTCATCGCCATCTCCTCCCGCATCCTGCGGTTACGCACATTCTGATGGAACGTGCTGATAACCGCGGCAGGGTGGATATCTGGGATGTTGCGTTGTACACGGCTGAATCTCTGAATATACTTGCGCAGGGGCTCTCCTTCCTTCTGGGCAAGCAGGTGAAGATCACTCTCCTGGCCGTGAGGTTTGTGGCCGCCTGTGAAGGCGCCAACAAACTGATGGCACAGGTCTGCCCAAGAGGATATGGAGTTATCCGGCAAGTGCATGAGCCAAGACCTGACTTTGGGCTTGAGCACCAACGGGAACTAGTTGGCAAGGACCTTGTCGTCTCGCCCCCCGGCAGCCTGCACCGCGATGGTGTAGATGCCGAGGAACTCTGACGGGTGCGACTTGCCGTCGTACTTCTCCGGTACGTCTGGCTTGAAATGCTTCTGGCTGGGCCACTGGACTTGCCGCAGCTCACGGGTAAACGCAGGGCAACCTACCGCGTACGGCAAGTCACCTGGTTCCCCTGGCGCATGCATATCGACAGAGGGCCCAGTGCGCAGGTCTGATTGACACCGCGCTTCTCTTCGGCGCTCGATGCGTGTACGAGCGTCTTCTTGTTGTCGTTCGTGCAGAACTTGGCGCTGGTCGCGACGAACTCGTGGATCCGATGACGCGGTGGAGTCGCTGTCGTGGTGGATCCGGCGAGTCGGCGATCTTGGCCTTCGGGGCGGAGAGTGCACAGTGGTTGCACCCCCACCAGTCTTGTCGCCGCCGGCTCGTGCCTGGATGACTTGCCGCGGCAGCGAAGTACTTGGCTGCCGTGGATTGTCGCCGTTGGCAAAGCCGATGAGACTCTGGATGGTGGCTCTCCAGTCGTCGATCTTGTCCGCCGCTGGAGGGTAGTCTAGGAGCAGTTGAGCTCGCGCCAAAGCTTCTGCCGGAGTGGTGGGCGGCGGCGGCGAACAATGCGAGGAACGGGATATGCTTGGACTTCTAACTACGTTAGAAGGAGCAGTATCTCATCCAAGCGACCGTGCCACGCTCGCGCCAGCATGTTGGCGTGCATGCTGGTCTTGAGCACTCCGGGATCCACCAGCTTGATCTTGGCCCAGCAAACGTATGGTACCGTGAGTACCATGACGCTGCTGGTCCCACGCCTCCTGAGATGGGCGCGGTGCGTGTACAGACGCCGAGGTCTTGGAGTGCGCCCGGTCGTTGTGGGAGCCGACCGCGCCGCCGATGTGCCGCGCAGTCTTGTCCCTGGACCTGGCAGCACCATGAGCTCCTTCGTCGGCGCCCGTTCTTCCGCCGGCGTCTACTCCACCAGCCGTTCGCTCCGGCGATGGTGGGCTTGGCGTGGACGGAGCAGCTGCCTCCGAAGCCTTCTTCTTCGGCGACATGTCGATGAAGACGATGGAGATTTGGCTCGTGCGAACACCGGATCAGGTTCACACAACCTCGACGCACCCCTACCTGGCGCGCCAAAGATGTCGGGGGTGCTGATCCCCACGGACACCTATGGGACCACGGCGGACCGGGCCCCTTTTGGTTCGGCAGGGGGCAGAGAGAGCACGAAGAGCAGATCGAGGCGAGCGCACGAGCAACGCGATCAGTTTACCCAGGTTCGGGCCGCACGGATGCGTAAAACCCTACTCCTGCTTTGTGTTTGTATTGATTTCTTGCTCGGGAGCGCGGTGTACTACAGTACACAGCGGCAGTTAACGAGACCGAGCATTAGAGTGTTCTGTTCGCCGACCCCCTCTACGTTGCGCATGGGCCTCCTTTTATACGCTAAAGGGGTCACCGACAGGTGGCAACGTAGAGAAGGGCAAAAATAGAAAGAGGCACTGCGGTTGGTACCACCGCCTACAACAGTGTTATCATACCTAACCCTGACGGCAGGGGACAAAGGCATTAAATGCCTGTCTGCGTCGCCTAGACGGTGCAGAAAGGGACCGCTAGGGACGCCACTGCTTGCCACGCTGGTGATCTTGTCAGCGCCGCTTGCCACCGTGTACCTCTGGCTGCACAGCTTTCCGCCACGTACTCCTGGAAGGGTCCCAGAGTGACACGTTGGTGGATGCGCTGGAGCGCAGGTACAGAGTGGAAGCTTGCCGCGGCAAGAGCCTTGCCGCGTTTGTTGTCTTGTCGCGTCCGGGAGCTTGTCGCCCCTCTTGCCGGGGTCTTGTCTCCTTCCCGGCAAGCTCTTCTTGCCGGGGCCTTGAATACTTTGTTCTTGAATGGCTCCAAGGGAACCAGGGAGGATCTTGGCGGTCGCCCAGCAAGCCTTGCCGCGGGACGCTGCGACTGCCCGTGCACAAGTTCGGGATACTAAGGTACCCCTACTTTAGTACACCGACATAATATTCTTCATGAATACCTATGGTCTCTGCCTCCTTGACTTCACCCCCAACACCGTCCTCACCATGGCAGTTTTCGCACAACTTTGCGAAAATTTGTCGGAGTCCACCCCAATGTAGCTCTCTTCTGCCATTTTTTCATGCCCCGAGTAGAGAGAGGAGAGCCTCTATCCGGCGAAATTGCTTCGATCTCAAGGTCCGGCAAGAAGGATTCATATTTGGAGGGAGAGTTCCGCAGCAAGTGGGAGGAGTGGAGGGCAGATTGGTGTTGGATAGTTGAGGAGAACCCGCAGCCATTCACCGCCCGACACCAAGTAGCACTAGCATGTGGCAGCGACTGGAGCGACGTGGCTCCGGAAGACAGCAGGCTGAGGATTGCCGTCACCAGGATCCAGCGCCTCAGGCTTGCCGGACTCACTGTGGGTACTGTTGGTGGATTGCCGTCACCGAGCCTTGGTTGGCCTTCCCGGCAAGCTCCTCTTGCCGGGGTCTTGTCTCCTTCCCGGCAAGCTCTTCTTGCCGGCGCCTTGAATACTTTGTTCTTGAATGGCTCCAAGGGAACCAGGGAGGATCTTGGCGGTTGCCAGGCAAGCCTTGCCGCGGGACACTGCGACTGCCCGTGCACAAGTTCGGGATACTAAGGTACCCCTACTTTAGTACACCGACATAATATTCTTCATGATGCTCTCTTTATGTTACAATTCTTATCTTTTATGTGAGCATCGTTGAAATCATCATGCCTAGCTAGGGGCGTTAAACGATAGCGCTTGTTGGGACGCAACCCAATTTTATTTTAGTTCCTTGCTTTTTGTTCCTGTTAGTAATAAATAATTCATCTAGTCTCTGTTTTGATTGTGTTTTTTGTGTTTAATTAGTGTTTGTGCCAAGTAGAACCATTGGGAAGACTTGGGGAAAGTCTTGTTGAACTTGCTGTAAAAAACAGAAACTTTAGCGCTCACGAGAACTGGTGTCATTTTTATTTGAAGAGTGCTATTTAGTTAATTATTTTTTAAGATGATTAATAGCTAAATTCCTCACGTCCAGAAATTTATTCTAGAATTTTTGGGGTTGCAGATCTTGCTCTAGCTACAGATTACTACAGACTGTTCTGTTTTTGACAGATTCTGTTTTTCGTGTGTTGTTTGCTTATTTTGATGAATCTATGGCTAGTAAAATAGTTTATAATCCATAGAGAAGTTGGAATACAGTAGGTTTAACACCAATATGAATAAATAATGAGTTCATTACATTACCTTGAAGTAGTCTTTTGTTTTCTTTCGCTAACGGAGCTCACGAGTTTTCTATTTTGAGTTTTCTGTTGTAAAGTTTTCAAGTTTTGGGTGAATTCTTTTAATGGATCATGGAACAAGGAGTGGCAAGAGCCTAATCTTGGGGATGCCCAAGGGACCCCCAAGATAATCCAAGGACACCAAAAAGTCAAAGCTTGGGGATGCCCTGGAAGGCATCCCCTCTTTTCGTCCACTTCCATCGGTAATTTACTTGGAGCTATATTTTTATTCACCAACATGATATGTGTTTTGCTTGGAGCGTCTTGTATTATTTGTGTATTTGTGTCTTAGTATGCCACAATCATCCTTACTGTACACACCTTTTGAGAGAGCCATACATGAATTAAAATTTGATAGAATACTCTATGTGCTTCACTTATATCTTTTGAGCTAAGTAGTTTTGCTCTGTGTGCTTCACTTATATCTTTTGAGCTAGATAATTTTGCTCTTTGTGCTTCACTTAGATCTTTTAGAGCACGGTGGTGGATTCGATTTAAAGAAACTATTGATCTCTCATGCTTCACTTAAATTAATTTGAGAGTCTCTTAATAGCATGGTAATTCGCCTAATAATAATATGCTTGGTATTCAAGTTTTTGAAACTTTCTTTTGAGTGTGTTGAATACTAAGAAAAGATTGAAGCATGATAATTGTTTTGAGATATGGAGGTCATAATATTAAAGTCATGCTAGTTGAGTAGTTGTGAATTTAAAGAATACTTGTGTTGAAGTTTGTGATTCCCGTAGCATGCACGTATGGTGAACCGTTATGTGATGAAGTCGGAGCATGATTTATTTATTGATTGTCTTTCTTATGAGTGGCGGTCGGGGACGAGCGATGGTCTTTTCCTACCAATCTATCCCCCTAGGAGCATGCGCGTAATACTTTGCTTTGATAACTTCTAGATTTTTGCAATAAGTATATGAGTTCTTTATGACTAATGTTGAGTCCATGGATTATACGCACTCCCACCCTTCCACCCTTGCTAGCCTCTCTAATACTACGCAACTTTCGCCGATACCATAAACCCACCATATACCTTCCTCAAAACAGCCACCATACCTACCTATTATGGCATTTCCATAGCCATTCCGAGATATATTGCCATGCAACTTTCCACCATTCCGTTCATCATGACACATTCATCATTGTCATATTGCTTAGCATGATCATGTAGTTGACATAGTATTTGTGGCAAAGCCACTGTTCATAATTCTTTCATACCTGTCACTCTTGATTCATTGCATATCCCGGTACACCGCCGGAGGCATTCATATAGAGTCATACTTTGTTCTAGTATCGAGTTGTAAATAAATAGAAGTGTGATGATCATCATTCAATAGTGCATTGTCCCCCCCCCCCCCCCCCAAAAAAAAGAGAAAGGCCAAATAAAAATAAAAAATAAAAAAGGGGCAATGCTACTATCCTTTTACCACACTTGTGCTTCAAAGTAGCACCATGATATAGCGAGTCTCATATATTGTGCTTCAAAGTAGCACCATGTTCTTCATATAGAGAGTCTCATATGTTGTCACTTTCATATACTAGTGGGAATTTTACGTTATAGAACTTGGCTTGTATATTCCAATGATGGGCTTCCTCAAATTTCCCTAGGTCTTCATGAGCAAGCAAGTTGGATGCACACCCACTAATTTCTTTTGTTGAGCTTTCATACATTTATAGCTCTAGTGCATCCGTTGCATGGCAATCCCTACTCACTCACATTGATATCTATTGATGGGCATCTCCATAGCCCATTGATAGGCCTAGTTGATGTGAGACTATCTTCTCCCTTTTTGTCTTCTCCACAACCACCATTCTATTCCACCTATAGTGCTATGTCCATGGCTCACGCTCATATATTGCGTGAAGATTGAAAAAGTTTGAGAACATCAAAAGTATGAAACAATTGTTTGGCTTGTCATTGGGGTTGTGCATGATTTAAATATTTTGTGTGGTGAAGATGGAGCATAGCCAGACTATATGATTTTGTAGGGATAGCTCTCTTTGGCCATGTTATTTTGAGAAGACATGATTGCTTAGTCAGTATGCTTGAAATATTATTGTTTTTATGTCAATATTAAACTTTTGTCTTGAATCTTATGGATCTTAATATTCATGCCACAACTAAGAAGAATTACATTGAAATTATGCCAACTAGCATTCCACATCAAAAATTATCTTTTTTATCATTTACCTACTCGAGGACGAGCAGGAATTAAGCTTGGGGATGCTTGATACGTCTCCAACGTATCAATAATTTTTGATTGCTCCATGCTATATTATCTACTGTTTTGGGCAATATTGGGCTTTATTATCCACTTTTATATTATTTTTGGGACTAACCTATTAACTGGAGGCCCAGCCCAGATTTGCTGTTTTATGCCTATTTCAGTGTTTTGAAGAAAAGAAATATCAGACGGAGTCGAAACGGAATGAAATCAACTAGGGAAGTTATTTTTGGAACGAAAGCCACCCGATGGACTTGGACCCCACGTCAAGGAAGGAAGGAGGAGCTCACGAGGGTAGGGGCGCCCCCCCCCAGGGCGCGCCCCCTGTCTCGTGGGGCCCTTGTGGCTCCCCTGACGTACCTCCTGCACCCATATATACCTACGTGACCTAAAACTTCCAGAACGAAAAGATAGATCGGGAGTTCCGCCGCCAAAAGCCTCCGTAGCCACCAAAAGTCAATCGGGACCCTGTTCCGGCACCCTGCCGGAGGGGGGGAACCGTCACCAGTGGCCATCTTCATTATCTCGGCGCTCTCCATGACGACGAGGGAGTAGTTCTCCATCGGGGCTGAGGGTATGTACCAGTAGCTATGTGTTTGATCTCTCTCTCTCTCTCTCGTGTTCTTGATTTGGCACGATCTTGATGTATCGCGAGCTTTGCTATTATAGTTGGATCCTATGTTTCTCCTCCCCCTCTTCTCTCTTGTAATGAATCGAGTTTCCCCTTTGAAGTAATCTTATCGGATTGAGTCTTTAAAGACTTGAGAACACTTGATGTATGTCTTGCCGTGGATATCTGTGGTGACAATGGGATACCACGTGCCACTTGATGTATGTTAAGGTGATCAACTTGCGGGTTTCGTGACATCGGGAACCTATGCATAGGGGTTGGCACACATTTTCGTCATGATTCTCCGGTAGAAACTTTGGGGCACTCTCTGAGGTTCTATTTGTTGGTTGAATAGATGAATTGAGATTGTGTGATGCATATCGTATAATCATGCCCACGGATACTTGAGGTGACATTGGAGTATCTAGGTGACATTAGGGTTTTGGTTGATTTGTGTCTTAAGGTGTTATTCTAGTACGAACTCTAGGGATGTTTGTGACACTTATAGGAATAGCCCAACGGATTGATTGGAAAGAATAACTTTGTGGTGGTTTCGTACCCTACCATAATCTCTTCGTTCATTCTCCGCTATTAGTGACTTTGGAGTGACTCTTTGTTGCATGTTGAGGGATGGTTATGTGATCCAATTATGTTAGTATTGTTGAGGGAACTTGCACTAGCGAAAGTATGAACCCTAGGCCTTGTTTTCTATCATTGCAATACCGTTTACGCTCACTTTTATCACTTGCTACCTTGCTGTTTTTATAATTTCACATTACAAAAACTATTATCTACTATCCATATTGCACTTGTATCACCATCTCTTCGCTGAACTAGTGCACCTATACAATTTACCATTGTATTGGGTGTGTTGGGGACACAAGAGACTCTTTGTTATTTGGTTGCAGGGTTGCTTGAGAGATACCATCTTCATCCTACGCCTCATACTCATCGACATGCAAGTCGTGATTCCTATTACAAGAGCATGATCAATCTCATACATCAAATATATCATTCATCACATCCTTTGGCCATATCACATCACATAGCATACCCTGCAAAAACAAGTTAGACGTCCTCTAATTGTTGTTTGCATGTTTTACGTGGCTGCTATGGGTTTCTTGCAAGAACGTTTCTTACCTACGCAAAGACCACAACGTGATATGCCAATTGCTATTTACCCTTCATAAGGACCCTTTTCATCGAATCCGTTCCGACTAAAGTAGGAGAGACAGACACCCGCCAGCCACCTTATGCAACTAGTGCATGTCAGTCGGTGGAACCGGTCTCACGTAAGAGTACGTGTAAGGTTGGTCCGGGCCGCTTCATCCCACAATACCGTCGAAACAAGATACGACTAGTAACGGCAAGCATATTGAACAAAATCAACACCCACAACTACTTTGTGTTCTACTCGTGCATAGAATCTACGCATAGACCTAGCTCATGATGCCACTGTTGGTGAACGTAGTAGAAATTCAAAATTTTCCTACGTGTCACCAAGATCTATCTATGGAGAAACCAGCAACGAGGGGAAGGAGAGTGCATCTACATACCCTTGTAGATCGCTAAGCGGAAGCGTTCAAGTGAACGGGGTTGATGGAGTCGTACTCGTCGTGATTCAAATCACCGATGATCCTAGTGCCGAACGGACGGCACCTCCGCGTTCAACACACGTACAGCCCGGTGACGTCTCCCATGCCTTGATCCAGCAAGGAGAGAGGGAGAGATTGAGGAAGACTCCATCCAGCAGTAGCACAACGGCGTGGTGGTGATGGAGGAGCGTGGCAATCCTGCAGGGCTTCGCCAAGCACCACGGGAGATGAGGAGAAGGACTTGGGAGAGAGGGAGGGCTGCACCAAGGCAAAAAGTGTGTCTTGAGAGGCCCTCCTTCCCCACTATATATAGGGAGCCCAAGGGGGGGGGGCGCCGGCCCTAGGAGATCCAATCTCCTAGGGGGGCGGCGGCCAAGGGAGGTTTCCCTCCCTCCCAAGGCACCTAGGAGGTGCCTTCCCTCCTTGGGACTCTTCCTTAGGGTTCCCCCTTCACCCTAGGCGCATGGGCCCTAGGGGAAGTGGCGCCCCAGCCCACTTTGGGCTGGATCCCTTCCCACTTCAGCCCATGGGATAGGTGGACCCCCGGGACCCTTCCGGTGGTCCCGGTACAATACCGATGACCCCGAAACTTGTCCCGATGGCCGAAATAGGACTTCCTATATATAAATCCTTACCTCCGCACCATTCCGGAACTCCTCTTGACGTCCTGGATCTCATCCGGGACTCCGAACAACATTCGGTAACCACATACAAACTTCCTTTATAACCCTAGCGTCATCGAACCTTAAGTGTGTAGACCCTACGGGTTCGGGAACCATGCAGACATGACCGAGACGTTCTCCGGTCAATAACCAATAGCGGGATCTGGATACCCATGTTGGCTCCCACATGTTCCACGATGATCTCATCGGACGAACCACGATGTCAAGGACTTAATCAATCCCGTATACAATTCCCTTTGTCTAGCGGTATTGTACTTGCCCGAGATTCGATCGTCGGTATCCCGATACCTTGTTCAATCTCGTTACCAGCAAGTCTCTTTACTCGTTCCATAACACATCATCCCGTGATCAACTCCTTGATCACATTGTGCACATTACGATGATGTCCTACCGAGTGGGCCCATAGATACCTCTCCGTTTACACGGAGTGACAAATCCCAGTCCCGATTCGTGCCAACCCAACAAACCCTTTCGGAGATACCTGTAATGTACCTTTATAGCCACCCAGTTACGTTGTGACGTTTGGCACACCCAAAGCACTCCTACGGTATCCGGGAGTTGCACAATCTCATGGTCCAAGGAAATGATACTTGACATTAGAAAAGCTTTAGCATATGAACTATACGATCTAGTGCTATGCTTAGGATTGGGTCTTGTCCATCACATAATTCTCCTAATGATGTGATCCCGTTATCAACGACATCCAATGTCCATGGTCAGGAAACCGTAACCATCTATTGATCAACGAGCTAGTCAACTAGAGGCTTACTAGGGACATGGTGTTGTCTATGTATCCACACATGTATCTGAGTTTCCTATCAATAAAATTCTAGCATGGATAATAAATGATTATCATGAACAAGGAAATATAATAATAACCAATTTATTATTGCCTCTAGGGCATATTTCCAACATAAAGTTGCTCGTATTATTGCTGTGCCTCATGAAAATGAAGATGATACACTTGATGATGATCTCGTTATTCCTATTGCTTGTTGTGATGATAATGATTGGGAACATAATGATACTCCTTATGATCTTGAAAATCTTTTTGGTCCTTGCTTGGAAGAATATAATAATTGATATACTATCGGTGATATCTATACTATTAATGATGAGAGTGATTATGCTTATGATATGAAAAGGCCCAAGCTTGGGGAAGCTATGTTTGATGAGGATGACATATTTGAGAATATATTTGCTGCAATTAATGTTTGTCCCAAGCTTGGGGAAGCTATGATTAATGAAGATGATATTTTTAGTCTCCCAAGTTTTGATATGCAAGTTTATAATGATGATAGCATGCCTCCTACTTATGATAATTATTGTGAGGATACTTATGCTATAAAAAGTAGTGATTATATTTATAAAACTTGTCATGATTATGGTTACCCCTTCTCTGAACATTACTCTTTTAATGTTTATATTATAGTATCCAAGTCTCTTATGATACTCCCACTATCCCGAATGAGAAGAATTTTGCCTATGTGGACAGTAATAAAATTTCTATGCTTGTAGATCATGAAAATAATGCTTTAGGTGCTGGTTATATTGTTGAATTCATTCATGATACTACTGAAAATTATTATGAGGGAGGAACATATGCTTGTAGGAATTGCAATAATATCAAGTTTCCTCTTTATGTGCTTAAAGTTTTGAAGTTATGCTTGTTTTACCCTCCTGTGCTAGTTGATTATTGTTCCCACAAGTTGTTTGCTCACAAAATCCCTATGCATAGGAAGCATGTTAGACTTAAATGTGCTAGTAATATGTCGGGGGTGCTGATCCCCACGGACACCTATGGGACCACGGCGGACCGGGCCCCTTTCGGTTCGGCAGGGGGCGGAGAGAGCACGAAGAGCAGATCGAGGCGAGCGCACGAGCAACGCGATCAGTTTACCCAGGTTCGGGCCGCACTGATGCGTAAAACCCTACTCCTGCTTTGTGTTTGTATTGATTTCTTGCTCGGGAGCGCAGTGTGCTACAGTACACAGCGGCAGTTAACGAGACCGAGCGTTAGAGTGTTCTGTTCGCCGACCCCCTCTACGTTGCGCATGGGCCTCCTTCTATACGCTAAAGGGGTCACCGACAGGTGGCAACGTAGAGAAGGGCAAAAATGGAAAGAGGCACTGCGGTTGGTACCACCGCCTACAACAGTGTTATCATACCTAACCCTGACGGCAGGGGACAAAGGCATTAAATGCCTGTCTGCGTCGCCTAGACGGTGTAGAAAGGGACCGCTAGGGACGCCACTGCTTGCCACGATGGTGATCTTGTCAGCGCCGCTCGCCACCGTGTACCTCTGGCTGCACAGCTTTCCTCCACGTACTCCTGGAAGGGTCCCAGAGCGACACGTTGGTGGATGTGCTGGAGCGCAGGTACAGAGTGGAAGCTTGCCGCGGCAAGAGCCTAGCCGCGTTTGTTGGCTTGTCGCGTCCGGGAGCTTGTCGCTCATCGAGCCTTGGTTGGCCTTCCCGGCAAGCTCCTCTTGCTGGGGTCTTGTCTCCTTCCCGGCAAGCTCTTCTTACCGGGGCCTTGAATACTTTGTTCTTGAATGGCTCCAAGGGAACCAGGGAGGATCTTGGCGGTCGCCCGGCAAGCCTTTCCGCGGGACGCTGCGACTGCCCGTGCACAAGTTCGGGATACTAAGGTACCCCTACTTTAGTACACAGACAGGAGCCCCCGGGCCTGGGCCATACACGGTGCCGAGCGCTGTTGGGCAGGCCCAAAACAGGGCACGGGCACGCGCGGCCTAGGTTACGCCGTGTCTCACTCCGCATCCACCGCGCCCTCCCCGAACGGCACGTGTCGAACACGGCATCGTGGGAGAGATCGTGGGCAGTTTCTTTATTAGGAAAGGTGGACCGTCCGCCACCTCCCCCTTTATAAGCAAGGGGAAGCAGGGGTAGTCCGCCCACTCGCCCCCCTTGCCATTCCAATCTCAAAAGCCTCCGCCCCGCCTTCGTCTTCTCAAAGCAACAAGAGAGCAGCGCCCTGCCCCCCCCCCCCATTGCCACCAGCACCACCAACGCCGTCGACCTCCTCCACCACCTCCGCCATGGCTCCGAAAGCCGACAAGGGGAAGGCCATGAAGTCGACCGAGGCGCAGCGGCTCACAGCGTTGCGGAAGGAGCGGGCCATCTTCCCCCCCAAGCTTGACGCGAAGGAGTTGAGGGAGTACTACTACCTTTTCTGGTCGACGGAGACGCGAGCACACCCGAGCACCAAGGTACTCCCGGCCTCTGCCCACAAAATGGCTCCGCAAGGATATCCCTTCTTCGTTGTGTTCTTCTATTGCGGGCTCTGCCCGCCCATCTCAGAGTTCTTTTGCGACATCATGAATACCTATGGTCTCTGCCTCCTTGACTTCACCCCCAACGCCGTCCTCACCATGGCAGTTTTCGCACAACTTTGCGAAAATTTGTCGGAGTCCACCCCAATGTAGCTCTCTTCTGCCATTTTTTCATGCCCCGAGTAGAGAGAGGAGAGCCTCTATCCGGCGAAATTGCTTGGATCTCAAGGTCCGGCAAGAAGGATTCATATTTGGAGGGAGAGTTCCGCGGCAAGTGGGAGGAGTGGAGGGCAGATTGGTGTTGGATAGTTGAGGAGAACCCGCAGCCATTCACCGCCCGGCGCCAAGTAGCAGCAGCATGTGGCAGCGACTGGAGCGACGTGGCTCTGGAAGACAGCAGGCTGAGGATTGCCGTCACCAGGATCCAGCGCCTCAGGCTTGCCGGACTCACTGTGGGTACTGTTGGTGGATTGCCGTCACCGAGCCTTGGTTGGCCTTCCCGGCAAGCTCCTCTTGCCGGGGTCTTGTCTCCTTCCCGGCAAGCTCTTCTTGCCGGCGCCTTGAATACTTTGTTCTTGAATGGCTCCAAGGGAACCAGGGAGGATCTTGGCGGTTGCCAGGCAAGCCTTGCCGCGGGACACTGCGACTGCCCGTGCACAAGTTCGGGATACTAAGGTACCCCTACTTTAGTACACCGACATAATATTCTTCATGATGCTCTCTTTATGTTACAATTCTTATCTTTTATGTGAGCATCGTTGAAATCATCATGCCTAGCTAGGGGCGTTAAACGATAGCGCTTGTTGGGACGCAACCCAATTTTATTTTAGTTCCTTGCTTTTTGTTCCTGTTAGTAATAAATAATTCATCTAGTCTCTGTTTTGATTGTGTTTTTTGTGTTTAATTAGTGTTTGTGCCAAGTAGAACCATTGGGAAGACTTGGGGAAAGTCTTGTTGAACTTGCTGTAAAAAACAGCAACTTTAGCGCTCACGAGAACTGGTGTCATTTTTATTTGAAGAGTGCTACTTAGTTAATTATTTTTGAAGATGATTAATAGATAAATTCCTCACGTCCAGAAATTTATTTTAGAATTTTTGGGGTTGCAGATCTTGCTCTAGCTACAGATTACTACAGACTGTTCTGTTTTTGACAGATTCTGTTTTTCGTGTGTTGTTTGCTTATTTTGATGAATCTATGGCTAGTAAAATAGTTTATAATCCATAGAGAAGTTGTAATACAGTAGGTTTAACACCAATATAAATAAATAATGAGTTCATTACATTACCTTGAAGTAGTCTTTTGTTTTCTTTCGCTAACGGAGCTCACGAGTTTTCTATTTTGAGTTTTCTGTTGTAAAGTTTTCAAGTTTTGGGTGAATTCTTTTAATGGATCATGGAACAAGGAGTGGCAAGAGCCTAATCTTGGGGATGCCCAAGGGACCCCCAAGATAATCCAAGGACACCAAAAAGTCAAAGCTTGGGGATGCCCTGGAAGGCATCCCCTCTTTTCGTCCACTTCCATCGGTAATTTACTTGAAGCTATATTTTTATTCACCAACATGATATGTATTTTTCTTGGAGCGTCTTGTATTATTTGTGTATTTGTGTCTTAGTATGCCACAATCATCCTTACTGTACACACCTTTTGAGAGAGCCATACATGAATTAAAATTTGATAGAATACGCTATGTGCTTCACTTATATCTTTTGAGCTAAGTAGTTTTGCTCTGTGTGCTTCACTTATATCTTTTGAGCTAGATAATTTTGCTCTTTGTGCTTCACTTAGATCTTTTAGAGCACGGTGGTGGATTCGATTTAAAGAAACTATTGATCTCTCATGCTTCACTTAAATTAATTTGAGAGTCTCTTAATAGCATGGTAATTCGCCTAATAATAATATGCTTGGTATTCAAGTTTTTGAAACTTTCTTTTGAGTGTGTTGAATACTAAGAAAAGATTGAAGCATGATAATTGTTTTGAGATATGGAGGTCATAATATTAAAGTCATGCTAGTTGAGTAGTTGTGAATTTAAAGAATACTTGTGTTGAAGTTTGTGATTCCCGTAGCATGCACGTATGGTGAACCGTTATGTGATGAAGTCGGAGCATGATTTATTTATTGATTGTCTTTCTTATGAGTGGCGGTCGGGGACGAGCGATGGTCTTTTCCTACCAATCTATCCCCCTAGGAGCATGCGCGTAATACTTTGCTTTGATAACTTCTAGATTTTTGCAATAAGTATATGAGTTCTTTATGACTAATGTTGAGTCCATGGATTATACGCACTCCCACCCTTCCACCCTTGCTAGCCTCTCTAATACTACGCAACTTTCGCCGATACCATAAACCCACCATATACCTTCCTCAAAACAGCCACCATACCTACCTATTATGGCATTTCCATAGCCATTCCGAGATATATTGCCATGCAACTTTCCACCATTCCGTTCATCATGACACATTCATCATTGTCATATTGCTTAGCATGATCATGTAGTTGACATAGTATTTGTGGCAAAGCCACTGTTCATAATTCTTTCATACCTGTCACTCTTGATTCATTGCATATCCCGGTACACCGCCGGAGGCATTCATATAGAGTCATGCTTTGTTCTAGTATCGAGTTGTAAATAAATAGAAGTGTGATGATCATCATTCAATAGAGCATTGTCCCCCCCCCCCCAAAAAAAAGAGAAAGGCCAAATAAAAATAAAAAATAAAAAAGGGGCAATGCTACTATCCTTTTACCACACTTGTGCTTCAAAGTAGCACCATGATATAGCGAGTCTCATATATTGTGCTTCAAAGTAGCACCATGTTCTTCATATAGAGAGTCTCATATGTTGTCACTTTTATATACTAGTGGGAATTTTACGTTATAGAACTTGGCTTGTATATTCCAATGATGGGCTTCCTCAAATTTCTCTAGGTCTTCATGAGCAAGCAAGTTGGATGCACACCCACTACTTTCTTTTGTTGAGGTTTCATACATTTATAGCTCTAGTGCATCCGTTGCATGGCAATCCCTACTCACTCACATTGATATCTATTGATGGGCATCTCCATAGCCCGTTGATAGGCCTAGTTGATGTGAGACTATCTTCTCCCTTTTTGTCTTCTCCACAACCACCATTCTATTCCACCTATAGTGCTATGTCCATGGCTCACGCTCATATATTGCGTGAAGATTGAAAAAGTTTGAGAACATCAAAAGTATGAAACAATTGTTTGGCTTGTCATCGGGGTTGTGCATGATTTAAATATTTTGTGTGGTGAAGATGGAGCATAGCCAGACTATATGATTTTGTAGGGATAGCTCTCTTTGGCCATGTTATTTTGAGAAGACATGATTGCTTAGTCAGTATGCTTGAAATATTATTGTTTTTATGTCAATATTAAACTTTTGTCTTGAATCTTATGGATCTTAATATTCATGCCACAACTAAGAAGAATTACATTGAAATTATGCCAACTAGCATTCCACATCAAAAATTATCTTTTTTATCATTTACCTACTCGAGGACGAGCAGGAATTAAGCTTGGGGATGCTTGATACGTCTCCAACGTATCAATAATTTTTGATTGCTCCATGCTATATTATCTACTGTTTTGGGCAATATTGGGCTTTATTATCCACTTTTATATTATTTTTGGGACTAACCTATTAACTGGAGGCCCAGCCCAGATTTGCTGTTTTATGCCTATTTCAGTGTTTTGAAGAAAAGGAATATCAGACGGAGTCGAAACAGAATGAAATCAACTAGGGAAGTTATTTTTGGAACGAAAGCCACCCGATGGACTTGGACCCCACGTCAAGGAAGGAAGGAGGAGCTCACGAGGGTAGGGGGAGCCCCCCTAGGGCCTGCCCCCCTGTCTCGTGGGGCCCTCGTGGCTCCCCTGACGTACCTCCTGCACCCATATATACCTACGTGACCTAAAACTTCCAGAACGAAAAGATAGATCGGGAGTTCCGCCGCCAGAAGCCTCCGTAGCCACCAAAAGTCAATCGGGACCCTGTTCCAGCACCCTGCCAGAGGGGGGAACCCTCGCCGGTGGCCATCTTCATCATCCCGGCGCTCCCCATGACGAGGAGGGAGTAGTTCTCCCTCGGGGCTGAGGGTATGTACCAGTAGTTATGTGTTTGATCTCTCTCTCTTTCTCTCTCTCTCTCTCTCTCTCTCTCGTGTTCTTGATTTGGCACGATCTTGATGTATCGCGAGCTTTGCTCTTATAGTTGGATCCTATGTTTCTCCTCCCCCTCTTCTCTCTTGTAATGAATCGAGTTTCCCCTTTGAAGTAATCTTATCGGATTGAGTCTTTAAACACTTGAGTACACTTGATGTATGTCTTGCTGTGGATATCTGTGGTGACAATGGGATACCACGTGCCACTTGATGTATGTTAAGGTGATCAACTTGCGGGTTTCGTGACATTGGGAACCTATGCATAGGGGTTGGCACACGTTTTCGTCATGATTCTCCGGTAGAAACTTTGCGGCACTCTTTGAGGTTCTATGTGTTGGCTGAATAGATGAATTGAGATTGTGTGAAGCATATCTTATAATCATGCCCACGGATACTTGAGGCGACATTGGAGTATCTAGGTGACATTAGGGTTCTGGTTGATTTGTGTCTTAAGGTGTTATTCTAGTAGGAACTCTAGGGATGTTTGTGACACTTATAGGAATAGCCTAATGGATTGACTGGAAAGAATAACTTTGAGGTGGTTTCGTACCCTACCATAATATCTTCGTTCGTTCTCCACTATTAGTGACTTTAGAGTGACTCTTTGTTGCATGTTGAGGGATGGTTATGTTATCCAATTATGTTAGTATTGTTGAGGGAACTTGCACTAGCGAAAGTATGAACCCTAGGCCTTGTTTTCTATCATTGCAATACCGTTTACGCTCACTTTTATCACTTGCTACCTTGCTGTTTTTATAATTTCAGATTAAAAAAACTATTATCTACTATTCATATTGCACTTGTATCACCATCTCTTCGCCGAACTAGTGCACCTATACAATTTACCATTGTATTGGGTGTGTTGGCGACACAAGAGACTCTTTGTTATTTGATTGCAGGGTTGCTTGAGAGAGACCATCTTCATCCTACGCCTCCCACCGATTGATAAACCTTAGGCCATCCACTTGAGGGAAATTTGCTACTATCTTACAAACTTGTGCACTTGCAGACCCAACAACATCTACAAGAACATCTCGCGTCGTATATACATCTCGCGTCGTACAAGTGTCTTGATCGATCTATGGGTCGTATATACATTTCGCGTGCGTTATCTTTGACGAGTCTGTCTTTCCGTTTGCTACTCCCGGTGTCATTGTCGATGTGTCTACACTTGACGCGGCTATATCTTTTCCATCCACAGAACCGGCTACGAGTGCTCATGTGCGTAATTATGACCTAACCTACTTGGCTACTAATCCTTCTGGCCTAGCCAGTTCTTCTCCTGTGCAGGATGTTTCACCCTCCAGTGATGTTCTGCGCCTAGACACGGTCGACATGCCGATCGACGTGCATGGCAGCACGACGTCCCAGGCAGGGGCCCCGCCTGCGCATGTTGGGCCTGCACCGCAGGGTGCTGCGGCTGGCTCCACCTGCGCCTCACCGGCCCGCCAACCGGCTTCGCCTGCGCTGGGTGCAGCGGCTGCTTCCCCTGTGCCTCGCTGGCCCATGAGCCGGCCTCGCCAGCTCCTGTGACACCATCGCCGAGTCCAGCATCGTCGCCGTCCTCGCCTACACCTCCGCCCGTCGAGCACCCTCATCCTATGGTGACTCGTACCTGTGATGCTACCCGTCGTGACAAGGAGTTTACTGATGGGACGGTGCGGTATAATCCTCTTCGTCGTGCCTTCTTTGCGACACCGGTGTCCCATCATGATGCTCTCCGTGAGCCGGCGTGGCGTGATGCTATGGCTGCTGAGTTTACAGCGCTTCGTCAAAACGGCACTTGGGCCTTGGTTCCTTGACCACCTGGCGTAAACATTGTTGGCAGTAAATGGGTTTTCAAGACGCCGATGATTGCAACATCTTAACATCCATGATGGGCGCTTTGATAGTGATGACCGGACTTGTATTTCTGCCCCGAATCTCATTAGCTTGAAACTGACTGCAATTGAATGTTTGATTCCTTTGCTTGATAGCATGCCATCATTGGTAACATCAGTTGTTACGCCTGAAGAGATCGACAACGCGTGTGACTGTTATGACGGATCATGTGATGCATGTAATGGGTTGTCAGAATGATTACAAACACCGTACAGTTTGTTTGTGAGAATTACATTATGTATGCCGGTACTTGGTACTCTTTTAGTCACTGATACTACTTGACACGTGTGTGGTTGAGATTACTCTCTGAGCCATTTAAATTTATGCAACATTTCAGTTGTATTTCGGAGCAGTCCAGGGATTTGGTAAACCCTCTTCACTTTGCCCACTTTATATTTTTCGCCCTATATTTTGCAAGTTGAAAACATTGTTGCTCAATGACTGGTGTGTGGCTAGTGACTTCGGTTGATTTCTCCGGTATTCACCAATTCTATAGGCGCTTACGCTTCAGCTTGATTCTGAACTCGTTAGTTTTTTGTCTTTGAAGTTGCCATGCGCCTTTTGTTGAAAACATTATGTTTGCTACAGAAATATCTCAAACCAGATAAAAGGTGTAACTCAAGGGCGCAAGTTTACAACTCGAGGGAACAATCACTGTTGTCGCAGCATCTCAAGGCAGTCAAAATTATGTGTCCGGAAGGAAAATGTAATAGTTGACCCAATAGCGACGGCAGTGCCTCTATCTACGTTTTTTGTTTATTAGAGGTGACCCTATCTACTGGGGAAACAACCAGCATGAGCAGAGAGAATAGCACTGCAACAGAACACACTAGGTTTCTGAACTTTATGCATGATTAGCAAAGATAGATCCATGCTAATGTAGCCAGTAGTGGAGGTAGAAGACTTTAGTAAGTGTACACTTCTTCCCTCAGAATGGGACAGTTTTAAGGCACCTGCTCGTATGAACTCATATGCTATGCTGCGTGGGCGTGGCATGTTGCTTGGGTGCAGCTAGAGTAGGATCAAGTGTCACCGTGCTGCTAGCAGTGCACTCTGCTTAATTCCTCATCTCGGCGGCAGGCCTGAACTGGTTTGCCCGCTCAAGAACTATGCACATTTTTCTAAAGACGTGTGTGGAACCTTTCCAGTGTTGTTTTAGGTTCGGCTATTAAAATTCCGACCCAGAGCGTATGAGTCTACGTATGCAACTGCTATGAAATTTAGCCTTATGGCTTCATCTGGCAAAACCAATCCCGAAATTTAATCCAAAACACACGGCTCGATCCTTGGTTCCAGTCTCTGGAGCTGGGTGTTGTGGTTTTTGATGTAGGTGGCAAACCAAGTATGAATACACAGCTCATTGATTTTCTCGAAGTTAAACCTCATAAACTTTAAGCAATTTATAGAGAGCATTTTCTATATCTACAACAGCAAATATATACCTTATGGTAATATATTTCATGATGATTATAATGCTATTGATATTGGTTTGGTATTCTAGATGTTGACAATCTTTACCCGCAAAAAAAAGATGTTGACAATCTTTTTCCTATAAACTTGATCAAAGTTACCAAAGTCTCACTCTAAAAAGTCTAACATAAATCTTAGCAGCACCAAGCGAACGAGGCAATAGTCTAAGACATTCAAAAATGAGATGCGAGTGCACCAGGTACGATCTCGTGCTCTTGCCACCCTTTGTTGCCTAAGATGCGTCTTCACATGCACATCCAAGCGAAGAATATATGTTTCAAAGGAATTTTAGCTTTCCACATATCCAACAAAATGCACCACCCTGGATCTGATCATTGGACCAGGGGCCGAAAGCCTGACCTCCGGATTGGCTCAGCCTCCACTTTTCCACCCGAAGCTTCAAAAAGGCCCAAGTGACCAAATATTTTATTCAGAAAATAGGAATAGTGTAGAATTTTTTACCCGCAAAAAATGAAGTATATTTTTCTTGCCTGAAATGGGTATTTTAATTTATTTTTTATGAGAAAAATGATTATTTTAGTTGTGAAATGACACTGCTCATGCAGTTCGCGACGAACTTGGAATCAGATCGGGCTCTGTCAAGCTCGGCCCAGCCCAGAGAATGGGTGCTCCGAATTTCCTTTGTCTGCGAAATGCGACCAACATGACTCTCATCTCCTCGCACTTGAAGAGGTTACAGTTCAGCCGCATGACCTTCACGGGATGCTCTCTCGATTTATCGAGCTGTCAGGTTGTGACATCTTTGTGGATGCTATCTTGTCCCGATCATTGCAACATCTTAACATCCATGACGGGGGTTTTGATAGTGATAACCGGACTCGTATTTCTGCCCTGAATCTCATTAGCTTGAAGCTGGGTGCAATTGTAGATTGATCTGAAAAGACACGCAACCATGTGAAACCCTTTGCAATTAAAATATGACTATAGTTTGATCATTGGTCTTTGTGAACCTTCAGTTTATGGATGCCTAGATTTTTTTTCTTGCAATGAACTTACCTCATATCAGGTCTCCACTGCAAAAACTTTCTCCGTAAACATCAGCCAAATTTGCATGATGCCCTCCATGGCCCTCCTCTTGCCCGCATCTTATCTGCAATTAAGGGAGTTCCTGGTCAGTTCACTAGGAGTAGCAACTTGTTTGAAAAATGATGATCTTAACTCAAAAAAGAAATTGATGATCTCGAAAAAGGAGGAGTAAATAGATCTTTATGTGGTATAAGGATTACATCAAGTAGATCATATATATCATAGATGCATCTTTTCTCCAGTTCTCGGAGACCAATATTTTGTTGGCATAGATGAATATGTACTATCATAAAGTGGAACAATTTTTAAACAAATGTTACTTCCTGAAGAACATAGTTTAAGACCATCGAAATATTTTTTTTTGTCAGCTACAGAGTGCTTCTCAAAACTGATCGTGCTTTAACCAACAGTTGACCGCCACAAAATTAAATATTCAATCCTTCCACATCGAGTAAATTGCAGAAAACCACCACTTTGAAGGCAAGGTTTGCGAAAACCACTACAATACATTTTTTTTGCAAAAAATACCGTGTCTTCGGTAATCTTTTTGCGGAAAGCACTGATCGGCGGATTTGGCTCGGTTGAGCACGCTTATGACAGTTGGGGCCCCCATTTGCTTACGTGGCGTAACATTTCATGACAGGTCAAGTTTAATCTAGTTTTACAAAGTAGTCCATCGATTTTACACAGACACCCCTAAATAAAAAAGAAAAAAACGAAATCAGACGAGTGCATCCTCGCCACAACTTGGGGCGGTCAACGCAGCTTATGTTGGGCGCCTCCTCGTGTAGGAGACCAAATCGAGGCGGCGGCGGCTTCCCCCGCCGGATCCGACAGCCGGTGCTGGGAGCCTCTTCGCGCTGGAGACCAAATCATCGGCGCGGCACCGCACCCCTTGCTGGATTCGGACGTGGGGCGCTGGGGGCAAAACGGGGTGGCGGCGCGGCATCCCTCGCCGGACGTGGCGGTGCTGGGGGCAAAACGTGGCGGCGACGCGGCATACCTCGCCGGATCCGGCAGCCTTCGTTGGGCATTTCTTCGCACTGGAGGCCAAATCGGCGGGGCGGCGCGGCATCCCTCACCGGATCCGGATGTGGCGGCGCTGTGGCAAAACGGGGCGAGAGCTTGGCATCCCTCGCCGGAGGTGACGGCGCGCGGGGTGGGGAGCTCCTCTTTTCCGACGGCTAGCTGATGGCAGCACAAGGCAAGGGCATGCGGAGCACGGGGGTAAAACCTTGCGGGTGTTTTTGCTTTTTTACCTATCTAACATTGTCTTTGGTAAAACGTTATGCCACGTCAGCCAAAAATGGGACCCATCTATCATAATATTACTTAACAGCGCAAGTTCCGCCGATCAGTGCTTTTTGCAAAATGATTACCGAAGACACGATGTTTTTTGCAAAAAAAAATGTATTGTAGTGTTTTTCGCAAATCTAGCCTTCAAAGTGATGATTTTGTGCAATTTACTCTTCCACATCATGAAAAGATATCCAACTAGAGCCCGACCCTTCTCCCATGTCACCGGGAGTGCGCCGCCGTCGCCGTGGGTTTCCCTCCCCCGTCGCCCTTCCCCTCATCGTCACTCAGGGTGTGTTTGGTAGCATGTATGGACCCAGCCTAGTTGTTCTCATCTCATACATGCTGAGTGTAGACATGCTGAGTCCATGCACTTGTTGTTGTTTTGCAGTGATGTATGCATTGAGACATGTTGAGCTGAGATTTTGTTTGGCAGCCTGCATGTGTTTAGACATGCTGAACAATTTCGAATTCTGAATATATTTTTTGAATGATGAACAAAATCGAAAAAATGTCAACACAAATTTAAACATATTTTGAAAATTTAAATAAAATTTGATATTCTAAACTTTTTTGGAAAATTAAAATAAAATTTGAAATTCATTTTTTTAATTTGAACATATTTGAAATTACGAGTTTTTTTTGAAAATTTAAACAAAATTTGAAAATTTTAATATTTTATAAAATATTAAAATTCTATTTTTTCAAAATTCAAACAAATTTTGATTTCCTTTTGAAATTCCGAACATTTATGATTTTTTTAGAAAAATTGAAATTTCAAATATTTATTGAAAATTTAAACAAAATTTAAAATTATGATTTTTTTAAAAAAAAATTTAAACAATTTTGAAATTCAATATTTTTTTCATTTTTTTGAAATTCTAAAGTTTTTCGAAAATTTAAACAAATTTTGAAATTCTGATTCTTTTTGAAAAAATAAACATATCTGGACGTGGTCTGGTCGGTGGGGACGAGTGTTAGGGCCAGCATAGCTGCCTCCATGCACCCTGTCTGGGGTGCATGAGATGAGCATGGCTGAGGGCACTTTTATGCATCAGATGAGCATAGCTCAGGTGAGCCCATGCACCCTACCAAACAAGCAAAAGTGGGTCGGATTGGGAACTTTTGCCCTCATGCACCCTCCATGCACCCTACCAAACACACCCTGACGAGCGCCACCGAGCAAAGCCCTCATGGCGTTGGCGGCAGCGGGGCCGTTCGTGGCCTGGTGTGCGGGTTGAGGTGCGGGGCTCCACCTCCTCGTCAGCGATGTAGAGTAGAATGTCGCCCCCGTGGCCGGCGCCTTCCCCTGACGCCCTGCTGGTCTCGCCGGCAAGGCTTCCATTGACATGGCGCGGTGGATCTGCGTGGCGTCCCTGGTGTGGGCGCTGCCTTCTGGCGGCAAATCTAGGAGCCCATGCCCATATCCGATCGGGGATGAACGCTACTGACTTGGGGGTGGCCGACGGCCCTGCATGATAGTGGTGGTGCCGCGTCTGGTGGCTAGGCTCCGCCGGTGAGGTGTGGCAGGGTGCCAGGTGCATCTGGCCAGGGCGCAGAGGCGCGTGGTGCTATGGTGGTGGCTAGAGCACCAACTATGCTGAGGTGCTGGGGTAGTCGAGATCGGGTGCACACGATGCTGGATGAAGGTTCGTCGAGCAGATCTGTGTGAAAACCCTGCTCTCAGCGAGGTGCCAAGGCCGGCGATGGCAGCGCTTTTCTGCGTCGTCTCCTTCTTGAAGGCATCGCCCTAGACAAGCTCCAGACCTCTATCCACTACCTTAGGGGCAAACCATGGATTAGTCAACCCAATGATGGCAGCTTCTTGTGTCGTTCCCCCCTTGGGGGCGTCATTTTTGGAGGTCCACATCGGCTCGAGGGACCAGTGGACCGTGTCGGCGGTGGAGTGGTGTTTCCCGTGACGCATTGACGATGTGGAGTCTCGGCGGCGTGGAATTGCAGGGTCTCGACGACGGATGCGTAGTGACGGGCGTGTGTAGGAAGGTGGCGTTGTCTTGCACCATGGTGGCGTTGACGACAAGCCTGGCAAGGTCGATGGTTCGGTACCTACTCTAAAGATGGATCGGTGGAAGACGGTGGCATTGGCCTCTCTAGCGTACGCATGTGGTGCCCGATGAGAGTGCGCTCACTAGTAGAAAACAGGGCTATGGTCCAGGCCGGCTCAGCCCATTAGTCCCGGTTCAGTCTAGAACCGGGACTAATGTGAGCATTGGTCCCGGTTCGTGCGGCTAAGGCATTAGTCCCGGTTCACTCGGGCCCTTTAGTCCCGGTTTAAGCCACGAACCGGGACTAAAGGGTGCGATGACCTTTAGTCCCGGTTCGTGCCTCAAACCGGGACTAAAGATTAGACCTTTAGTCCCGGTTTGAGGCACGAACCGGAACTAATGGGGTTGAGACCTTTAGTCTCGGTTCGTGCCACGAACCGGTACTAAAGGTCCCATCTTCAAACTCTACCCCCCCCCACCCCCCCCACCCCCACCCCCCCCCCCTGGATCGCCTTTTCAGTTTTAAAAAAAATAAAAGAAAATAATGGAAATGTCAAAAAATAAAAGAAAATAAGTTTCTCATGTGATATGTGGTCTAGTTGTTGGGAAAATTTGTAAATGTGAATTTTGACTTTATTTGCAAAATCTCTCTGAAATTTGTAAAAATGGGCATAACTTTTGCATACTAACTCGGATGAAAAAGTGTTTTATATGAAAAATCATCTACTCGAAAAGTTACATCCAAATTTAACGGGGGGAACCCCATTAAACATTTTCAAAATCCTCAAAAACCTAATAGAAAAAAAGTTACGGGGCTTTTAAGATCTAGAGTGGAAAAAATTGAAAAATATTTAAACAGTGGGCAAACTGTGGTCAAACAATGGTCAAACTAATTATTCTAGAATATTAGTGTTACTAAATAATTATTTTAGTTATTTCAATTTTGGTCAAATCTGGTCAAACTATGGTCAAACTATGGTCAAACTAATTATTCAAGAAATATTAGTGTTACTAAATAATTCCTGAAGGTTAATAGGATTGACATCTTACTATTGTCAGGAAAACAACAAGTGCAGACTTGGAGCGAGGGAGAATAGAACCCGGAAGTTAAGCGTGCTTGGGCTGGAGTAGTGAGAGGGAAGGGTGACCGGTCGGAAAGTTAGATGATTTGGAATGATGAGGGGTGATTAAAGGATAAATTGAGAAGTGATGAGGGGTGGTGATTACAGACTAGAGGTTAAAATAATTCAGAAATTTGAAAATAAAAAAATCCAAAAAAAATTCAAAAAAAATTTTCAAAAAAAAATCATAAAATTTCCTTTAGTCCCGGTTGGTGTTAAAACACCAACCGGGACTAAAGGTGGAGCTCCACGTGGCCGCGCCCTTTAGTCCCGGTTCTGGATTGAACCGGGACTAAAGGGGGGAGGTATTAGTACCGACACTTTAGTCCCGGTTCAGGAATCGGGACTAAAGGCCCTTATGAACCGGGACTGTAGGCCCTTTTTCTACCAGTGGCTGGACCGGTTCGTGCCCCAAACTTGGCGATTGGCGGCTTGGTTGAGGCCTCCGTTTTAGATGTTGGACTTTGGTGTGAGGTCTGAACAGGCGGCCCCGACCATGTGCACCCCGTTCATCAAGTTGATAGGAGTAGTGACAAATGTTGCCAGCAAGGTGGCCTCAGACTTATCGATGTATTACTTTGTAAGATCTTGGTGAATAATTAATAGAGTCAATTACACCGATGGTGCTAGAACTTGACGTAAACGGTCACTCTAGTGCTAGAACTTGCGACATACATTGAAGTGGTGCAAAAACTTGGCTCTGACGTGCAAATACGGTGCTAGCCGCGTTTGTATACGCCACGCGACGCTAGTGAGGCATGTTAGCGTGGCATAGGGCCTGTTGTCAGTGACCAAACAATAAAGACAAGGTGTGTGGCTTGTTTTTTTCTAGAAACCCCCTTTATCTTTTCTTCACCAAAAAGACCCTGACAAGCGGGTCCTAGCTGTCAGCAGCACAAATAATGTTTCGAACCAGCGACCTCCAATCTAACGTGTCCTAACCACCTGACAACTTTATTTAAAACTTTTAATATTTCTACCAATGACTTTAATTTATTGTTTAACATGTGCAAATACTTTTAAAATTATACAAATATTTTTATAATATATAACCTAATTTATGATATTTTTTTATTTATAGGTGAACATTTTATGAAACTACATGAGCATTTACTTAACATTATTTATTTTATTTATATGTATATTATTTAAAACTGTAATCCAATTTCTTAATAATATTTCGAAAAAACTAACATGTTGAAATGTTTTAAAAAAAAAACTAACGGTACGCTCAGGTTTCGAGTCTCTGCGGCTGCATCATTTTTACGATTTTTTCCTAATTTATGTTGTTCAACTGAGGATATATAGCTTGAGTTTCCTTACTGTACATTACTGTTGAATGCGTTGTGCTGGCTAAGTTCCCTTGCTGGTTCGAAACCCGAGCATACCTTTCTTTCGATTAAAATTTGTGCTTGTGACAGCCGGGACCCGCTTGTTACACATGCCTTGTCTTCATTGTTGAAGTAAATTGAACAGAAATACCATAATTGGGACATTGGAAGCAGATTGGTATCAAGTTTGATAATTTTTACATGTCAGTACTAAGTCTGGGGTTAGACATTACAAAAATGTCTAAATCGCGTATAATCGCGTATTGACAGTGTATCTGACCGGCAGGCCCGCATGTCATCTGCTGACGTGGCATTTTTTGCAGAAACACCCCGCACCTCCTTTGTTCTCACGCGCGGCGGCGCCCGGTCTGGATCGAGGGGAGGATCCATCGAGCCCGAGCTCCCATCGCATCACCGCGGCCCCCGCTTGCGCCGGAGCTGCCCTGCTCGCACCGCCGCGGCCTCTGCTCGTGGCCTCCACCGTCTCCTTCGGGGCCTCTGCACAACGGAAGCGCCTCCCTCCCCCTCTCCCCGTCCGAGCTTGACGCCATCTCCGCGCTCATCCCGCGGCTCATCTCCGAGGGTCAGGTCCCCGCCGCCGGTCGCCTCCTCTCCACGGTGCTCCTCCTGCCCGGCTCCCCGGAGCGCCTCCTCTTCCCCCCCCCTCGCTCGCGGAGCACCTCGTCTCCCTCCCCACGCTCACCCCGGCCTTCGCCCTGCTCACCGCGCTCCGCCACCACCCCGTCTGCCCCTCGCCGCTCCCGCTCGCCACCCCGCTCCTCGGCCACCTCCTCGCGATGCGCCGCGCTCCGCTGGCTCTGCCGCCCCGACTCCCCGCGCCGGCCCGACGCCGCCACCTACGACATCGCCGTCGCCGAATTCTGCAGGTTCGGGGACCCCATGAGCGCGCTCGTCGCCCTCGGCGATATGGCCTCTGATGGGGTTCCGCCCTCGCTGGAGCTGCAGGAGGCGGTGCGGGTTGCGATGCTGCAGGACGCGAGGATCGAGGAGGCGTGGGCGCTGGAGGAGGCTATGCGGCCGCCGGAATCCAAGAAGACGGGAACCAAGGCGGCGCGTCAAGAGGGAGAGCTTCGGGTGAGAGAGAGAGAGAAGAAAAAATGGAAGGAGGAAGAGAAGGAGAGAGGCAGGGTGCGGGGACGGCCTGGTCCTGGTCGCCGGTGGTGGTGCTCCGGTGGCCGGCCAGCGGCGCGGCAAGGAGGAGGCCAGGGCCGAGCGGGGGTTACGGGAGGCGAAGGAGCTCGGGCTCGAGGGGCTCCTCCCCTCGATCCAGATCGGGCCCCACCGCGCGTGAGAACAAAGGAGGTGCGGGGGGTTTCTGCAAAAAAGAATGCCACACCGGCAACTGACATGCGGGCCCCGCCGGTCAGATACACCGTCAATACGCGTTTATACGCGATTTAGACCTTTTTGTAACGTCTAGCCTCAGACTTGGTACTGACATGTAAAAATTACCAAACTTGGTATCAATCTGCTTCCAATGCCCCAATTGTGGTACTTTTGTGCAGTTTACTCTCATTGTTGGGTCAACAAACGAGCCCCACGCCATGCTAGCATGCCTCGTCGGCGTCATGGGTGTATACAAACGCGATTAGCATTGTATTACCGAAAAAGGCTTCCGCCCCACTTTATATATAAAGCAATTATCATCATCATCCGATACAAACGCACGCCACCACAACACACGCACACATCCAAGGCAGGATACATAGGCGCTAAGCGCAGCAACACCACCCCTAGCACTATCGCGGAGAGACGAAGCCGCATACGACGAACCGTGGGCTCCAAGACAGTGCCTTCAGGAAGGATACGACACCGGTGCGCCGCCACGCCCGATCCGAAGATCAGAGTTTCCCCTGGAACCATACGAATGGCAGCAAGAGACGCGACGATGCCTTCAAGAAGGGAACGAGCTCCGCCGCCGTGGGTCCGTCCGAAGATAGAACGGGTTTTCACCCCGGCCAACACTCACCACCACCGGTCGCGACACCCCGGCTACCACGCGCACCCACACGGCCATGGCCACCGGGCAGCACCAAGCCACGGGCTCTGCCCATGAGCACAGTGAAACCACCCCCAGGGCCGCCATCCCGGCATCCAAGACCTTGACACCACCTCACCCGAGATCCGCCGCTACCCCAACCAAAGAGACGAGCGGGAAGATCACGCCTTTCCCACCCCTGGGCAGCCCCAGCGCCGAGACACAATAGGCCGGCCAAACCGGGCCTCCATCGACTAGTCCTGCAGCACCGGGCACGAGACAAGCTCGGTCCTGCGGCACCATGTGTGAGACGAGGTCGGTCCTGCTGCATCGTGCACGAGACGAGCTCGGTCCTACAACACCGTGTGCGAGACGAGGTCGGTCCTACCGCACCGGACGCGAGACGAGCGATGGACCGTAGCTGGGAGCGGGCCAGCCCTTCGACGGAAGTAGAGCCCGGACGACGAGAAGATGAAGTGAAGGTCGACACGGTCCGACCGCAAACGAGCCGATGCCGGGAGCCGGCCGTCTCCGCAGGCGGAGCCGCCAAGCCATCGAGTAGCCGTCGCGCCGCCGAGAGGCCACCTCCCGTGTGTCGGACCTCCCCGCGCTGCCGCCCACGGCCGGAGCACCAGCCACGCCAAGCCGCTACCCAACCCGCGCCACCCGCCTCGATCCCTAGCCAGATCCAGGACAAGCGTGCCGCCACCCACCTCCATCTGCCACAGCCCACCTCCGGCTCCGACCAAAATCAGAGGAGAGGCAAGCCGAGACCCATCCGCTGCGCCGCCACCTCCGCCACCAGACCACGACGAGGACAACCGCACGCAGCCCGCAGCCCGCACCCACCACGACTGGATCCAGCTGCCAGCCTTCACCACGCGGCCGTGCGCCACCAGGACGTGGCCCGTCGCGTCACCACCAGCGCCGGTGCGACGCTGCGCGGAGGAGCCCCATGGGAGCGCCACCACCTAGTCCGGAGCTGTCGGCCCGCGCCGGCCTCCCCGCACGAAGGGACAAAAGGGGCCCCGCCGCCGCCGCCGGCGACCGGGCTTCGCCCGGCCCCACCCTCTGGCGGCGGCGAGGGAGGAGGAGGCGGGAGGAGGGGGCGCTGGCCGCGGTGGTTAGCACTGTATTTACACGTCCAAGCCAAGTTTTTGCACCACTTCGATGTATACCACAAATTCTGACACTAAACTGATCATTTGCATCAAGTTCTACCACCAACGGTGTAATTGACTCTAATTAATAAAATGGTTGTATGCATGGCCCTGATGCGGTGGCCGGGGGTCATCCTCCTTTTCGAGCAAAAAAATCCAGCCATGTAATTGGGATTGTTAAATGAGAGAGACTAAGTTACAATTTGAATTTTATGGTTGTGTTGTGTTTACCCTTAAGGCAAAGACTCACCTCGGGACTCCAATCTCCTAGCAGCAAAGCATCAAAGGCTTCTCCTACCTGTTGAACAACCAATCACGTGCACTTTATGACATCCACCAATTTGTATCAACAAAATTGAAAATAGAGATGTAGACTAGTTCTCAAATTTGAGTCAGTGCAAGCATATATGTTGGCGTGACTGAACATACCTGTACCACTTCCGAAGTACTACTACTCACGCCTGTTTGGATGGATCCTTCCAAAATATTCACTTCCTCAAGCCTACTGACCATATGCTTTGTAAACGGTCTCTCATCTGAGTCAAATGCAATGCATTGTATTGCTAACTCAGCACATACTCGTATCTGTTCTAAGAATACAGTGTCTTTGTGTGATTTCTGCAACCTATTTCTCCATTTCTCAAGTATCTGTGAAATTGCACTCACGAGTTAAGAATGCTGAAAATGATCATCAAAATCCTTAACAAAAATGTAATCTATACTAACTACACATGTCATGTTAAAGTCTAATAAAACATCAATTCGGGTATCAAACTAACAACAAAAATATCTCAAAAGGTAACCATAGTTTCAACTCAGATTAACATCAACACATCTAGGAAAGGAAAATTATTACAGATAGTAGATTATATGTCTATAACTGTATGCATGCCTCCTAGTCCTTTTTTTTTCATGTATTTCTCTTCTTCTTCTTCTTCTTTTTTGCGACGATTCATGTATTTCTCTTCAGTAGTTGTAGGTTTCTTTAAAGACTATAAGGTCATATTTTTCGACCACAAATTTTACGGTTTCCTACAGACTTTGGAGAGAATGGTGTTTGATGCGAAAGCTATATTACTTTATGTTTGAAGTTTTTCGTACTCTGGAGACTATAGTCTTCTCTGCAGTGTTGGAAGTGCGGAAGAACACTCACGGGATATTCTCTACAACCGGTGAGTATCTCGATAATTATAACACCCAAACTATATATATATCTGTCTTGATGGAGGAAATGCCTTGGATTAAGTATTCTGGTGCCATATATCCCCTGCACCATAGAAAGCTTGAGTCGTTGCGAAAAGAAGCAGTAGATGTTGTGAAAGAGGCATAACTTACACCGTTCCAGGACGACTTTGAGTGATGATTCGAGACTGGTTGACACCAAATATCCTTGATAAACCAAAATCCGCAATTTTCGGTATCATAGTAGCATCTATCAATATATTGTCAGGTTTCAAGTCCAGATGAACAATATGGCATTCCTCATGAAGGTAACACAACCCACCACAAATTCCTCTGATTATATCATATCTCATGCTCCACTCGAGGCCCGAAGATTCATCTATTAAATTTATATGGAAATGAAAGGGGGGAGTCGAAACATGTCAGCACAACCTAGTTTCAGGGTTTTGCAGATGTGCTCTTAAATTCCAAAGAGTGAATGTAATAGGAAGTAAATAATGTAGAATTTTCCCAATCATACCGGAGATGTACGTGCTAAGGCTTTTATTGCATACATGCTCAAAGCAGAGCAATCTTTTCAGTATTTCAACCAGAATATATTTCCCACTACCTTGCAAGTCTATCACTTGAAAACATGATTCAGCACAGTAACCTAGAAACTGCACTACGTTTTGATGATTGACCTTCATAAGAGAACTGGTCTCCTTCAGGAAGTTCTCATCTCCCAGATTTTGTAAGGAGCTATGAAGCTTCTTCACAGCAATAAATTTACCACTTGGAAGAATACCCTGTGAGTGCAAAGTAAACCTCTATTGGTATGCAGTAGTATGTAATTAAGACAGTCCCAAGTGATGTGAGCCGTCAGTTTCTTAAGATCCAGTAGCTAATATTCCTATTACCTCGTGCCAGGTAAGACACTAGTGCAAACGATTATACAGGGCTAATATTAATTTTACCCTTGTACAAACAAGCAAATGAATTATCACGTCATTAAAACACAAAAGTAAGCAAGGAAAGTGCTAACAACAATAGCTAATATTATCTCTACCTCCCAGTTTTGCTCTAGTATGAAATGTCAGTGTGAAGTTATTTTTATTTTATTTCTAAGCTTGACACCTACACATATGCTAGGTAGTAAAATACACAAAATTAAACTTACACCACTTGTTGCAAATAGACTTGTCAGACATACAAGTGTACTCTGAGTACATATATCAGTATATTACTCTCTCTGTTCCTAAATACTATTTGTCTTTCTACATATTTCAACAAGTGACTACATACAGAGCAAAATGAGTGAATCAACACTCTAAAATGTGTCTATATTCATCCGTATGTGGTAGTCTATTTGAAGTCTCTAAAAAGACAAACATTTAGGAACGGAGGGAATATTATCTAATAAATCTTTTAGAAATAATTGTGCCAGATAAAAGACAAACGCGATTTGCCTGCACTTTCGCTTGCTAGCGCTCATGATGAGATCCGAGACGATGTGGAAAGACGCTGTAGGGTCGTGTTTTGTTAATTTGCTTACAAGATATCTCACGTACATATTGAGTACAAGAAATATAGTTTATTTTTAATTACTTTTTAAATATTTATCCTTGTATGTTATAATTACATGAACAAAATTCTTGTAGAAATTTTGTCAAGAAAACAAATGAAGCATAATTAAAAGTATAGGGTAAGATACTTATGTACATTGTACACATATTTTTCTTCAAAATTGACATGCATCTTATATATGCGAGTCTCAGCTAGAAGAAAAGATCAAATATAACAAAACTATTTCCTTATATGTTGCTATGTGCTCTGCTTAAATGGCTGGAATAACCCTTCGTCAATGGACCGTTAGGATTGAATTTGTGTCGAGGAAGAGGGACCTTAAAAGTACTCATGTAACTATATCTATTTAATGGCTACAAATTTCTAATCAATACTCAGTCTATAAAGAAATATAAGACTTTTTAGATCACTAAAGTCAAAGGGTGTACTACTCGATACCCCGGAAATTTCAAAAATTTCTATCTATATCTATCTATCTATACTACTTAAAAAGAATATAATGTTCCCGTTTCATCTTTTCTTCGTCCAACCTCTCTGTATGTTCCCCTCTCCTTTTTTTTCTTTCTTTTTCCCTCTCATCTTTGTTTTTTCTCCCATCGGTTTTCCCTAAAATTGACTCAACTGTCCAACGTCTTATTAACTTTCCACAATGAAACAGTAGTTTCTTTAATAAGTCATTAAGTTCTTGCCAAATAAGTGATCTACAATAAGATAGCAGGTAAACCATAATGATTGCATGCAAAAACTTATTAAATAAACTCTTACCAAATAAATGCTTTACAATAAGAGTATGGTTAATAGTACAGCCAGCTACTGGCTATATGAGCATGCCATGTCATCAAGAGTTGGCATTATTAATTACTCATACAATAGTGTTGACTATAAGGTTGGTTACAAGGTTACAACTTTTTCTCACTTTCTCTCTATCTCTTTCCTCTCATTAAATGTTTTTACTTAGAGCATGGTTAATAGTATAGCTAGTTGCTCGCTATATAATCTTGCCACATAATCTATAGCCAGCCTTATAGCCGGCAAGTACAATAGATGCATATAAATTTGTACTAGTTTGTTGATACATAGCCCACCTTCCTCTCTCATAAAGTGCTTAGAGCAACTTTAGCAGACCCCGCATTTTGCCGAACTGTAAAGTGTGTTTGCAGGTCGCACGGGGGCGCTTATGCAGGCTGAAAAATGCGGCGGCAGAACAGAAACCGCAAAGAAACCCGTAATATTTAAAAAAAGTTTTTTCGCGCCAGAAATTTAAGCAGCAGCTCGCCGGAGCTCGCTCACATAGACGATTCTTCTTCGCATAATAAGTTCGTACACTCCACATACATACATATTAAAGGTCAGAGATGCTAGACAGGGCCTACGCTACTGCATCACGACAACAAAATTGAGCTCACCGGAGCTCCTGCGGTAGCTGCCCACCGGCGGCGATCAGTCGGAGTCGGAGTCGACCTCGATGTAGAGATTCGTCTGCTCCGCCTTCATCACGCGCAGGTCAGCCTCCTTCGATGCGTGCGCTTGCGATGCCGTGATGCCCGTCTCGAAGAAGAGCCGCTCGTACTCGAGCTCGCGCCAGATGCACTCTTCCATCTCCTCCTGCTCCCTCGCCGACCGCTCGAGGACGACGCGCTCGAGGAGCTCCTCCTGCCCCAGGGGGAGGTAGTCCTCGTGCCCGATGACACCCTGGCGCGGCGGCGCACCGGGCACGGCCTCCTCCGGCTACCTCTTCACCGCCTCCTCCGGCTCCCTCTTCACGGGAACGAGCCGCGAGCTCGATGCGCCCGCGGATGAGCACCCCGCGGACCAGTGACCGGATGAGCTCCCCGCGGACTAGTTGCCGGAGGAGGCGTGGCGGCAACGGGCGAGCTCGAGATCGAAGTCCTCGAGCTCGCGGTGGTTGAAGGCCGGCGACGGCCAGGTACCGCGGTTGAGCCACCGACGCACCACCCGCTTGCGCGCGCCGTCAGATCTGGCGCGGCGGTGGCGCTCCGCGTCATCCCCCGAGTCGTCCATGGCGGTCCAAGGCTCACCGGCGGCGACAAATTGAACGGCGCGGTGGGGAATTGAGGGCAAACGCGGCTGCGGGGGGATAGGGTTTCGACCCGCATCTGCCCCGCAAACTCGCAGTTATACTGGCTCGGGGGTAGCGTTTGCGGGCTGCGGCAAAAATATTTATGGGCCGGACACTGATGCGGGCTCTGGTCTGGCCAGAAAAATGGGCCAAGCCCGTATAATCGCCGGAATTATGCGGGTTTGCGCTGGATGCAGGATCTGATAGAGTTGCTTTTAGGAGCACGTGCTACATCCGGTTGTTCATTAGTAGGCGTTTCTCTTCTCTCTTCTCTCCGCGCCAACTCATCAAAAATATAATATTTAAAGTCTTACAGCCCGCCTACGTCATCCTATTATACTTGCTGGCGTAGAGGCGGGCTATTGCATAAGAGCCCACTTCTTCACTTTTTTCATCTCTCTCCTTTGGACATAGACAAAAGTATTATGTAAGCAGGCTTATGGCCTACTATTGTACTTGCTCTAAGAAGACACGTACATTATGATGATTACGTACAAAAAATTGCTACAATTTTAGTGCACGAATATAACGTGCAGTTACGTACTAATCTACTACTAGAATGTATATCCTTCAGTTGCAACACATGGGCAATTATCCATTAAAATAAAAATACTACTCGATACCCACCGCTGATGAGTTGAGTGGAAGCAGCCGGTAATCCACTTCTGAGCCTAGGCTCAGCTGCACCCGCCCTGACAAAAAAAAAATTCAAAACAAGTACTAGAAAAATTTAAAAAATTTCAATTTTTTGGTGTGGTAGATAATTTGATTCGTGAGGTTCGCTCCAATTTTTAAATCATTTGGGCATTTGAGCAGCTTTCGGAAAAAAAAGACAAATTCAAGGTCTGTAAAAATGTTTACTATTCACGCACTGTTTTGACTCAATTTGTCTTTTTTCCTGAGAGATGCTTAGATGTCCAAATGATGTAAAAGTTGAAGCGAACCTCATGCATCAAATTATGCACCACACAAAAAAATTAGAATTTTAAAAAAATTCTAGTATTTTGTTTTGATTTTTTTTTTCTGACCGGATGTAGATGAGTCTGGGCACCGAAACGACACACTCGGAAGCAGCTGATAATCGTACCTTGTAAACTACTCCATACCCACCACTGCCGAGCTTTCGTTCGGCAGAAAATTCATTGGTGATGTCCTTCAGAAATTCTAATGGCAGAAGCACTGGAGTTGCACTTGGATCCTGTAGCTTCTTCTCCCATGTATAATTTGCAGTAGCCATTTCCAGCAGCGCCTTTCCGTGCTATATATGCATCTCCTTCATTCCAATCAAATTATCAGTTTCCACGGCCCATAATCCGTAGATGTGAGAAAAGGATTGTGGAAATACAGAAGGGTGACAGCTCGGTGAAGCTGAATTCCTGTATGCAAGCGCAACACGATGATAAAATCATAATATGCATATAAATACAAAAGTAGTAAAACACAGAAGGGCACACCAAGATCTTGAAACACACCCAGACAGAAGAGGAGAACGGTACTACGAACCTGGCTAGATGAACGCCGGTGGTGCTTGCACTCAAGTCAACAGGAAACGCTGGCTCCTGGATGCAGGAAGGTGGAGGTGGGAAGCAGCTTAATTAGAGGAGAGACGACGCGGTTGGGGCTAAACGTCTACCACCAGCTCCCTTGTCGCCTTGAATAAAGAAACATGCATCCGACTAGATATTCGCCTCCCCGCCGGCCATCTTAAAGGAAGAAGGTGGGGGCAAAGATAAAACTGTCCAAAAATTACAATCACGGGCGGCAGGCTCTCCTTTAATTAAGCTCTCCTCTATCCTCTCACGAGGGGCATTTTGTTTTTGTTTCGGTTTTGCCAGCGGATCACGACGACGACGGGGTTGGGGGGGGGGGGGGGGGGGGGGGGGGGGGTGGGTCAACACTAACGGCCCAGTGGGCGATCGTTCCTGCGATCTTCTGGTTGATCGCTGCAATGTTACCACTGAGCTGACATCAAGTTCGTGTTAAATACGCATGGCGCGACCTACTAGAAGAACAGAGCCGGTTTTTTTACACTTACTTTTTTGGGGTTTCAGTTTCGAAATCAATAACTCCCGAAGCGTGCGGTGTTTTTGCAAATCGTCCCGAATGCGGTGCTAGCCGTCGGCCGAATCTCGATGACATCCCACGCCACGTCATCACAATCATAGCGTTCGGGATGATGTTGGGTCGCCATGAAGCAAAAAAGAGAAATCTGCCATGAATAGTTGCAAATGGTTTTCTGTATACTATTCACATTTGAGTTTCTCCTTTTTGCTTCTTGATGTATGCTTTCAATTTTGATCTGAATTTTTTAGATGTTATCTTAGTATGTGCTGTGAACATGCATGATTGTTTTCAGATTTTTTCGCAATATTTAAATTTAAATTCGGGCCGCAAAGCACACGGTGACATGCAAAGGTGCATGTCACCTGATCTCTGTCCCCCACTCGACACCACTCCCCCACTCTCCCTTTTCGTCGCCGGATTAGAAGACGGCCGGCCAAATCATGGCGTCGCACGGCGGAGGCTGGGGCGGGAGCTGGGCCTCGAGGACGATTGCGTCCACGCGCACGAGATGAGGCAAGCGAGCGGGGCGAGCGCTGGGTCAACGCCCACCCGCGCTGGAGGTTGGGGACGCTGGCGGGCAGACGAGGCAGGGGAGGCCGGACCCTTCGGCGGCGAGCACGGGACGACGGCCAACGGTGGAGATCCGGAAGAGGGCGGTTTGAGCGAGTCGTGGCGGCCGCCACGGCGCCGGCTTCTCCCGCCAACCTCGCTTGGTGCGCGGCCGCCCGGAAGCGATGACGGCATCCTGCGCCGCAGCGCCCTCCACGGCGACGGCTTCTCCCGCCGACCTTGTCGGATGCGCGGCCGCCCGGAGGCGACAACGCCCTCGTGCGCCGCGGCGCCCTCCACAGCAACGGCTTCTCCCGCCGACCTCGTCGGATGCGCGGCCGCCCGGAGGCTACGACGCCATCCTGCGCCACGGCGCCCTCCACGGCGTCGTCTTCTCCTAGCACAGCGACCATACGCTGCCCATGGGCAACGGGCACATCCTCATCAGCTTCTCCGGCCGCTCGGACGCCGTCAGTTGTAGATAGTCTTCCTGAACAGGTTCAGTTGTATGTCACTAGCTTAGCACTGATGGTGATTTAGCCCAGTTCGTATGTTGCAAATTTTGTGTGATTCATTTTTTCTCAATCCTTCATGAATTTGTAGAAACTGTTTTACTTTTTTTTGTGATGCTAATTGACAAATATGGCATGCCAATCTTTTTTTGGAATTATAGTTGATGGCATGTCAAAATATGTTTCTTGCCATGCAAACACAAAATATGTTGCCATGTCAGCCCAACTTTTGCTGCCATCCCAATTTAAATTATTCTTTTACCATGGCAATCATCATAGTATGTTGCATGGAAAACACAAAGTATGTTGCCAAGTCAAAATACTGTTTTACATTGCCATGGCATATGTTTTTACCATGTGACCCTGAAGCTGTGAGTAGTACTTTTTTTCCATGGCAATTTATAGATGTTCTTCTCAATAAATCATGACGATTTCTTTGTAGATGTGGCCATTTTTTCACTAGCTCCCACCATCTTTTTGTTTGAAATTTTTTGTAGATGTCGCCATTTAGCATTGTGTAGTTATTTGTGCAGGTGCTTTTTTGCAAGTGCTGAGATGCTAATGGACTAGATTTCCTTGGCAATTCTAGGAAACTATAGTTCATGGACACCCCCAAAATGTATAGTTCATGACAATCAAATTATGTTTTTTGCCATCGAAGCTCAAATTTTATGTGTTAATATGTCCCCATCGAAAATTAATTGCCATGCTCGTGTCTTTTCTTTAGGGTACATTACAGATGTATCGCATTCTTTTTGCCATGGCAAGTTTCGATTTTGGATATGTCCCCATCGAAACTTAATTGCCATGCTTGTGTCTTTTCTTTTAGGGTACATTTACAGATTTATTGCATTCTTTCGATGGCAAATTTTTATTTTGGATATGTCCCCATCGAAACTTAATTGCCATGCTTGTGTCTTTTCTTTTAGGGTACATTACAGATGTATTGCATTTCTTACCATGACAACTTTTGATTTTGGATCATAACACAAATTTACTGTCTTTTACCATAGCATTTTTTTGGTACACCATGGCAACTAATCTTATACTTTTTGCCATCGAAACTTTAAAATTTTAGTTTATTGATCATGACAATATAGTTCTTGGATAATGGCAAATTCATTGCTTTCTTGCCATGGCAACTTTTGATTTTTTTTAAAATTGTCGCTGTAATTCTTTAAATTGTCAAAAACAACACAAAATGGCAAATATTGCCATGGCAAGTTTTACTAATTATTTCACCTTTATTAACATGTGAATTTAGCTAAATCCCCATGGCAATTTTTTAATTTTTATTACCATGGCAAGTTTACTATTTATTTGCCTTTGCTAATATACCTTAATTAACATGGCAAAATTACCTAAATCCCCATGGAAATATTTAATTTTTATTGCCATGGCAAGTTTTACTTTTTATTTGCCATGTTTAATTTACCTTTATTAAGATGGCAAATTTATCTAAATCCCCATGGCAATTTTTAACTTTTATTGCCATGGCAAGATTTACTATTCATTTTGATCTTTATTAACATGGCAGATTTTACTTTTATTTTTGCATGCCAATTATTAATTGTTCTACACCACGGCAAAATTAACCTTTTATTGCCATGGCAAATTTACCTTTTATTTCCCATGATTTTTTTATTTAATTTACATGACAATTTTAATTTTTGTCACTCATGGCAAACATACTTCTATGCAGCATGGCAAGATTTACTTTTATTTTGCCATGGCAAAAATACTTCGAAAACATGGCAATTATTACTAAACAATAGATTGTGCATTTTTTGTTTTGTGCTTCGGCCAATTTATATAGTAAAAATAGCATACAAATTTTTAATCCACATGGTACAGATGCAAACTGTCATGATTTTTTTTCCTTTTTGTGCCATTGCATAAAAAACATTTTCTTGCCATCATGGTACAGATGCAAAAATTGTTTATAAAGATGATGGCAATTTTTGGTTTGAAACCATTGGGATTCTTTTAGTAGTATCTTGTTTTCCATTTTCTATCTATCATGACATCTTTTTTGGACTTTTTCGGTGATGGCAAGTTCATATACATCCACACTGCACATCTTGCCCTGTTTTTGATTGGTAAACAACAAAAATTGCCATGGCAAATTCATACATTTTGACATCTTTGAAAGAAGATCTTTCTGGTTCATTCATATTATAGCGGTAGAGATCTCATGGTTGATTCGTACATTTTTTTGCAGCATTTTGTCATTTTTTTTCATTGCATGGCAAAATATAGTCTTTATTAATCACATCCAATAGTGGGCTTTTTTTGTCACAGTAAAAGTTGGCACAATCTGCGCTTTACTTTCTTTTCTTTTTTCACAACAAAAAGGCCTCTAAGCCCCCGAGGTAGGGTGTTCGGGCTGGGCGACTCTCCCTCCCGAACGCAAGCGTTCGATCGATGCCTCCACAGGACCGAACGAGTCGTTCGATCTGGGGCTCTCCCAGACCGAACGTTCGGCAGTTATCGGGGTCCTTTAGTTTTGCTTTTCTTTTTTCACCCGTTTTCTTCCTTTCTTTCTCTGTGTTTACTAGTTTTTTAATTTCTTTACTTTTTTGATCATTTTTATTGGATGTTCTCCGCGTTTTTTTCTCTTTTTTGTTGTCTTTTGTTTGTTTCCTTATTTCTTCTCCAGTTTTTTGGTTTTTTCTTTCTTTCATTATTTTTATCGTTTTGCTTTTCTTACTCATTTCTTTTTAACTTTGGCTTTTTGTATCTTTCTTGGTTTCCAATGTTTTTCTTTATTTCTTTATCAATTTTCACTATTTTGCCATTTTATTTTTCTTTGGTTTATTTTTTTAATTTTTAGGTTTCCTTTTTGTTTTAATTTTAGATTTTTTTATGTGAAGATTATTTTTTAATACACATTTAACATTTTTTCAATTCAATTTTAGCATTTTTAAATAAATGGTCAACATTTTTCTATACAAATTTTAACATTTTTCCAATGCTCGATTTTAAGATTTTTCCAATACAAATTTAACATTGTTTTAATACATGGTCAACATTTTTTCGTATAAAATTTTAACATTTTTGCCTACCCAAATTTTAACGTCTTTCAAATGCTTAATTATTATTCTTTCAATACATGGTCAATGTTTTTTCTATACACATTTAGGCCCCGTTTGGATGTAAAGTATTTTCAAAGTATTACTAGAATACCACAGTCTTTTGAAAAACTGTAGTTTTGAATACTTAGAGGTGTTTGACTATACCAAAAACTGTAGCATCATAAACAGTGGTATTATTGATACTGTGGTTTTTTTGGAGTATTAAAAGAAGAGGTCCGGACCTCTCTTTTTTTGCGCTAGTAATAGAGTTTTATTCCATGTTCATAGGTTTACAATCAAGAGGCAAGAGTTCCTTCACACAGGGTGGACCTCGTCCAAGCCATACAGCTGTAGTACTCTCTGTACGACTATACAGGGTCAAACGATCTGTTACCCTATTTTGCACACGACTAATTTTCAAGGGAATAAAAACTCTATCTACCATAAGATGATGAATCTCGGCAATAAGGTGTCCATAGGCTGATCTGGATAGGCTGGTACCAGTCAAGGCGGAGAGGGCCACTGAGGAATCACATTGGACGGTGATAGGTAGCTCACAATGCTGAACAGCGAGCGCCATACCCTGCATTAGCGCATGTAGCTCTGCCTCCAGTGCACCATTGCAATTGAAAATACAACGATATGCTGCAAAGATAACACTCCCATCATGCCTCCGCAAAATCACGCTCGCTGCTGCCGAACCATCTGCCTGTGAGAAGGACCTGTCAACGGATAAGGCCACTTGGTCCGGTGGTGGACTCGGCCATGCGAGGGCTTGGGACACCCTCAGAGCAGCCACCCGCTCCTCCTGCATCATGGGCATCTTGCCCTTAATAATCTCTTCTGTCGAAAACCTCCTGGAAAGATCTAGCGACTGCATATGACTCTGCAAGTATAAACCTGTAGCGGCCACCGGTGGCGCTTCCTTCCCGTGCGTTAGGTCAGATCAAAGGGACCAAATCCGCTAAAGCAACATGATCACACGGTCTCTCATAAATTCATCACAGTTTGCGAGAACATTCAGGAGCCAATCCTGCCCTGTGTCTTGCAGCAATTCCTACCGAGGCAGTCTCCATACTAATCTCATGTGCAGCCAGACCTCACGTGCATGATCACATGCAACTAGTGCATGGAAACTGGTATCCTTCTCCTTCGCACATAAGGGCCGTGAGTCCCTCGTAGATATATGGTGATACTTCTTGCATGCATTAGTAGCCAGGGCTCCCGAAGCAACCTTCCAAGACAAAATCCTCATTTTTAATGGCACTCTCGCATTCCAGATGCACCGCCATACCAGCCTCTCTCCTGTTGGGGAATTGCTGGACGCCCCCGCCACCTCAGGAGCCGCTCCCAACATAGCGAGGTGATAAGCACTTCGCACTGTGAACTGACCACTTCTCTCTGGAAACCAAGCTAGGAAATCTTGCCCATTCCTTGGTGAGGTACAGATCTTCAGAATCTCCCAGACATCTAAGTCCCCAAAGTGTTCCCGTAATCTCTGCACATTCCAAGCACCATGCTCATCCAAAAAACCTGCCACCCAGTTAAGTCTGCAATTACGCTTCGGTGTTACCGGTCTAAAGTTGTGGCCCCTTGGGATCCAAGCATCTCTCCAAGTTTTAATCAAAGTGCCATCCCCCACACGCCATATGATGCCCTTCTTAACTAGTTCCAGACCATGAGCAATCCCTTTCCACACAGCTGAAGAGTTAGCAGGGAATACTGTGTCTAGCAGATTACCATGAGGGAAATATTTAGCCCTGAATAGTTGATACGTCTCCAATGTATCTATAATTTTTGATTGTTCCATGCTATTATATTATCTATTTTGGATGTTTATGGGCTTTACTTTACACTTTTATATCATTTTTGGGACTAACCTACTAGCCGGAGGCCCAGCCCAAATTGTTGTTTTCTTGCCTATTTCAGTGTTTCGAAGAAAAGGAATATCAAACGGAGTCCAAACGGAATGAAACCTTCGAGAGAGTTTTTTTTGGAACGGAAGCAATCCAGGAGACTTGGAGTGTACGTAAGGGAAGCAACGAGGAGGCCATGAGGCAGGGAGGCGCGCCCTACCCCTCGGGCACGCCCCCACCCTCGTGGGCTCCTCGCGGCTCCCCTGACCGACTTCTTTCGCCTATATATGTCCATATACCGTAAAAACATCAAGGAGCAGAATAGATCGGGAGTTCCGCCGCCGCAAGCCTCTGTAGCCACCAAAAACCAATCGGGACCCTATTTCGGCACCCTGCCGGTGGGGGGAACCCTCACCGGTGGCCATCTTCATCATCCCAGCGCTCTCCATGACGAGGAGGGAGTAGTTCACCCTCGGGGCTGAGGGTATGTACCAGTAGCTATGTGTTTGATCTCTCTCTCTCTCTCTCTCTCGTGTTTTTGATTCAACGTGATCTTGATGTATCACGAGCTTTGCTATTATAGTTGGATCTTATGATGTTTCTCCCCCTCTACTCTCTTGTAATTGATTGAGTTTTCCCTTTGAAGTTATATTATTGGATTGAGTCTTTAAGGATTTGAGAACACTTGAGGTATGCCTTGCATTTGCTTATCTGTGGTGACAATGGGATATCACGTGATTCACTTGATGTATGTTTTGGTGATCAACTTGCGGGTTCAATGACCTTGTGAACTTATGCATAGGGGTTGGCACACGTTTTCGTCTTGACTCTCCGGTAGAAACTTTGGGGCACTCTTTGAAGTACTTTGTGTTGGTTTGAATAGATGAATCTGAGATTGTGCGATGCATCTCGTATAATCATACCCACGGATACTTGAGGTAACATTGGAGTATCTATGTGACATTAGAGTTTTGGTTGATTTGTGTCTTAACGTGTTATTCTAGTACAAACTCTGTGATAGATCAAACGGAAAGAATAGCTTCGTGTTATTTTACTACGGACTCTTGAATAGCTCGATCAGAAAGGATAACTTTGAGGTGGTTTCGTACCCTACCATAATCTCTTCGTTTGTTCTCCGCCATTAGTGACTCTTTGTTGCATGTTGAGGGATAGTTATATGATCAAGCTATGTTATTATTGTTGAGAGAAATTGCACTACTGAAAGTATGAACCCTAGGCCTTGTTTCCTATCATTGCAATACCGTTTACGCTCACTTTTACCGCTCGCTACCGTGCTTTTTTTATATTTTTAGATTACAAAAACCTATATCTAGCATCGATATTGCACTTGTATCACCATCTCTTCGCCGACTAGTGCACCTATACGATTTACCATTGTATTGGGTGTGTTGGGGACACAAGAGACTCTTTGCTATTTGGTTGTAGGGTTGTTTGAGAGAGACCATCTTCATCCTACACCTCCCATGGATTGATAAACCTTAGGTCATCCACTTGAGGGAAATTTGCTACTGTCCTACAAACCTCTACACTTGGAGGCCCAACAACGTCTACAAGAAGAAGGTTGTGTAGTAGACATCAAGCTCTTTTCTGGCGCTGTTGCCGGGGAGGTGAGTGCTTGAAGGTATATCTTTAGATCTTGTAATCGAATATTTTTGTTTCTTGTTTTATCACTAGTTTAATCTATAAAAGAAAACTACAAAAATGGAATTAAGGGTGCCTCATATGCTTCATCTTTTTAATCTTTCGTGAAAATGATGGGAAGGAAAATTGTGCTCAAGTGCTAGAAGAAGAATGCATTAGAATGTTTGGCACTAAATCTTTGTATGATGAGCATGATTGCAATGTTCTTAGTATGAATTCCTTGAATATCCATGATGCTAATGATATGCAAAGCCATAAGCTTGGGGATGCTATGTTTGATGAAGATGATATGTTTAGTCCCCCAAGTTTTGATGAGCAAATTTATTATGATGAAAGCATGCCTCCAATTTATGATGATTATTGTGATGACACGTATGCTATAAAGAATAATGATAGCCATGAAACTTGTCGTCTTGATCTTAATTATGCTTCACGTGATAGTTATTTTGTTGAGTTTGCTCCCACTACTATTCATTAGAAGAAATTTGCTTATGTGGAGAGTAATAAAAACTATATGCATGTGGATCATGAAAGGAATGCTTTAGGCGCTGGTTATATTGTTGAATTCATTCATGATGCTACTCAAAATTATTATGAGGGAGGAACATATGTTTGTAGGAATTGCAATAATATCAAGTTTCCTCTCTATGTGCTTAAAGTTCTGAAGTTATGCTTGTTTTGCCTTCCTATGCTAGTTGATTATTGTTCCCATAAGTTGTTTGCTCACAAAATCCCTATAGGAAGTGGGTTAGACTTAAATGTGCTAGTCATATTCTTCATGATGCTCCCATTATGTTTCGATCCTTATCTTTTGTGTGAGCATCATTGAAATCATCGTGCCTAGCTAGGGGCGTTAAACGTTAGCGCTTGTTGGTAGGCAACCCAATTTTATTTTTGTTTCTTGCTTTTTGGTTCTGTTTAGTAATAAATAAGTAATCTAGCCTCTGGTTATATGTGTTTTCATGTTTTAATTAGTGTGTGTGCCAAGTACAACCTTTGGGAAGACTTGGGTGAAGTCTTTTTGATCTTGCTGTAAAAAACAGAAACTTTAGCACTCACGAGATTAGCTACGAATTTTTACTGGAGAATGCTATTTAGTTGATTATTTTTTCAGATGATTAATAGATAAATTCCTCACGTCCACCAATTTATTTCAGAATTTTTGGTGTTCCAGAAGTATACGTTTGATATAGATTACTATAGACTATTCTGTTTTTGGCAGATTCTGTTTTCTGTGTGTTTTTTGCTTATTTTGATGGATCTATGAGTAGTATCAGAGGGTATGAACCATAAAAAAGTTGGAATACAGTAGATATTACACCAATATGAATTTAGAAGGAGTTCACAACAGTACCTAAGTGGTGATTTATTTTCTTATACTAACGGAGCTTACGAGTTTTCTTTTAAGTTTTGTGTTGTGAAATTTTCAAGTTTTGGGTAAAGATTCGATGGACTATGGAATAAGGAGTGGCAATAGCCTAAGATTGGGGATGCCCAAGGCACCCCGAGGTAATATTCAAGGATAACCAAGAGCCTAAGCTTGGGGATACCCCGGAAGGCATCCCCTCTTTCGTCTTCATTCATCAGTAACTTTACTTGGAGCTATATTTTTATTCACCACATGATATGTGTTCTGCTTGGAGCGTCATTTTATTTTCTTTTGTTTTGCTTGTTGTTATTTATAACAATGTTTTGTATCTTTTATTTCAATAAAAGTGGCATTGATAGCCTTTACTATGCCTATTTTACAAGTCTACATGTTGCTGTTTGAAAACAGAAAGTTTACCGCTGTTGCAAAAATTACCTAGAAAAGTCAGAATGTGATAAAATGTTGAAACCTTTTGCATAATAAGCTCCGATAAATTTACTACAGTGGGAATTGTATTTCATAATTTTTGGAGCTAGGGAAGTATGGATCTTGCTGCATTCTTCACATATTGTTCTGTTTAGGCAGATTGCTGTTATGTTTGCATTGTTTGCATATGTTTGCTTGTTTAATGATTCTATTTGAGGATAGGACTATTAAATATGCAGAGGCATTTAGTATGCAATGTTGAATTATAATTTTAGTGACTTGCTACAGTAGAGTATGATAAGATTTTTGCATTGGTTTATACTAACTTATCTCACGAGTCCCTGTTGAGTTTTGTGTGGATGAAGCTTTTGAGATTTAGGGAGACCGTGATATGAGAGGAATTAAGGAGACACAAAAGCTCAAGCTTGGGGATGCCCAAGGCATCCCAAGATAATATTTCAAGAAGTCTCAAGCATCTAAGCTTGGGGATGCCCTGGTTGGCATCCCACCTTTCTTCTTCGACAACTATCGGTTAGTATCGGTTGATCTTAAGTTTTTGCTTCTTCACATGATGTTTGCTATTCTTAGAATGTCATTTTATTTTGTTTTGCTTGCTGTTTGAATAAAATATCAAGATCCGGATTTCTTAAATGTTAGAGAGTCTTCACATAGTTACATAATTATTCAACTACTCATTGATCTTCACTTATATCTTTTCGAGTAGTTTGTCATTTGCTCTAGTGCTTCACTTATATTATTTTGAGAGTCTTAAACAGCATGGTAATTTGCTCTGGTTATGAATTTAGTCCTAATATGATGGGCATCCAAGAGGGATATAATAAAGACTTTCATATAAAGTGCATTGAATAATATGAGAAGTTTGATTCCTTGTGATTGTTTTGAGATATGAAGATGGTGGTATTAGAGTCATGCTAGTTGAGTAGTTGTGCATTTGAGAGATTCTTGTGTTAAAGTTTGTGATTCCCGTAGCATGCATGTATGGTGAACTGTTATGTGATGAAGTCAAAGAATGATTTATTTATTGATTGTCTTCCTTATGAGTGGCGGTCGGGGACGAGCGATGGTCTTTTCCTACCAATCTATCCCCCTAGGAGCATGCGCGTAGTACTTCGTTTCGATAACTAATAGATTTTTGCAATAAGTATGTGAGTTCTTTATGACTAATGTTGAGTCCATGGATTATACGCACTCTCACCCTTCCACCATTGCTAGCCTCTCTAATACCGCACACCTTTCGCCGGTATCTTACACCCACCATATACCTTCCTCAAAACAACCACCATACCTACCTATCATGGCATTTCCATAGCCATTCCAAGATATATTGGCATACAACTTACCACCGTTCCATTTATTATGACACGCTCCATCATTGTCATATTGCTTTGCATGATCATGTAGTTGACATTGTATATGTGGCAAAGCCACCATTCATAATTCTTTCATACATGTCACTCATGAGTCACTGCACATCCCAGTACACCGCCAGAGGCATTCATATAGAGTCATATTTTGTTCTAAGTATCGAGTTGTAATTCTTGAGTTGTAAGTAAATAAAAGTGTGACGATCATCATTATTAGAGCATTATCCCAGTGAGGAAAGGATGATGGATACTATGATTCCCCCACAAGTCGGATGACACTCCGGACTAAAAAAGGAAGAGAAAGGCCAAAAAAAGAGAAGGCCCAAAAAAATAAGAGAAAAAGAGAGAAGGGACAATGCTACTATCCTTTTACCGCACTTGTGCTTCAAAGTAGCACCATAATCTTCATGATAGATTCTCATATGTCGTCATTGTCTTATACTAGTGGGAATTTTACATTATAGAACTTGGCTTGTATATTCCAATGATGGGCTTCCTCAAAATGCCCAAGGTCTTCGTGAGCAAGCGAGTTCGATGCACACTCACTTAGTTTCTTTTGTTGAGCTTTCATATACTTATAGCTCTAGTGCATCCGTTGCATTGCAATCCCTACTCACTCACATTGATATCTATTAATGGGCATCTCCATAGCCCGTTGATACGCCTAGTTGATGTGAGACTATCTTCTCCTTTTTTTCTCCACAACCACCATTCTATTCCACCTATAGTGCTATGTCCATGGCTCACGCTCATGTATTGCGTGAAGATTGAAAAAGTTGAGAACATCGAAAGTATGAAACAATTGCTTGGCTTGTCATCGGGGTTCTGCATGATTTAAATATTTTGTGTGAGGAAGATAGAGCATAGCCAGACTATATGATTTTGTAGGCATAACTTTCTTTGGCCATGTTATTTTGAGAAGACATGATTGCTTTGTTAGTGTGCTTGAAGTATTATTGTTGTCATGTTAAACTTTTGTTTTGAATCTTATGGATCTGAATATTCTTGCCACAATAAAGATAAATATGTTAGGTAGCATTCCACATCAAAATTTCTGTTTTTATCATTTACCTACTCGAGGACAAGCAGGAATTAAGCTTGGGGATGCTGATACGTCTCCAACGTATCTATAAATTTTTATTGTTACATGCTATTATATTATCTGTTTTGGATGTTTATGGGCTTTACTTTACACTTTTATATCATTTTTGGGACTAACCTACTAACCGGAGGCCCAGCCCAAATTTTTGTTTTCTTGCCTATTTCAGTGTTTCGGAAAAAGGAATATCAAACGGAGTCCAAATGGAACGAAACCTTCGTGAGAGTTATTCTTTGAACGGAAGCAATCCAGGAGACTTGGAGTGTACGTTAGGGAAGCAACGAGGTGGCCACGAGGCAGGGAGGGGCGCCCGACCCTTCTGGGCGCGCCCCCACCCTCGTGGGCCCCTCGTGGCTCCCCTAACCATCTTATTTCGCCTATATATGTCTATATACCCTAAAAACATCAAGGAGCAGAATAGATCGGGGGTTCCGCCACCGCAAGCCTCTGTAGCCACCAAAAACCAATCGGGACCCTGTTTCGGCACCCTGCCGGAGGGGGGAACCCTCACCGGTGGCCATCTTCATCATCCCGGCGCTCTCCATGATGAGGAGGGAGTAGTTCACCCTCGGGGCTGAGGGTATGTATCAGTAGCTATGTGTTTGATCTCTCTCTCTCCCTCTCTCTCTCTCGTGTTCTTGATTCGGCACGATCTTGATGTATCGCAAGCTTTGCTATTATAGTTGGATCTTATGATGTTTCTCCCCCTCTACTCTCTTGTAATGGATTGAGTTTTCCCTTTGAAGTTATCTTATCGGATTGAGTCTTTAAGGATTTGAGAACACTTGATGTATGTCTTGCATGTGCTTATCTATGGTGACAATGGGATATCACGTGATTCACTTGATGTATGTTTTTGTGATCAACTTGTGGGTTCAGTGACCTTGTGAACTTATGCATAGGGGTTGGCACACATTTTCGTCTTGACTCTCCGGTAGATACTTTGGGGCACTCTTTGAAGTACTTTGTGTTGGTTTGAATAGATGAATCTGAGATTGTGTGATGCATATCGTATAATCATACCCACGGATACTTGAGGTGACATTGGAGTATCTAGGTGACATTAGGATTTTGGTTGATTTGTGTCTTAAGGTGTTATTCTCGTACGAACTCTATGATAGATTGAACGGAAAGAATAGCTTCGTGTTTTTTTACTATGGACTCTTGAATAGATCGATCAGAAAGGATAACTTTGAGGTGGTTTCGTACCCTACCATAATCTCTTCGTTTGTTCTCCGCTATTAGTGACTTTGGGTGACTCTTTGTTGCATGTTGAGGGATAGTTATATGACCAAACTATGTTATTATTGTTGAGAGAACTTGCACTAGTGAAAGTATGAACCCTAGGCCTTGTTTCCTATCATTGCAATACCGTTTACGCTCACTTTTACTACTCGCTACCTTGTTGTTTTTATATTTTCAGATTATAAAAACCTATATCTACCATCCATATTGCATTTGTATCACCATCTCTTCGCCGAACGAGTGCACCTATACAATTTACCATTGTATTGGGTGTGTTGGGGACACAAGAGACTCTTTGCTATTTGGTTGCAGGGTTGTTTGAGAGAGACCATCTTCATCTTACACCTCCCATGGATTGATAAACCTTAGGTCATCCACTTGAGGGAAATTTGCTACTGTCCTACAAACCGCTGCACTTGGAGGCCTAACAACGTCTACAAGAAGAAGGTTGCGTAGTAGACATCAATAGTCTAGCACATAGGCTCTGCGGACAGTCCAATAACCGCCAAGCTTGCTTTGTGAGCAATGCCTGGTTGAAAGCTCTCGTATCTCGAAAACCCATACCACCCATTGCCTTGGGTAACATCATTTTCTCCCAACTCAGCCACACCATCTTCCTCTTACCATTCACCACCCCCACCAATACTGCCTCATCATACGTGTTAAGTCATCACAAACAGAAGTCGGTAATTTAAAGACACTCATAACGCAGGTGGGAATAGCTTGCGCCACAGCTTTGATCAGAATTTCCTTATTGCCCATAGACACATACTGTTCACTCCAATCTATCAATCTTTTTCTCAGCCTCTCCTGAAGAGTTTCGAATTGCCCTTTATGTATTCTACCTTCAGGTACCGGTAAGCCTAAGTATTTTGGCTCAAACACTTGATGTGGTATTTCCAATATGCCCTTGACCTCATCAGCCACTGCCGCATCACGATTGTCCGAAAATAGGATGGAACACTTCTCTGGGTTAATAAGTTGACCCGTCGCTGAAGTATATGTGTTCAACAAACCTCTGACAATGCTAGCTTACTGGCCCGATGCCTCGAAGAGCAACATTGTGTCATCCGCAAAGAGCAAGTGGGATATAAGGGGTGCATCCTAACAGATACTCACCCCCTCAAGTCACCATCAGCGATAGATGATATGTCTCCAACGTATCTATAATGTTTTGTTGTTCCATGCTATTATATTATCTGTCTTGGATGTCTAACGGGCTTTACTATGCACTTTTATATTATTTTTGGGACTAACCTATTGACCTAGAGCCCAGTGCTAGTTCCTGTTTTTCCCTTGTTTCAGTGTTTCGAAGGAAAGGAATATCAAATAGAGTCGAAACGGAATGAAACGTTCTGGAGAAGTTATTTTTGGAAGGAAAGCAACCTGATAGACTTGGAGTGCATGTCAGGAAAGAAAAAAGGGAGCCACGAGGTAGGGGGCGCGTCCACCCCCTAGGGCGCGCCCTGCATCCTCATGGGCCCCTCGTGGCTCCCCTGACGTATTTCTTCCGCCTATATATACCCATATACCCTAAAACGATCAGGGAACAGAATAGATCGGGAGTTCCGCCGCCACAAGCCTCTGTAGCCACCAAAATCCAATCGGGACCCTGTTCCGGCATCCTGCCAGAGGGGGGAACCCTCGCCGGTGGCCATCTTCATCATCCCGGTGCTCTCCATTACGAGGAGGGAGTAGTTCACCCTCGGGGATGAGGGTATCTACCAGTAGCTATTTGTTTGATCTCTCTCTCTCTCTCTCTCGTATTCTTGATTTGGCATGATCTTGATGTATCGCGAGCTTTGCTATTATAGTTGGATATTATGTTTCTTCTCCCCCTCTATTCTCTTGTAATGGATTGAGTTTTCCCTTTGAAGTTATCTTATCGCATTGAGTCTTTAATGATTTGAGAACACTTGATGTATGTCTTGCCGTGCGTATCTGTGGTGACAATGGGATATCACGTGATTCACTTGATGTATGTTTTGGTGATCAACTTGCGGGTTCCGCCCATGAACCTATGCATAGGGGTTGGCACACGTTTTCGTCTTGATTCTCCGATAGAAACTTTGGGGCACTCTTCGAGGTTCTATGTGTTGGTTGAATAGATGAATCTGAGATTGTGTGATGCATATCGTATAATCATACCCACGGATACTTGAGGTGACATTGGAGTATCTAGGTGACATTAGGGTTTTGATTGATTAGTGTCTTAAGGTGTTATTCTAGTATGAACTCTAGGGCTGTTTGTGACACTTATAGGAATAGCCCAACGGATTGATTGGAAAGAATAACTTTGAGGTGGTTTCATACCCTACCATAATCTCTCGTTTGTTCTCCGCTATTAGTGACTTTGGAGTGACTCTTTGTTGCATGTTGAGGGATAGTTATATGATCCAATTATGTTATTATTGTTGAGAGAACTTGCACTACTGAAAGTATGAACCCTAGGCCTTGTTTCCTATCATTGCAATACCGTTTACGCTCACTTTTATCACTTGCTACCTTGCTGTTTTTATAATTTCAGATTACAAAAACTATTATCTACTATCCATATTGCACTTGTATCACCATCTCTTCGCCGAACTAGTGCACCTATACAATTTACCATTGTGTTGGGTGGGTTGGTGATCTTTAGATCTTGCATTCGGATCTTTTTGTTTCTTGTTTTAGCACTAGTTTAGTTTATAAAAGAAAAATACAAAAAATGGAATTGAGTTTGCCTCATACGCTTCATCTTTTTAATATCTTTCGTGAGTATGATGGAAAAGAGAATTGTGCCAAAGTGTTAGAAGAAGAATGCATTAAAATGTTTGGCACTAAATCTTTGAATGATGAGCATGATTGCAATGTTGTTAGTATGACCTCCTTGAATATCCATGGTACTAATGATGATTGCACTAGTCATGATGAAAATATCTCTTATAAACATGTCAATTTTTGTGTAGTGCACTGGGTTTGCAAGTGTTGGAAATATGCCCTAGAGGCAATAATAAAATGGTTATTATTATATTTCCTTGTTCATGGTAATTGTCTATTGTTCATGCTATAATTGTGTTATTTGGAAATCGTAATACATGTGTGAATACATAGACCACAACATGTCCCTAGTGAGCCTGTAGTTAACTAGCTCGATGATCAATAGATAGTCATGGTTTCCTGACTATGGACATTGGATGTCATTGATAACAGGATCACATCATTAGGAGAATGATGTGATGGACAAGACCCAATCCTAAGCATAGCACAAGATCGTGTAGTTCGTTTGCTAGAGCTTTTCCAATGTCAAGTACCATTTCCTTAGACCATGAGATCGTGTAACTCCCGGATGCCGTAGGAGTGCTTTGGGTGTACCAAACGTCACAACATAACTGGGTGACTATAAAGGTATACTACAGGTATCCCCGAAAGTATCTGTTGGGTTGACACGGAACGAGACTGGGATTTGTCACTCTGTATGATGGAGAGGTATCTCTGGGCCCACTCGGTAATGCATAATCATAATGAGCTCAATGTGACCAAGTGTTTGGTCACGGGATAATGCATTACGGTATGAGTAAAGTGACTTGCCGGTAACGAGATTGAACAAGGTATTGGGATACTGACGATCGAATCTCGGGCAAGTAACGTACCGATTGACAAAGGGAATTGAATACGGGATTGATTGAATCCTCGACATCGTTGTTCATCCGATGAGATCATCGTTGAACATGTGGGAGCCATCATGGGTATCCAGATCCCGCTGTTGGTCATTGACCGGAGAGTCGTCTCGGTCATGTCTGCATGTCTCCCGAACCCGTAGGATCTACACATTTAAGGTTTGGTGACGCTAGGGTTGTAGAGATATTAGTATGCGGTAACCCGAAAGTTGTTCGGAGTCCCGGATGAGATCCCGAACATCACGAGGAGTTCCAGAATGGTCTGGAGGAGAAGATTTATATATAGGAAGTCCAGTTTCGGCCATCGGGAAAGTTTCGGGGGTAATCGGTATTGTACTGGGACCACCGGAAGGGTCCCGGGGGTCCACCGGGTGGGACCGCCTATCCCGGAGGGCCTCATGGGCTGAAGTGGGAGGGGAACCAGCCCCTGGTGGGCTAGTGCGCCCCCCATGGGCGTCCCCTGCGCCTAGGGTTGGAAACCCTAGGGGTGGGGGCGCCCCACTTGGCTTGGGGGGCAAGTCCCCCTTGGCCGTGGCCCCCCTTGGAGATCCCATCTCCTAGGGCCGGCGCCACCCCTTAGGGGCCCTATATATAGTGGGGGAGGGAGGGAAGCCGCACCCAAGCCCTTGGCGCCTCCCTCTCCCCTCGTAACACCTCTCTCTCTCGTTGGAGCTTGGCGAAGCCCTGCCGAGATCACCGCTGCTTCCACCACCACGCCATCGTGCTGCTGGATCTCCACAAACCTCTCCTTCCCCTTGCAAGATCAAGAAGGAGGAGACGTCTTCCCAACCGTACGTGTGTTGAACACAGAGGTGTCGTCCGTTCGGCACTTGGTCATCGGTGATTTGGATCACGACGAGTACGACTCCATCAACCCCGTTCTCTTGAATGCTTCCGCTTGCGATCTACAAGGGTATGTAGATGCACTCCCCTTTCCCTCGTTGCTAGATGACTCCATAGAATTATCTTGGTGATGCGTAGAAAATTTTCAAATTCTGCTACGTTCCCCTATAGTGGCATCAAGAGCCAGGTTTATGCGTAGTTTCTATGCACGAGTAGAACACAAGTTGTTGTGGGCGTTGATTTTGTAAATTTACTTGCCGTTACTAGTCTTATCTTGATTCGGCGGCATCGTGGGATGAAGCGGCCCGGACCGACCTTACACGTACGCTTACGTGAGACTGGTTCCACCGACTGACATGCACTAGTTGCATAAGGTGGCTGGCGGGTGTCTGTCTCTCCCACTTTAGTCAGATCGGATTCGATGAAAAGGGTCCTTATGAAGGGTAAATAGAAATTGGCATATCACGTTGTGGTTTTGGCGTAGGTAAGAAACGTTCTTGCTAGAAACCTATAGTAGCCACGTAAAAACTTGCAACAACAATTAGAGGACGTCTAACTTGTTTTTGCCGCATGTGCCATGTGATGTGATATGGCCAAAAGGATGTGATGAATGATATATGTGATGTATGAGATTGATCATGTTCTTGTAATAGGAATCACGACTTGCATGTCGATGAGTATGACAATCGGCAAGAGCCACATGAGTTGTCTTAGTTTATTTATGACCTGCGTGTCAACATAAATGTCATGTAATTACTTTACTTTATTGCTAAACCGTTAGCCATAGTAGTATAAGTAATAGATGACGAGAAAACTTCATGAAGACACGATGATGGAGATCATGGTGTCATGCCGGTGAAGATGATGATCATGGCGCCCCGAAGATGGATATCAAAAGGAGCAAATGATATTGGCCATATCATGTCACTATTTGATTGCATGAGATGTTTATCATGTTTTACATCTTATTTGCTTAGAACAATGGTAGCTTAAATAAGATGATCCCTCACATAATTTCAAGAAAGTGTTCCCCCTAACTGTGCACCGTTGCGAAGGTTCGTTGTTTCGAAGCACCACGTGGTGATCGGGTGTGATAGATTCTAACGTTCGAATACAACGGGTGTAAGCCAGATTTACACACGCAATACACTTAGGTTGACTTGACGAGCCTAGCATGTACAGACATGGCCTCGGAACACGGAAGAATGAAAGGTCGAACATGAGTCGTATAGAAGATATGATCAACATGAAGATGTTCACCGATGATGACTAGTCCGTCTCACGTGATGATCGGACACGGCCTAGTTGACTCGGATCATGTATCACTTAGATGACTAGAGGGATGTCTGTCTGAGTGGGAGTTCATTAAATAATTTGATTAGATGAACTTAATTATCATGAACTTAGTCTAAAACCCTTTGCAAAATATCTTGTAGATCAAATGGCCAATGCTCATGTCAACCTCAACTTCAACGCGTTCCTAGAGAAAACCAAGCTGAAAGATGATGGCAGCAACTATACTGACTCGGTCCGGAACCTGAGGATCATCCTCATAGCTGCCAGGAAAGCATATGTCCTAGAAGCACCGCTAGGTGATGCACCCACCCTAGAGAACCAAGATGTTATGAACGCTTGGCAGTCACGTGCTGATGATTACTCCCTCGTTCAGTGCGGCATGCTTTACAGCTTTGAACCGGGGCTCCAAAAGCGTTTTGAGCAACACGGAGCATATGAGATGTTCGAAGAGCTGAAAATGGTTTTCCAAGCTCATGCCTGGGTCGAGAGATATGAAGTCTCCGACAAGTTCTACAGTTGTAAGATGGAGGAAAATAGTTCTGTCAGTGAGCATGTACTCAAAATGTCTGGGTTGCACAACCGCTTGTCCCAACTGGACATTAACCTCCCGGACGAGGCGGTCATTGACAGAATCCTTTAGTCACTCCCACCTAGCTACAAGAGCTTTGTGATGAACTACAATATGCAGGGTATGGTGAAAACTATTCCTGAAGTATTTTCAATGCTGAAATCAGCGGAGGTGGAAATTAAAAAGGAACATCAAGTGTTGATGGTCAATAAAACCACTAGTTTCAAGAAAGGAAAGGGTAAGAAGAACTTCAAGAAGGACGGCAAGGGAGTTGCCGCGCCCGGTAAATCAGTTGCCGGGAAGAAGCCAAAGAATGGACCCAAACCTGAGACTGAGTGCTTTTATTGAAAGGGAAAGGGACACTAGAAGCGGAACTGCCCCCAAATACTTAGCGGACAAGAAGGCCGGCAACACTAAAGGTATATGTGATATACATGTAATTGATGTGTACCTTACCAGTACTTGTAGTAGCTCCTGGGTACTTGATACCGGTGCGGTTGCTCATATTTGTAACTCAAAACAGGAGCTGCGAAATAAGCGGAGACTGGCGAAGGACGAGGTGACGATGTGTGTCGGGAATGGTTCCAAGGTCGATGTGATCGCCGTTGGCACACTACCTCTACATTTACCTACGGGATTAGTTTTAAACCTCAATAATTGTTATTTAGTGCCAACTTTGAGCATGAACATTGTATTTGGATCTCGTTTAATACGAGATGGCTACTCATTTAAATCCGAGAATAATGGTTGTTCTATTTATATGAGAGATATGTTTTATGGTCATGCTCCGCTGGTCAATGGTTTATTCCTAATGAATCTCGAACGTGATGTTACACATATTCATAGTGTGAATACCAAAAGATCTAAGATTGATAATGATAGTCCCACATATCTGTGGCACTGCCGCCTTGGTCACATCGGTGCCAAACGCATGAAGAAGCTCCATACAGATGGAATTTTGGAGTCTCTTGATTTCGAATCATTTGACACGTGCGAACCATGCCTCATGGGTAAAATGACCAAGACTCCGTTCTCCGGAACAATGGAGCGAGCAACCAACTTATTGGAAATTATACATACTGATGTGTGCGGTCCAATGAGCGTTGAGGCTCGCGGTGGCTATCGTTATGTTCTCACTCTCACTGATGACTTAAGTAGATATGGGTATGTCTATTTGATGAAACACAAGTCTGAGACCTTTGAAAAGTTCAAGGAATTTCAGAATGAGGTAGAGAATCAACGTGACCGAAAAATAAAATTCGTACGATCAGATCATGGAGGTGAATATTTAAGTCATGAATTTGGTACGCACTTAAGGAAATGTGGAATCGTTTCACAACTCATGCCGCCTAGAACACCTCAGCGTAACGGTGTGTCCGAACGTTGTAATCGCACTCTATTGGATATGATACGATCTATGATGTCACTCACCGATTACCGCTATCATTTTGGGGATACGCTCTAGAGACAGCTACATTCACTTTAAATAGGGCACCGTCTAAATCCGTTGAGACGACACCGTATGAATTATGGTTTGGGAAGAAACCTAAGCTGTCGTTTCTAAAAGTTTGGGGATCCGATGCTTACGTCAAGAAACTTCAACCTGAAAAGCTCGAACCCAAGTCGGAAAAATGCGTCTTCATAGGATACCCTAAGGAAACCATTGGGTATACCTTCTACCTCAGATCCGAAGGCAAGATCTTTGTTGCCAAGAACGGGTCCTTTCTGGAGAAAGAGTTTCTCTCGAGAGAAGTAAGTGGGAGGAAAGTAGAACTCGATGAAGTACTGCCTCTTGAACCGGAAAGTAGCGCAACTCAGGAAGATGTTCCTGTGGTGCCTGCACCGACTAGAGAGGAAGTTAATGATAATGATCAAGGTACTTCGGATCAAGTTGCTACTGAACTTCGAAGGTCCACAAGGACACGTTCCACGCCAGAATGGTATGGCAACCCTGTCCTGGAAATCATGTTGTTAGACAACGGTGAACCTTCGAACTATGAAGAAGCAATGGCGGGCCCAGATTCCAACAAATGGCTTGAAGCCATGCAATCCGAGATAGGATCCATGTATGAAAACAAAGTATGGACTTTGACAGACTTGCCCGATGATCGGCGAGCGATAGAGAATAAATGGATCTTTAAGAAGAAGACGGACGCAGATGGTAATGTTACCATCTGTAAGGCTCGACTTGTTGCTAAGGGTTATCGACAAGTTCAAGGGGTTGACTACGATGAGACCTTCTCACCCGTAGCGAAGCTGAAGTCCGTCCGAATCATGTTAGCAATTCCCGCATACTATGATTATGAGATATGGCAAATGGACGTCAAAACGGCATTCCTTAACGGCTTTCTTAAGGAAGAATTGTATATGATGCAGTCGGAAGGTTTTGTCGATCCTAAGAATGCTAACAAGGTATGCAAGCTCCAGCGCTCCATCTATGGGCTGGTGCAAGCATCTCGGAGTTGGAACATTCGCTTTAATGAAATGATCAAAGCGTTTGGGTTTATGCAGACTTATGGGGAAGCCTACGTTTACAAGAAAGTGAGTGGGAGCTCTGTAGCATTTCTCATATTATATGTGGATGACATACTTTTGATGGGAAATGATATAGAACTGTTGGACAGTATTAAGGCCTGCTTGAATAAGTGTTTTTCGATGAAGGACCTTGGAGAAGCTGCTTACATATTAGGCATCAAGATCTATAGAGATAGATTGAGACGCCACATAGGTCTTTCACAAAGCACATACCTTGATAAGATATTGAAGAATTTCAATATGGATCAGTCCAAGAAGGGGTTCTTGCCTGTGTTGCAAGGTGTGAAATTGAGCTCAGCTCGATGTCCGACCACGGCAGAAGATAGAGAAAAGATGAGTGTCGTCCCCTATGCCTTAGCCATAGGGTCTATCATGTATGCCATGCTGTGTACCAAACCTAATGTAAACCTTGCCGTAAGTTTGGTAGGAAGGTACCAAAGTAATCCCAGCATGGAACACTGGACAGCGGTCAAAAACATCCTGAAGTACCTGAAAAGGACCAAGGATATGTTTCTCGTATATGGAGGTGACGAGGAGCTCATCGTAAAGGGTTACGTCGATGCTAGCTTCGACACAGATCTGGATGACTCTAAGTCACAAACCGGATACGTGTATATTTTGAATGGTGGGGCAGTAAGCTGGTGCAGTTGCAAGCAAAGCGTCATGGCAGGATCTACATGTGAAGCGGAGTACATGGCAGCCTCGAAGGCAGTGCATGAAGCAATCTGGATGAGGGAGTTCATCACCGACCTAGGAGTCATACCCAATGCGTCGGGGCCGATCACTCTCTTCTGTGACAACACTGGAGCTATTGCCCTTGCCAAGGAGCCCTGGTTTCACAAGAAGACTAGGCACATCAAGCGTCGCTTCAACTCCATTCGTGAAAATGTCCAAGATGGAGACATAGATATTTGCAAAGTACATACGGATCTGAATGTCGCAGATCCGTTGACTAAACCTCTTCCGCGAGCAAAACATGATCAACACCAGAACTCTATGGGTGTTCGATTCATCACAATGTAACTAGATTATTGACTCTAGTGCAAGTGGGAGACTGTTGGAAATATGCCCTAGAGGCAATAATAAAATGGTTATTATTATATTTCCTTGTTCATGGTAATTGTCTATTGTTCATGCTATAATTGTGTTATGCGGAAATCATAATACATGTGTGAATACATAGACCACAACATGTCCCTAGTGAGCCTCTAGTTAACTAGCTCGTTGATCAATAGACAGTCATGGTTTCCTAACTATGGACATTGGATGTCATTGATAACGGGATCACATCATTAGGAGAATGATGTGATGGACAAGACCCAATCCTAAGCATAGCACAAGATCGTGTAGTTCGTTTGCTAGAGCTTTTCCAATGTCAAGTATCATTTCCTTAGACCATGAGATTGTGTAACTCCCGGATGCCGTAGGAGTGCTTTGGGTGTACCAAACGTCACAACGTAACTGGGTGACTATAAAGGTATACTACAGGTATCCCCGAAAGTAACTGTTGGGTTGACACGGATCGAGACTGGGATTTGTCACTCCTTATGATGGAGAGGTATCTCTGGGCCCACTCGGTAATGCATCATCATAATGAGCTCAATGTGACCAAGTGTTTGGTCACGGGATAATGCATTACGGTACGAGTAAAGTGACTTGCCGGTAATGAGATTGAACGAGGTATTGGGATACCGACGATCGAATCTCGGGCAAGTAATGTACCGGTTGACAAAGGGAATTGAATACGGGATTGATTGAATCCTTGACATCGTGGTTCATCCGATGAGATCATCATGGAACATGTGGGAGCCAACATGGGTATCCAAATCCCGCTGTTGGTTATTGACTGGAGAGTCGTCTCGGTCATGTCTGCATGTCTCCCGAACCCGTAGGGTCTACACACTTAAGGTTTGGTGACGCTAGGGTTGTAGAGATTTTAGTATGCGGTAACCCGAAAGTTGTTCTGAGTCCCGGATGAGATCCCGGACGTCACGAGGAGTTCCGGAATGGTCCGGAGGTGAAGATTTATGTATAGGAAGTCCAGTTTCGGCAATCCGGAAAGTTTCGGGGGTAATCGGTATTGTACCGGGACCACCGGAAGGGTCCCGGGGGTCCACTGGGTGGGGCCACCTATCCCGGAGGTCCCCATGGGCTGAAGTGGGAGGGGAACCAGCCCCTGGTGGGCTGGTGCCCCCCCATGGGCCTCCCCCTGCGCCTAGGGTTGGAAACCCTAGGGGTGGGGTCGCCCCACTTGGCTTGGGGGGCAAGTCCCCCTTGGCCCCCCCTTGGAGATCCCATCTCCTAGGGCCGGCGCCCCCCCTTAGGGGCCCTATATATAGTGGGGGGAGGGAGGGCAGCCGCACCCAAGCCCTTGGCGCCTCCCTCTCCCCTCGTAACGCCTCTCTCTCTCTCTCTCTCTCTCTCTCTCTCTCTCGTTGGAGCTTGGCGAAGCCGTGCTGAGATCACCACTGCTTCCACCACCACGCCGTCGTGCTGCTGGATCTCCATCAACCTCTCCTTCCCCTTGCTGGATCAAGAAGGAGGAGACTTCTTCCCAACCGTACGTGTGTTGAACGCGGAGGTGCCGTCCGTTCGGCACTTGGTCATCGGTGATTTGGATCACGACGAGTACGACTCCATCAACCCCATTCTCTTGAATGCTTCTGCTCGCGATCTACAAGGGTATGTAGATGCACTCCCCTTTCCCTCATTGCTAGACGACTCCATAGATTGATCTTGGTGATGCATAGAAAATTTTAAAATTCTGCTACGTTCCCCTACAGCAAGTATACACCAAATAGGGAAGATAGATATTGCAAGAGCCATAAGTACTTAGAAACTAAATTGTTGCAAGAAAGGCTAGATGTTTGTGCTAAAAATTTAAATTTTCTTGGCCATACTTGTGAACTTTGCAATGAACGTGGTCATTTAACTATCCGATGCAAATTGTTTCATGATCTAATCGTGTCCAAAATTTGTGATGACTTGATTTCCCTTGCACATTATAATGAACTTAGTTTGATTATGGGCTACAAAGAAATGAAACGTATAAATAACTATCTTCCAGAATTTGCCCGTTATAAACTTCTTGGTTTTGATCTAGAGGAAATTTATATGTATTGTGCGGTGAATTGCATCGAAAATCCTTATATTGCCAATTACATAAAGAAAAGAAAACAAATAGAGGATGAAGAGAATACTAACGAAAGGGAAGAGAATTCCCAATATTCTCCTATTATTTCTTATGATGAATCAGGTAATGAGGAGGAGCCTTATATTCAACCAATCTTATTAATAAGGAGCTCCAAAAAGAGGATTGAACCCACACATAATGTGGTGAAGAAGAAGAAAAGAAAAAGGAAGTGAGGTAAAAAGATATCTCTCCCGAATAATGTTGCTTCTATTACTGTTGTGCCTCATAAAAATGAATCAAAAATAATTGTGGAAGATGATGCACTTAATGATGATCTCGTTATGCTTATTGCTTTTTGTGATGATTATGATTGGGAAGATAATGATACTTCTTATTGAAGGAAATATGCCCTAGAGGCAATAATAAAGTTATAATTTATTTTCTTATATCATGATAAATGTCTATTATTCATGCTAGAATTGTATTAACCGGAAACATAATACATGTGTGAATACATAGACAAACAGAGTGTCACTAGTATGCCTATACTTGACTAGCTCGTTAATCAAAGATGGTTATGTTTCCTAACCATGAACAAAGAGTTGTTATTTGATTAACAGGATCACATCATTAGTTGAATGATCTGATTGACATGACCCATTCCATTAGCTTAGCACCCGATCGTTTAGTATGTTGCTATTGCTTTCTTCATGACTTATACATGTTCCTATGACTATGAGATTATGCAACTCCCGTTTGCCGGAGGAACACTTTGTGTTCTACCAAACGTCACAACGTAACTGGGTGATTATAAAGGTTCTCTACAGGTGTCTCCAAAGGTACATGTTGGGTTGACGTATTTCGAGATTAGGATTTGTCACTCCGATCGTCGGAGAGGTATCTCTGGGCCCTCTCAGTAATGCACATCACTTAAGCCTTGCAAGCATTGCAACTAATGAGTTAGTTGCGAGATGTTGTATTACGGAATGAGTAAAGAGACTTGCCGGTAACGAGATTGAACTGGGTATTAAGATACCGACGATCGAATCTCGGGCAAGTAACATACCGATGACAAAGGGAACAACATATGTTGTTATGCGGTCTGACCGATAAAGATCTTCGTAGAATATGTAGGAGCCAATATGGGCATCCAGGTCCCGCTATTGGTTATTGACCGGAAACGTGTCTCGGTCATGTCTACATTGTTCTCGAACCATAGGGTACGCATGCTTAAGGTTTCGATGACAGTTATATAATGAGTTTATGAGTTTTGATGTACCGAAGGAGTTCGGAGTCCCGGATGAGATCGGGGACATGATGAGGAGTCTCGAAATGGTCGAGACGTAAAGATCGATATATTGGACGACTATATTCGGACATCGGAAAGGTTCCGAGTGGTTCGGGTATTTTTCATATTACCGGGGAGTTACGGGAATACGGGGGAGAAGTATTGGGCCTTATTGGGCCATACGGGAAAGAGAGAGGGGCTGCCTAGGGCAGGCCGCGCGCCCCCCAAGGCCTATTCCGAATTGGACTAGGGGGAGGGGCTGCGCCCCCTCCTTCCTTCCCTTCTCTTTTCCTCTTCCTTGTCTCCTACTCCTAATACATGGAAGGACTCCTAGTTGGACTAGGAAAAGGGGAATCCTACTCCCGGTGGGAGTAGGACTCCCCTAGGGTGCGCCATAGAGAGGGCCGGCCCTCCCCTCCTCCACTCCTTTATATACGGGGGCAGGGGGCACCCCATAGACACACAAATTGATCTTTGAGATCGTTCCTTAGCCGTGTGCGGTGCCCCCTGCCACCATATTCCACCTTGATCATATCATTGTAGTGCTTAGGGGAAGCCCTGTGTCGGTAGAACATCAAGATCGTCACCACGCCGTCGTGCTGACGGAACTCCTCCCCGAAGCTTTGCTGGATGGGAGCGCGGGGATTGTCATCGAGTTGTACGTGTGCTAAGAACTCGGAGGTGCCGGAGTAACGGTGCTTGGATCGGTCGGATCGGGAAGAATACGTACGACTACTTCCTCTATGTTGTGTCAACGCTTCCATTGCGATCTACAAGGGTACATAGATCATGCTCCCCCCCTCGTTGCTATGCATCATCATGATCTTGCGTGTGCGTAGGAAATTTTTTGAAATTACTACGTTCCCCAACAGTGGTATCAGAGCCTAGGTTTTATGGTTTGATGTTATATGCACGAGTAGAACACAAGTGAGTTGTGGGCAATATAAGTCATACTGCCTACCAGCATGTCATACTTTGGTTCGGCGGTATTGTTGGATGAAGCGGCCCGGACCGACATTACGCGTACGCTTACGCGAGACCGGTTCTCCCGACGTGCTTTGCACAAAGGTGGCTTGCGGGTGACTGTTTCTCCAACTTTAGTTGAACCGAGTGTGGCTACGCCCGGTCCTTGCGAAGGTTAAAACGGAGTCTATTTGACAAACTATCGTTGTGGTTTTGATGCGTAGGTGAGATTGGTTCTTACTTAAGCCCGTAGTAGCCATGTAAAACTTGCAACAACAAAGTAGAGGACGTCTAACTTGTTTTTGTAGGGCATGTTGTGATGTGATATGACTAAGACATGATGCTATATTTTATTGTATGAGATGATCATGTTTTGTAACCGAGTTATCGGCAACTGGAAGGAGCCATATGGTTGTCGCTTTATTGTATGCAATGCAATCGCGATGTAATGCTTTACTTTATCACTAAGCGGTAGCGATAGTCGTGGAAGCATAAGATTGGCAAGACGACAACGATGCTATGATGGAGATCAAGGTGTCGCGCCTGTGACGATGGTGATCATGACGGTGCTTCGGAGATGGAGATCACAAGCACAAGATGATGATGGCCATATCATATCACTTATATTGATTGCATGTGATGCTTATCTTTTTATGCATCTTATCTTGCTTTCATTGATGGTAGCATTATAAGATGATCTCTCACTAAATTATCAAGAAGTGTTCTCCCTGAGTATGCACCGTTGCCAAAGTTCGTCGTGCCCAGACACCATGTGATGATCGGGTGTGATAAGCTCTACGTCCATCTACAACGGGTGCAAGCCAGTTTTTGCACACGCAGAATACTCAGGTTAAACTTGACGAGCCTAGCATATGCAGATATGGCCTCGGAACACGGAGACCGAAAGGTCGAACGTGAATCATATAGTAGATATGATCAACATAATGATGTTCACCATTGAAAACTAATCCTTTTCACGTGATGATCGGTTATGGTTTAGTTGATTTGGATCACATGATCACTTAGAGGATTAGAGGGATGTCTATCTAAGTGGGAGTTCTTAAGTAATATGATTAAATTGAACTTAAATTTATCATGAACTTGGTCCTGATAGTATTTTGCAAATTATGTTGTAGATCAATAGCTCGCGTTGTTGCTTCCCTGTGTTTATTTTGATATGTTCCTAGAGAAAATTGTGTTGAAAGATGTTAGTAGCAATGATGCGGATTGGATCCGTGATCTGAGGTTTATCCTCATTGCTGCACAGAAGAATTATGTCCTTGATGCACCGCTAGGTGACAGACCTATTGCAGGAGCAGATGCAGACGTTATGAATGTTTGGCTAGATCAATATGATGACTACTTGATAGTTTAGTGCACCATGCTTCACGGCTTAGAATCGGGACTTCAAAGACGTTTTGAACGTCATGGACCATATGAGATGTTCCAGATAATGAAGTTAATATTTCAAGCAAATACCCGAGTTGAGAGATATGAAGTCTCCAACAAGTTCTATAGCTAAAAGATGGAGGAGAATCGCTCAACTAGTGAGCATGTGCTCAGATTGTCTGGGTACTACAATCGCTTGAATCAAGTGGGAGTTAATATTCCAGATAAGATAGTGACTGACAGAATTCTCTAGTCACCATCACCAAGTTAGTAGAACTTCGTGATGAACTATAATATGCAAGGGATAACGGAAACAACTCCCAAGCTCTTCGTGATGCTGAAATCAACGAAGGTAGAAATCAAGAAAAAACATCAAGTGTTGATGGTTGACAAGATCACTAGTTTCAAGAAAAGGGCAAAGGGAAGAAGGGGAACTTCAAGAAGAACGGCAAGAAAGTTGCTGCTCAAGTGAAGAAGCCCAAGTCTAGTCCTAAGCCTGAGACTAAGTGCTTCTACTGCAAAGGGACTGGTCACTGAAAGCGGAACCACCCCAAGTGATTGGCGGATAAGAAGGATGGCAAAGTGAACATAAGTATATTTGATATACATGTTATTTATGTGTACTTTACTAGTGTTTATAGCAACCCCTCAGTATTTGATGCTAGTTCAGTTGCTGATTAGTAACTCGAAACGGGAGTTGCAGAATAAACAGAGACTAGTTAAGGGTAAAGTGACGATGTGTGTTGGAAGTAGTTCCAAGATTGATATGATCATCATTGCACACTCCCTATACTTTCGGGATTAGTGTTGAAACTAAATAAGTGTTATTTGGTGTTTGCGTTGAGCATGAATATGATTTGATCATGTTTATTGCAATACGGTTATTCATTTAAGTTAGAGAACAATTGTTGTTCTGTTTACATGAATAAAACCTTCTATGGTCGTACACACCAACGATAATGGTTTGTTGGATCTCGATCGTAGTGATACACATATTCATAATATTAAAGCCAAAAGATGCAAAGTTAATAATGATAGTGCAACTTATTTGTGGCACTGCCATTTAAGTCATATTGGTGTAAAGCGCATGAAGAAACTCCATGCTGATGGGATTTTGGAATCACTTGATTATGAGTCACTTGATGCTTGCGAACCATGTCTCTTGGGCAAGATGACTAAAACGCCGTTCTCCGAAACAATGGAGCAAGCAACAGATTTGTTGGAAATCATACATACTGATGTATGTGGTCCGATGAATATCAAGGCTTGCAGCGGGTATCATTTTTTCTGACATTCACAGATGATTTGAGCAGATATGGGTATATCTACTTGATGAAACATAAGTCTGAAACATTTGAAAAGTTCAAAGAATTTCAGAGTGAAGTGGAAAATCATCGTGACAAGAAAATAAGGTTTCTACGATCTGATCGCGGAGACAAATATTTGAGTTACGAGTTTGGTCTTCAATTAAAACAATGTGGAATAGTTTCACAAATTCGTGGCACCTGGAACACCACAGCATAATGGTGTGTCCAAATGTCATAACCGTACTTTGTTGGATATAGTACAATCTATGATGTTTCTTACCGATTTACCAATATCATTTTGGGATCATGCATTAGAGACAACTGCATTCACGTTAAAAAGGGCACCATCTAAGTCCGTTGAGACGAGACAATATGAACTATGGTTTGGCAAGAAACCAAAGTTGTCGTTTCTTAAAGTTTGGGGTTGCGATGCTTATAAGAAAAAGTTTCATCATGATAAGCTCAAACCCAAATCGGAAAAATATGTCTTCATAGGATACCCAAAAGTTACTGTTGGGTACACCTTCTATCACAGATCCGAAGGCAAGACTTTTCTTGCTAAATTCGGAAACTTTCTGGAGAAGGGGTTTCTCTCGAAAGAAGTAAGTGGGAGGAAAGTAGAACTTGATGAGGTAACTGTACCTCCTCCCTTATTGGAAAGTAGTACATCATAGAAACCGATTTCTGTGACACCTACACCAATTAGTGAGGAAGCTAATGCTGATGATCATGAAACTTCAGATCAAGTTACTAGCGAATCTCGTAGGTAAACTAGAGTGAGATCCGCACCAGAGTGGTACGGTAATCCTGTTCTGGAAGTCATGTTACTAGACCATGACGAACTTGCGAACTATGAGGAAGCGATGATGAGCCCAGATTCCGCAAAATGGTTTGAGGCCATGAAATCTGAGATATGATCCATGTATGAGAACAAAGTATGGACTTTGATGGATTTGACCGATGATCGGCAAGCCATAGAAAATAAATGGATCTTCAAGAGGAAGACGGACACTGATAGTAGTGTTACTATCTACAAAGCTATAATTGTCGCAAAAGGTTTTCGACAAGTTCAAGGTGTTGACTACGATGAGAGTTTCTCACTCGTATCTATGCTTAAGTCTGTTCGAATCATGTTAGCAATTGCCACATTTTATGAAATCTGGCAAATGGATAAACAAAAACTGCATTCCTTAATGGATTTATTAAAGAAGAGTTGTATACGATGCAACTAGAAAGTTTTGTCGATCCTAAAGGTGTTAACAAAATATGCAAGCTCCAGCAATCCATCTATGGACTGGTACAAGCATCTCGGAGTTGGAATATACGCTTTGATGAGTTGATCAAAGCATATAGTTTTATACAGACTTGCGGTGAAGCTTGTATTTACAAGAAAGTGAGTGGGAGCACTATAGCATTTCTGATAAGTATATGTGAATGACATATTGTTGATCGAAAATAATGTAGAATTATTCTGTAAAGCATAAAGGAGTGTTTGAAAGGAGTTTTTTCAAAGAAAGACTTCGGTGAAGCTGCTTACATATTGAGTATCAAGATCTATAGAGATAGATCAAGACGCTTGATAAGTTTTTTCAATGAGTACATACCTTGACAAAATTTTGAAGTAGTTCAAAATGGAACAGTCAAAGAAAGAGTTCTTGCCTGTGTTACAAGGTGTGAAATTTTGTAAGACTCAAAACCCGACTACGGCAGAAGATAGAAAGAGAATGAGAGTCATTCCCTATGCCTTGGCCATAGGTTCTATAAAGTATGCCATGCTATGTACCAGATCTATTGTATACCCTGCACTGATTTGGCAAGGGAGTACAATAGTAATCTAGGAGTAGATCACTGGACAGCGGTCAGAATTATCCTTAGTGAATAAGGATATGTTTCTCGATTATGGACATGACAAAAAGGTTCATCGTAAAGGGTCACGTCGATGCATGTTTTTGACTCTGATCCAGATGACTCTAAGTCTCAATCTGGATACATATTGAAAGTGGGAGCAATTAGCTAGAGTAGCTCCATGCAGAGCATTGTTGACATAGAAATTTGCAAAATACATGCGGATCTGAATGTGGCAGACCCGTTGACTAAAACTTCTCTCACAAGCAAAACATGATCACACCTTAGTACTCTTTGAGTGTTAATCACATAGTGATGTGAACTAGATTACTGACTCTAGTAAACCCTTTGGGTGTTGATCACATATCGATGTGAACTATGGGTGTTAATCACATGGTGATGTGAACTATTGCTGTTAAATCACATGGTGATATGAAACTAGATTATTGACTCTAGTGCAAGTGGGAGACTAAAGGAAATATGCCCTAGAGGCAATAATAAAGTTATTATTTATTTCCTTATATCATGATAAATGTCTATTATTCATGCTAGAATTGTATTAATCGGAAACATAATACATGTGTGAATACATAGACAAACAGAGTGTCACTAGTATGCCTCCACTTGACTAGCTCGTTAATCAAAGATGGTTATGTTTCCTAACCATGAACAAAGAGTTGTTATTTGATTAACGGGATCACATCATTAGTTGAATGATCTGATTGACATGACCCATTCCATTAGCTTAGCACCCGATCGTTTAGTATGTTGCTATTGCTTTCTTCATGACTTATACATGTTCCTATGACTATGAGATTATGCAACTCCCGTTTGCCGGAGGAAAACTTTGTGTGCTACCAAACGTCACAACGTAACTGGGTGATTATAAAGGTGCTCTAGAGGTGTCTCCAAAGGTACAAGTTGGGTTGACGTATTTCGAGATTAGGATTTGTCACTCCGATCGTCGGAGAGGTATCTCTGGGCCCTCTCGGTAATGCACATCACTTAAGCCTTGCAAGCATTGCAACTAATGAGTTAGTTGCGAGATGATGTATTACGGAATGAGTAAAGAGACTTGCCGGTAACGAGACTGAACTAGGTATTGAGATACCGACGATCGAATCTCGGGCAAGTAACATACCAATGACAAAGGGAACAACGTATGTTGTTATGCGGTCTGACCGATAAAGATCTTCATAGATTATGTAGGAGCCAATATGGGCATCCAGGTCCCGCTATTGGTTAGTGACCGGAAACGTGTCTCGGTCATGTCTACATTGTTCTTGAACCGTAGGGTCCGCACGCTTAAGGTTTCGATGACAGTTATATAATGAGTTTATGAGTTTTGATGTACGGAAGGAGTTCGGAATCCCGGATGAGATCGGGGACATGACGAGGAGTCTCGAAATGGTCGAGACGTAAAGATCGATATATTGGACGACTATATTCGGACATCGGAAAGGTTCTGAGTGGTTCGGGTATTTTTCGGAGTACCGGGGAGTTACAGGAATACGAGGGAGAAGTATTGGGCCTTATTGGGCCATACGGGAAAGAGAGAGGGGCTGCCTAGGGCAGGCCGCGTGCCCCCCCAAGGCCTAGTCTGAATTGGACTAGGGGGAGGGGCTGCGCCCCCTCCTTCCTTCCCTTCTCTTTTCCTCTTCCTTGTCTCCTACTCCTAATACATGGAAGGACTCCTAGTTGGACTAGGAAAAGGGGAATCCTACTCCCGGTGGGAGTAGGACTCCCCTAGGGCGCGCCATAGAGAGGGCCGGCCCTCCCCTCCTCCACTCCTTTATATACGGGGGCAGGGGCCACCCCATAGACACACAAGTTGATCTTTGAGATCGATCCTTAGCCGTGTGCGGTGCCCCCTGCCACCATATTCCACCTCGATCATATCGTTGTAGTGCTTAGGCGAAGCCCTGCGTCGGTAGGACATCAAGATCGTCACCAGGCCGTCATGCTGACAGAACTCCTCCTCGAAGCTTTGCTGGATCGGAGCTCGGGGATCGTCATCGAGCTGTACATGTGCTAAGAACTCGGAAGTGCCGGAGTAACGGTGCTTGGATCGGTCGGATCGGGAAGAAGACGTACGACTACTTCCTCTACGTTGTGTCAACGCTTCCGTTGAGATCTACAAGGGTACATAGATCATGCTCTCCCCCTCGTTGCTATGCATCACCATGATCTTACGTGTGCGTAGGAATTTTTTTGAAATTACTACGTTCCCCAACACTTATGATCTTGAAAATCTTTTTGGCACTTGCTTGGAAGAATATGATAATTTCTATACTATTGGTGATATCCATACTATTAATGATGAGAGTGACTATGCTTATGATATGAAAATACCCAAGCTTGGGGATGCTATGTTTGATGAAGATGATGTTTTTGAGAATATTTTGGCTGCAATTAATGTTTGTCCCATGCTTGGGGATGCTACGTTTAATGAAGATGATATTTTTAGTCTCTCAAGTTTTGATATGCAAATTTATAAGGATGATAGCATGCCTCCTACTTATGATGATTATATTTATGAAAGTGGGTTTGGAAGAGTGTCAACTTTATAAATTAATGATCCCACTATTTTTGAGGATGTTTAATCTTATAATATTTATGAAAGTGGATTTGGAGAGGTCATGACTTTATTTAGTGATGTATCCACTATTTCAGAAGAGGTTTCAATTGATTATGATGAGAACAAAGTTGCTACTTATGATGATTATTGTGATGAAACTTATGCTATAAAAAGTAGTGATGATTATATTTATAAAACTTGTCATGATTATGAGTACCCTTTCTCTGAACTTTACTCTTTTAATGTGGAAACAATTTATAGTATTCAAGTCTCTTATGATACTCCCACTATTCCAAATGAGAAGAATTTGCTTATGTTGAGAGTAGTAAAATTTCTATGCTTGTAGATCATGAAAAGAATGATTTATGTGATGGTTATATTGTTGAATTCATTCATGATGCCACTAAAAATTATTATGAGGGAGGAGTATATGCTTGTAGGAATTGCAATAATATCAAGTTTCCTCTCTATGTGCTTAAAATCGTGAAGGTATGCCTGTTTTGCCTTCCTATGCTAGTTGATTATTGTTCCCATAAGTTGTTTGCTCACAAAATTCCTATGCATAGGAAGTGGGTTAGACTTAAATGTGCTAGTCATATTCTTCATGATGCTCTCTTTATGTTTCAATTCTTATCTTTTATGTGAGCATCATTGAAATCATCATGCCTAGCTAGGGGCGTTAAACGTTTGCGCTTGTTGGGAGGCAACCCAAATTTATTTTAGTTTCTTGCTTTTTGGTTCTGTTTAGGAATAAATAATCCTTATAGCTTCTGTTTAGATGTGGTTTTATGTTTTAACTAGTGTTTGTGCCAAGTAGAACCTTTGGGAAGACTTGGGTGAAGCCTTTATGATCATGCTGTAAAAAAACAGAAACTTTAGCGCTCACAAGATTAGCTTCAACTTTTTACTGGAGAGTGCTACTTAGTTGATTCTTTTTGCAGATGATTACTAGACAAATTCCTCAGGTCCACCAATTTATATTAGAATTTTGGGAGTTCCAGAAGTATACGTTTGATACAGATTACTACATACTGTTCTGTTTTTGACAGATTCTGTTTTTCGTGTGTTGTTTGCTTATTTTGATGACTCTATGGCTAGTAAAATAGTTTATAAACCATAGAGAAGTTGGAATACAGTAGTTTTAACACCAATACAAATAAATAATGAGTTCATTACAGTACCTATGTGGTGGTTTTATTTTCTTATACTAACGGAGCTTCCGAGTTTTCTGTTAAGTTTTGTGTTGTGAAGTTTTCAAGTTTTGGGTAAAGATTCGATGGACTATGGAATAAGGAGTGGCAAGAGCCTAATCTTGGGGATGCCCAAGGCACCCCAAGGTAATATTCAAGGATAACCAAGAGCCTTAGCTTGGGGATGCCCCGGAAGGCATCCTCTCTTTCGTCTTCGTTCATCGGTAACTTTACTTGGGGCTATATTTTTATTCACCACATGATATGTGTTTTGCTTGGAGTGTCATGTCATTTTATTTTGCTTTGCTTTATGTTTGAATAAATTACCAAGATCTGAAATTCTTAAATGTTAGAGAGTCTTCACATAGGTTCATAATTATTCGACTACTCATTGATCTTCACTTACATCTTTCGGAGTAGTTTGTTGTTTGCTCTAGTGCTTCACTTATATATTTTGGAGCACGGTGGTGGATTTGTTTTATAGAAACTACTGATCTCTCATGCTTCACTTAGATTATTTTGAGAGTCTTAAATAGCATGGTAATTTTCTTAAATAATCCTAATATGCTAGGTATTCAAGATTAGTAAACACTTTCTTATGAGTGTTTTGAATACTAAGAGAAGTTTGATGCCTGATGATTGTTTTGAGACATGAAGGTAGTGATATTAAAGTTGTGCTAGTTGAGTAGTTGTGAATTTGAGAAATACTTGTGTTGAAGTTTGCAAGTCCCAAAGCATGCACGTATGGTAAACTTTATGTAACAAATTTGAAATATGAGGTGTTCTTTGATTGTCCTCCTTATGAGTGGCGGTCGGGGACGAGCGATGGTCTTTTCCTACCAATCTATCCCCCTAGGAGCATGCCCGTAGTGCTTGATTTTTGATGACTTGTAGATTTTTGCAATAAGTATGTGAGTTCTTTATGACTAATGTTGAGTCCATGGATTATACGCACTCTCACCCTTCCATCATTGCTAGCCTCTTCAGTACCGTGCATTGCCCTTTCTCACATTGAGAGTTGGTGCAAACTTCGCCGGTGCATCCAAACCCCGTGATATGATACGCTCTTTCACACATAAACCTCCTTATATCTTCCTCAAAACAGCCACCATACCTGCCTATTATGGCACTTCCATAGCCATTCCGAGATATATTGCCATGCAACTTTCCACCATTCCGTTTATCATGACACATTCATCATTGTCATATTGCTTAGCATGATCATGTAGTTGACATAGTATTGGTGGCAAAGCCACCGTTCATAGTTCTTTCATACATGTCACTCTTTGGTTCATTGCATATCCCGGTACACCGCCGGAGGCATTCATATAGTCATATTTTGTTCTAGTATCTGTTGGGGAACGCAGTAATTTCAAAAATTTTCCTACGCACACGCAAGATCATGGTGATGCACAGCAACGAGAGGGGAGAGTGTTGTCTACGTACCAACGCAGACCGACTGCGGAAGCGATCACACAACGTAGAGGAAGTAGTCGTACGTCTTCTTCCCGATCCGACCGATCCAAGCACCGTTACTCCGGCACCTCCGAGTTCTTAGCACACGTTCAGCTTGATGACGTTCCTCGGGCTCCGATCCAGCAAAGCGTCAAGGAAGAGTTCCGTCAACACGACGGCGTGGTGACGATCTTGATGTACTACCGACGCAGGGCTTCGCCTAAGCACTGTAACGGTATGATCGAGGTGGAATTTGGTGGCAGGGGGCACCGCACACGGCTAAGGAACGATCTCAAGGATCAAGTTGTGTGTCCTGGGGTGTCCCCTGCCCCCGTATATAAAGGTTGGAGGGAGGGGGGCTGGCCGGCCAAAGAGGGGAGGCGCAGGAGGAGTCCTACTCCCACCGGGAGTAGGACTCCCCCCTCCAATCCTATTCCAACTAGGACTCCTTGGGAAAAAGGGAGAGGGAAAGAGAGAGAGGTGGCCGGCCACCTCTCCTAGTCCTAATAGGACTAGGGGAGGGGGGGGAGGTGCGCAGCCCTCCTTGGCAGCCCCTTTCACCTTTCCACAATGGCCCATGTAGGCCCATTTGGCTCCCGGGGGGTTCCGGTAACCCTCCCGGTAATCCGGTAAAATCCCGATTTCACCCGGAACACTTCCGATGTCCAAACGTAGACTTCCAATATATCAATCTTTACGTCTCGACCATTTCGAGACTCCTCTTCATGTCCGTGATCTCATCCGGGACTCCGAACAACCTTCGGTACATCAAAATGCATAAATCATAATAACTGTCATCGTAACGTTAAGCGTGCGGACCCTACGGTTCGAGAACAATGTAGACATGACCGAGACACGTCTCCCGTCAATAACCAATAGCGGGACCTGGATGCCCATATTGGCTCCTACATATTCTACAAAGATCTTTATCGGTCAGACCGCATAACAACATACGTTGTTCCCTTTGTCATCGGTATGTTACTTGCCCGAGATTCGATCGTCGGTATCCAATACCTAGTTCAATCTCGTTATTGGCAAGTCTCTTTACTCGTTCCGTAATACATCATCTCATAACTAACATCTTAGTTATTATGCTTGCAAGGCTTATGTGATGTGTATTACCGAGAGGGCCCAGAGATACCTCTCCGACAATCGGAGTGACAAACCCTAATCTTGAAATACGCCAACCCAACATCTACCATTGGAGACACCTGTAGTACTCCTTTATAATCACCCAGTTACATTGTGACGTTTGGTAGTACCCAAAGTGTTCCTCTGGTAAACGGGAGTTGCATAATCTCATAGTTATAGGAACATGTATAAGTCATGAAGAAAGCAATAACAACATACTAAACGATCGGGTGCTAAGCTAATGGAATGGGTCATGTCAATCCGATCATTCAACTAATGATGTGACCTCGTTAATCAAATAACAACTCTTTGTTCATGGTTAGGAAACATAACCATCTTTGATTAACGAGCTAGTCTAGTAGAGGCATACTAGTGACACTCTGTTGGTCTATGTATTCACACATGTATTATGTTTCCAGTTAATACAATTCTAGCATGAATAATAAACATTTATCATGATATAAGGAAATAAATAATAACTTTATTATTGCCTCTAGGGCATATTTCCTTCAGTCTCCCACTTGCACTAGAGTCAATAATCTAGATTACATAGTAATGATTCTAACACCCATGGAGCCTTGGTGCTGATCATGTTTTGCTCGTGGAAGAGGCTTAGTCAACGGGTCTGCAACATTCAGATCCGTATGTATCTTGCAAATCTCTATGTCTCCCACCTGGATTAAATCCCGGATGGAGTTGAAGCGTCTCTTGATGTGTTTGGTTCTTTTGTGAAATCTGGATTCCTTTGCCAAGGCAATTGCACCAGTATTGTCACAGAAGATTTTCATTGGACCCGATGCACTAGGTATGACACGTAGATCGGATATGAACTCCTTCATCCAAACTCCTTCGTTCGCTGCTTCCGAAGCAGCTATGTACTCCGCTTCACATGTAGATCCTGCTACGACGCTTTGTTTAGAACTGCACCAACTCACAGCTCCACCATTTAAAGTAAACACGTATCCGGTTTGCGATTTAGAATCGTCCGGATCAGTGTCAAAGCTTGCATCAACGTAACCTTTTACGGTGAGCTCTTTGTCACCTCCATATACGAGAAACATATCCTTAGTCCTTTTCAGGTATTTTAGGATGTTCTTGACCGCTGTCCAGTGATCCACTCCTGGATTACTTTGGTACCTCCCTGCTAAACTTATAGCAAGGCACACATCAGGTCTGGTACACAGCATTGCATACATGATAGAGCCTATGGCTGAAGCATAGGGAACATCTTTCATTTTCTCTCTATCTTCTGCAGTGGTCGGGCATTGAGTCTGACTCAACTTCACACCTTGTAATACAGGCAAGAACCCTTTCTTTGCTTGATCCATTTTGAACTTCTTCAAAATCTTGTCAAGGTATGTGCTTTGTGAAAGTCCAATTAAGCGTTTTGATCTATCTCTATAGATCTTTATGCCTAATATGTAAGCAGCTTCCCCGAGGTCTTTCATCGAAAAACTTTTATTCAAGTATCCCTTTATGCTATCCAGAAATTCTATATCATTTCCAATGTGTAATATGTCATCCACATATAATATCAGAAATGCTACAGAGCTCCCACTCACTTTCTTGTAAATACAGGCTTCTCCAAAAGTCTGTATAAACCCAAATGCTTTGATCACACTATCAAAGCGTTTATTCCAACTCCGAGATGCTTGCACCAGTCCATAAATGGATCGCTGGAGTTTGCACACTTTGTTAGCTCCTTTTGGATCGACAAAACCTTCGGGTTGCATCATATACAACTCTTCTTCCAGAAATCCATTCAGGAATGCGGTTTTTACATCCATTTGCCAAATTTCATAATCATAAAATGCGGCAATTGCTAACATGATTCTGACAGACTTAAGCATCGCTACGGGTGAGAAAGTCTCATCGTAGTCAACTCCTTGAACTTGTCGAAAACCTTTTGCGACAAGTCGAGCTTTGTAGATAGTAACATTACCATCAGCGTCAGTCTTTTTCTTAAAGATCCATTTATTCTCAATTGCTTGCCGATCATCGGGCAAGTCAACCAAAGTCCATACTTTGTTCTCATACATGGATCCCATCTCAGATTTCATGGCTTCAAGCCACTTTGCGGAATCTGGGCTCACCATCGCTTCTTCATAGTTCGTAGGTTCATCATGATCTAGTAGCATGACTTCCAGAACAGGATTACCGTACCACTCTGGTGCGGATCTTACTCTGGTTGATCTACGAGGTACAGTAGTATCTTGATCTAAAGTTTCATGATCATCATCATTAACTTCCTCTCTTATTGGTGTAGTTCTCAAGAAACAGTTTTCTGTGATGTACTATTTCCCAATAACGGAGTAGGTACAGTTACCTCGTCAAGTTCTACTTTCCTCCCACTCACTTCTTTCGAGAGAAACTCCTTCTCAAGAAAGTTTCCGAATTTAGCAACAAAAGTCTTGCCTTCGGATCTGTGATAGAAGGTGTATCCAATAGTTTCCTTTGGATATCCTATGAAGACACACTTCTCCGATTTGGGTTCGAGCTTATCAGGTTGAAGCTTTTTCACATAAGCATCGCAGCCCCAAACTTTAAGAAACGACAACTTTGGTTTCTTGCCAAACCATAGTTCATAAGGCGTCGTCTCAACGGATTTAGATGGTGCCCTATTTAACGTGAATGCGGCCGTCTCTAAAGCATAACCCCAAAATGATGGCGGTAAATCAGTAAGAGACATCATAGATCGCACCATATCTAGTAAAGTACGATTACGACGTTCGGACACACCATTACGTTGTGGTGTTCCGGGTGGCGTGAGTTGCGAAACTATTCCACAATTTTTCAAATGTACACCAAACTCGTAACTCAAATATTCTCCTCCACGATCAGATCGTAGAAACTTTATTTTCTTGTTACAATGATTTTCAACTTCACTCTGAAATTCCTTGAACTTTTCAAATGTTTCAGACTTATGTTTCATTAAGTAGATATACCCATATCTGCTTAAATCATCTGTGAAGGTGAGAAAATAACGATATCCGCCACGAGCCTCAATATTCATCGGACCACATACATCGGTATGTATGATTTCCAATAAATCTGTTGCTCTCTCCATAGTACCGGAGAACGGTGTTTTAGTCATCTTGCCCATGAGGCACGGTTCGCAAGTACCAAGTGATTCATAATCAAGTGGTTCCAAAAGCCCATCAGCATGGAGTTTCTTCATGCGCTTTACACCGATATGACCTAAACGGCAGTGCCACAAATAAGTTGCACTATCATTATCAACTCTGCATCTTTTGGCTTCAACATTATGAATATGTGTATTACTACTATCGAGATTCAATAAGAATAGACCACTTTTCAAGGGTGCATGACCATAAAAGATATTACTCATATAAATAGAACAACCATTATTCTCTGATTTAAATGAATAACCGTCTCGCATCAAACAAGATCCAGAAATAATGTTCATGCTCAACGCTGGCACCAAATAACAATTATTTAGGTCTAATATTAATCCCGAAGGTAGATGTAGAGGTAGCGTGCCGACCGCGATCACATCGACTTTGGAACCGTTTCCCACGCGCATCGTCACCTCGTCCTTTGCTAGTGTCCGCTTATTCTGTAGTCCCTGTTTCGAGTTGCAAATATTAGCAACAGAACCAGTATCAAATACCCAGGTGCTACTGCGAGCATTAGTAAGGTACACATCAATAACATGTATATCACATATACCTTTGTTCACCTTGCCATCCTTCTTATCCGCCAAATACTTGGGGCAGTTCCGCTTCCAGTGACCAGTCTGCTTGCAGTAGAAGCACTCAGTTTCAGGCTTAGGTCCAGACTTGGGTTTCTTCTCTTGAGCAGCAACTTGCTTGCCGTTCTTCTTGAAGTTCCCTTTCTTCTTCCCTTTGCCCTTTTTCTTGAAACTAGTGGTTTTGTTAACCATCAACACTTGATGCTCCTTCTTGATTTCTACCTCCGCAGCTTTGAGCATAGCGAAGAGCTCGGGAATAGTCTTGTTCATCCCTTGCATATTATAGTTCATCACAAAGCTCTTGTAGCTTGGTGGCAGTGATTGGAGAATTCTGTCAATGACGCAATCATCCGGAAGTGTAACTCCCAATTGAATCAAGTGATTATTATACCCAGACATTTTGAGTATATGCTCACTGACAGAACTGTTCTCCTCCATCTTGCAGCTATAGAACTTATTGGAGACTTCATATCTCTCAATCCGGGCATTTGCTTGAAATATTAACTTCAACTCCTGGAACATCTCATATGCTCCATGACGTTCAAAACGTCGTTGAAGTCCCGGTTCTAAGCCGTAAAGCATGGCACACTGAACTATTGAGTAGTCATCAGCTTTGCTCTGCCAGACGTTCATAACTTCTGGTGTTGCTCTTGCAGCAGGCCTGGCACTCAGCGGTGCTTCCAGGACGTAATTCTTCTGTGCAGCAATGAGGATAATCCTCAGGTTACGGACCCAGTCCGTGTAATTGCTACCATCATCTTTCAACTTTGCTTTCTCAAGGAACGCATTAAAATTCAACGGAACAACAGCACGAGCCATCTATCTACAATCAACATAAACAAGCAAGATACTATCAGGTACTAAGTTCATGATAATTTTTAAGTTCAGTTAATTTACTTAAGAACTCCCACTTAGATAGACATCCCTCTAATCCTCTAAGTGATCACGTGATCCAAATCAACTAAACCATAACCGATCATCACGTGAGATGGAGTAGTTTTCAATGGTGAACATCAATATGTTGATCATATCTACTATATGATTCACGCTCGACCTTTCGGTCTCCGTGTTCCGAGGCCATATCTGTATATGCTTGGCTCGTCAAGTATAACCTGAGTATTCCGCGTGTGCAACTGTTTTGCACCCGTTGTATTTGAACGTAGAGCCTATCACACCCGATCATCACGTGGTGTCTCAGCACGAAGAACTTTTGCAACGGTGCATCCTCAGGGAGAACACTTCTTGATAATTTAGTGAGAGATCATCTTATAATGCTACCGTCAATCAAAGCAAGATAAGATGCATAAAAGGATAAACATCACATGCAATCAATATAAGTGATATGATATGGCCATCATCATCTTGTGCTTTGTGATCTCCATCTCCGAAGCACCGTCATGATCACCATCGTCACCGGCGCGACACCTTGATCTCCATCGTAGCGTCGTTGTCGTCTCGCCAATCTTATGCTTCCACGACTATCACTACCGCTTAGCAATAAAGTAAAGCATTACATCGCGATTGCATTGCATACAATAAAGCGACAACCATATGGCTCCTGCCAGTTGCCGATAACTCGGTTACAAAACATGATCATCTCATACAATAAAATCAGCATCATGCCTTGACCATATCACATCACAACATGCCCTGCAAAAACAAGTTAGACGTCCTCTACTTTGTTGTTGCAAGTTTTACGTGGCTGCTACGGGCTTAAGTAAGAACTCATCTCACCTACGCATCAAAACCACAACGATAGTTCGTCAAATAGACTCCGTTTTAACCTTCTCAAGGACCGGGCGTAGTCACACTTGGTTCAACTAAAGTTGGAGAGGCAGTCTTCCGCAAGCCATCTATGTGCAAAGCACGTCGAGGGAACCGGTCTCGCGTAAGAGTACGCGTAAGGTTGGTCCGGATCGTCTCGTCCAACAATACCGCCGAACCAAAGTATGACATGCTGGTAGGCAGTATGACTTGTATCGCCCACAACTCACTTGTGTTCTACTCGTGCATATAACATCAAACCCTAAAAAACTAGGCTCGGATGCCACTGTTGGGGAACGCAGTAATTTCAAAAATTTTCTTACGCACACGCAAGATCATGGTGATGCACAGCAACGAGAGGGGAGAGTGTTGTCTACGTACCAACGTAGACCGACTGCGGAAGCGATCACACAACGTAGAGGAAGTAGTCGTACGTCTTCTTCCCGATCCGACCGATCCAAGCACCGTTACTCCGGCACCTCCGAGTTCTTAGCACACGTTCAGCTCGATGACGTTCCTCGGGCTCCGATCCAGCAAAGCGTCGAGGAAGAGTTCCGTCAACACGACGGCGTGGTGACGATCTTGATGTACTACCGACGCAGGGCTTCGCCTAAGCACTGTAACGGTATGATCGAGGTGGAATTTGGTGGCAGGGGGCACCGCACACGGCTAAGGAACGATCTCAAGGATCAAGTTGTGTGTCCTGGGGTGTCCCCTGCCCCCGTATATAAAGGTTGGTGGGATGGGGGCTGGCCGGACAAAGAGGGGAGGCGCAGGAGGAGTCCTACTCCCACCGGGAGTAGGACTCCCCCCTCCAATCCTATTCCAACTAGGACTCCTTGGGAAAAAGGGAGAGGGAAAGAGAGAGAGGTGGCCGGCCACCTCTCCTAGTCCTAATAGGACTAGGGGAGGGGGGGAGGTGCGCAGCCCTCCTTGGCAGCCCCTTTCACCTTTCCACAATGGCCCATGTAGGCCCATTTGGCTCCCGGGGGGTTCCGGTAACCCTCCCGGTAATCCGGTAAAATCCCGATTTCACCCGGAACACTTCCGATGTCCAAATGTAGACTTCCAATATATCAATCTTTACGTCTCGACCATTTCGAGACTCCTCTTCATGTCCGTGATCTCATCCGGGACTCTGAACAACCTTCGGTACATCAAAATGCATAAACTCATAATAACTGTCATCGTAACGTTAAGCGTGCGGACCCTACGGTTCGAGAACAATGTAGACATGACCGAGACACGTCTCCGGTCAATAACCAATAGCGGGACCTGGATGCCCATATTGGCTCCTACATATTCTACGAAGATCTTTATCGGTCAGACCGCATAACAACATACGTTGTTCCCTTTGTCATCGGTATGTTACTTGCCCGAGATTCGATCGTCGGTATCCAATACCTAGTTCAATCTCGTTACTGGCAAGTCTCTTTACTCGTTCCGTAATACATCATCTCATAACTAACATCTTAGTTATTATGCTTGCAAGGCTTATGTGATGTGTATTACCGAGAGGGCCCAGAGATACCTCTCCGACAATCGGAGTGACAAACCGTAATCTTGAAATACGCCAACCCAACATCTACCATTGGAGACACCTGTAGTACTCCTTTATAATCACCCAGTTACGTTGTGATGTTTGGTAGTACCCAAAGTGTTCCTCTGGTAAACGGGAGTTGCATAATCTCATAGTTATAGGAACATGTATAAGTCATGAAGAAAGCAATAGCAACATACTAAACGATCGGGTGCTAAGCTAATGGAATGGGTCATGTCAATCAGATCATTCAACTAATGATGTGACCTCGTTAATCAAATAACAACTCTTTGTTCATGGTTAGGAAACATAACCATCTTTGATTAACGAGCTAGTCTAGTAGAGGCATACTAGTGACACTCTGTTGGTCTATGTATTCACACATGTATTATGTTTCCGGTTAATACAATTCTAGCATGAATAATAAACATTTATCATGATATAAGGAAATAAATAATAACTTTATTATTGCCTCTAGGGCATATTTCCTTCAGTATCGAGTTGTAATCATTCAGTTGTAAATAAATAGAAGTGTGATGATCATCATTTTCTAGAGCATTGTCCCAAGTGAGGAATAAAAAAAAGAGAAAGGCCATAAAAAAAAGAGAAGACCCAAAAAAAGGAAGAGAAAGGCCATAAAAAGAGAAGGCCCAAAAAATGAGAGAAAAAGAGAGAAGGGACAATGTTACTATCCTTTTACCACACTTGTGCTTCAAAGTAGCACCATAATCTTCATGATAGAGAGTCTCTTGTTTTGTCACTTTCATATACTAGTGGGAATTTTTCATTATTGAACTTGGCTTGTATATTCCAACAATGGGCCTCCTCAAGTGCCCTAGGTCTTCATGAGCAAGCAAGTTGGATGCACACCCACTAGTTTCTTTTGTTGAGCTTTCATACATTTATAGCTCTAGTGCATCCGTTGCATGGCAATCCCTACTCCTTGCATTAACATCAATCGATGGGCATCTCCATAGCTTCTTGATTAGCCTCGTTGATGTGAGACTATCTCCTTTTTTGTCTTCTCCACATAACCCCCATCATTATACTCTATTCCACCCATAGTGCTATATCCATGGCTCACGCTCATGTATTGCGTGAAGGTTTATAAGTTTGAGATTACTAAAGTATGAAACAATTGCTTGGCTTGTCATTGGGGTTGTGCATCATGAGAGCATTCTTGTGTGATGAAAATGGAGCATGACTAAACTATATGATTTTGTAGGGATGAACTTTCTTTGGCCATGTTATTTTGAGAGGACATAATTTCTTAGTTAGTATGCTTGAAGTATTATTACTTTTATGTCAATACGAACTTTTATCTTGAATCTTTTGGATCTGAATATTCATACCACAATTAAGAAGAATTACATTGAAATTATGCCAAGTAGCATTCCACATCAAAAATTCTGTTTTTATCATTTTCCTACTCGAGGACGAGCAGGAATTAAGCTTGGGGATGTTGATACGTCTCCAACGTATCTATAATTTTTGATTGTTCCATGCTATTATATTATCTGTCTTGGATGTTTAATGGGCTTTACTATGCACTTTTATATTATTTTTGGGACTAACCTATTGACCCAGAGCCCAGTGCCAGTTCCAGTTTTTCCCTTGTTTCAGTGTTTCGAAGAAAAGGAATATCAAACGGAGTCGAACAGAATGAAACCTTCTGGAGAAGTTATTTTTGGAAGGATAGCAACCTGATAGACTTGGAGTGCACGTCAGGAAAGAAACAAGGGAGCCACGAGGTAGGGGCGCGCCCTCCACCCTCGTAGGCCCCTCGTGGCTCCCCTGACGTATTTCTTCCGCCTATGTATACCCATATACCCTAAAACGATCGGGGAACATAATAGATCAGGAGTTCCACCGCGCAAGCCTCTGTAGCCACCAAAAACCAATCGGGACCCTGTTTCGGCACCCTGCCAAAGGGGGGAACCCTCACCGGTGACCATCTTTATCATCCCGGTGCTCTCCATGACGAGGAGGGAGTAGTTCACCCTCGGGGATGAGGGTATGTACCAGTAGCTATGTGTTTGATCTCTCTCTCTCTCTCTCTCTCTCTCTCTCTCTCTCTCTCGTGTTCTTGATTTGGCACGATCTTGATGTATCGCGAGCTTTGCTATTATAGTTGGATCTTATGTTTCTTCTTCCCCTCTACTCTCTTGTAATGGATTGAGTTTTCCCTTTGAAGTTATCTTATCGGATTGAGTCTTTAATGATTTGAGAACACTTGATGTATGTCTTGCCGTGCGTATCTGTGGTGACAATGGGATATCACGTGATTCATGATACGTCTCCAACATATCTATAATTTTTTATTGCTCCATGCTATATTATCTACTGTTTTGGACAATATTGGGATTTATTATTCACTTTTATATTATTTTTGGGACTAACCTATTAACCGGAGGCCCAGCCCAGAATTACTATTTTTTGCCTATTTCAGTGTTTCAACGAAACGGAATATCAAACGGAGTCCAAACGGGATGAAACCTTCAGGAACATGATTTTCTCACCAAACGTGATCCAGGAGACTTGGACCCGACTCCAAGAAGTAAAAGAGGCGGTCACGAGGGTGGGGATCACCCCCCTAGGGCGCACCCCCTGCCTCGTGGCCCCCCTGTTGCTCCACCGACGTACTTGAATCTTCTCTGAACTCTTTTATGTATGATTGGTTATCTTTGCAAGTCTCTTCGAATTATCAGTTTGGTTTGGCCTACTAGATTAGTTTTTCTTGCAATGGGAGAAGTACTTAGCTTTGGGTTCGATCTTGCGGTCTCCTTTCCCAGTGACAGAAGGGGCAGCAAGGCACGTATTGCATCATTGCCATCGAGGATAACAAGATGGGGTTTATATCATATTGCATGAATCTATCCCACTACATCATGTCATCTTGATTAAGGCGTTACTTTGTTTTTAACTTAATACTCTAGATGCATGCTGGATAGCGGTCGATGAGTGGAGTAATAGTAGTGGATGCAGGCAGGAGTCGGTCTACTTGTCTCGGACGTGATACCTATATACATGATCATACCTAGATATTCTCATAACTATGCTCAATTCTGTCAATTGCTCAACAATAATTTGTTCACCCACCGTAGAATACTTATGCTCTTGAGAGAAGCCACTAGTGAACCCTATGGCCCCCGGGTCTATTCTCATCATATAAATCTCCATCACTTTATTATTGCTTTGATTTTTTTACTTTGCTTTTTTATTTTCACTTCGCATCTCTATATCAAAAATACCAAAAATATTATCTATCATCTCTACCAGATCTCACTCTCGTAAGTGACCGTGAAGGGATTGACAACCCCTAATCGCGTTGGTTGCGAGGAGCTATCATTTTGTGCAGGTACGAGGGACTTGAGCATAGCCTCCTACTAGATTGATACCTTGGTTCTCAAAAACTGAGGGAAATACTTACGCTACTTTCCTGCATCATCCTCTCCTCTTCGGGGAAAACCAACGTAGTGCTCAAGAGGTAGCACCTTCCCTAGTGACAGTAGGGGCAGCAAGGCACGTATTGTATTGTTGCCATCGAGGATAACAAGATGGGGTTTTTATCATATTGCATGAATTTATCCCTCTACATCGTGTCATCTTGCTTAAGGCGTTACTCTGTTTTCATGAACTTAATACTCTAGATGCATGCTGGATAGCGGTCGATGAGTGGAGTAATAGTAGTAGATGCAGGCAGGAGTAGGTCTACTTGTCTCGGACGTGATGCCTATATACATGATCATACCTAGATATTCTCATAACTATGCTCGATTCTGTCAATTGCTCAACAGTAATTCGTTCACCCACCGTAAAATACTTATGCTCTTGAGAGAAGCCACTAGTGAAACCTATGGCCTCCGGGTCTATCTTCATCATATTAATCTTCCAACACTTAGTTATTTTCTTTGCCTTTTTCTTTGCTTTTTATTTTCTTTGCATCTTTATCACAAAAATACCAAAAATATTATCCTATCATATATATCAGATATCACTCTCGTAAGTGAATGTGAAGGGATTGACAACCCCTTATCGCGTTGGTTGCGAGGAGTTATTTGCTTTGTGCAGGTACGAGGGACTCGCGCGTAGCCTCCTACTGGATTGATACCTTGGTTCTCAAAAACTGAGGGAAATACTTACGCTACTGTGATGCATCATCCTTTCCTCTTCAAGGAAATCCAACGCAGTGCTCAAGAGGTAGCAAGAAGAATTTCTGGCACCATTGCCGGGGAGTCTACGCAAAAGTCAACATACCAAGTACCCATCACAAACACTTATCTCCCGCATTACATTATTTGCCATTTGCCTCCCGTTTTCCTCTCCCCCACTTCACCCTTGCCGTTTTATTCGCCCTCTCTTTTTTGTTTGCCTCTTTTCGCTCGCCTTTCCCTCGCCATGTCGGAACAGAAAAGAATTGGGGGTTCTATCCCAAGTTCTAGTGCTTTAGACAATCCTGCTATCTTATCTAAACTCAATAATCAGAATGCTATGGAAAAAGTTGCTGGAGTTATCAATGAGAACCTTAGTAATTTTGATGAAGATGATTCTGGAATTTTTCGTAATTTACTCGATGAATCTTTGAAAGATGCTTGGGATAGGCTGTTAAGGATCCGGGCTAGCTATGTACCCCAATATCAAATTGAGGTTTACTTAAAAAGCTTTATGTTGGGTTGCCCACTTCATTCAAACAAGTTTTAGATTCTATTTTTGAAGAGGATTTTCTTGAAGGGGACCCCATAGACACCTATGAGAGGATGAAAACTATATTTGGGCACCCCAGTAACGAGAGAGCTGAAATCACATCTCTTTTGCTTTCTTACCAAAACGAATCTATTAAAGAGATAAAAGCTAGCCTAGATGCCAATTTCCGCAACATTCTTAATCTTTCTTCTACTATTAATGGCCATGTACTTTGTCACAATAGAAAGATTAATTCCATAGATAACAAGTTTGCTCTCTTTTTCCCTAAAATGAAAGATGGAAATACCTAGATCTATCCTTGCTTTTATGACTAGCTAAGGGCGTTAAACGATACCGCTTGTTGGGAGGCAACCCAATTTTATTTTTAGTTTTTTGCTTTTTGCTTCTGTTTAGGATTAAATATTTGTTCTAGCCTCTGGTTAGATGTGTTTTTATGTTTTAATTAATATTTGTGCCAAGTTAAACATATAGGATCTTCTTGGATGATAGTTATTTGATCTTGCTGTAATTTCCAAAAACTTTCTGTTCACGAAAATAAATTGTTAAAAATCACCAGAACGAGATAAAATAGTGATTCCAATTGCTGCTGATCAATAAAGAAATTTCCTAGGTCTTCCTATTTTGGATGATTTTTTTCGATTTCCATAAGTTTGCGTTAGTTATAGATTACTACAGACTGTTCTGTATTTGACAGATTCTGTTTTTCGTGTGTTGTTTGCTTATTTTGTTGAATCTATGGCTAGTAAAATAGTTTATAAACCATAGAGAAGTTGTAATACAGTAGGTTTAACACCAATATAAATAAAGAATGAGTTCATTATAGTACCTTGAAGTGGTCTTTTGTTTTCTTTCGCTAAGGGAGCTCACGAGATTTCTGTTGAGTTTTGTGTTGTGAAGTTCTCAAGTTTTGGGTGAAAGATTTTGATGGATTATGGAACAAGGAGTGGCAAGAGCCTAAGATTTTGGATGCCCATGGCACCCCCAAGATAATCTAAGGACACCAAAAAGCCAAAGCTTGGGGATGCCCCGGAAGGCATCCCCTCTTTCGTCTACTTCCATCGGTAACTTTACTTGGAGCTATATTTTTATTCACCACATGATATGTGTTTTGCTTGGAGCGTCTTGTATGATTTGAGTCTTTGCTTTTTAGTTTACCATAATCATCCTTGCTATACACACCTTTTGAGAGATCCATACATGATTTGGAAATTGTTAGAATACTTTATGTGCTTCACTTATATCTTTTGAGTTATATAGTTATGCTCTAGTACTTCACATATATCTTTTAGAGCACGGTGGTGGATTTGTTTTATAGAAACTATTGATCTCTCATGCTTCACTTAGATTATTTTGAGAGTCTTAAATAGCATGGTAATTTGCTTAAATAATCCTAATATGCTAGGTATTCAAGAATAGTAAAAACTCTCTTATGAGTGTTTTGAATACTAAGAGAAGTTTGATGCTTGATGATTGTTTTGAGATATGAAGGTAATAATATCAAAGTCATGCTATTTGAGTAGTTGTGAATTTGATAAATGCTTGTGTTGAAGGTTGCAAGTCCCGTAGCATGCACGTACGGTAAACGTTATGTAACAAATTTGAAACATGAGGTGTTCTTTGATTGTCCTCCTTATGAGTGGCGGTCGGGGACGAGCGATGGTCTTTTCCTACCAATCTACCCCCCTAGGAGCATGCGCGTAGTTCTTGGTTTTTGATGACTTGTAGATTTTTGCAATAAGTATGTGAGTTCTTTATGACTAATGTTGAGTCCATGGATTATACGCACTCTCACCCTTCCATCATTGCTAGCCTCTTCGGTACCGTGCATTGCCCTTTCTCACATTGAGAGTCGGTGCAAACTTCGCCAGTGCATCCAAACCCCGTGATATGATACGCTCTTTCACACATAAACCTCCTTATATCTTCCTCAAAACAGCCACCATACCTACCTATTATGGCATTTCCATAGCCATTCCGAGATATATTGCCATGCAACTTTCCACCATTCGGTTTATCATGACACATTCATCATTGTCATATTGCTTAGCATGATCATGTAGTTAACATAGTATTTGTGGCAAAGCCACCGTTCATAATACTTTCATACATGTCACTCTTGGTTCATTGCATATCCCGATACACCGCCGAAGGCATTCATATAGAGTCATACTTTGTTCTAGTATCGAGTTGTAATCATTGAGTTGTAAATAAATAGAAGTATGATGATCATCATTTTCTAGAGCATTGTCCCAAGTGAGGAATAAAAAAGAGAGAAAGGCCATAAAAAGAGTAGGCCCAAAAAAAGAGAGAGAACAAGAGAGAAGGGACAATGCTACTATCCTTTGCCACACTTGTGCTTCAAAGTAGCACCATAATCTTCATGATAGAGAGTCTCTTGTTTTGTCACTTTCATACACTAGTGGGAACTTTTCATTATAGAACTTGGCTTGTATATTCCAACAATGGGCCTCCTCAAGTGCCCTAGGTCTTCGTGAGCAAGCAAGTTGGATGCACACCCACTTAGTTTCTTTTGTTGAGCTTTCATACATTTATAGCTCTAGTGCATCCGTTGCATGGCAATCCCTACTCCTTGCATTAACATCAATCGATGGGCATCTCCATAGCCCATTGATTAGCCTCGTTGATGTGAGACCTTCTCCTTTATTGTCTTCTCCACATAACCCCCATCATCATATTCTATTCCACCCATAGTGCTATGTCCATGGCTCGCGCTCATATATTGCGTGAAAGTTTATAGGTTTGAGATTACTAAAGTATGAAACAATTTCTTCGCTTGTCATCGGGGTTGTGCATGATGAGAGCATTCTTGTGTGACGAAAATGGAGCATGACTAAACTATATGATTTTGTAGGGATGAACTTTCTTTGGCCATGTTATTTTGAGAAGACATATATGTTTAGTTAGTATGCTTGAAATATTATTATTCTTATATCAATATGAACTTTTATATTGAATCTTTCGGATCTGAATATTCATACCACAATTAAGGAGAATTACATTGAAATTATGCCAAGTAGCACTCCGCATCAAAAATTATCTTTTTTATCATTTACCTACTCGAGGACGAACAGGAATTAAGCTTGGGGATGCCTGATACGTCTCCAATGTATCTATAAGTTTTGATTGCTCCATGCTATATTATCTACTGTTTTGGACAATATTGGGCTTTATTATTCACTTTTATATTATTTTTCGGACTAACCTATTAACCGGAGGCCGAGCCCAGAATTGTTGTTTTTTGCCTATTTCAGAGTTTCGCACAAAAGGAATATCAAACGGAGTCCAAACGGAATGAAACCTTCGGGAATGTGATTTTTAGGAAGATTATGATCCGGTAGACTTGGACCGTACGTCAAGAAACAAAGGAGGAAGCCACGAGGTAGGAGGGCGCGCCCACCCCCCAGGGCGCGCCCTCCACCCTCGTGGGCCCCTTGTTGCTCCACCGACGTACTCCTTCCTTCTATATATACCTACGTACCCCCAAACAATCAGATACAGAGCCAAAAACCTAATTCCACTGCCAAAACCTTTTGTACCCACGAGATCCCATCTTAGGGCCTGGTCCGGAGCTCCACATGAGGGGGCATCCATCACGGAGGGCTTCTACATCATCACCATAGCCTCTCCGATGAAGTGTGAGTAGTTTACCTCAGACCTTCGGGTCCATAGTTAGTAGCTAGATGGCTTCTTCTCTCTTTTTGGATCTCAATACAATGTTCTTCCCCTCTCCCGTGGAGATCTATTCGATGTAATCTTCTTTTTACGGTGTGTTTGTTGAGACCGATGAATTGTGGGTTTATGATCAAGATTATCTATGAACAATATTTGAATCTTCTCTGAATTCTTTTATGTATGATTGGTTATCTTTGCAAGTCCCTTTGAATTATCAGTTTGGTTTGGCCTACTAGATTGGTTTTTCTTGCAATGGGAGAAGTGCTTAGCTTTGGGTTCAATCTTGCGGTGTCTGTCGGGGGTGCTGATCCCACGGACACCTATGGGACCACGGCGGACCGGGGCCCCTTTCGGTTCGGCAGGGGGGCGGAGAGTGCACGAAGAGCAGATCGAGGTGAACGCACGAGCGACGCGATCAGTTTACCCAGGTTCAGGCCGCACGGATGCGTAAAACCCTACTCCTGCTTTGATTTGTATTGTGTTCTTGCTCGGGAGCGATGAATGCTACAGTACACTTGGATGGCTAGCGAGACAGAGCGTGAGAATGATCGTCCCCCCCTCTCTGTTGCGCATGGGCCTCCTTTTATATGTCAAAGGGGTCACCGACAGGTGGCGACTGGGATGAGGATAAAAAAGTAAAAGGAGTGGTGGTTGGCACCACCGCTTACTACAGTTGTATCATACCCTAACCCTGACGGCAGGGGACAAAGGCATTAAATGCCTGTCTGTGTCGCCTAGACGGTGTAGAAAGGGACCGCTAGGGATGCCATTGCTTGCCACGATGGCTATCTTGTCAGCGCCGCTTGCCACCGTGTACCTCTGGCTGCACAGCCTTCCGCCACGTATGCCCGGAAGGGCCCCAGAGCGACACATTGGCGGATGTGCTGGAGCGCAGGTACAGGACGTAAGCTTGACGCGGCAAGTGCCTTGCCGCGGTTATTATCTTTCCGCGTCTAGGAGCTTGTCACTCACTGGGTCTTGCCGGGACACGTGGTGTGCTATGGCGAGTTCCTTGATATGTCTTGATTAGCCTCCCCGGCAAGCTCCTCTTGCCGGGGTCTTGTCTCCCTCCCAGCGAGCTCCTCTTACCGGGGTCTTGTCTCCCTCCCGGCAAGCTCCTCTTGCCGGGGCCTTGGATACTTTGTTCTTGAATGGCTCCAAAGGAACCACGGAGGATCTAGGCGGTCGCCCGGCAAGCCTTGCCGCGGGACGCTGCGACTGCCCGTGCACAAGTTCGGGATACTAAGGTACCCCTACTTTAGTACACCGACAGGAGCCCCCAGGCCTGGGCCATACACGGTGCCGAGCGCTGTTGGGCCAGGTCCAAAACAGGGCACGGGCACGCGCGGCCTAGGTTACGCCGTAACTCACTCCGCATCCACCGCGCCCTCTCCGCACAGCACGCGTCGAACGCGGCATCGTGGGAGAGATCGTGGGCGGTTTCTTTATTACGAAAGGCGGAACGTCCGCCACCTCCCCCTTTATAAGCAAAGGGAAGCAGGGGTAGTGCGCCCACTCGCCCGCATTCCGCTCCAATCTTGAAAAACTCCGCCCCGCCTCCGTCTTCCCAAAGCACACAGAGCGCAGCGCCCTGCCCCCCGCATTGCCACCAGCACCACCGTCGCCGTCGACCTCCTCCACTGCTTCCGCCATGGCTCCGAAAGGTGACAAGGGGAAAGCCGTGAAGTCGACCGAGGCGCAGCGGCTTGCGGCGCTGCGGAAGGAGCGAGCCATCTTCCCCCCAAAGCTCGGCGCGAAGGAGCTGTGGGAGTACTATTATCTCTTTTGGGCGACGGAGACGCGACCTCACCCGCGGACCAAGGTGCTCCCGGCCGCTGCTCATGCGACGGCTCCGGACGGGTATCCCTTCTTTGCCGTTTTCTTCTACTGCGGGCTCTGCCCGCCTTTTTCCGAGTTCTTCTGTGATATTATGAATACCTACAATCTCTGCCTCCTTGATTTCACTCCCAACGCCGTCCTCACCATGTCAGTTTTCGCACACCTTTGCGAAAACTTTGTCGGAGTCCACCCTAGCGTAGCCCTTTTTCGCCACTTCTTCATTCCCCGGGTAGAGAGAGGAGAGCCCTTGTCCGGCGGAATTGCCTGGGTCTCTAGGACCGGCAAGAAGGATTCCTATTTGGAGGGCGAATTCCGCGGCAAGTGGGAGGAGTGGAGGGCAGATTGGTGTTGGATTGTCGAGGAGAGCCCGCAGCCATTCACCGCCCGGCGCCAAGTAACAGCAGTACGCGGCCGTGACTGGAGCGACGTGGCCCCGGAGGACAGCAGGTTGAAGATTGCCGTCACCAGGATCCAGCGCCTCAGGCTTGCCGGACTCACTGTAGGCGCCGTTGGCACAGACTTTCTTCGCCGCCGCATTGCCCCCCTGCAGGAATGGAGGAGGCCTGCCTGGGAGTTCAAGAACGCGGCAGATATCATGAGGCTACGCCTGGGTCTCAACTACAATTTTACTGTCCTTGAGCTCAACAGAATACTGCAGGAGCTCTTCAAGTACGATTCAGATCACCCCGAAGTCTTCAGGTTGCCGCAGGGCGTCGTCCCTTTGTGCAACAATTCTACGCTCGACCGCATCAGGGCAATGATGCCGCTGTGCGACTCACACGGACTCATGCCCACTTGGCAAGAGCCCGAAGACGAGGTCGTGCAGCAGTTCTTCGACAATCTGGTAGAGGTGCCAATTCGCGCCGACGAGAAGGACGGCCTCATCCACGACACCACCGAGGCGGAGTTGGCGTACATCGCCACTAGGTTGGAAGAGGTGGCGGCAGCCGCAGCGGCAGGCGAATTCGGGTTCACTTTCGAGGAGGCAGCGGCAGCAGAGGCGGAGAACCGTGCCGAGCGAGAGTAAATCTCCGGCAAGAAGGAGCTTGCCCGGCAAGAAGAGCTTGCCGGCAAGGAAGATCTTGTCGGGCGTGGTGCCGAGCCGAGCGAGCCTGCCGAGGATGTGAGCGGGTCGTTGGAGATTGGCTCCTCTTCCACTTCGTCCTCAGACAGCACGCCGCGAGCAGCGGCTCCATCTCCACCAAGAAGGCGTCTCCGCAAGGTCGGGGATGCAACGAGGCGGCAGGCGCGTCGACAGTCGCCGCCCCGCGCGACACGCTCCACCGCGGCAAGCACAGTTGCCGCGGGAGCGCCCCACGCTGCCGCAACAACTGGAGCGGGGTCTTCTCGGACTGCTGCCTCCGCTCCCGCCAAGCGGCCAAGGGAGCCTACTCCTCCACCTTCCCGCGCCGGAGGCGGGCCGGACTTCGACTTCTCCGCGTTCAGCTCCGACGAGGAAGAAGAAGAAGAGTAAGTTCTTCTTATTGTACTTGCAGTTTTTTTTGATTTTTGCTGTTTTTGTCTTGTCTTGTTTCTCACTTGCCTTTCCCTATATCTGTTCCTTTTTAGGACTCTGGCGCAGAGAGCGGCAAAGAGAGCCAAGGCGCCGGTGATCGTCATCGAGGACGAACCCACTGCGTCAACAGGAGACGTGCCTGAGACAAACTTGTCGGATCCGGCGGGTGATCTTCAGAGCAGCCCCAGCGTAAGTGTCTTGTTCGTTTTCCGCTGTCGGGCGCGCACGAAGATTCTTGCTTTGCTAATGTTCGTTTATTGACTTATGCAGGAGCAGAGCAGCCTCACCAGGAGAGCCCGGAGGCCGCCCCTGAAGCGCCAAGGGAAAGTCCTCCGGCGAGGGAGAGGTCTCCGGCAAGGGAGGAGACTCCGGCAAGGGAGGAGCCCCCGGCAAGGGAGGAGACTCCGGCAAGGGAGGAGCCCCCGCTAGGGAGGAGCCCCCGGCAAGGGAGGGATCTCCGGCAAGGGACTGTGTCAGCGATCCCCCGGCGACGGAGACCACAGCTGCAGACCCTGGCACAGGTAACTTCCTTGCTTCCAAACTCCCCTTGGCTTCTTCGTCTTCTTGATCTTTCTCTTGGATTTTGCTCGAATTTTTCTTGAATTTTCTCCCCTCTTCCGGCCGTCAGATCCATCTGCTGCAAAGCCGATGGAGACGGAGGTCGCCGCCGAGGAAGCAGCCGGCGCCGGCGAGGAGGCCGCCAGGGCTGCCACCGCGGAAGAGGGTGGGGAGCCTGGCGGTCGTACTGACAACCCGGAGGCTGCAAGAGCGCCAGGTGCTACTCCGACCACCGACTCCTCCGCCGCTGCCGCCGCGCCAGGCTCTGATGAGCCCCAGCCTGGCGTCTACCTGAAGGCCGGCGAGGACATCTTTATCAACCTCCCCTGGGCGTCAAGCTCCAGGGCGCCGATCGAGGGGGAGATGCTGGACGGAGAGGTGCTTGCCTCCGCCGGGCTGAAGCTGGTCGACGCGCCAAGTAGCAGCAGCGGTGAACCTGAAGAGGAGCGCCTGTTGCGGAAGCTAGTGGCGCTCTACCGCGCCCGGCAGGCCAAGATGGAGTCCCACAAAGCACTCGTTGCGAAGGCGGGAGCCGACATCGAGAAGCGCGCGGAGGAGCTCCGGGGCGCCAACCAGGAAGCTCTCCGCTCCCTGGCGAAGGAGCGGGAAGATCTTGCCAAAGCGCAACAGGCCTTCCTCCACGAGAAGGCCGATGTCGAAGAGCGCCAACGCCTTGCCGCGGAGAAGTTGTCTTCGCAGGAGGGTGACTTGGCGCAGCGGAAGGTCCACCTCGACAGCCACAAGGAGGAGCTTGCCGCGCGTGAGCGAGCAGTTGGCGGAGCCCTCAAGCAAGCCGAGGACGCCGCCGCAGCTGCCGAGGCCGCCAAGGCTGAGCTGGAGCTGAAGGTGGTGCAGCTGGAGACGGGCCTCAAGGTGAGTGGCGACGAGCTTGCCGCGCTCAAGCTCAAGCGGGAAAAGGACGCCAACAGCTACTCGGAGCTGCAGGCCTTTTTCGCCGAGAAGGGCAAGGAACTGGACGCTGCCAAGAACTCCAACGCTGATCTCGAAGTGAAGCTGGCGGCTCTGACCAAATCTCTGGACGGCGCCAAGGAGCAGGAGGCGGCCTTGAAAGGAAGAAGTCGAGGCCGGCAAGGTGCTGCTGGCGAACGCTGTTGCTGCCCAGAAGACCTTGTCGGAGAACGTGGAGCACTGGACGGAGGGTCTGGTGAACGTCGCCGCGGACGTCGACAAGGAGCTGGCACAATTGGGGATGGTGGATCTCGGGTACTCCTCCGATGAGAACCTCCAACCCAGCGCCAAGCTTACTCTGTTCTTCAAGGGCGTGGCGACGGTGCTCCGGCGACTCCGGGAGCAGATCCCAAAGCAGCTTGCCGACGAGTCGCGCAAGATTTGCGCGGCAGCTCTCTAGAAGGTGCTGATGAAGGTGGCCTTCCGCAATCCAGGTCTCCGCCTCACCAACGTCCTCCGAAGCTTGCCGCCAGATGCTGATCTAGAGGAGCTCAAGGCCCTTGTCGCACCTATTGTGGACAGGGTGAGCGGCATCAAGAGGGTTAAGGGCGACCGCGTAGATTAGGCTGCCTATCTTCTTCTTTCCTTGTCGCTATCAATCATGTTATGAAAAACAGTCTGTTAGAGCTGCGACAAGTTATTTTGTAATATACTCTATCTTGGGTAGCAATTGCTATGTTATTTCCTTTACTCGACTCTTTCCTTTGTATGTTTTTACCCTACGCTTTTAGGGAACTTGCCGGCGCAGGCACCCTTGCCGCGAGCGCTGAGTGCGGAACGTCAGCAGCCTGCTGGCGGTGCCGCAGCCGACAAGAAACTTTGTCGCGGCTAGCCGCAGCTCACTTAAGTTGTTGAGCGGACTCGAAACAACAATAAGGGCGCAACTAGTCACGAGTTGGTTCCTCCGCACACAGGTTTTCCATACAAAGCACGGTCGTTCAAGGAAAATAACTTAAAAATTTAAAGGGAATCTAATTGCTTAGACTTTGGCAACTTATCTTTTTTTTGCTACTTGCTTGTCGGCGAGGCAAAACCTTCTTGAAAGGCGCCTGGTCCATACCGTATCTTATCCCTTCCCCCCCGTCAAACTTGTGCGCGAGGGAACCTCCTTTTCTTTGCGAAAAAGAATGAGGACGAAATAACAATATGGAGCTTTAAGGCTCGTTATTGCTTACCGGGGGTTAGCGCTGCACAAAATGTCAGATAATACATGCAAAATCTAAAAAGCATGAAATTGACAAGGTGTGCTGAGCACATAATCTTTATGCATGGGATCTGTGCCCGGCTTCGTACAAAGGATTACATGCAACAGCGGCAAGACTTATACAAAAGGTGGTCCGCGCCCTATGGGTAAAACTTACGAAGATGCTCAATGTTCCAGGAGTTGCTCACTGGAGTGCCATCTTCGGTCTCAAGGCGGACAACGCCAGGCCTAGTGACTCGTTTCACCCGGTAAGGGCCTTCCCACTTCGGCGTCAACTTGTTGGAATTCTTGGCGGACTGAACACGCCGAAGAACAAGGTCGCCTTCCTCGAGACTTCTGGCGTTAACTTTGGGGCTATGGTAGCGGCGCAAAGCTTGCTGGTAGCGAGCAGCTCGCACAGCAGCCTGAAGACGGTCTTCCTCAAGGAGCAGCGTGTTATCTTGTCGCAGCTGCTCTTGCTCGAGCTCATCATAAGCAAGCAGTCGAGGTGACCCGTATATGAGTTCCGTGGGGAGAACTGCCTCTGCTCCATAGACTAGAGCGAAAGGTGTCTGGCCAGTGGCTCGATTTGGCGTCGTCCTGATCGACCAAAGAACCACCGGCAACTCCTCGATCTAGTTTCTTCCGCACTTGTGCAGCCTGTCGAAAGTTCTAGTCTTGAGCCCGCGCAGCACTTCAGCATTTGCCCTCTCTGCATGACCGTTGCTTCTCGGGTGAGCAACAGAAGCGAAGCAGACCTTGGCGCCAAGATCTTGGACGTATTGCATGGAGGTGCGGCTCGTAAATTGCGTACCGTTGTCGGTGATTATCCTGTTAGGAATCCCGAAATGGCAAACAATCGACCTGAAGAACTTGACTGCTGACTGTGCTGTCACCTTCCTCACTGGTTCCACTTCCGGCCACTTTGTGAACTTGTCGATTGCAACGTACAAGTACTCAAAGCCCCCGACAGCTCGGGGAAAGGGGCCGAGGATGTCGAGCCCAGACCGAAAATGGCCAGGATAAAGGGATCATCTGGAGAGCTTGAGCTGGCTGGTGTATCTGCTTGGAATGGAACTGGCACGCTTCACACTTGGTTACTTGTGCAGTTGCATCCTGGAGGGCTGTCGGCCAGAAGAAGCCTTGCCGGAATGCTTTGCCGACAAGTGCTCTTGCGCCAATGTGGTGACCACATATGCCTCCATGTATCTCTGCCAACAGCTTTTGTCCATCTTCCTGGGGAATGCACTTCAATTTCACACCGTTGAGTCTTCTTCTGCACAGTATGTTATCGACAAACTGGTACATACTAGACTGCCAGGCTACTCTTTTTGCTTCTTCTTGTTCTTCGGGAAGTTCTCCTGTATGAAGGAAATGGACAATTTGCTACGCCCATGCTGGAGCTTCTGGCTCGACAACAAGGACTAAAGGCATATCTGTTGCTGCGGGAACATCCGCTTCTACGGCAAGAACCTGCGGCTCTGCCGGAGCTTGACGTTCCCCGGCAAGCTTGCCGGGGCAAAACTTGCCGGGAGCGTCTGCTTCAACGGAACAAACCCTGGGGCTTGCCGGAGCAGACTGCTCCTCAGCACTGTCAGTGTTGATCATGGGGACCTTTTTGGCGGTGGCTTCGGGAAGCTCTGCCGGAAAATAGTCGCCAGAAGCCAACTTCCTCTTTTTCTTCTATCCATTTGGTGGTGTTACGGACAGCTGAGTCAGCTTGAGCACAAAAATCCCTGGTTCCACAGGTAATTTAAGTGCGGCGCACTTTGACAGGCCATCGGCAATGTCATTCTGAGCTCTTGGGACGTGCTCCATCTGCAGGCCGTCAAAGTGCTCTTCTAGCTTTCTCACTTCATCGACATAAGCTTCCATTAATGGACTCTGATAATTCTTGTTCACTTGGCGGACGACAAGCTGTGAGTCATCCCTGACTATGAGCTTCTTAATCCCAAGTTCCGCCGCGATCCTGAGACCTGCAAGCAAGCCTTCATATTCTGCAGTATTGTTTGTCGCTTGCTCCTTGGGAAAGTGCATCTGTACTATGTACTTGAGGTGCTCTCCGGTGGGTGCGACAAGCAACACACCAGCACCGGCGCCTTGCAGCGAGAAGGCATCGTCAAAGTACATGAGCCACTCCTTGTTTGTTTCCTTGGCGGGGATGCTCGTCTCCGGAATTTCTTCATCTGGAGTTGGCGTCCATTCTGCTATGAACTCTGCCAATGCTCTTCTTTGGATTATTGATGTACTCTCAAATTTGAGGCCAAAGCTTGACAGTTCCAGTGCCCACTCGACAATCCTGCCTGTTGCTTCTGGATTTTGCAATATCCTCTTCAGTGGAAAGCGAGTGACAACTGTGATCTCATGTGCTTGGAAGTAATGGCGCAGCTTTCTCGAGGCCATGAGAAGGCCGAAAAGCAACTTCTGCACACCAGAGTACCTTGACCTAGCCCCCTGCAAATGGGAACTGACAAAGTAAACTAGGCGCTGCACCATCTTCTTCTATATCTCCTCTTGCATCTGCGCAGATCCATGCTTATCGGGACCAGAGCTTGTCGGGGAAGCCTCCTATGTGTCGCTGGATGTGCTTGCCGCGGTTGCTGGCTCGTCATCTGCCTCCCTCTCCTCTACTAACGCAGCACTAACCACTTGATTGGTTGCCGCTATGTACAGCAGCAACTTCTCTTGCGGCTTAGGTGCGACAAGTGTTGGAGTGGAGGACAGGTATCTCTTCAAGTCTTGCAGCGCAGCCTCCGCTTCCGGAGTCCATTTCATTGGACCTGCCTTTTTCAAAATTTTGAAAAATGGCAGGGCGCGCTCAGCAGACCGAGAGATAAACTTGCTGAGAGCAGCCACGCAACCGGCAAGCTTCCGTACATCCTTGACGCGCTTTGGTGCTTCGATCTGCTCAATGGCCTTGATCTTGTCGGGATTGGCTTCAATTCCTCACTAAGACACAAAGAACCCGAGAAGCTTGCCGGAAGGAACTCCAAACACACACTTCTCGGGATTGAGCTTCAGGTTGATCTTGCGCAGATTTGAAAAAGTCTCTTCTAAATCTTGGATCAGTGTTGCCCTGTCCTTGCTTTTGACCACTATATCATCCATGTAAGCTTCTACATTTCTGTGTATCTGTGGCTTCAAAGCAACATGGACTACTCTGGCAAATGTTGAACCAACATTCTTTAAACCAAAAGGCATCCGTACGAAACAGTACGTGCCGCATGGAGTAATGAATGTGGTTTTCTCCTCATCCTCTTCTGCCATGAAGATCTGATGGTATCCTGAATATGCGTCAAGAAATGAAAGCAAATCACATCCGGCTGTGGAGTCAACAATCTGGTCAATGCGCGGCAAGGGAAATGGGTCTTTGGGACACGCTTTATTAACATCAGTAAAGTCAATACAAAGCCTCTATTTTCCATTTGCCTTGCGCACTACAACAGGATTGGCCAACCACGTGGGATGGAGCACTCCTCTGACAAGGCCTGCTGCTTCCAATTTCTTGATTTCTTCTGCTATGAATTCTTGGCGCTCCACTGCTTGTTTCCTGGCCTTCTGCTTGACGGGGCGCGCATGAGGACAAACGGCAAGATGGTGCTTAATTACTTTCCTGGGAACACCGGGGATATCATACGGTTGCCATGCAAACACGTCGACATTCTCCCGCAGGAAAGTAACGAGCGCGCTTTCCTATTTAGGGTCAAGCGTGGCACTGATGGTGAAGGTACCTCCAGTGCCGTCCTCCTTGGCGGTCACCTTCTTGGTATGTGGTGGAGCTGCCTGTCGGTGTACTAAAGTAGGGGTACCTTAGTATCCCGAACTTGTGCACGGGCAGTCGCAGCGACCCACGTCAAGGCTTGCCGGGCGACCGCCAGGACCCTCCGTGGTTCCTTTGGAGCCATTCAAGAACAAAGTATCCGAGCCAAGGCACAAGACCCCGGCAAGAGGAGTTTGCCGGGAAGGCCACTCAAAGTATCCAAGACCCCGGCAAGAGGAGCTTGCCGGGAGGAAGCACAAAGACCCCGGCAAGAGGAGCTTGCCGGGAAGACCAGCCAAGGCATCCCGAGGAACTCGCCGCGGCACGCCACGTGTCCCGACGAGACCCGGTGAGCGACAAGCTCCCGGACGCGACAAGACAACATCCGCGGCAAGGCGCTTGCCGCGGCCAGCTACTACTCCGCAGCCCGCGCTCCAGCTCACCCACCAACGTATCGCTCTGGGACCGTTCCTGGCGTACGTGGCGGGAGGCTGTGCAGCCAGGGGCATGCGGTGGCAAGCAGGTGCTGACAAGATAGCCATCGTGGCAAACGGTGGCGCCCCTGATGGTCCCTTTCCGCACCGTCTAGGCGACACAGACAGGCATTTAATGCCTTTGTCCCCTGCCGTCAGGGTTAGGTATGATACAACTGTAGCAAGCGGTGGCGCCAACTACCACCTCTTTTTACATTTTTACCCTCACCTCTGTTGCCACCTGTCGGTGACCCCTTTGGCATATAAAAGGAGGCCCATGCGCAACAGCGGGGGGGGGGGGACGACCATTCTCACGCTCGGTCTCACTAGCCACCCGAGTGTACTGTAGCATTCATCGCACCCGAGCAAGAACACAAATACAAATCAAAGCAGGAGTTGGGTTTTACGCATCCGTGCGGCCCGAACCTGGGTAAACCGATCGCGTTGCTCGTGCGTTCGCCTCGATCTTCTCTTTGTGCATCCTCCGCCCCCTGCCGAACCAAAAGGGGCTCGGTCCGCCGATCCCCATAGGTGTACGTGGGATCAGCAACCCTCGACATCTTTGGCGTGCCAGGTAGGGGGTGCGTCGAGGTTGTGCGAACCTGATCCGGCGTTCGCACGAGCCGAATCTTCGTCATCTACATCAACATGCCGCCGAAGAAGAAGATTTCGGAGGAAGCGGCTCCGTCTGCGCCGAGCCCACCATCGCCAGAGCGAATGGCTGGTGGAGTAGGCACCGGCGGAAGAACGGGCGCCGACGAGGAGGCTCATGGTGCTGCCAGGTCCAAGGACAAGGCTGCGCTGCATGCCGGCAGTGCGGTCGCCTCCCACAACGGCCGCGCGCACTCCAAGACCTCGGCGTCCGTACACGCACCGCGTCCGTCCCAGGAGGCGCGGGACCAGCAGTGTCATGGTACCTACGGTACCGTACGTCTGCTGGGCCAAGATCAAGCTGGCGGATCCCGGAGTACTCAGGACCAGCATGCATGCCAACATGCTGGCGCGAGCGTGGCACGGTCGCTTGGACGAGATGTTGCTCCTTCTAACGCAGTTAGAAGTCCGAGCATATCTCGCTCCTCGCACCATTCGCTGCCGCCGCCCACCACTCCGGCGGAAGCATTGGCACGTGCCCAACTGCTCCTAGATTACCCTCCAGCGCCAGAGAAGATCGATGACCGGAGTGCCACTATCCAGAGCCTCATCGGCTTCGCCAACGGTGACAACCCGCGGCAGCCGAGCACATCGCTGCCGCGGCAAGTCAGCCAGGCACGAGCCGGTGGCGACAAGACCGGCGAGGGTGCAACCACTATGCACTCTCCGCCCCGAAGGCCAAGATCGCCGACTCGCCGGATCCACCTCGACAGCTACTCCACCGCGTCGTCAGATCCGCGGGCTCGTCGTGATCAACGCCAAGTTCTTCATGAGAGACAGTAAGAAGACGCTCGAACACGCATCGAGCGCCGAAGAGAAGCGCGGCGCCAATCAGACCTGTGCGCTGGGCCCTCTGTTGACATGCATGCGCCCGGAGAACCAGGCGACTTGCCGTACGCGGCAGGTTGCCCTACGTTTACCCGTGAGCTGCGGCAAGTCCAGTGGCCCAGCCAGAAACATTTCAAGCCAGACGTGCCGGAGAAGTACGACGGCAAGTCGCACCCGTCGGAGTTCCTCAGCATCTACACCATTGCGGTGCAAGCTGCCGGGGGGTGAGACGACAAGGTCCTTGCCAACTACTTCCCGCTCGTGCTCAAGCCCGAAGTCAGATCCTGGCTCATGCACTTGCCGGACAACTTTGTATCCTCTTGGGCGGACTAGTGCCATCAGTTTGTCGGCGCCTTTACATGCGGCCACAAACCACATGGCCAAGAGAGTGACCTCCACCTGCTTGCCCAAAAGGAAGGAGAGCCCCTGCGCAAGTATATACAGAGATTCAGCCGCATGCAGCGCAACATCCCGAACATCCACCTTGCCGCGGTTATCAGCGCGTTCCATCAGAACATGCGTAATCGTAGGATGCGGGAGGAGATGGCGATGAGCAGGATCAGAGATGTTAGTGAGCTATACACCCTGGCCGACAAGTGCGCACGCGTTGAGGAAGGGAGGAAACTCCCCGGAGAGACTACTGGAACAGGAGGATCTGACAATGAGGATGCCGCCCCAGCAAGGAAAAACCGGAGGCGCAACAGGAAGAAGAACGGCAAGGAGGTACTAGTCGTTGAGCAGTCCGGCAATGATGGTGGTGCCAAGCAAGCCCAAGTTGGCAGCTCCGGCAAGGAGGTTGCCGCGTGCACCAACTGCCAGGCTGTGGCAGCCGCTGACAAGCAGGATGGCTCCCACAAGCAGTACTGCAAGATCCACCGCACCAAAGGCCATGATCTCCAGAACTGCAAGAAGGTTGAGCAGCTTGTCCAGCAAGAAAAAGCTGAGTACGAGCGGCGCGACAAGGAGAGAGCCCAAGGAGGCGGTGGAGAGGCCGGCAAGAAGCGCGCTGGCCAGGGAGGACGCTGCGGCAAGGCCCAGCAGCGGCAAGGAGACAGACCTCCCCGTGGCCGCGATAAGGATGAAGACGAAGACGAAGATGAAGACATGGATGATGTCGAGAACAGTGAGCAGGAGTTTCAGAAAGCTACAGAAGTTTTGTGTGTCAGCAGGTTTATCTCTCGGTCTGCTGAGCGCGCCCCGCCGTTTTTCAAAATTTTGAAAAGGGCAGGGCTAATGAAATGGACTCCGGAAGCGGAGGCTGCGCTGCAGGACTTGAAGAGATACCTGTCCTCCACTCCAACACTTGTCGCACCTAAACCACAAGAGACGTTGCTGCTGTACATAGAGGCAACCAATCAAGTGGTTAGTGATGCGTTAGTAGCGGAGAGGGAGGCAGATGACGAGCCAGCGACCGCGGCAAGCACATCCAGCGACAAGCAGGGGGCTTCCCCGACAAGCTCTGGTCCCGACAAGCAAGGATCTGCGTAGATGCAAGAGGAGATACAGAAGAAGATGGTGCAGCGCCCAGTTTACTTTGTCAGTTCCCTTTTGCAGGGGGCTAGGTCAAGGTACTTTGGTGTGCAGAAGTTGCTTTTCGGCCTTGTCATGGCCTCGAGAAAGCTGCGCCATTACTTCCAAGCACATGAAATCACAGTTGTCACTCGCTTTCCGCTGAAAAGGATATTGCAAAATCCAGAAGCAACTGGCAGGATTGTCGAGTGGGCACTGGAACTGTCAAGCTTTGGCCTCAAATTTGAGAGTACATCAACAATCCAAAGCAGAGCATTGGCAGAGTTCATAGCAGAGTGGACACCAACTCCAGACGAAGAAATTCCGAAGATGAGCATCCCCGCCAAGGAAGCAAACAAAGAGTGGCTCATGTACTTTGACGGTGCCTTCTCGCTGCAAGGCGCCGGTGCTGGTGTACTGCTTGTCGCACCCACCGGAGAGCACCTCAAGTACATAGTCCAGATGCACTTTCCCAAGGAGCAAGCGACAAACAATACTGCAGAGTATGAAGGCTTGCTTGCCGGTCTCAGGATCGCGACAGAACTTGGGATTAAGAAGCTCATTGTCAGGGGTGACTCGCAGCTTGTAGTCCGCCAAGTGAACAAGGTTTACCATAGTCCGTTGATGGAAGCTTACGTTGATGAAGTGAGGAAGCTAGAAGAGCGCTTTGACGGCCTGCAAATGGAACATGTTCCAAGAGCTGAGAACGACATTGCCGATGGCCTGTCAAAGTGCGCAGCACTTAAGTTACCTGTGGAACCAGGGATCTTCGTGCTCAAGCTGACTCAGCCGTCCGTAACACCATCAACTGGACAAAGCAAGAAGAGGAAGTTGGTTTCTGGCGACTATTTCCCGGCAGAGCTTCCCGAAGCCGCCGCCAAAAAGGTCCCCAAGATCAACACCAAGAATGCTGAGGAGCGGTCTGCTCCGGCAAGCCCCAGGGTTTGTTCCATTGAAGCAGATTCTCCCGACAAGTTTTGCTCCGGCAAGCTTGCCGGGGAACGTCAAGCTCCGGCAGAGCCATGGGCTCTTGCCGTAGAAGCGGACGTTCCCGCAGCAGCAGACGTGCCTTTAGTCGTTGTTGTCGAGCCACAGGCTCCAACATGGGCGCAGCAGATTGTCCGTTTCCTTCAGACAGAAGAACTTCCCGAGGAACCAGAAGAGGTGGAAAGAGTAGCCCGGCAGTCTAGTATGTACCAGTTTGTCGACAACACACTGTGCAGAAGAAGACTCAATGGTGTGAAATTGAAGTGTATTCCCCGGGAAGATGGACAGAAGCTGTTGGCAGAGATACATGGAGGAATATGTGGTCACCACATTGGCGCAAGAGCCCTTGTCGGAAAAGCATTCCGGCAAGGTTTCTTCTGGCCGACAGCCCTCCAGGATGCAACTGCACAAGTAACCAAGTGTGAAGGGTGCCAGTTCCATTCCAAGCAGATACACCAGCCAGCTCAACCTCTCCAGACGATCCCTTTATCTTGGCCATTTTCGGTCTGGGGGCTCGACATCCTCGGCCCCTTTCCCCGAGCTATCGGGGGCTTTGAGTACTTGTACGTCGCAATCGACAAGTTCACAAAGTGGCCGGAAGTGGAACCAGTGAGGAAGGTGACAACACAGTCAGCAGTCAAGTTCTTCAGGTCGATTGTTTGCCGTTTCGGAATCCCTAACAGGATAATCACCGACAACGGTACACAATTTACGAGCCGCACCTTCATGCAGTACGTCCAAGATCTTGGCGCCAAGGTCTGCTTCGCTTCTGTTGCTCACCCGAAAAGCAACGGTCAAGCTGAGAGGGCAAATGCTGAAGTGCTGCGCGGGCTCAAGACCAGAACTGTCGACAGGCTGCACAAGTGCCGAACAAACTAGATCGAGGAGCTGCGAGTGGTTCTTTGGTCGATCAGGACGACGCCAAATCGAGCCACTGGCCAGACACCCTTCGCTCTAGTCTATGGAGCGGAGGCAGTTATCCCCACAGAACTCGTATACGGGTCACCTCGAGTGCTCGCTTATGATGAGCTTGAGCCAGAGCAGCTGCGGCAAGATGACGCGCTGCTCCTTGAGGAAGATCATCTTCAGGCTGCTATGCGAGCCGCTCGCTACCAGCAAGCTTTGCGCCACTATCATAGCCGCAAAGTTAACGCCAGAAGTCTCGAGGAAGGCGACCTTGTTCTTCGGCGTGTTCAGTCCGCCAAGAATTCCAACAAGTTGACGCCAAAGTGTGAAGGCCCTTACCGGGTGAAACGAGTCACTAGGCCTGGCGCTGTCCGCCTGGAGACCGAAGATGGCGTACCAGTGAGCAACTCCTGGATTATCGAGCATCTTCATAAGTTTTACTCGTAAGGCGCGGTTGTCGGACCCTGTCCGGCAACCACCCTTTTGTACAAGTCTTGCCGCTGTTGCATGTAATCCTTTGTACAAAGCCAGGCGCAGACCCTGAGCACAAGTAAATGAAGCGCTGGCGCCCTAAGTTATAGCATGCATGCTAGGTCGAGTCTCGTCCTTGGTTAGGGTTGATAGTGCCTAACAACGGCTAACCCCTAACTTAGAGGTCGAGTGTGCGTCCCTTTTCCTTTCTTTCATTTCCTTTGGTTCGCAGGGCTCGCATATCCTTGCCGGACCGCCCGAGGACGAAAAGGAGAAGAAGGACATACCGGCATCTGGACCCCGGCAAGCCAGAGTTGCCGGGCGCTGCAAGTACCAAGATTCACCCACGGCAAGCCAGAGTTGCCGGGGGCTGCGATCTCAGATAAGTCTTTCATCCCTCATCATGCATTCTCTTATGGACTGGGGAATACGAAACCTCGTTTCTTCCTAAAAACTACCATGCTCCCTTAACTCTAGGCCCTGGGGCTCGTTCCTGGGGCCAAGTTTTGGTCGTAGTCGCGGCAGCAAAGGGATGAAACGAGGGGCCGCACCCGCCTCGCCCCTGCCTCCGTCAAAAGCGTGAGAAAGGTCGAGCGGCGTGGGAAGACGGCAAGGGCCTGTTGCCGGGGAAGAAGTGTCTATCTGAAAGATACCAAGGATTTGCTCCTTGACGTGGGTTCTACCCGTGAGACAAATGACCCGGCAAGCATCCCCTTTTCATTAAAAAATATTCCACTCAGCTACAGTCCATAGAGGATGGAAAACATGAAAGAGAGGATTACAAGTTTTAAATGCAACTAAGGCCCAAAGGCTTACAAATTGAAAAGATAAGATGCCCATAATCCCTTTCTTGTCCCTCTCTTCAGGAGGTAGGTCAAGGAGGCGAGAAGGGCAAAAGGAGCTCCTAGGCGAGCTACGGGTGCCAGAAGACACCAAGAGAACACCCCGGGGGCCGTCCGAAGGCTGGACGGTGATGGCGACACCGGAAGCAGGGCTCGAAGACGAGGCGGCAGGACGTCAGCATGCTGTCGAGGGCACCACACCCTCGTACTCCTGCTTGACGGCCTTGCCGCCAGCCCTCTTCCTCTTCCGCAGCCTCCCTACGCCAGCCGCCCAAGGAGACGACCCTGGGGAGTTCAAGGAGCCGGCGACACGGATGATGGGGTCGCCGGTGCCGCATGGGGCGGCGCCCGACACCTAGTCGGACCCGTCATCCTGCCGCCCGCTACCCTCGTCGTCGCTGTCGCTCCCCTCCTCGTCACTCTCGCTCGAGGAGGAGCCTTCGCTATCGGAGGAGCTGTCCACGTAGCACTTTGCCCGAGTGCCGAAGCACCCGAAGACCTTGACGGAGAGGAGATCGCCCTCCATCAACTTAAAATGGAGGGTGAGCCCCGCCGTCAAGCTGTGGATACGGGCGAACGTCTTCCACCCTCGACCAAGATACATCACACCGGGGGCTGGGACGTCAATGCGGACTCGCGTGCCGCTGATCCCACAGCCCCTCATGTGCAGTCTTAGTGTCTCGGGCGGGTCCAACTCCATCGCGCCCGCAAATGGAGCTGGGAGTCGGAGTCGACGATGAGGCGCCTGGCGTAGCCTGACCAAGAACTCGCAGGGGTCGTCCTCAACATGGACCCCCGTGGGGAGAGGAGCCGCCGGCGGAGGCGAGGCCGGCGCGCCGCCCCGTCCACCTCTTCCACGAGCGCCGCGGCCTCGTCCTCGACCTCGTCCACGACCTCGTCCCCTCCCTCTTCCCATTACGGCTGGCTCTGCCACCACGGGTGCGGGAGAGGGAGGGATGCGATGTCTGGCGGCGACCCTCGCCGCCACCGATGAAGGACCAGGGTTCCCTTTCTCCATGGCGAATGAGAGGAAGGGGAGCAGAAGCTGAAGGAAGGAGAAGATGAGAGAATGCGGGCTTCCGTCCTCCCCTCCTGCTCTTTATAAAGGAGCAAGGTGGGGGCTCGGCCGCCCCGCTCAGCGAATCAAGGAGCGGGAAGGCAGGGAGCTGGGGCCGACCCACGACGGCCCCGTTTCCCGCCTCCGCCGTCCGCGACCCCAAGTGCATGGGAGCCGCGTGGCAGGCGTGCAGAACTGAGGCGACGGATGGGGCGACCTCTCCCCACCCCATGATCGTGGGGAGTGGGCACCTCGAAAACCACCCACGATGCCGCGTTTGACGCGTGCCGTGCGGGGAGGGCGTGGTGGATGCGGAGTGAGTTATGGCGTAACCTAGGCCGCGCGTGCCCGTGCACTGTTTTGGGCCTGGCCCAACAGCACTCGGCACCGTGTATGGCCCAGGCCCGGGGGCTCCTGTCGGTGTACTAAAGTAGGGGTACCTTAGTATCCCGAACTTGTGCACGGGCAGTCGCAGCGACCCGCGGCAAGGCTTGCCGGGCGATCGCCAGGACCCTCCGTGGTTCCTTTGGAGCCATTCAAGAACAAAGTATTCGAGCCAAGGCACAAGACCCCAGCAAGAGGAGCTTGTCGGGAAGGCCACTCAAGGTATCCAAGACCCCAGCAAGAGGAGCTTGCTAGGAGGAAGCACAAAGACCCCGGCAAGAGGAGCTTGCCGGGAAGACCAGCCAAGGCATCCCGAGGAACTCGCCGCGGCACGCCACGTGTCCCGACGAGACCCGGTGAGCGACAAGCTCCCGGACGCGACAAGACAACATCCGTGGCAAGGCGCTTGCCGCGGCCAGCTACTACTCCGCAGCCCGCGCTCCAGCTCACCCACCAACGTGTCGCTCTGGGACTGTTCCTGGCGTACGTGGCGGGAGGCTGTGCAGCCAGGGGCATGCGGTGGCAAGCAGGCGCTGACAAGATAGCCATCGTGGCAAACGGTGGCACCCCTGACGGTCCCTTTCCGCACCGTCTAGGCGACACAGACAGGCATTTAATGCCTTTGTCCCCTGCCGTCAGGGTTAGGTATGACACAACTGTAGCAAGCGGTGGCACCAACTACCACCTCTTTTACATTTTTACCCTCACCTCTGTTGCCACCTGTCGGTGACCCCTTTGACATATAAAAGGAGGCCCATGCGCAACAGCAGGGGGGGGGGGGGGGCGACCATTCTCACGCTCGGTCTCACTAGCCACCCGAGTGTACTATAGCATTCATCGCTCCCGAGCAAGAACACAAATCCAAATCAAAGCAGGAGTAGGGTTTTACGCATCCATGCGGCCCGAACCTGGGTAAACCGATCGCGTCGCTTGTGCGTTCGCCTCGATCTACTCTTTGTGCATCCTCCGCCCCCTGCCGAACCAAAAGGGGCTCGGTCCGCCGATCCCCATAGGTGTACGTGGGATCAGCAACCCCCGACACTGCCATTGCCTACTTACACTTGCCAGTGGAGCTCGATGGTGCGTCCTCGACGGCAGCGCAGCACTCCGAGGAGGTGCGCTTGCCGGAGTGGGCATCAGAGCTCTTGCCGGACTTGGTCTTCTTCTTCCCGGTAGATCTTGTCAGCGCAGATAAGGGAGTCCTTCTTGTCGCCAGGGACATAGATGACGCTTATCGGGCCTGGCATCTTGAGCATGTTGTATGCATAGTGAGACGCTGCCATGAACTTGGCGAGTGCTGGACGGCCAAGTATCCCATTGTAAGGCAATGGAAAATCGGCAACGTGACCTTCCCTTTCGGCTTGCTCCTTCCCGGGTTAATTCCTTGGAATGTACCGGTCTCTTCGAGCTCGCTGTCCGGGATCTGGAGTTTCTAGAGCACAGCGGAGGAGATCAGATTTAAGCCGGCCCCGCCGTCAACTAGCATTTTAGTGACTTTGAGGTTGCGGATTGTTGGCGTAACCAACAACGGTAAGCACCCGACCGCAGTTGTGCGATCAGGGTGGTCCACAATGTCAAAGATGATAGGCGTGCTGGACCATTTCAGAAGCTTGCGTGATTCGACAGGTGGCTCTGCCACATTTACTTCCCGCAACCACTATTTGAGTTGGCGGTGGGAAGTATGCAGAGAAGCACCGCCGTCAACACACAAGACTTCTCTAGCTTTCTGAAACTCCTGCTCACTGTTCTCAACATCATCCATGTCTTCGTCATCGTCTTCGTCTTCATCCTTGTCGCGGCCGCGGGGAGGTCTGTCTCCTTGCCGCTGCTTGGCCTTGCCGCGGCGTCCTCCCCGGCCAGCGCGCTTCTTGCCGGCCTCTCCACCGCCTCCTTCGGCTCTCTCCTAGTCGCGCCGCTCATACTCAGCTTTTGTTGCTGGACAAGCTGCTCAACCTTCTTGCAGATCTGGAGATCATGGCCCTTGGTGCGGTGGATCTTGCAGTACTGCTTGTCGGAGCCATCCTGCTTGTCGGCGGCCGCCACAGCTTGGTAGTTGGTGCATGCGGCAACCTCCTTGCCGGAGCTGCCAACTTTGGCTTGCATGGCGCCACCGTCGTTGCCGGACTGCTCAACGACTAGTACCTCCTTGCCTTTCTTCTTCCTATTGCGCCTCTGGTTTTTCTTTGCCGGGCGGCATCTTCGCTGTCAGATCCCCCTGTTCCAGTATTCTCTCCGGGGAGTTTCCTCCCTTCTTCAGCGCGTGCACACTTGTCGGCCAGGGCGTACAGCTCGCTGACGTCTCTGATCTTGCTCATCGCCATCTCCTCCCGCATCCTGCGATTACGCATGTTCTGATGGAACGCGCTGATAACCGCGGTAGGGTGGATGTCTGGGATGTTGCGTTGTACACGGCTGAATCTCTGGATATACTTGCGCAAGGGCTCTCCTTCCTTCTGGGCAAGCAGGTGGAGGTCACTCTCTTGGCCATGTGGTTTGTGGCCGCCCGTAAAGGCGCCGACAAACTGATGGCACGAGTCCGCCTAAGAGGATATGGAGTTGTCCGGCAAGTGCATGAGCCAGGACCTGACTTCGGGCTTGAGCACCAGCGGGAAGTAGTTTGCAAGGACATTGTCGTCTCGCCCCCCGGCAGCTTGCACCGCAATGGTGTAGATGCTGAGGAACTCTTGTGACACCCCAAAAATTTGCCCTTGTTTTAATGAATTAAATTTTTTGCCAGGAATTAAAACTTTGGATTTCTGAGCTCCATTTTGATTTTTTAAATCATTTCCTTCCCTATTGGTGATGAGTTTTCCTTAAGTGAAACTCTTTCAAATATGTTATTGGACTTATTTAATCTCTCAAGAAAAACTTTTCCTTATTTAATATAACTAATTAAATAATTAAGTTGCTTGATCTTCACTTTCTTGAAAATGGTTTTTCAAGGTTAAAATGGCCATATTTGAACTACAACCATTTGACAAATTCACTTAAAATTCCCACAAAAATTTGGAGAAGTCATGTGATGTTATTAAATAACTTTTGTGCAAAAACATCTTTATTTAATGAAATATTTTGAGTTCTACAACAGATTTCTCTTCTCTGGTCCACTGGGCATTTTGCACTACAACTCATTTAAATAATTCTTTCTAGCCTCCACCAAAATTTTGGGATGTTAGTAGTATCTTATGATTCAACTTTATGCAAAAACCCAGTGATGTTATTTGCAAATTTTGAGTGAATCAACCTCATTTTCATTCTGGACCAACTTGATGGTTTGTACACCAACCATATTTTTGCTTGCTCTTTAGCCCTTGATCCTTCCTCCTACTTGTAGTCCTCCATGTTAAACCCTGAAGTCCAGGAGCATGCACCCTTTGGATCATTTTTGGTTCATGAAATAATGCCATTTATTTCCTGTCCAGAATTGAAGTTTTGCAAAACTTGCACTAACAAGTTTGTTCTTTCGGCAAACTAACCTCACCACTCTCTCTTGCATCTAAAGAGACCCCACTCTGGAAGTTTTGGCCACCCCAAGAGATGCCTAGGTGCACGTGGCATTCTGTCGAGCACCCTGTAGGCATGACCAGTTTTGACATGAGTCTTAGCTTTCACTGTGATCTTGCTTCCCTTGCATAACTGCCTTGTCCAATAGACTCCTCGCTACTCCTAACCTAGATCTGCTAAATGCCAGCCTCACCTGTGACCTGTAGCATGCCGCGGCATTGTGTCGAACACCTTCGGTGCGTGCACTGGTCGCGCCCAGAGCGCGCGTATTGCAGCCGCGCACACAAGTCGCCGCGTCGCGCCCCTATCTTGGCCGGCACGACAGCACCTCGCCAAGCGCTACCCTCCTCGCAGCAACGCGCCAAGCCACCCTGGCACGCTACAGCGCCGCCACCAGAGCCCCCTTGGCGGCACGCTACGGCCGCCCGACAGCCCCTGCTCATGTCGGCGCCGCCCAAGCCATCCCCGCTCGCCACCTGGCCCCTGGAACAGCATGAGCTCATCCACAAGAGTGTCGCCTAGCCCTCGTCGCCGGCACGTCGCCCTAGCTACAGAGAGGCGATTCGCCGGGGAGCTTATCCACGGCCGCCGCGAAACCGCCTTGCCTCGCCTATTTAAGGAGCCCCGAGCTCATCTCCGCATGCAGGTAGTCTCAAGAGGTCTCCAGGAAGCTCCATTGGCAGCCAATCGACCAGGGGAGGTCTCCTTCCCCATCTCTGGCAACCGCAGCCCCCGCCACTCCTCCGACCATTCCGGCGCCACCAGGACCCCCCCTCCCATTTGTCTTCACCAGGAACCCTCTCATCCTCCCGTGAACTCGTTCCCCTACTCAATCTTGATCGGGAACCACCTTAGCCCCAAACCCACTTCGCCCCCGAAGCCATCTCCGCCACGATGCTCGTCGCCGACAACTCTGTCCACGTCGGCGACCATGGAGGGTACCCCCGAGTTCTTCTCGACCTCCTGAGCACACACATGCACTCAGATCACCAAGAGACGCCGCCATTCACCGGCGAGCCTCGCCGGAGCTCCGCCCCTGTTCGGTCAAGAGGGAGACGACACGCGCGTGGACTAGTCAAACCTGACCAGTGGGCCAGGCGGGCCCACTGTCAGTGACACACGCGCCGCCCACGCTGGGTAAGTGGAGGCGTAAAGGCACAAGTACGTCTCCTCTGGGCGAAAGCATAATGCCATTCGAACCGTTTTCTTTTCTGGATTTTCTTTTAAAAACAGATTTGACCAGAACTTTGACTGCCTATAACTTTTTAAATACAACTCCAAATGAGTTGATTCTTTTTCCTACCTTCCTCAAATTTGGTCTAGTTTATTTTAAGATTTATTTGAAAATTTTCCAAACAACTTTTTGTACTGTTTTTGAAATGTGTGTTAATTCAAATATATTTTAAAATAGGATTTTGGAGAGAGAGAAGAAACTTTCAAAAGTTTTGGAGAGCACCTTACCCCTCCACAACTTGAAGGCAAGCATTCTGAACCCTGGCATAATGTTTTTGGTGTGTTATTTGACACGTTTATAACACCACCTTATTTCGGAGGACTTGTTATTTCATGTGATATGATCATATGCATGGAAGCATATTAGTGATTTCCTTGCTGTTGGAAATGGATATTTTTGTGATGGTAATCATCCTCATGTGCCCTACATGCATGTCGGAAAGGAATCCGGGAAAGCCTCGGCCTCGGGTAGGCGTGAGCTTGTCACCGATCCCCGTCAGGACGGTTATGTCCGGTATGGCATGGTAAGGTACAATGAGTGGTGATTTCGTTGGTTGAAATATATTTGATATACATGTCATGCAGGGAACTTATAAACCTCCTGAGTCGACCGCAGATCGAGTCTTGTTCCAGTAACCCCCATACTTGCCTCGTACTACCACTCGTCCCGGCCGCAGGTAGGGTACGGTTCAGTAAGTTGTCAACCCCTTTCTAGCACACACCATACAGAGAGGCCATGGTGGAAGATATCGGTTGTAGCCAGTAGGCATGCCACCTTGTCCGGGGGCATGGGTGTTTCCGGTTGGGACCGAGAGGGGAGGCCACCCCTTAGAGCGCGTGATACAAATTTGATCCCATGCTACGCGAGGTTGTAGCCTCCCCACTTAGAGTTTTGCTTAACAAGTGTCGTGGGTGATTCCAGACACCGATGAGTTAAGCTGGTGTGTGCAAGGTTAGGCGTGTTTTCAACTAAAAGGCCGTAGACGGAATTAGTCCCGATGGACTAAAGGAATCCGTTACTCGTGGGTAAAGAGTACACCCTCTGCAGAGATTAAAACCTATTCGAATAGCCATGTCCATGGTTAAGGATTACAGTCTGGGATGGGTCAAGTGTCGGTCTTAGTGTCGGTCTTCGGAGGTAAAATTGTTAAACCAAACTTGGATACTGATCGGTGACTTGTGAGAACCATGATTATTTTGTGATGGACTAACCTGTTGTATTGTTTGTATTATCGACTATCCCTGGAATGGTTCTACCCCCTGGATATTCATGGTGATTATTTATTTCTAAGCCCGGTTAAAAGTTTATTCCTGTGGATGGACTAACCCGTTTATTATCATGAACTGAATATTTAGTATGAGTATTTTTACTTGTGAATAAAAGCCCTTTCTGTGATGTCGCTTAGACGTCCGACTGTGGCATTTCTTTTAAAGCCCTTTCTGTGATGTCGCTTAGACGTCCGACTGTGGCATTTCTTTTAAAGCCCTTTTTGTGATGTCGCTTAGACGTCCGACTGTGGCATTTCTTTTAAATCCCTTTCTGTGATGTCGCTTAGACGTCCGACTGTGGCATTTCTTTTAAAGCCCTTCCTGTGATGTCGCTCAGACGTCCGACTGTGGCATTTCTTTTAAAGCCCTTTTTGTGATGTCGCTCAGACGTCCGACTGTGGCATTTCTTTTAAAGCCCTTTCTGTGATGTCGCTCAGACGTCCGACTGTGGCATTTCTTTTAAAGCCCTTTATGTGGTGTCGCCCAGACGCCCGACTACGGCATTTTATTTCCACTCCATTATTGCTTATTTATGTTGCATATTAATAACCCGCTTGCATGCATAAAAGATATTTTATTTGTGACTAACGATGTGATCATAGAATATTTAAGTGCATAATTATCAATTATATTATTCCAGTGTTCTTAATGTTTGCGAGTACATTCAAAGTACTCACTGGCTTGTCCCTGGCTATTGTCTTGGCCAGATATTTGCATGGAAAAGAATGTTGCGGTGACAGCCCTGGAAACTAAGCAACGGTGATAGCAGCCACGCGAAGATAGGAGTTAACCTGGTCAGCTGTTCCCGTGGGAAATGGAGTCCCATACACTGATGAATTCGCAAACCGCTTCCGCCATCGACCACTAGAAAACCATTTGATGTACTCATAGGCCACCATGGTCTTGTACTGCACATTTTGTACTTTTGCTTGGAATTTCTGTATCAAGTTGATACCTCATCAGCTAACAGTAATCCTGGGGCTGGTGAGCACAGCGGCCATTTTCTGGGAATTTAATGCCCGGAAAACCCGGTCGCGACAGACTTGGTATCAGAGCTAGGCTGACCATTGGCTAATCCTATCTCAGCCAGGTCAATAAACTTAGGTAAACCAACCCACCAGACCTTGACCAAACCCCAGTAAAGCTTCCCTTGCAAGATAGCCACACCGTGACCCGACACCTTTTTGGCAGTCGGTGCCCAACCTATCCATCCAACCTGTCAACCTTGCACCAGTAACCAAGTCCTAAATAGTCCTTTTCGCGAGCGTGCGAAGGAAGACTCCGTCCCCTTTTTCCTATAAAAAAGGCACGCTAGCCTCAACTCAGCACAGCACAGCCTCTACCCCAAACCAAGCCACAATGCCCGGCCCTGTCGTGCACAATGAGACCACAGCAACCAACCTTGGAGGCTTTGTGACCATACTCGCAAACCTCACCCGTCGTGCCTATGCGTTAGAAGAGCCCCCAGAATATGTTGTGTACCAAGGACCCATGAGCGGTGAGAGCCGTCAATTCTGGGCCACTGTGCACATTTATGGTAGGGGACTAGAGCCCGAGCGCCCCTACAGGTTCACCGGAAGAACAACTTCCTTTGAGCCACAAGCCATCCAACTAGCTGCTCGAGAAGCTATAGTTCATCTCCGGCACTTGTCGCCCAGAGTTAACTGTCGCTCGTTCCACTACTACCCCAGACGTGAAGGGTATGGTAGACCACCCCAAGTTGTCTACGGAGATCACGAGACAGATCCTGTATTGTTGCACCTAGTGCGCTATGTAAGTGCACTAGAGGAACTATGCGATCAAATCACGATTGATCTAATCGCAACTCGTGGAGAGCTGGTTCGTCGAACCCCGGCGAGAGAAGAGAACGAGCCCAACATCAACAACCCAGTCGTGCTCTTTGGACACCCGATCGAGCCCCGGAGATCTGCCCCAGCCATCGGCCAAGTTGCCGCGATAACCCCAGAAGTGCTTCGCCGCATACTGGAAGCACACTCCAACAGAGTTGTGGCGAACAATCCTCGAGATGGTCATCATCGCTACCCCGAGCCTGCAGCCCCTCAGACCACTCCAGTTAATTCAGATGACGAGACCCGAAGAGAAGCCTCGACATCCACAAGGCACGCCCGCTTGGATATAAACGAGGTAGACTAAGTCACCCAAATCGTAACGAGTCCAAGTGTACCCTTGCTTTGTAATCATGTGGCCTTGTTTTTAAACGCCGCCTGTTGTCGTGCCTCCATTTTAAATAGTATCCTTGCATGGGTATGTCAGCACGCAGTTGCCTATTCTTCCGGACACAACTACCCAAAAACCTTCCCCGACAATCCCCATAGTAACACATCACTATAGTGAAATGTGTGAATCTGTGGCTTGACCCCGACCTTGGAACAGAGCTGAAAATTTTCTTTACCATTCACCACGGTAAAAATAACCCAGCTCCCGTGCTATAAAAGGCCACCGCGTGACCTTGCCAAGCACCCCTCATCTTGTGCACCATCCTCACAATCAATTCTTGCCATGCCGAGCCCCAGCATTTACCTGAGAACCCCAGATGCAACCCAGGGTAGTTTTGTCAAGATATTGTGGGATTTTACCTGCAGTACCATGGGCGCTACCCAGCCACCCCAGTACGAGCTGTTCAAATCAAGGATCACCTCTTCCACCTCAAGATATTGGGCAGCAGTGCACATTCCTCCCGTAAACTCAAACCAAGATCCAACGGAGGTCTCCTTCGTGGGGAAATCTATGCCAACCCCACAGATGGCCATAGAAGCTGCTGCATATGAAGCGCTTGCTCGCCTTCGATTCACGGTACCCTATGCCAGCGAACGAGGGTATTATTACATTCCGAGCCGTGCAGAACCCGGAGGAGTGACATCTTTTCCCGGAGGACGAATTGAGAGAGACCCAGTCCTGGCCAACCTTGTCCAGTACGTCATCGCTCAAGAGCGTTTAACCCAACGTGTGATGGGTTATCTCCAGAGCCTCGCAGATTTAAATCCTCAAATCGCCATCGGCAGAGCACTAAGGCCCGACCGGGAGAGACACGTGCATCGACTGGTCAAACCACTTTCCCCGATAGAAGAAGAGTGTATCCCAGTACCAGAGACGTTTTCTAGGGACCCCGTCCAGTTACCATTCCCATTTTAGACGTCGCTGCGGTGTTCATTATTGCAACATTTATTTATGTGCTTGACTTATGGATGATACCCTGAGTTCATACGTCAAGTCAATTATTTGGCTTCTCCTAATGTGTGTAATTTTTGTTGTGGTTTATGCTCCATTAAATTAACTGTTTTTCCCTCGCAAAATCCTGGAGTGAGATTTCTTTTCCCGGAGTTGCTACATCTGCACCTTCTCACGACGTGGATTAAATAATTTCGCACAGCACCACGGCAGCAGACTCCCAACCACAACCATTCGAACACATACACTATTTGCAAAACTTTGCAACAGTGGTACATCCGGCTAATCACCCCCCTAACAACAGTTAGCACCCAGCACACCCTATCTACTCCTCATGATCACCACCACCACGGAGAGCCAACACCCGAGCCGCAGCGTCACGACGATCGTCGAGGATCATCGCGCACAGGAGCATAGAGAGCCCCAGTAATGTCGCCAGCCCCGCAAATATCAGGATCGCAAACCAGTCCGGCATCGCCTCCGCCATTAGAGCCTCACCCGAGCTTCTGTAAGCAGTAATGTAGAAAGGAAGAGGAGAAGTGAGGCCAGGTCTGAGGAAGGAGAGAGGGACACCTCGGCCGTTTTATAGCTCGAGCTCGGTGTACGGTGGGCGAAGTCCACCAACGCCGCTCATCGCCGACCGCCGGTGTTTGGAGTCGAATCCGCGAGCAGTGCCGACAGCATGCTGGCCCGCGAGGTGAGTGCACGCTGCACCGGCAGCTAGCACGCCGCGCACTACCTCGGTACGGCCTAGATGCCCTACGCGCTAGATGTCGCCGGTGGAGAAAGTATGGGAAAGCACGGCGGAGAGAGGAAGAAAAAGAGGCTGACCGTGGGCCCCGGGTCCACCTGTCAGCCAGAGAGAGCATTGTGCTCTCGGGTGCGACCAGCGTATATTTAAATTTAGAAACTATTCTAAATTTATATCCAGCTAGGGATCCTACGTTTTTGTCCCGAACCATAGATTTTTCCACGTAGCACCAGTATTCATACTGTGGTTTTACACCACTTATTGCCCTCTCACTGTAGCCACATCGTTGTTGCAAAAAAATTTCTTGAAACATCTTTTGACAAATCTCGAGGATGAGATTTTTCTTAAGGGGGGTAGTGTTGTGATACCCCAAAAATTTGGCCTTGTTTTAATGAATTAAAATTTTTGCCAGGAATTAAAACTTTGGATTTCTGAGCTCCATTTTGATTTTTTAAATCATTTCCTTCCCTATTGGTGATGAGTTTTCCCTAAGTGAAACTCTTTCAAATATGTTATTGGGCTTATTTAATCTCTCAAGAAAAACTTTTCCTTATTTAATATAACTAATTAAATAATTAAGTTGCTTGATCTTCACTTTCTTGAAAATGGTTTTTCAAGGTTAAAATGGCCATATTTGAACTACAACCATTTGACAAATTCACTTAAAATTCCCACAAAAATTTGGAGAAGTCATGTGATGTTATTAAATAACTTTTGTGCAAAAACATCTTTATTTAATGAAATATTTTGAGTTCTACAACAGATTTCTCTTCTCTGGTCCAGTGGGCATTTTGCACCACAACTCATTTAAATAATTCTTTCTAGCCTCCACCAAAATTTTGGGATGTTAGTAGTATCTTATGATTCAACTTTATGCAAAAACCCAGTGATGTTATTTGCAAATTTTGAGTGAATCAACCTCATTTTCATTCTGGACCAACTTGATGGTTTGTACACCAACCATATTTTTGCTTGCTCTTTAGCCCTTGATCCTTCCTCCTACTTGTAGTCCTCCATGTTAAACCCTTAAGTCCAGGAGCATGCACCCTTTGGATCATTTTTGGTTCATGAAATAATGCCATTTATTTCCTGTCCAGAATTGAAGTTTTGCAAAACTTGCACTAACAAGTTTGTTCTTTCGGCAAACTAACCTCACCACTCTCTCTTGCATCTAAAGAGACCCCACTCTGGAAGTTTTGGCCACCCCAAGAGCTGCCTAGGTGCATGTGGCATTCTGTCGAGCACCCTGTAGGCATGACCAGTTTTGACATGAGTCTTAGCTTTCACTGTGATCTTGCTTCCCTTGCCTAACTGCCTTGTCCAACAGACTGCTCGCTACTCCTAACCTAGATCTGCTAAATGCCAGCCTCACCTGTGACCTGTAGCATGCCGCGGCATTGTGTCGAACACCTTCGGTGCGTGCACTGGTCGCGCCCAGAGCGCGCGTATTGCAGCCGCGCACACAAGCCGCCGCGTCGCGCCCCTATCTTGGCCCGCACGGTAGCACCTCGCCAAGCGCTACCCTCCTCGTAGCAACGTGCCAAGCCACCCTGGCACGCTACAGCGCCGCCACCAGAGCCCCCTTGGCGGCACGCTACGGCCGCCCGACAACCCCTGCTCATGTCGGCGCCGCCCAAGCCATTCCCCGCTCGCCACCTGGCCCCTGGAACAGCGCGAGCTCATCCACAAGAGTGTCGCCTAGCCCTCGTCGCCGCCACGTCGCCCTAGCTACAGAGAGGCGGTTCGCCGGGGAGCTTATCCACGGTCGCCGCGGAACCGCCTTGCCTCGCCCATTTAAGGAGCCCCGAGCTCGTCTCCGCATGCAGGTAGTCTCAAGAGGTCTCCAGGAAGCTCCATTGGCAGCCAATCGACCAGGGGAGGTCTCCTTCCCCATCTCCGGCAACCGCAGCCCCTGCCACTCCTCCGACCATTCCGGCACCACCAGGACCTCCCCCTCCCATTTCTCTTCACCAGGAACCCTCTCATCCTCCCGTGAACTCATTCCCCTACTCAATCTTGATCGGGAACCACCTTAGCCCCAAACCCACTTCGCCCCCGAAGCCATCTCCGCCGCGATGCTCGTCACCGACAACTCCGTCCACGTCGGCGACCATGGAGGGTACCCCCGAGTTCTTCTCGACCTCCTGAGCACACCCATGCACTCAGATCACCAAGAGACGCCGCCATTCGCCGGCGAGCCTCGCCGGAGCTCCGCCCCTGTTCGGTCAAGAGGTAGACGACGCGCGTGTGGACTAGTCAAACCTGACCAGTGGGCCAGGCGGGCCCACTGTCAGTGACACACGCGCCGCCCACGCTAGGTAAGTGGAGGCGTAAAGGCACAAGTACGTCTCCTCTAGGCGAAAGCGTAATGCCATCCGAACCGTTTTCTTTTCTGGATTTTCTTTTAAAAACAGATTTGACCAGAACTTTGACTACCTATAACTTTTTAAATACAACTCCAAATGAGTTGATTCTTTTTCCTACCTTCCTCAAATTTGGTCTAGTTTATTTTAAGATTTATTTGAAAATTTTCCAAACAAGTTTTTTGTACTGTTTTTGAAATGTGTGTTAATTCAAATATATTTTAAAATAGGATTTTGGAGAGAGAGAAGAAACTTTCAAAAGTTTTGGAGAGAACCTTACCCCTCCACAACTTGAAGGCAAGCATTCTGAACCCTGGCATAATGTTTTTGGTGTGTTATTTGACACAGTTATAACACCACCTTATTTCGGAGGACTTGTTATTTCATGTGATATGATCATATGCATGGAAGCATATTAGTGATTTCCTTGCTGTTGGAAATGGATATTTTTGTGATGGTAATCATCCTCATGTGCCCTGCATGCATGCCGGAAAGGAATCCGGGAAAGCCTCGGCCTCGGGTAGGCGTGAGCTTGTCACCGGTCCCCGTCGGGACGGTTATGTCTGGTATGGCATGGTAAGGTACATTGAGTGGTGATTTCATCGGTTGAAATATATTTGATATACATGTCATGCAAGGAACTTATAAACCTCCTGAGTCGACCGCAGATCGAGTCTTGTTCCAGTAACCCCCATACTTGCCTCATACTACCACTCGTCCCGGCCGCAGGTAGGGTACGGTTCAGTAAGTCGTCAACCCCTTTCCAGCACACACCGTACAGAGAGGCCATGGTGGAAGATATCGGTTGTAGCCGGTAGGCATGCCACCTGGTCCGGGGGCATGGGTGTTTCCGGTTGGGACCGAGAGGGGAGGCCACCCCTTAGAGCGCGCGATACAAATTTGATCACATGCTACGCGAGGTTGTAGCCTCCCCACTTAGAGTTTTGCTTAACAAGTGTCGTGGGTGATTCCAGACACCGATGAGTTAAGCTGGTGTGTGCAAGGTTAGGCGTGTTTTCAACTAAAAGGCCGTAGACGGAATTAGTCCCGATGGACTAAAGGAATCCGTTACTCGTGGGTAAAGAGTACACCCTCTGCAGAGATTAAAACCTATTCGAATAGCCATGTCCATGGTTAAGGATTACAGTCTGGGATGGGTCAAGTGTCGGTCTTAGTGTCGGTCTTCGGAGGTAAAATTGTTAAACCAAACTTGGATACTGATCGGTGACTTGTGAGAACCATGATTATTTTGTGATGGACTAACCTGTTGTATTGTTTGTATTATCGAGTATCCCTGGAATGGTTCTACCCCCTGGATATTCATGGTGATTATTTATTTCTAAGCCCGGTTAAACGTTTATTCCTGTGGATGGACTAACCCGTTTTATTATCATGAACTGAATATTTATCATGAGTATTTTTACTTGTGAATAAAAGCCCTTTTTGTGATGTCGCTTAGATGCCCGACTGTGGCATTTCTTTTAAAGCCCTTTCTGTGATGTCGCTTAGACGTCCGACTGTGGCATTTCTTTTAAAGCCCTTTCTGTGATGTCGCTTAGACGTCCGACTGTGGCATTTCTTTTAAAGCCCTTTTTGTGATGTCGCTTAGACGTCCGACTGTGGCATTTCTTTTAAAGCCCTTCCTGTGATGTCGCTCAGACGTCCGACTGTGGCATTTCTTTTAAAGCCCTTTCTGTGATGTCGCTCAGACGTCCGACTGTGGCATTTCTTTTAAAGCCCTTTCTGTGATGTCGCTCAGACGTCCGACTGTGGCATTTCTTTTAAAGCCCTTTATGTGGTGTCGCCCAGACGCCCGACTGCGGCATTTTATTTCCACTCCATTATTGCTTATTTATGTTGCATATTAATAACCCGCTTGCATGCATAAAAGATATTTTATTTGTGACTAACGATGTGATCATAGAATATTTAAGTGCATAATTATCAATTATATTATTCCAGTGTTCTTAATGTTTGCGAGTACATTCAAAGTACTCACTGGCTTGTCCCTGGCTATTGTCTTGGCCAGATATTTGCATGGAAAAGAACGTTGCGGTGACAGCCCCGGAAACTAAGCAACGGTGATGGCAGCCACGCGAAGATAGGAGTTAACCTGGTCAGCTGTTCCCATGGGAAATGGAGTCCCATACACTGATGAATTCGCAAACCGCTTCCGCCATCGACCACTAGAAAACCATTTGATGTACTCATAGGCCACCATGGTCTTGTACTGCACATTTTGTACTTTTGCTTGGAATTTCTGTATCAAGTTGATACCTCATCAGCTAACAGTAATCCTGGGGCTGGTGAGCACAGCGGCCATTTTCTGGGAATTTAATGCCCGGAAAACCCGGTCGCGACAACTCTGACGAGTGCGACTTGCCGTCGTACTTCTCCGGTACGTCTAGCTTGAAATGCTTCTGGCTGGGCCACTGGACTTGCCGCAGCTCACGGGTAAACGCAGGGCAACCTACCGCTTACAGCAAGTCGCCTGGTTCTCCAGGCACGTGCATGTCAACAGAAGGCCCAGCGCGCCGGTCTGATTGACGCCGCGCTTCTCTTCGGCGCTCGATGCGTGTTCGAGCGTCTTCTTGCTGTCTCTCATGAAGAACTTGGCGCTGGTCGCGACGAGCTCGCGGATCTGATGACGCGGTGGAGTCGCTGTCGAGGTGGATCCGGCGAGTCGGCGATCTTGGCCTTCTAGGCGGAGAGTGCACAGTGGTTGCACCCTCGCCGGTCTTGTCGCCACCGACTCGCGCCTGGCTGACTTGCCGCGGCAGCGATGCGCTCGGCTGCCGTGGGTTGTCACCGTTGGCGAAGCATATGAGGCTCTGGATAGTGGCCCTCCAGTCGTCGATCTTCTCTGGCGCTGGAGGGTAATTTAGGAGCAGTTGAGCTCGTGCCAATGCTTCTGCCGGAGTGGCGGGCGGCGGCGGCGAACGGTGCGAGGAACGGGATATGCTCGGACTTCTAACTACGTTAGAAGGAGCAATATCTTGTCCAAGCGACCGTGCCACGCTCGCGCGAGCATGTTGGCGCGCATGCTGGTCTTGAGCGCTCCGGGATCTGCCAGCTTGATCTTGGCCCAGCAAACGTATGGTACCATGAGTACCATGACGCTGCTGGTCCCGCGCCTCCTGAGATGGGCACGGTGCATGTACGGACGCTGAGGTCTTGGAGTGCGCTCGATCGTTGTGGGAGCCGACCGCGCCGCCGATGTGCAGCGCAATCTTGTCCTTGGACCTGGCAGCACCATGAGCCTCCTCGTCGGCACCCGTTCTTCCGCCGGCGCCCACTCCACCAGCCGTTCGCTCTGGCGATGGTGGGTTCGGCGCAGACGGAGCAGCTGCCTCCGAAGCCTTCTTCTTCAGCGGCATGTTGATGAAGATGACGAAGATTCGACTCGTGCGAACGCCGGATCAGTTTCACATAGCCTCGACGCACCCCCTACCTGGCGCGCCAAAGATGTCGGGGGTGCTGATCCCACGGACACCTATGGGACCACGGCGGACCGGGGCCCCTTTCGGTTTGGCAGGGGGGCGGAGAGTGCACGAAGAGCAGATCGAGGTGAACGCACGAGCGACACGATCAGTTTACCCAGGTTCGGTGTCGGGACCCCGATCCCAAGTCACACCGATCTAGCATGTAACACGTCATATCACTTTGCGGCCTCACGCACGGTATTCCCACGGGTGCCACCTTACCTGGCCCGGGACCGTTTGCGCATTTTGGCTCACGTATATGACAGTGTCGCTAGCATCCATATGACAGAGAACCCGGGCCGACATGGCTAGTCGTGAACCCAAAGCGGCACGGACCTATGGAGACAGGCATACATGAATCGCATCGAACATGTCGGTCATCAACGAGTGATTCCGGGCTGTAGCACTGGGCTAACAGGACTCCGGGGATCCCGGGCTGTAGCAGGCTAGGCAGGACTCCGGAGATCACCATGTGATATTTCCCCGAAGGGACAGACATAGGGACGAAGTGAAACACATGCCGGCCAGTCAAGTGTCCTGAACAGTAGTACTGGGCTAGCAGGACTCCGGTGAACCGGGCTGTAGCGGACTACTATGGCTCGAGGAACACTAGACTACATTTCCCCATAAGAAAGGCTGCGAAGGATAAACAACTAGATTGTCGGATCCCACACATAGCAATACACGTTACACGTATGCATAACATGCATGTATGTGCGGTACATCATGGCATCACAACATAACTCAAACTCATATAGATAAGGGCCCAGAAGAGCCACATAGCATAAATACAAACAGGGGTCACATGACCCATCATTCAGAGCATACAAGCAACAAGCGGAAGCATTACATGTCTGAGTACAGACAACTACAAAAGAAAAAGACTAAGAAGCCTGACTAACACGACCCTCCCAAGGGTACAAGATCGTAGCTGGGATACAAGCTACTCGTCGAAGCCACTAGTGTAACCAACTGCAAAACATAAATAAGCAAACGTGAGTACAAAGGTACTCAGCAAGTCTTACTTCAGAGCTATCTACATATGCATCATTATCAACAAAGGGGGTGGTGGAGTTTAACAGCAGCAAGCCAGCTTTGACTCAATGGCTAATCTATACTACGAGAATCAGAAACTTCTTTGAGGTGAGAAGACGCACTCGAGTCCACAACTTCACCATATCAATACTCCACTATGGATCCGTTCCCGTCTCCCTACGAGAAGGCCATCCATAGCACTCACGCTTATCTTGCGTATTTTAGAGTATCCACTTCAAGTTATCTATGTACTATATAAGTCCTCCAAGTTTCCATATCCGAGGAAAACGGCTATTCGAATAGATAATATTAACCCTGCAGGGGGGTACTTCTTCACACATGCTCTCGCCACTTATAGCCCTGTACACGTCATGTACCTCGGCAACCTTCAAGCAGAAGCCGGGCGAGGGTGTCGGCCACGACCTGACTAACCACACAAGTCTCTCGTCCAGGTTTATCGCCTATTCGGGTTCCATCCGCAAGGAGATCCGGCCGGGGTGTCGCTCACGGCCCCAAACGATGTGTGCAGGGTTCCCAAGCCCACCACCCGGGTGCCACTTGGTACACCGTGCCACAGTGCCTAGTCTGTCCCAAGCCCGTCCCGTCGGACACCACCTGGTAGACAAGTAGAACTACCTACAAACGCCAGAAACTAGTTGCAACTCCTGGACAGAGATCAAGTGGGTTAATAAGTCGAGAGGGGCCGGATAACCGGAACCCAATGTGTGGTAGTAACTGGACTTGGATAACATACACAGAACTCAGTGCTTAAGGACGGTTCCAATGAGACAACCCAGCATGTACTCCTACATGGCCTCTCATCGCTACCTTTACCAAAACGTGTTCACACACTTAGCCTTTACCGGTAGGACATGTTCACCACTCCGATTCATTCCCGATGAATCAGACCTGACACAACTCTAAGCATAGCTGGCATAAAGAAAAACAAGCATGGATGAGCAGGCACATCAAGGCTCAAGCAACTCCTACTCATGCTAGTGGGTTTCAACTATTTACTGTGGCAATGACAGGTCATGCAGAGGAATGGGTTCAGCTACCGTAGCAGAAAGTAGCAGTTTGAATCGTTGTTGTCCTAATGCAGTAAAAGGGGCAGGAGCGAGAGAGTGGGACTTTATCGAGATGCTCAAGGGGGTTTGCTTGCCTGATAGATCCACGAAGAAGCACTGCTCCTTAGACAGGTACTTGGGACACCTTCCGGAGTAGAACCTATCGAGAGGGAACGGTGCCGGCAATCAATAAACAACCATATGCAACAATATGATGCATGAAGGTAACATTAAAAAATGCTATGATTTGCCCTAATGCATCTAGCATCAATTTGGTTGAAGTCCATATGAACCAAGGGTTCATATGCAAACCCTAATTTAAGTATATAACATGCCATTATTACATTTTCACTTATACAGTAGGTATAAGTTGGTTTTCATGCATGAAACTGGCATAAATGGATTCTTTGCATTTTTCTGATAATTTTTCATATATAATTTATTTGATTTGGAGTTACGGTTGAATTACTATGAATTTTTGAAGTTTTAACTATTTTCTGGAAATTCCTGATTTATTTTAATACCAGAAAAGGATATATTGCGTCAGCATGATGTCAGGGTGACGTCAGCGAGTCAACGGGTCGGTCCAGGTCAAACCTGACCAGTGGGACCCATATGTCAGTGTCTAAACTAACTAATCTAGTTTAGTTAGTGGCCTCGGGCCCACATGTCAGTATCAGGTTAATTATCAGAGGGTTAATTAATCCTAACTACTAATTAGGGGCACCGGGGCCCATCTGTCATTGAGAGAGAGGGGGGGTCAACCCGGCTGTGGTCAACCCACACCGGTCAAGGTCAGCGGTCGCCGGTGTTTAGCCGCCGGCGAGTCCGAATACGGCGGGGCGCTGCGGGTTTTGCCTACAGGGGGCCATTTGGCGCGCGGAGTGCAGCTACGGGATGCGGGCGCTCGTCCGCATCCAACTGTGGTGATGGCGCGGCCGGGGAGTGGCCGGAGTGGCGCCGGCGATGACGAGTGCGGCGGCCGGAGTTCGGGTGGGTGCGGGGTTAGCGCTGCGGCTTGCAAACAAGCTGGCTCTCGCGCTAGCGTTGCTCCACGGGTCGTTGCGAGTGCAATGGACGCACGCGCGGGGCCATTTGGTCACCGAGGCTTCGCCGGCGACGAGCTTGGGCGGCGGCGCGGTTCGGTCGACAAGGGGGCGATGGCTACGGGGCGTAAACGAGCTCGGGAAGAGGGGGAATAGACGTAAAATCTCACAGCGGAGGCGGCAGGATGGTCAGCGGGCTCGGGGACGAGTCGGAGACGACGGACGGGGCCGGCGATCTCGACGGCCGAGAGGTTGAAGATGATGGTGATGACATCGCTATGGCGCGCCCCGGCTCGCTTGGCTCGGTGGAGGTGACGAAGACGACGTCGTGGAGCTCCTGGGCATGTCCAGGGGGCGAGAGGGAGGCAGTGGCCGCGGCAACGGCAAGCGATGGCGTCGGCTGCGCTCGGTGGCGCTGCGGGGAGAGGACAGAGGAGGGGAAGGAGCGAGAGGGAGTGAGAGGGGGTCGGGGAGATGCGTGGCGACGTGAGGGAAGGGCCAGGGCGACGACGAGGGAAGCAGGATGTGGCGGGGCGACGTGGCCGGCGCGCGGCGTCGTGCCCGGCTTCTCCTCTGCCTACTGGCAAGAGGTAGAAGACGGGGCTGCCCCTGGTGGGCTGGGCCGCCAGGTGGCTGGCCAGCTGGGCCAAAGGTAAGGCCAGGTAAGCCTTTTTCCTCTTCTGTTTTTCTTTTCTATTTCTGACATTTGTTTTGTATTTTAAAGAAATGTTAAAACATTTCCATAAATGTTGAAAATAATTGTGGCATCTAGATATAATATTCTAGAGGCCCTCACCAATTCCCAACATTTTTGGAGCTATTAAAAATATTTATATAATTTAAACAGCTCCAATTCAAATATTTAAGCATTGATTCAAAAATCCAAAATGAGAAGGAAAAATGTGCATCACCTCTGGTTGTTGTTCCCAACATTTTCCAAAGACCATGAACATTTTTGAAAAGCATTTTGGGTTCATTGAAAATCCACTTTTAATTTGAACCTATTTGAATTGCTTTGGTGCTAGGGTTTGCAACTTCCCCATTTCAATTTCATTTGAAATATAAACATGATGCACAAAGCAAGCCTAGGACCATACCAGAACTAGGGATGTGACAACTCGCCCCCACTCGAAGAAATCTCGTCCCGAGATTCAGGAGTTGGCGGAAAGAAAGCGGGGTACTCAAGTCGAAGACGATCTTCTTGCTCCCAAGTAGCTTCTCTCTCGGAATGATGAGACCACTGAACCTTGAGAAACTTGATGTTATGACGTCGAGTGACACGCTCTGCTTGATCCAGAATGTGAATGGGGTACTCTCGATAAGTGAGGTTATCTTGGAGATCAAGCGTTTCGTGGTCCACTCCGCGGATGGGATCCGAGAAGCAACGCCTGAGTTGAGAGACGTGGAAAACATCATGAACTCGAGAAAGATGTGGGGGTAGTTCCAACTGGTAGGCAACCTCTCCTCGTTTAGCGAGAATGCGAAAAGGACCGATGTAACGAGGAGCCAACTTGCCCTTGATACCGAAACGATGGGTACCCTTCAAAGGGGTAACCCGAAGGTAAGCCTTGTCGCCAACTTCATAAGCCACTTCCTTATGACGACGGTCATACTGGCTCTTTTGACGAGATTGGGCTGTTTTCAAATTCTCACGAATGATGCGAACTTGCTCTTCTGCCTCCTGGATCATATCCGGTCCAAAGAATTGTCTTTCGCCGGTTTCTGACCAGTTCAAAGGTGTTCGACATCTTCGTCCATACAGGATCTCAAAGGGTGCTTTCTTAAGACTGGATTGGTAGCTATTATTATAAGCAAACTCGGCAAAGGGAAGACATTTCTCCCAATCCATACCGAATGAGATAACGCAAGCTCTAAGCATGTCTTCGAGAATTTGGTTGACCCTTTCCACCTGACCACTTGATTGAGGGTGGAAAGCGGTACTGAAAGAAAAATGGGTGCCCATGGCAGTTTGGAAACTTTCCCAGAAATGAGAGGTGAAAAGACTGCCACGGTCTAAATTGATCTCTAGTGGAACACCATGGAGTGACACTATTCGGGAGATATATAAGTCAGCGAGCTGACTAGCAGTGATACTCTCTCGAACAGGTAGGAAGTGAGCCACTTTGGAAAGACGATCAATGACTACGAAGATAGCATTATTTCCTTTCTTGGTCCTGGGAAAGCCGGTGATGAAGTCCACACCAACTTTGTCCCATTTCCACTCGGGAATAGCTAAAGGTTGAAGGGTGCCAGCAGGTCTTTGATGCTCTGCCTTAACGCGACGACAAACGTCACAGTTGGCAATATACTGAGCGATTTCTCTCTTCATCCTAGTCCACCAGAACCTCTGGCATAGGTCCTGATACATCTTTGTACTACCGGGATGAATCGTGAGAGGGGATTCATGGGCCTCCTTAAGGATCAGTTGCTGCATCTATTGACATTTGGGAACCACCAAACGGTTACCAAAGTAAACAACACCTCGTTCATCCATGGAGAAACAACCAGCAACTCCCTTGGAAATATTCTTCTTGATCCGGGAGATTCCCGTATCATGCTTCTGAGCCTCTACGATCTGATCCGCAAGGGTAGGTTTCGCCACCAAGGTAGAAAGGAAACCATGAGGAGCTATGTGAAGGTTAAGCTTACAGAATTCCTCATGGAGGGGCGGTTGACAATGTTGCAACATGAGGTTGTTGCAATAGGATTTGCGGCTTAAAGCATCAGCCATGACATTGGCTTTGCCTGGGGTGTAGGTGATTCCTAAGTCGTAATCCGAGATCAACTCCAACCAACGTCTCTGTCTGAGGTTCAGATCCGGTTGGGTGAAGATATACTTGAGACTCTGATGGTCGGTGTAGATTTCGCAACGGTTACCAAGAAGGTAATGTCGCCAGGTCTTAAGTGCATAGACTACGGCTGCAAGCTCCAGATCATGTGTAGGATAATTTTCCTCATGTGGATGCAACTGTCGAGATGCATAGGCAATCACATGACTATCCTGCATAAGAATGCAACCTAGTCCTTGACGCGAAGCATCGCAATAGATAACAAAGTCTTTAGTGAAATCCGGTGGCACGAGTATGGGCGCAGAAGTCAGGCGTCTTTTCAATTCCTGAAAACTATGCTCACACTGTGGGGTCCACTCAAACCTTTTATCTTTCTTGAGAAGCTCCGTGAGGGGTTTGGCTACTTTGGAGAAGTTTTCAACGAAGCGGCGACAATAACTGGCTAGACCGAGGAAACTCCTAACTTGTTTGACTGTTTCGGGTGGAGTCCAATCGAGAACGGCTTTGACTCTCTCGGGATTTACAGCAATGCCCTTACCGGAGATCACGTGGCCTAAATAGGTTACTTCTGGCAACCAAAATTCACACTTGGAGAACTTGGCATAAAGGCGATGCTCTCTGAGTTTTTCTAACACAAGCCTAAGATGTTCGGCATGCTCTTCCTCGTTCTTCGAGTAAATAAGAATATCATCAAGATAAACCACGACGAACTTATCTAAGTACTCCATAAATACCGAGTTCATCAAGCGGGAGAAAGTAGCTGGAGCATTGGTTAGGCCGAAAGACATCGCGGTGTACTCGTATTGACCATAACGAGTGACAAAGGCCGTTTTGGGGATGTCCCCGTTTCTGATCTTGATTTGGTGGTAGCCTAACCTCAAATCCATCTTGGAAAAGTCTAAGGATCCAGCGAGCTGATCATACAGGTCGTTGATCCTGGGGAGCGGATACTTGTTCTTTATCGTGACCAAATTAACGGGACGATAATCTACAACCATCCGGTCCTTACCATCCTTCTTCTTGACGAAGAGAACGGGGCAAGCGCAGGGAGAAGAACTAGGACGAATGAAACCCTTTTGCAAGGATTCATCGAGTTGTTGCTTAAGCTCGGCTAACTCCAAAGGTGCCATCTTGTATGGTCTTCTAGAGATTGGAACAGTTCCTGGGATAAGTTCTATGATAAACTCTACATCTCTGTCAGGTGGGACACCTAGCAGTTCTTCTGGAAAGACATCCGGGAAGTCACGGACTACCGGAATATCTTCAAGGTCTGGAAGAGGGCTGGCATTAAGAGAATAGAGTTGACGCCTTGCAACTCTAGTGGAGACAGTGACTATTTTGCCAGATGGATGTGTAAGTTGAATAGATCTGGTGTAACAATCGATCTTGGCATGATGAGCTGTCATCCAGTCCATACCCAAGATGATGTTAATATCTGAGGACTTGAGAGATATCAAAGAAGCAAGGAAAACCAGTCTATCCACAAGGATTTCATTACCATGGCTTACCTTGGAGGTTTGCCATTTGGAACCAGGAGTCTGGATTATTAATGGAGTTGGCATATCACAAAATGACATGTCGTGCATCCGAGCGTAACCTTCAGATATGAAGGAGTGGGATGCTCCGGTATCAAACAGAACTGAAGCTGGGTGACAATTGACAAGAAGTGTACCCAGTACGACATCGGGATCATCTTGAACTTCTGAAGCTGAGACATGGTGCACACATGCTCGTTCAATGGAGGCTGGCTTGGTACTGATCATCTTGACTGATGGCTTTTCACGGCCAACAGACCTCTCAGACGGGGGTGGAGCATAACTAGACTGAGGGCAGTCACGTGCATAGTGTCCTGGTTCTCCGCAGGTAAAGCAAGTTCCTGAGGTAAGACGTGGACCTACGTTGGCAAGTGGTACACTAATAGGCCTGAGTGGAGCATGTTGCTGAGTTGGGTGAGGCGCCACATAGGATGGCCTCGGTGCATATCGAGGTGGAAGAGCCGAGTTCGGAATCCAAATCCGTCGCTTCTGAGAGCCAGAGCGGGAGGAAGAACCCAGATCACGGTTGTGCTTACGAGACTCCTCGTAAGTGAGTTGAGCTGTCTCTGCATTAATGGCCTTGTTCACAAGAGCCTGGAAAGTATCACAATGATGCAGGTGGAGATCACGACGCAACTTAGGGTGGATACCCTTCCGGAACCTAGCCTGCTTCTTAGCGTCCGTGGACACTTCTTCTGTAGCATAGCGGGCGAGGTTTCCAAACTCCCTACTGTAAGCATCAACAGGCAGCTTACCCTGGGTAAAATTATAGAACTCTTCCCTCTTGCGGTCAAAGAGAGCCTGAGGAATGTGGTGCTCACGAAAAGCCTCGGTGAAATCTCTCCAGGTAGGAATCTGACCAGCTGGAAGCATAGCTTCAAAGCTCTGCCACCAAATACTAGCAGGTCCTTCCAAGTGATAAGTAGCATAGGTGACCTTGTCACTTTCAACGACGTTCGCAGAATGCAACTTGTGAGTGATGCTTCGGAGCCAGTCATCCGCATCGAGTGGCTCAATGGAATGATGGAAGGTGGGTGGTTTCAGACCAATGAAGTCAGTGATGGAAACCAACTTCTTACGCTGATGTGCGGTGTTCTGCTCAATCTGTGCCAGCAAGCGGTTAGTCTCATGCTTGTTCCTCTCGGATGCTAACAAGAACTCTGCCACCAAAGGTTGGTAAGGAGGATCCTCGTCCCTACCATCTCCATGGTTCTTGCTATGAGCAACTGAAACTCGGTTAGCAGATGACATCCTGACATAGAAACCAAGGAAACAAGGATGGAATTAGCATCGACATAGGGATGCGGAAAGTAATGCAAAAGCATTGGAAAGTCTTGAAATCTTGGGACAATTTCGGCAGCATAACGGCTGTAAATGCTCAAAAGGATTTTTGAGGCCTTCATCAAAGGAATAGCATAATCAACCAGCATCATAATATCAAGGTTCTGGGTCAAACTGAGGACACACAGAAGTAGTAGAACTGTATTGAGACACAACCCAGCAATCCTAAGACTTTACGGTTTAGTAACACGTCATCCTGAGAGATAGAGGAGAAGCCTAGGCCTTAACCCTCGTAGAAAAGAAGAGGCTGACTCAGAAAGAATGACATGAGGTAAAGGAGTAAAAAGAGCCTTACGTTCCCTTCCACAATCAATTCCCTTATGTAACTAAAGCATTTCTAGACTCAACTTCGACCAGTTTGGCTTCGTAATCCTACAGTCAGTCAGGCTCTGATACCAAGTCTGTCGGGACCCCGATCCCAAGTCACATCGATCTAGCATGTAACACGTCATATCACTTTGCGGCCTCACGCACGGTATTCCCACGGGTGCCACCTTACCTGGCCCGGGACCGTTTGTGCATTTTGGCTCACGTATATGACAGTGTCGCTAGCATCCATATGACAGAGAACCCGGGCCGACATGGCTAGTCGTGAACCCAAAGCGGCACGGACCTATGGAGACAGGCATACATGAATCGCATCGAACATGTCGGTCATCAACGAGTGATTTCGGGCTGTAGCACTGGGCTAACAGGACTCCGGGGATCCCGGGCTGTAGCAGGCTAGGCAGGACTCCGGAGATCACCATGTGACATTTCCCCGAAGGGACAGACATAGGGACGAAGTGAAACACATGCCGGCCAGTCAAGTGTCCTGAACAGTAGTACTGGGCTAGCAGGACTCCAGTGAACCGGGCTGTAGCGGACTACTATGGCTCGAGGAACACTAGACTACATTTCCCCATAAGAAAGGCTGCGAAGGATAAACAACTAGATTGTCGGATCCCACACATAGCAATACACGTTACACGTACGCATAACATGCATGTATGTGCGGTACATCATGGCATCACAACATAACTCAAACTCATATAGATAAGGGTCCAGAAGAGCCACATAGCATAAATACAAACAGGGGTCACATGACCCATCATTCAGAGCATACAAGCAACACGCGGAAGCATTACATGTCTGAGTACAGACAACTACAAAAGAAAAAGACTAAGAAGCCTGACTAACACGACCCTCCCAAGGGTACAAGATCGTAGCTGGGATACAAGCTACTCGTCGAAGCCACTAGTGTAACCAACTGCAAAACATAAATAAGCAAACGTGAGTACAAAGGTACTCAGCAAGTCTTACTTCAGAGCTATCTACATATGCATCATTATCAACAAAGGGGGTGGTGGAGTTTAACAGCAGCAAGCCAGCTTTGACTCAATGGCTAATCTATACTACGAGTATCAGAAACTTCTTTGAGGTGAGAAGACGCACTCGAGTCCACAACTTCACCATATCAATACTCCACTATGGATCCGTTCCCGTCTCCCTACGAGAAGGCCATCCATAGCACTCACGCTTATCTTGCGTATTTTAGAGTATCCACTTCAAGTTATCTATGTACTATATAAGTCCTCCAAGTTTCCATATCCGAGGAAAACGGCTATTCGAATAGATAATATTAACCCTACAGGGGGGTACTTCTTCACACACGCTCTCGCCACTTATAGCCCTGTACATGTCATGTACCTTGGCAACCTTCAAGCGGAAGCCGGGCGAGGGTGTCGGCCACGACCTGACTAACCACACAAGTCTCTCGTCCAGGTTTATCGCCTATTCGGGTTCCATCCGCAAGGAGATCCGGCCGGGGTGTCGCTCACGGCCCCAAACGATGTGTGCAGGGTTCCCAATCCCACCACCCGGGTGCCACTTGGTACACCGTGCCACAGTGCCTAGTCTGTCCCAAGCCCGTCCCGTCGGACACCACCTGGTAGACAAGTAGCACTACCTACAAACGCCAGAAACTAGTTGCAACTCCTGGACAGAGATCAAGTGGGTTAATAAGTCGAGAGGGGCCGGATAACCGGAACCCAATGTGTGGTAGTAACTGGACTTGGATAACATACACAGAACTCAGTGCTTAAGGACGGTTCCAATGAGACAACCCACCATGTACTCCTACATGGCCTCTCATCGCTACCTTTACCAAAACGTGTTCACACACTTAGCCTTTACCGGTAGGACATGTTCACCACTCCGATTCATTCCCGATGAATCAGACCTGACACAACTCTAAGCATAGCTGGCATAAAGAAAAACAAGCATGGATGAGCAGGCACATCAAGGCTCAAGCAACTCCTACTCATGCTAGTGGGTTTCAACTATTTACTGTGGCAATGACAGGTCATGCAGAGGAATGGGTTCAGCTACCGCAGCAGAAAGTAGCAGTTTGAATCGTTGTTGTCCTAATGCAGTAAAAGGGGCAGGAGCGAGAGAGTGGGACTTTATCGAGATGCTCAAGGGGGTTTGCTTGCCTGATAGATCCACGAAGAAGCACTGCTCCTCAGACAGGTACTCGGGACACCTTCCGGAGTAGAACCTATCGAGAGGGAACGGTGCCGGCAATCAATAAACAACCATATGCAACAATATGATGCATGAAGGTAACATTGAAAAATGCTATGATTTGCCCTAATGCATCTAGCATCAATTTGGTTGAAGTCCATATGAACCAAGGGTTCATATGCAAACCCTAATTTAAGTATATAAGATGCCATTATTACGTTTTCACTTATACAGTAGGTATAAGTTGGTTTTCATGCATGAAACTGGCATAAATGGATACTTTGCATTTTTCTGATAATTTTTCATATATAATTTATTTGATTTGGAGTTACGGTTGAATTACTATGAATTTTTGAAGTTTTAACAATTTTCTGGAATTTCCTGATTTATTTTAATACCAGAAAAGGATATATTGCGTCAGCATGACGTCAGCGTGACGTCAGCGAGTCAACGGGTTGGTCCAGGTCAAACCTGACCAGTGGGACCCATATGTCAGTGTCTAAACTAACTAATCTAGTTTAGTTAGTGGCCTCAGGCCCACATGTCAGTATCAGGTTAATTATCAGAGGGTTAATTAATCCTAACTACTAATTAGGGGCGCCGGGGCCCATCTGTCATTGAGAGAGAGGGGGGGGTCAACCCGGCTGTGGTCAACCCACGCCGGTCAAGGTCAGCGGTCGCCGGCGTTTAGCCGCCGGCGAGTCCGAATACGGCGGGGCGCTGCGGGTTTTGCCTACAGGGGGCCATTTGGCACGCGGAGTGCAGCTACGGGATGCGGGCGCTCGTCCGCATCCAACTGTGGTGGTGGCGCGGCCGGGGAGTGGCCGGAGTGGCGCCGGCGATGACGGGTGCGGCGGCCGGAGTTCGGGTGGGTGCGGGGTTAGCGCTGCGGCTTGCAAACAAGCTGGCTCTCGCGCTAGCATTGCTCCATGGGTCGTTGCGAGTGCAATGGACGCACGCGCGGGGCCATTTGGTCACCGAGGCTTCGCCGGCGACGAGCTTGGGCGGCGGCGCAGTTCGGTCGACAAGGGGGCGATGGCTACGGGGCGTAAACGAGCTCGGGAAGAGGGGGAATAGACGTAAAATCTCACAGCGGAGGCGGCAGTATGGTCAGCGGGCTCGGGGACGAGTCGGAGACGACGGACGGGGTCGGCGATCTCGACGGCCGAGAGGTTGAAGATGATGGTGATGACGTCGCTATGGCGCGCCCCGGCTCGCTTGGCTCGGTGGAGGTGACGAAGACGACGTCGTGGAGCTCCTGGGCATGTCCAGGGGGCGAGAGGGAGGCAGTGGCCGCGGCAACGGCGAGCGATGGCGTCGGCTGCGCTCGGTGGCGCTGCGGGGAGAGGACAGAGGAGGGGAAGGAGCGAGAGGGAGTGAGAGGGGGGTCGGGGAGATGCGTGGCGACGCGAGGGAAGGGCCAGGGCGACGACGAGGGAAGCAGGAGGTGGCGGGGCGACGTGGCCGGGGCGCGGCGTCGTGCCCGGCTTCTCCTCTGCCTACTGGCAAGAGGTAGAAGACGGGGCTGCCCCTGGTGGGCTGGGCCGCCAGGTGGCTGGCCAGCTGGGCCAAAGGTAAGGCCAGGTAAGCCTTTTTCCTCTTCTGTTTTTCTTTTCTATTTCTGACATTTGTTTTGTATTTTAAAGAAATGTTAAAACATTTCCATAAATGTTTAAAATAATTGTGGCATCTAGATATAATATTCTAGAGGCCCTCACCAATTCCCAACATTTTTGGAGCTATTAAAAATATTTATATAATTTAAACAGCTCCAATTCAAATATTTAAGCATTGATTCAAAAATCCAAAATGAGAAGGAAAATGTGCATCACCTCTGGTTGTTGTTCCCAACATTTTCCAAAGACCATGAACAGTTTTGAAAAGCATTTTGGGTTCATTGAAAATCCACTTTTAATTTGAACCTATTTGAATTGCTTTGGTGCTAGGGTTTGCAACTTCCCCATTTCAATTTCATTTGAAATATAAACATGATGCACAAAGCAAGCCTAGGACCATACCAGAACTAGGGATGTGACATTCGGGCCGCACGGATGCGTAAAACCCTACTCCTGCTTTGATTTGTATTGTGTTCTTGCTCGGGAGCGATGAATGCTACAGTACACTTGGATGGCTAGCGAGACCGAGCGTGAGAATGATCATCCCCCCCTCTCTGTTGCGCATGGGCCTCCTTTTATATGTCAAAGGGGTCACCGACAGGTGGCGACAGGGATGAGGGTAAAAAAGTAAAAGGAGTGGTGGTTGGCACCACCGCTTACTACAGTTGTATCATACCTAACCCTGACGGCAGGGGACAAAGGCATTAAATGCCTGTCTATGTCGCCTAGACAGTGCAGAAAGGGACCGCTAGGGACGCCATTGCTTGCCATGATGGCTATCTTGTCAGCGCCGCTTGCCACCGTGTACCTCTGGCTGCACAGCGTTCCGCCACATACGCCCGAAAGGGCCCCAGAGCGACACGTTGGCGGATGTGCTGGAGCACAGGTACAGGACGGAAGCTTGCCATGGCAAGTGCCTTGCCGCGGTTATTATCTTGCCGCGTCCAGGAGCTTTTCGCTCACTGGGTCTTGCCGGGACACGTGGTGTGCTGCGGCGAGTCCCTTGATATGTCTTGATTAGCCTCCCCGGCAAGCTCCTCTTGCCGGGGTCTTGTCTCCCTCCTGGCAAGCTCCTCTTGCCGGGGTCTTGTCTCCCTCCCGGCAAGCTCCTCTTGCCGGGGCCTTGGATACTTTGTTCTTGAATGGCTCCAAAGGAACCACGGAGGATCTAGGCGGTCGCCCGGCAAGCCTTGCCGTGGGACGCTGCGACTGCCCGTGCACAAGTTCGGGATACTAAGGTACCCCTACTTTAGTACACCGACAGGGTCCTTTCCCAGTGACAGTAGGGGCAGCAAGGCACGTATTGTATTGTTGCCATCGAGGATAACAAGATGGGGTTTTTATCACATTGCATGAATTTATCCCTCTACATCATGTCATCTTGCTTAAGGCATTACTCTGTTTTCATGAACTTAATACTCTAGATGCATGCTGGATAGCGGTCGATGGGTGGAGTAATAGTAGTAGATGCAGGCAGGAGTCGGTCTACTTGTCTCGGATGTGATGCATATATACATGATCATACCTAGATATTCTCATAACTATGCTCAATTCTATCAATTGCTCAACAGTAATTCATTCACCCACTGTAAAATAGTTATGCTCTTGAGAGAAGCCACTAGTGAAACCTATGGCCTCCAAGTCTATCTTCATCATATTAATCTTCCAACACTTAGTTATTTTCTTTGCCTTTTACTTTGCTTTTTATTTTACTTTGCATCTTTATCACAAAAATACCAAAAATATTATCCTATGATATCTATCAGATCTCACTCTCGTAAGTGACCATGAAGGGATTGACAATCCCTTATCGCGTTGGTTGTGAGGAGTTATTTGCTTTGTGCAGGTACAAGGGACTCGCGTGTAGCCTCCTACTGGACTGATACCTTGGTTCTCAAAAACTGAGGGAAATACTTACGCTACTGTGTTGCATCATCGTTTCCTCTTCAAGGAAATCCAATGCAGTGCTCAAGAGGTAGCAATTCACTTGATGTATGTTTTGGTGATCAACTTGCGGGTTCCGCCCATGAACCTATGCATAGGGGTTGGCACACGTTTTCATCTTGATTCTCCGGTAGAAACTTTGGCGCACTCTTTGAGGTTCTATGTGTTGGTTGAATAGATGAATCTGAGATTGTGTGATGCATATCGTATAATCATACCCACGGATACTTGAGGTGACATTGGAGTATCTAGGTGACATTAGGGTTTTGGTTGATTTGTGTCTTAAGGTGTTATTCTAGTACGAACTCTAGGGCTGTTTGTGACACTTATAGGTGTTGGGGAACGTAGTAATTTCAAAAAAAAATCCTACGCACACGCAACATCATGGTGATGCATAGCTACGAGGGGGAGAGCATGATCTACGTACCCTTGTAGATCGCAACGGAAGCGTTGACACAACGTAGAGGAAGTAGTCGTACGTCTTCTTCCCGATCCGACCGATCCAAGCACCGTTACTCCGGCACCTCCGAGTTCTTAGCACACATACAGCTCGATGACGATCCCCGGGCTACGATCCAGCAAAGCTTCGGGGAGGAGTTCCGTCAGCACGACAGCTTGTGATGATCTTGATGTTCTACCGACGCAGGGTTTCGCCTAAGCACTACAACGATATGATCAAGGTGGAATATGGTGGCAGGGGGCACCGCACACGGCTAAGGAACGATCTCAAAGATCAACTTGTGTGTCCTAGGGTGCCCCCCTGCCTCCGTATATAAAGGAGCAATGGGGAGGCCGGCCGGCCCTATGGTGCGCGCCAAGGGGAGGGGGAGTCCTCCTCCTAGTGGGAGTAGGACTCCCCTTTCCTAATCCAATTAGGAAACCCTAAGGGGGAAGGAAAGAGGGGGAGAGGGAAAGAGGGGCCGCACCCCCCTCCCTAGTCCAATTCGGAATCCCCATGTGGGGGGGGGGGCGCCACCTCCTAGGCCGCAGCCCTCTCTCTCCCCTAAGGCCCAATAAGGCCCATTACTTCCCCGGAGGGTTCCGGTAACCCTTCCGGTACTCCGGTTTTCTCCGAAATCACCCGGAACACTTCCGGTGTCCGAATATAGCCGTCCAATATATCAATCTTTATGTCTCGATCATTTCGAGACTCCTCATCATGTCCGTGATCACATTCGGGACTCCGAACTAACTTCGGTACATCAAAATGCATAAACTCATAATAACTGTCATCGTAACGTTAAGTGTGGGGACCCTACGGTTCGAGAACAATGTAGACATGACCGAGACACGTCTCCGGTCAATAACCAATAGCGGGACCTGGATGCCCATATTGGCTCCTACATATTCTATGAAGATCTTTATCGGTCAGACCGCTTAACAACATACGTTGTTCCCTTTGTCATCGGTATGTTACTTGCCCGAGATTCGGTCGTCGGTATCCAATACCTAGTTCAATCTCGTTACCGGCAAGTCTCTTTACTCGTTCTGTAATACATCATCCCGCAACTAACTCATTAGTTGCAATGCTTGCAAGGCTTATGTGATGTGCATTACCGAGAGGGCCCAGAGATACCTCTCCGACAATCGGAGTGACAAATCCGAATCTCGAAATACGCCAACCCAACATCTACCTTTGGATACACCTAAAGAGCTCCTTTATAATCACCCAGTTACGTTGTGACGTTTGGTAGCACACAAAGTGTTCCTCTGGTAAATGGGAGTTGCATAATCTCATAGTCATAGGAACATGTATAAGTCATGAAGAAAGCAATAGCAACATACTAAATGATCGGGTGCTAAGCTAATGGAATGGGTCATGTCAATCAGATCATTCAACTAATGATGTGACCTCGTTAATCAAATAACAACACTTTGTTTATGGTTAGGAAACATAACCATCTTTGATTAACGAGCTAGTCAAGTAGAGGCATACTAGTGACACTAAGTTTGTCTATGTATTCACAAATGTATTATGTTTCCGGTTAATACAATTCTAGCATGAATAATAAACATTTATCATGATATAAGGAAATAAATAATAACTTTATTATTGCCTCTAGGGCATATTTCCTTCAGTCTCCCACTTGCACTAGAATCAATAATCTAGATTACACAGTAATGATTCTAACACCCATGGAGCCTTGGTGCTGATCATGTTTTGCTCGTGGAAGAGGCTTAGTCAACGGGTCTGCAACATTCAGATCCGTATGTATCTTGCAAATCTCTATGTCTCCCACCTGGACTAGATCCCGGATGGAATTGAAGCGTCTCTTGATGTGCTTGGTCCTCTTGTGAAATCTGGATTCCTTTGCCAAGGCAATTGCACCAGTATTATCACAAAATATTTTCATTGGACCCGATGCACTAGGTATAACACCTAGATCGGATATGAACTCCTTCACCCAGACTCCTTCGTTCGCCGCTTCCGAAGCAGCTATGTTCTCCGCTTCACATGTAGATCCCGCTACGACGCTTTGTTTAGAACTGCACCAACTGACAGCTCCACCGTTTAATATAAACACGTATCCGGTTTGCGATTTAGAATCGTCCGGATCAGTGTCAAAGCTTGCATCAACGTAACCTCTTACGGTGAGCTCTTTGTCACCTCCATATATGAGAAACATATCCTTAGTCCTTTTCAGGTATTTCAGGATGTTCTTGACCGCTGTCCAGTGATCCACTCCTGGATTACTTTGCTACCTCCCTGCTAAACTTATAGCAAGGCACACATCAGGTCTGGTACACACCATTGCATACATGATAGAGCCTATGGCTGAAGCATAGGGTACATCTTTCATTTTCTCTCTATCTTCTGCAGTGGTCGGGCATTGAGTCTGACTCAACTTCACACCTTGTAACACAGGCAAGAACCCTTTCTTTGCTTGATCCATTTTGAACTTCTTCAAAATCTTGTCAAGGTATGTGCTTTGTGAAAGTCCAATTAAGCGTCTTGATCTATCTCTATTGATATGTATGCCTAATATGTAAGCAGCTTCACCGAGGTCTTTCATTGAAAAACTCTTATTCAAGTATCCTTTATGCTATCCAGAAATTCTATGTCATTTCCAATCAGTAATATGTCATCCACATATAATATCAGAAATGCTACAGAGCTCCCACTCACTTTCTTGTAAATGCAGGCTTCTCCGAAAGTCTGTATAAAATCAAATGCTTTAATCACACTATCAAAGCGTTTATTCCAACTCCGAGAGGCTTGCACCAGTCCATAAATGGATCGCTGGAGCTTGCACACTTTGTTAGCTCCCTTTGGATCGACAAAACCTTCCGGTTGCATCATATACAGCTCTTCTTCCAGAAATACATTCAGGAATGCAGTTTTGACATCCATTTGCCAAATTTCATAATCATAAAATGCGGTAATTGCTAACATGATTCGGACAGACTTAAGCATCGCTACGGGTGAGAAGGTCTCATCGTAGTCAACCCCTTGAACATGTCGGAAACCTTTTGCGACAAGTCGAGCTTTGTAGACAGTAACATTACCATCAGCGTCAGTCTTCTTCTTAAAGATCCATTTATTCTCAATTGCTTGCCGATCATCGGGCAAGTCAACCAAAGTCCATACTTTGTTCTCATACATGGATCCCATCTCAGATTTCATGGCTTCAAGCCACTTTGCGGAATCTGGGCTCACCATCGCTTCTTCATAGTTTGTAGGTTCATCATGATCTAGTAGCATGATTTCCAGAACTGGATTACCGTACCACTCTGGTGCGGATCTCACTCTGGTCGTTCTGCGAGGTTTAGTAGTATCTTGTCCTGAAGTTTCATGATCATCATCATTAGCTTCCTCACTAATTGGTATAGATGTCGTAGAAAAAGTTTTCTGTGATGTACTATTTTCCAACAAGGGAGCAGGTACAGTTACCTCGTCAAGTTCTACTTTCCTCCCACTCACTTCTTTCGAGAGAAACTCCTTCTCTAGAAAGGACCCATTCTTAGCAACAAATATCTTGCCTTCGGATCTGTGATAGAAGGTGTACCCAACAGTCTCCTTTGGGTATCCTATGAAGACACACTTCTCCGATTTGGGTTCGCGCTTATCAGGTTGAAGCTTTTTCACATAAGCATCGCAGCCCCAAACTTTAAGAAACGATAACTTTGGTTTCTTGCCAAACCATAGTTCATAAGGCGTGGTTTCGACGGATTTTGATGGTGCCCTATTTAACGTGAATGCGGCCGTCTCTAAAGCATAACCCCAAAACGATAGCGGTAAATCAGTAAGAGACATCATAGATCGTACCATATCTAGTAAAGTACGATTACGACGTTCGGACACACCATTACGCTGTGGTGTTTCGGGTGGTGTGAGTTGCGGAACTATTCCACAATTTTTCAAATGTACACCAAACTCGTAACTCAAATATTCTCCTCCACGATCAGATCGTAGAAACTTTATTTTCTTGTTACGATGATTTTCAACTTCACTCTGAAATTCTTTGAACTTTTCAAATGTTTCAGACTTATGTTTCATTAAGTAGATATACCCATATCTACTTAAGTCATCTGTGAAGGTGAGAAAATAACGATATCCGCCACGAGCCTCAATATTCATCGGACCACATACATCGGTATGTATGATTAACGATAAATCTATTGCTCTCTTTATAGTACCGGAGAACGATGTTTTAGTCATCTTGCCCATGAGGCACGGTTCGCAAGTACCAAGTGATTCATAATCAAGTGGTTCCAAAAGTCCATCAGTATGGAGTTTCTTCATGCGCTTTATACCGATATGACCTAAACGGCAGTGCCACCAATAAGTTGCACTATCATTATCAACTCTGCATCTTTTGGTTTCAACATTATGAATATGTGTGTTACTACTATCGAGATTCATCAAAAATAGACCACTCCTCAAAGGTGCATGACCATAAAAGATACTACTCATATAAATAGAACAACCATTATTCTCTGATTTAAATGAATAACCGTCTCGCATCAAACAAGATCCAGATATAATATTCATGCTCAACGCTGGCACCAAATAACAATTATTTAGGTCTAATATTAATCCCGAAGGTAGATGTAGAGGTAGCGTGCCGACCGCGATCACATCGACTTTGGAACCGTTTCCCACGCGCATCGTCACCTCGTCCTTTGCTAGTGTTCGCTTAGTCCGTAGTCCCTGTTTCGAGTTGCAAATATTAGCAACAGAACCAGTATCAAATACTCAGGTGCTACTGCGAGCTCTCGTAAGGTACACATCAATAACATGTACATCACATATACCTTTGTTCACCTTGCCATCCTTCTTATCCGCCAAATACTTGGGGCAGTTCCGCTTCCAGTGACCAGTCTGCTTGCAGTAGAAGCACTCAGTTTCAGGCTTAGGTCCAGACTTGGGTTTCTTCTCTTGAGCAGCAACTTGCTTGTCGTTCTTCTTGAAGTTCCCCTTCTTCTTCCCTTTGCCCTTTTTCTTGAAACTAGTGGTCTTGCTGACCATCAACACTTGATGCTCCTTTTTGATTTCTACCTCCGCAGCTTTCAGCATTGCGAAGAGCTCGGGAATAGTCTTGTTCATCCCTTGCATATTATAGTTCATCACGACGCTCTTGTAGCTTGGTGGCAGTGATTGGAGAATTCTGTCAATGACGCAATCATCTGGAAGATTAACTCCCATCTGAATCAAGTGATTATTACACCCAGGCATTTTGAGTATATGCTCACTGACAGAATAGTTCTCCTCCATCTTGCAGCCATAGAATTTATTGGAGACTTCATATCTCTCAATCCGGGCATTTGCTTGAAATATCAACTTCAACTCCTGGAACATCTCATATGCTCCATGACGTTCAAAATGTCGTTGAAGTCCCGATTCTAAGCCGTAAAGCATGGCACACTGAACTATCGAGTAGTCATCAGCTTTGCTCTGCCAGACGTTCATAACATCTGGTGTTGCTCCAGCATCAGGCCTGGCACCCAGCGGTGCTTCCAAGACGTAATTCTTCTGAGCAGCAATGAGGATAATCCTCAAGTTACGGACCCAGTCCATGTAATTGCTACCATCATCTTTCAACTTTGCTTTCTCAAGGAACGCATTAAAATTCAACGGAACAACAGCATGAGCCATCTATCTACAATCAACATAAACAAGCAAGATACTATCAGGTACTAAGTTCCTGATAAGTTTAAGTTCAGTTAATCAAATTACTTAAGAACTCCCACTTAGATAGACATCCCTCTAATCCTCTAAGTGATCACGTGATCCAAATCAACTAAACCATAACCGATCATCACGTGAGATGGAGTAGTTTTCAATGGTGAACATCGCTATGTTGATCATATCTACTATATGATTCACGCTCGACCTTTCGGTCTCCATGTTCCGAGGCCATATCTGCATATGCTAGGCTCGTCAAGTTTAACCTGAGTATTCTGCATGTGCAAAAACTGGCTTGCACCCGTTGTAGATGGACGTAGAGCTTATCACACCCGATCATCACGTGGTGTCTGGGCACGACGAACTTTGGCAACGGTGCATACTCAGGGAGAACACTCCTTGATAATTTAGTGAGAGATCATCTTATAATGCTACCGTCAATCAAAGCAAGATAAGATGCATAAAAAGATAAACATCACATGCAATCAATATCAGTGATATGATATGGCCATCATCATCTTGTGCTTGTGATCTCCATCTCCGAAGCACCATCATGATCACCATCGTCACCGGCACGACACCTTGATCTCCATCGTAGCATCATTGTCGTCTCGCCAATCTTATGCTTCCACGACTATCGCTACCGGTTAGTGATAAAGTAAAGCATTACATCACGATTGCATTGCATACAATAAAGCGACAACCATATGGCTCCTGCCAGTTGCCGATAACTCAGTTACAAAACATGATCATCTCATACAATAAAATTTAGCATCATGTCTTGGCCATATCACATCACAACATGCCCTGCAAAAACAAGTTAGACGTCCTCTACTTTGTTGTTGCAAGTTTTACGTGGCTGCTACGTGCTTAAGTAAGAACCAATCTCACCTACGCATCAAAACCACAACGATAGTTTGTCAAATAGACTCTGTTTTAACCTTCGCAAGGACCGGGTGTAGCCACACTCGGTTCAACTAAAGTTGGAGAAACTGACACCCGCCAACCACCTGTGTGCAAAGCACGGCGGTAGAACCAGTCTCGCATAAGCGTACGCGTAATGTCGGTCCAGGCCGCTTCATCCAACAATACCGCCGAACCAAAGTATGACATGCTGGTAGGCAGTATGACTTATATCGCCCACAACTCACTTGTCTTCTACTCGTGCATATAACATCAAACCATAAAACCTAGGCTAGGATACCACTGTTGGGGAACGTAGTAATTTCAAAAAATTTCCTACGCACACGCAAGATCATGGTGATGCATAGCAACGAGGGGGAGAGCATGATCTACGTACCCTTGTAGATCGCAACGGAAGCGTTGACACAACATAGAGGAAGTAGTCGTACGTCTTCTTCCCGATCCGACCGATCCAAGCACCGTTACTCCGGCACCTCCGAGTTCTTAGCACACGTACAACTCGATGACGATTCCCAGGCTCCGATCCAGCAAAGCTTTGGGGAGGAGTTCCGTCAGCATGACGACGTGGTGACGATCTTGATGTTCTACCGATGCAGGGCTTCGCCTAAGCACTACAACGATATGATCGAGGTGGAATATGGTGGTAGGGGACACCGCACACGGCTAAGGAACGATCTCAAAGATCAACTTGTGTGTCCTAGGGTGCCCCCCTGCCCCGTATATAAAGGAACAAGGGGGAGGCCGGCCGGCCCTATGGTGCGCGCCAAGGGGAGGGGAAGTCCTCCTCCTAGTGGGAGTAGGACTCCCCTTTCCTAATCCAATTAGGAAACCCTAAGGGGGAAGGAAAGAGGGGGAGAGGGAGAGGGAAAGGGGGGCCGCGCCCCCCTCCCTAGTCCAATTCGGACTCCCCATGTGGGGGGGGGGGGTGCGCCACCTCCTAGGCCGCAGCCCTCTCTCTCCCCTAAGGCCCAATAAGTCCCATTACTTCCCCGGAGGGTTCCGGTAACCCTTCCGGTACTCCGGTTTTCTCCGAAATCACCCGGAACACTTCTGGTGTCAGAATATAGCCGTCCAATATATCAATCTTTACGTCTCGATCATTCTGAGACTCCTTGTCATGTCCGTGATCACATCCGGGACTCCGAACTAACTTCGGTACATCAAAATGCATAAACTCATAATAACTATCATCGTAACGTTAAGCGTGCGGACCCTACGGTTCAAGAACAATGTAGACATGACCGAGACACATCTTCGGTCAATAACCAATAGCGGGACCTGGATGCCCATATTGGCTCCTACATATTCTATGAAGATATTTATCGGTCAGACCGCATAACAACATACGTTATTCCCTTTGTCATCGGTATGTTACTTGCCCGAGATTCGATCGTCGGTATCCAATACCTAGTTCAATCTCGTTACTGGCAAGTCTCTTTACTCGTTCTGTAATACATCATCCCGCAACTAACTCCTTAGTTGCAATGCTTGCAAGGCTTATGTGATGTGCATTACCGAGAGGGCCCAGAGATACCTCTCCGACAATCGGAGTGACAAATCCTAATCTCGAAATACGCCAACCCAACATCTACCTTTGGAGACACCTGAAGAGCTCCTTTATAATCACCCAGTTACGTTGTGACGTTTGGTAGCACACAAAGTGTTCCTCTGGTAAACGGGAGTTGCATAATCTCATAGTCATAGGAACATGTATAAGTCATGAAGAAAGCAATAGCAACATACTAAACGATCGGGTGCTAAGCTAATGGAATGGGTCATGTCAATCAGATCATTCAACTAATGATGTGACCTCATTAATCAAATAACAACACTTTGTTTATGGTTAGGAAACATAACCATCTTTGATTAACGAGCTAGTCAAGTAGAGGCATACTAGTGACACTAAGTTTGTCTATGTATTCACACATGTATTATGTTTCCGGTTAATACAATTCTAGCATGAATAATAAACATTTATCATGATATAAGGAAATAAATAATAACTTTATTATTGCCTCTAGGGCATATTTCCTTCAATAGGAATAGCCCAACGGATTGATTGGAAAGAATAACTTTGAGGTGGTTTCGTACCCTACCATAATCTCTTCGTTTGTTCTCCGCTATTAGCTAGTGACTTTGGAGTGACTCTTTGTTGCATGTTGAGGGATAGTATATGATCCAATTATGTTATTATTGTTGAGAGAACTTGAACTAGTGAAAGTATGAACCCTAGGCCTTGTTTCCTAGCATTGCAATACCGTTTGTGCTCACTTTTATTACCTGTTACCTTGCTGTTTTTATATTTTCAGATTACAAAAACCTATATCTACCATCCATGTTGCACTTGTATCACCATCTCTTCGCCGAACTAGTGCACCTATACAATTTTCCATTGTATTGGGTGTGTTGGGGACACAAGAGACTCTTTGTTATTTGGTTGCAGTGTTGCTTGAGAGAGACCATCTTCATCCTACGCCTCCCACGGATTGATAAACCTTAGGTCATCCACTTGAGGGAAATTTGCTACTGTCCTACAAACCTCTGCACTTGGAGGCCCAACAACGTCTACAAGAAGAAGGTTGTGTAGTAGACATCAATAGACTTGGAAATAAGAGCAGACAAAGCATCAGCGACAAAAAGGAACAAGAATGGAGATAATGGATCACCTTGTCGCAGGCCCCTCGAAGGGGAAACCCCCTCAAGTACCTTCCCATTGAACTTCACCGAGTATGTTACAGATTTAATGCATGCCATAATCCAATTGACCCATACAGTAGAAAAGCCCCATTTGACTAATGCCTTCTCAAGAAAATCCCAATCAACTCGGTTATACGCCTTTGATAGATCGAGCTTGTACGCACATGCAGCCGGACTATTTTGCTTCATGGACTGAATATGGTGAATACACTCAAACGATATGATAGAATTGTCAAAAATCAGGCGCCCAGGGATAAAGGCGCTCTGATTCTCAGAAATAAGATCCACCCAAAAAGGCCGGAGGCGATTCACCAAGCACTTAGATACAATTTTGTAAACCACATTGCACAAACTTATTGGGAAGAACTCCTTGAGCTCCTTAGGAAAATGGTGAACTCCTTGAGCTTCAGAATTATAGTACAATAGCAGTATCATTCACACCCTCTGGCATTATTCCCGTATGAAGGAATTCCAACACCGCTGTCGTGATTTTGCCCTTCATTACCGCCCAACTGCGCTGAATTATAGTACAATAGCAGTATCATTCACACCCTCTGGCATTATTCCCGTATGAAGGAATTCCAACACCGCTGTCGTGATTTTGCCCTTCATTACCGCCCAACTGCGCTGATAGAACCCAGCCAGGAAGCCATCCGTTCCTGGTGCTTTCAACGGTCCTATTTGGAAGAGCGCATTGGAAACTTCCTCCTCTGAGAACGGTGCACATAGCCTATCATTCATCTCTTGAGAAACTTTGGGTAGAATATTCTCCAGGACCGACTGCGGTGTCAGGGTTGGGTCCTTTGTGAAAACCTCCTTGAAATATGACGTAGCCATCAGCTCCATGTTAGAGGGGATCGAGCCCCACGTCCCGTCGGAGCGCCGCAATCACTGAATATAGTTCCGACGCGCTGGCCACACAGCACGCCGATGGAGATAAGCAGTATTCCTCTCCCCCTCCTTGAGCCAAGTAATACGTGATCGCTGCAACCAAAGCATCTCCTCATGGTACAACAGCTCATCTAGCTGATACATCTTCTATCGTATGGCTGCTCTATCCGCGTCCTGCAGCTGCATATCCGCCAATTCAAACCGTATTTTTTCAATTTCTGAGGTCACATGGCCGAAGTTCTCCTTGATCGATGCCCGCAACTTTTGCATAATCTCCTTCATAGCATCCTGAACCGACCCTAAGTGTCCGTCGGTTTACTCTTGCGCCACGTTTCAGCAATACTTCCCCCAACCCAGGATGCCGCTCCCACATTATCTCATACCTGGGGGATATTTTGGTTCGCCTCGGTTCCTCATGAGTGAGCCTAACCATGACGGGGGCATGGTCAGAACAGGAGGTGGCAAGGTGCGCCACTTGCGTAAATGGAAAGATATCCCTCAATGCCTCATCAGCACATGCTCGATCCAAACAAACTCGAACATTCCTCTCCCCTTGCTGCCCATTATCATATGTAAACGGCGTTCAAGAGAAACCCAAATCCATGAGTTCACAAGCCTCCAAGCAGTCCCGAAAGAGGAGCATCTGATTTTCAGACCGTTGTGAACGAGAGAAGTGTTCATGTTGCCACATAGCCTCATTGAAATCCCCAAAGATTTGAAAGGGCACTCCACATGCGATGACGGTACTCCACCGCGGCTCGCCGTACACAAAGGTAGTTCTCGAAGTTTTATCATTAGCAACATCAATTATTCTCACATCCATATAGCGGGCGCAAGAATCTAACACGGTTACTTTCAACGTCTCATCCCAATATAAAGCTAGACCCCCACTGAGGCCCACACTTGAAACACCAGCAAATCCTTTCATTTGTAACCTCCACTTAAGCTTCTCCATCTTACATGAGGCTTGACGTGTCTCTCATAGCAAAATCAGCCCCGGGGAATTGGCTTTTGAGAGGGCCAAAACCTGACGAACTGTCCGGCGCCCCCCCCCCCCCGGCAGTTCCATACAAGATACTCATTACTCCCGACGGTCCTCCTCGAGGGAGGCCGCCGATCTCTCTTCTGACACATCTTCACTAGTGCAGAACCGGGCAATAGCACCGGTTCGTAAGGCCCTTTAGTGCCGCTTCGGTAACCGGCACTAAAGTGTGGGCACTAAAGGTCCCCCCTCTTTAGTACCGGTTCAGCACAAACCGATGCTAAAGGGAAACCATGTGCCACGAGCCAGCTCCGGGGGCAGGGAGCCCTTTAGTACCGATTGTTGACACCAACTGGTATTAAAAGGTTGGGGGGTTTTGGGTTTATGATTTATTTTTCATTTAATTTTGTGTTTTCCATTTAATTCTTTTTTGTTTGCTGGTATTTTACGATACTGCATATTGTACACGTTATGCATATATATAAATAGAATTTCTAGTAGAAACGATCATATATATATATATATATATATATCATCGAATGTCTCACAACCACCATTAATTAATTCAGACATATATACACACATGTATATATATACAATTAGCTAGCTATATACAATTTCTCCTAATTGGTGCCTTCGGAGCCAGTGGCATTAGCCTAATTGGTGCCTTCGGGGCACGATAACAATTGGAAGTGGTTCATGGGGGCGGTAGCGGGTAAAAGTATTCTCCTTTGGGATCTATGACCTGGTCGAGCAAAAATCCCACTATTTCCTCTTGAATTGCTTCTATGCGGTCCTCTGGTAGGAGCTTCTCCCGCACCTCTTTGAACTGTTAAGAAGGAGATCAATATGCATGTGTATTAGTTGTGTGACTAGATATCGATAATGGTGTAAAAATGTGAATAGTGTTCTGACAAACGTACCCACTCCTGTCTTTGAGATCTGCTCCTTTCGGACGCCATCATGCGAATGTTCTCGCAAACGTAGTATGCACACAGATTATTCCCCGGCGCCTGCTTCAGGGCCTTTACGAGAATGGAATTTGATCAGATAATAATTAATCAAGCATGATAATTAAAGAGATGGCAGCTAGCTAGCTAGTACTACTTAATTACTTACCTGGGGTCGATACCATTTCAAATTTTGTTTCCATTGGCCTGGAGTGACGTTGATGAACTTTGCCCAAGCCCTGCCTGCCGACAAAGAAAATGAATAAATGGGTTATTAAATAGTTGTTATCAGGAAATGACGAACTAATTAAATAGGCCGAGATATAGTTAATAATGATTGAAATTACCTGTTGACTATCCCCTTCACGATGGTGTAGTCAGTTGGTTTCTTAAGTAGTGAGTCTAGTACTTCAACTGTTCCTTCATCAACTTTAATGATTAACAAGATCCAGTGAAATCTATATGCACACATGTTTGCATGTCTTAATTAAGCGGGCATATGTAAGCAAAAAGATGTAGCTAGCTAGTAGGCAAAAAAAGAATTTGTAGTACAAGACAGTGTGACTCACTCGAAGTTGTAAGGAAGTAGTATATCATCATTGTATTTGAGGCGCTTGAAGAACTCTAGCATGCTTTCCTCTACACTTTTTTCGTAATATGGATCTAATTTCCATGTGTATTCATTAATGGTATTTGGGTCAACGAACCCAATGCCATAGCATCCACCTTGTTTCATTTCATAAATCTTCATCCTGCATAATACCACAGAAAAGAATATAGTGAGGATAATTACAGGTAATGATTGATCAAAATGATCACTACAGCTAGCTTGAGACTTAAATTACAGAAAGAAATCACTTACAGACAATAGCAACTGACGATAGATTTGTCGAGTGCGTCTTGATTGTATAATTGAAATAGTTCTGAATACTCAACGGACACAGCTTTCTCATGGTAGTAATGATCCTTCTTGACATTCACCATGAGGGACTCTCGATTGGAATTCTTGGTAATGTCCATGTACCATTGATGCAATTCATACATTCTCGTTGGGAGCTTCTTGACCTCGTCTGGCTCGACCAATGGTTGGCCTCGGACATATTTCCGTTTTATTTCCTCCTCTCTAGTCGGAGACATGGGCTCGATATCGAGGAGTTGTCCAACAGTGATCATGAGGCTTTTAGCCTGCTCAATATGCTCCTCGGTTATTACCATATCACCTAGCCCGAGAACGTTAATGGTTTGCCCACAATAATATTGGGCGCGCCTACTCTCATGTGTTGTTGGCACAACAAGCGGGGGGACTGATTGCGCCGCCTGTTCTCCCAGCTGGGGAACAGTTTTACCGCTCCTTTTGCCAGCTAATTTGCTTGAGCTCGAGCTCGCCTCTTTCTGTAGACGTGCTCGATTTAACTTCTTGATGTGGCGCTCATAGTCTGTGTCAACAGGCTTGGGAGCTGGTGCTCTAGCCATACGAATGAAGTGGTCAATCTTTTCCTCAGGCACTTTCTCCCTTGGCGGCGGTGGCAGTTTCGGTGCAAAATGGGCTTCCACCTCGGCCTTAGATATGGCTACGTTTTCCTCCTCGGACTTGTCGTAAGGCCTCTACGGAAGAGGCGCGAGGCTTGGACCATATTGAAATCGTTTGCCTCCGCCTGTACCTCCAGTACTACCTCAACTTGTACAGCTATGCACCATAGCTGAGGCGGCTCTCTTCCGTGATTGCTGAGGCGGCGAAGACGGCTGACGTGGCTGACTTGGAGGAGGAGGAGTGGCCTGAAGCTGTGCCGGACTTGGAGGAGGAGTGGCCTGAAGCTGTGCCGGACTTGGAGGAGGAGTGGCCTGACGCTTTGCCGGACTTGGAGGAGGAGGAGTGGCCTGAAGCTGTGCTGGACTTGGAGGAGGAGTGGCCTGATGCGTTGGTGGACTTGGAGGAGCGGGAGTCTACTGACTCGGTGGCGGACTTCGACGAGGAGTCGGATGATGCGGTGTCGGTGGCCTTCGAAAGATGATGCAATACTTTCTCCATAGGATGATACGATGGTTGGCCTCTCCCAGTGTGTGCTCATCGTCACCTCCAGGAATGTCAGGCTCTAGCCCCGAATATTGGTCCACCACCTCATCAACCAAGACACGAGCATAGCCCGCTGGAATCGGGTTGCAATGGAAGGTTGCCTCGGGGGCATTTGTAAAAGCAAGGGCGTCCGCCACCTTCATGGATATGTTCTTCATTTTGAAGTGTAGCTCGCAGTTAGTGTTCTCTATGATGTCATCCACTGGGTAGCTATCCAGCAATGCGTCGCCCGGGGCGGAACCCACGCTGCTTCTCGGCATGGATGGGATGGTGCTACACAATGCTGGAGCATCCGCTAGTTGCTGCAGCTGCTGAGACCCCCTTTGCTGGTGAAGTGAGTCGATCTACTCCTGCTGCCATTGGAATTTGACTGCCAAGTCCGCGTGCGCTGATTCTAGGCCTTGAAGGCGTTCATAGTCCAGCTTCCTCTGCTCCTCCTCCATCTTCCTCTTCTTCTCCTCCGCAATCTTCTTTCTCGCACGGGTTCTGTACCCGGCGTTCTAGTCTGAAAACCGCTCATACCACGGAATAGCGCCCATGCCTCGTGTTCTTCACGGGTGTTCAGGATTTCCCAGGGCACGCGTAAGCTTTTCATTCTCTCTGTTGGGCTTGAACACCCCCGATCGAGCCTCTTCTATTGCAACAAGTAGCTTATCTTCGGCTCCGCCCAGACATGCCTTCTTCGAAACTTTGCCTGTCTTCGGGTCCAACTCCCCCCATGCGCATAGAACCAAGTCCTGCACCTGGGGGGCTAGCTCAATGTTTCTGGAGTGACACCTGCATCCTCCATCTCTTTCTCAGACTTATCCCACTTATGCATTCCCACCGCATAGCCACCTGGCCCCAGCTTATGGAACGTATCCTTTTTTGCGGCATTGGCCTTGTTTATTCTCGATTGTTCCTTAGATAATTCTGAATCCTTGAATTTCATGAAATCGTCCCAATGAGCACTTTGCTTCTCTAGTATTCCCTCGAATACTGGAGTCTTCCTTCCTCCCTTGACGTACTTGGCCCATTCACGATTCTTGTGATTGTTGAATGCAACCGCCATCTTCCTAAGAGCAGCGTCCTTGACTTTCTCGACATCTGCATCTGTGAAATGATCTGGTAGGGTGAAATGTTCCATGAGCGTTTCCCAAAGCAGAAGTTTTTTTCTGTCATCGACAAAAGTAACTCCTGGACGTGGCTTTGCTGGCTCTCTCCATTCTTGAAGGGAGATCGGGAGTTGGTCCTTCACAAGAACTTCGCACTGACGAATGAACTTGTCCGCAATCTTCTTAGGTCCTAATGGTTCGCCATTAGGTTTGATGGCCTCGATATTGTACTTTACACCCTCCTTCAACTTTTTGTTCGGGCCTCGTTTCCCGTTTCCTGAAGATTTGCTCGATCCGGATGGCTGAAAGAAGAAAGATCGATTCGTTAATATATCTTCAAGTCATTTAAAACATGTGATGATCACCAGATGCCTGCTTATATAAATATATATACATCGCCGGTCTTTGTTGTTTCAAGATCAACATTTTCTTCGTCATCTTCATAGTTCATGACTTCATCAATTCGGTCGTCGCGATCGAATATCATATCACCCTCCCCGGTGTTGTTTAGATATTCGGAGCCGTCATAATCTTCTTCATTCTGATCATCATCTGGCCCGTAAGGATTGCGTATGATATTGAACAGGGCCTCTTATCCCTCTCTACCGGTATTGTCCGCCATAGGTTTTATTTAACTAATCCAAAAGAAATATATTCAAATTACAATGCATGGATGCAATCAATTAATAAGGAAAAACTGAATCAATCATAGTACATAATAAGCATCATTGAATATAATCTCGAATACGTCGTCTCGAATAATAGATATAATCTCGAATACATTGTCTCGAATAATATATATAATCTTGAATAAATCATCTCAAATATTATATATCGAATACATCACTAGCTAGCTAGCTAGCTAATAAACATCGAATACTAGAGGGTAATCTAGGCGGTGGACAACCAAAGTGAAGGAACCATCACTGGATCATAGCTCGGGTGATCTCCCCAAAGAACCTGCTAGGTATTGGAGAACCTAACGTCCATAGCAGCCATGTAGCGATGGACATGCTCTTCCTCCTCCCTAACACGGCGATGTACCACCTCCGGCGGGGCCGGCTCCCTTCGCAATGAAAGTGGCTCATGCGAACGCCACCAAAGGAGATGAGGGTCGACGATGGGACCCGGGGCCGGGTTCCTCACCAAGTGTCGCGCCCTGAAGGTAGCACCTCCCAGTGCTAGCCCGGCGGAGCCCAGTCCCGGACACGGGTCCTCTGAAGCAGGACGTCATCGCGAACGGGTCGATGGCGAGGATGCGGGCCGGGCATCGTCGACAACAAATACTATATGCCGCAAAAGTAAAGTAACATTTTTTAAATGATGGATTGTGATTTCATATGTGCAAATTCTAAATTTTATAACTAAAACTAACATTTCTAATATTTCTATAACTAAAACTAACATTTCTAATATTTCTATCACTAAAAAACATTTCTATATAACTAACATTTCTAATATAACTAACATTTCTATATAACTAACATTTCTAATATTTCTGTATAACTAACATTTCTATATAACTAACATTTCTAATATTTCTATAACTAAAAAACATTTCTATATACCTAACAGTTCTAATAAATCTATAACTAAAAAACAGAAAGATTGTGTGTGTGTGTGTGTGTGGTACATGGCGGTCGGGGCAGGAGCTCACCGGCGAGGCGTGACGACGGGGGGCGGCGACGGGGACGGAGACGGAAACGGGGACGGGGACGGGGCGGCGACGACGGGGACGGGGACGGGGACGGGCCGGGCCGGGCGGGGACGACGGGAGGACGGGGTGGGGCGCGGCGACGGGGCGTGGCGCGGCGACGGGGACGAAAGGGACGGGGACGGCGACGGCGATGGACGGCAACGGGGACGGTGATGGACGGCGACGGGGGCGGCGACGGGGCAGAGGAGAAAGAAGCAGAGGGAGAGATGAGAAACTGACAAATTTTTTGAAGTGTTTTCTTATATATATAACAACCTTTAGTACCGGTTGGGGCCACCAACCGGTACTAAAGATCTGTTTTGGCCAGTCCAAGCGGCGAGAACGGCACCCCTTTAGTACCGGGTGGTGGCTCCAACCGGTACTAGAGACCCCCCCCCCCCTTTAGTAACGGTTTGAGCCACCTCCCGGTACTAAAGGGGGTGCGCTGGCGCAGGTGCGGTGCGAAATGTTTAGTCCCACCTCGCTAGCCGAGGGGCGTCCGCACTGGTTTATAAGCCCCAGTGCGGTAGCTCCCTCGAGCTCCTCTCCAAAGCAGGCCTACTGGGCCTAAATGTTCCGTGCTGCCCTGTGGGCCTACTGGGCCTTTGCGGGCCTGCATCCTAGCCCAACAACAGGTTGGGTTTCTAGTCGTATGCAGGCCGTTGTGGCATAGTAGGTGGGCTTTTTTTTCTTTTTTTTGCTTTATTTATTTTTGTTTTATTTATTTTTGAGTTGTTTTTTGTTGTATTTAGAGTTTCTTTGTGAATATTTTTGCTTTAGGTACAAAAAATTACAAACTTTCTGTTAGTACCGGTAATTTACAAATTTGAATAGTTTAAATTTTGAATTATTTGAAATTTGTGTGAATCACTAGTTTGTGAATAACTTAACTTTGAAAATAGATTTTTCAGTGATTCTTTTTTCTTATGTTTAATATTGGTGTGTTTTATCATTATATTCAATTTGGTAATGCTTAGGTTATTTAAAAAATGAAATGCCTTTGTAACGGATGAGTTTTCGTCCGAAACCCTCATACTTCGAAAGAGATTGTCCATTTTGTACACGAAGTGCATCCAGTTTTTGCGGTAACCCTCTCTACTTTCTTGCACATGCTATGTGGATGAAATATGATACCATGCCAACTTTAAACCTTTTCTGAGTTCATTTGAAATGCTTTTCAATTTCAGGGTCATTTAGCTGAGAAATCAGTAAATGCATGAAAGAATTTGCTTGCACATCAAATTTCTTGGCGTTTCAAATGCCAAAACACATAACTAGCTACCCTAACTATTACAGAGATTCCCTCATGGGTGTGAAACACATAAGAAAGTGATGATAGTGAAGCCGATCACATCCCAGATCTTTGGGTGTGTAACTTTTTCTTCGCGTGTGTCCCTTGCGCCGTAGCCATGGAAAATCTCCATCATTTAACTGGATGCTCGGGTCAATATTCACTGTGAATGGAGCAATTTCATCAAACATTTCATAATCTTCTGACATGTCTGTCTTGTCATCCACTCCCACGATGTTTCTCTTCCCAGAAAGAACTATGTGCCTCTTTGGCTCATCGTACGATGCATTCGCTTCCTTATCGTTTCTTTTTCTCTGCTTGGTAGACATGTCCTTCACATAGAAAACCTGTGCCACATCATTGGCTAGGACGAATGGTTCATCTGCATACGCAACATTGTTGAGATCCACTATTGTCATTCCGTATTGCGGGTCTTTCGTTACCCCGCCTCGTGTCATATTGACCCATTTGCACTGAAACAAAGGGACCTTCAAACCAAGTCGATAGTCAAGTTCCCATATGTCCTATATATAACCATAATATGTTTCCTTTCCCCTCTTGATTTCTGCATCAAAGCGGACACCACTGTTTTGGTTGGTGCTCTTCTTATCTTGGGCGATCGTGTAAAATGTATTACCATTTATCTCGTACCCTTTGAAAATCATTATATTCGAAGATGGTAACTAGGTCAAATTCTTCCCCCATGTGCTCATCCCATGCACGTACACTTGTTCCATTCCATAGTTGTAAGAGTTCTTCAACTAATGGCCTTAGGTACACATCAATGTCGTTGTCGGGTTGCTTAGGGCCTTGGATGAGCACTGGAATCATAATGAACTTCCGCTTCATGCACAACCAAGGAGAAAGGTTATACAAACATAGAGTCACACGCCAGGTGCTATGTTTGCTGCTCTGCTCCCCAAAAGGATTAATGCCATCTTTGCTTAGACCAAACCATATGTTCCTTGTGTCATCTGCAAACTCCTTCCCGTACTTTCTTTCGATTTTTCTCCACTGCGACCCGTCAGCGGGTACTCTCAACTTTCCGTCTTTCTTACGGTCTTCTCTGTGCCATCGCATCGCCTTGGCATGCTCTTTGTTTTGGAACAAACGTTTCAACCGTGGTATTATAGGAGCATACCACATCGCCTTGGCAGGAATCTTCTTCCTGGGGCGCTCGCCCTCGACCTCACCAGGGTCATCGCGGCTGATCTTATAGCGCAATGCACCACATACCGGGCAAGCGTTCAAATCCTCGTACTCACTGCGGTAGAGGATGCAATCATTAGGGCATGCTTGTATCTTCTGCACCTCTAACCCTAGAGGGCAGACAGCCTTCTTTGCTTCGTACGTACTCTCGGGCAATTCGTTGTCCTTTGGAAGCATATTCTTTATCATTACCAACAACTTTCCAAATCCCTTGTCAGATACACCATTCTCTGCCTTCCATTGTAGCAATTCTAGTGTGGTGCCCAGCTTTTTCTTGTCACCTACGCAATTCGGGTACAACAATTTTTTGTGATCCTCTAACATGCGTTGCAACTTCTTCTTCTCCAAATCACTTGCACAGTTTCTCTTTGCATCGGCAATGGCCCGACCTAGATCATCAACGGGCTCATCCGATGCCTCTACTTTAGCTTCTTCCCGCATTGCCGGCTCAGCTTCTTCCCGCATTACCAGCTCAGCTTCTTCCCTCATTGTTGTATCATCGTATTCAGGGAACCCATGGCCAGGATAGCTGTCGTCGTCCTCTTCTTCTTCATTGTCTTCCATCATAACCCCTCTTTCTCCATGCTTGGTCCAAACATTATAGTGGGGCATGAAACCGAACTCAAACAGGTGGACGTGAATGGTTCTTGACATAGAGTAATTGTGACCATTCTTACAGCGAGCACATGGACAAGGCATAAAACCATCCGCCCGCTTGTTTGCCTCAGCCACAAGCAGAAAAGTATGCACGCCATTAATGAACTCGGGAGAGCATCGGTCATCGTACATCCATTGCCGGCTCATCTTCAATACACAGCACCGAAAACACCAAATTAATAAAATACATAAAGTTCATACATAAAGATCATACAACACTTAAATGCAACAAACAAATAACTTTCTGGCTAAAGAATTTAAATGCAACAACAAATGCGATCAAGATCGCAACTAAGGTAACAATTGATCCAACAACATAATGATACCAAGCCTCACTATGAATGGCATATTTTCTAATCTTTCTAATCTTCAAGCGCATTTTCTCCATCTTAATCTTGTGATCATCGACGACATAGGCAACATGCAACTCCAATTCCATCTTCCCCCCCTCAATTCTTTTCAATTTCTCCTTCAAATCCTCGTTTTCTCTTTCAACTAAATTTAACCTCTCGACAATAGGGTCGGTTGGAATTTCCGGTTCAACTACCTCCTACATACAAATATCTATGTCAACTTGATGGGCATAATTTATCATAAACACAAAATGCAATGAATAGTTTTAAAAGAGAATATACCACATCCGAATCATAACCCGGACGAGGGCCGATGGGGACGGATATCAAAACCATGGCACTATGTATAACAAACAACGTATGGGTAAGATAATTATACGAGTAACTATATATCCAAATCACACAAACATCAATTTTTTATATAGAACTTCATGAACAAGAGGCTCACCACAAGGTGGTGCCGGCGACGGGATGTTGCGGGCGATCGACGGTGGTTACGACGGAGATTTAGAAGGCACTAAGTAAACCACACCTACATATGCAAACTAAGTGTTATTTTTTACCTCATATTGCATATAAATCAAATACTAGCACATATATATAATTCCTCCCAAATTACTAAACTCAAAAATCAATCACTATATAAAGCATTGCACGAGCTAATCTAGCAATGAGAGATGAAAGGACAAAGTTGCTAACCTTTGTGATCATTTGAATGGATGGGGGCCTTCAAATCTTGACAAATTTTGGGCAAAATGTGTGATGAGCTTGAGAGGAAGAGGGAAAAGAACAGAGAGGAGAGGGGAAAGGGGAAGAACAGAGCGAGCTCGGGTGGACGAAGGGTCTATGTAGGATGACCTTTAGTACCGGTTCGTGATATGACCCGGTACTAAAGGTGCTGGAGGGGCCCCGGACTGACAACATCCTGCCACCACTCACTTTAGTACCGGTTCGTGGCACGAACCGGTGCTAAAGTTTCGCCACGAAGCGGAACTAATGTGCTTCACATTTGACCCTTTTTCTACTAGTGCTTGTGAGCTAATCCTTGCTCTCTTGCTATTTGAACTATTGGTAGGCGAGATGTTCTTGTTGGAAATATGCCCTAGAGGCAATAATAAAATGGTTATTATTTTATTCCCTTGTTCATGATAATTGTCTATTGTTCATGCTATAATTGTATTAGTTGGAAACCATAATACATGTGTGAATGCATAGACCACAACATGTCCCTAGTAAGCCTCTAGTTGACTAGCTCGTTGATCAATAGATGGTTATGGTTTCCTGACCATGGACATTGGATGTCATTGATAACGGGATCACATCATTAGGAGAATGATGTGATGGACAAGACCCAATCCTAAGCATAGCACAAGATCGTGTAGTTCGTTTGCTAAGAGCTTTTCTAATGTCAAGTATCATTTCCTTAGACCATGAGATTGTGCAACTCCCGGATACCGTAGGAATGCTTTGGGTGTACCAAACGTCACAACGTAACTGGGTGGCCATAAAGGTGCACTATAGGTATCTCCGAAAGTGTCTGTTGGGTTGGCACGAATCGAGACTGGGATTTGTCACTCCATATGACGGAGAGGTATCTCTGGGCCCACTCGGTAATGCATCATCATAATGAGCTCAATGTGACTAATGAGTTAGCCAAGGGATCATGCGTAACGGAACGAGTAAAGAGACTTGCCGGTAATGAGATAGAACGAGGTATGGGGATACCGACGATTGAATCTCAGGCAAGTAACATACCGGTTGACAAAGGGAATTGTATACGGGATTGATTGAATCCCCGACATCGTGGTTCATCCGATGAGATCATCGTGAAACATGTGGGAGCCAACATGGGTATCCAGATCCCGCTGTTCGTTATTGGACAGAGAACGTCTCGGTCATGTCTACATGGTTCCCGAACCCATAGGGTCTACACACTTAAGGTTTGGTGACGCTAGAGTTGTTATGGGAAATTGTATGTGGTTACCGAAGGTTGTTCGGAGTCCCGGATGAGATCTCGGACATCACGAGGAGTTCCGGAATGGTCCGGAGGTGAAGATTTATATATGGGAAGTCCAGTTTCAATCGCCGGAATGGTTTCGGGGGTTATCGGTATTCTACCGGGACCACCGAAAGGTGTCCGGAGGTCCACCGAGTGGGGCCACCTGCCTCGGGGGACTTAATGAGCTGAATATGGGACGGAACCAGCTCCTAGTGGGCTGGTGCCCCCCCCCCTCCCCCAAGGGCTCAATGCGCCTAGGGTTTGGAAACCCTAGGGAAGGGGGCGCCTCCACCTTGCTTGGGAGGCAAGTCTCCCCCTCCTAGCCGCCGCCCCCCTCTAGATGGGATCCAGAGGGGCCGGTGATGACAATGGGATACCACAAGATTCACTTGATGTATGTTTTGGTGATCAACTTGATGGTTACGGCCATGAACCTATGCATAGGGGTTGGCACATGTTTTCGTCGTGATTCTCTGGTAGAAACTTTGGGTCACTCTTTGAGGTTCTATGTGTTTGTTGAATAGCTGAGTCTGAGATTGTGTGATGCATATCATATAATCATACCCACAGATAATTGAGGTGACATTGGAGTATCTAGGTGACATTAGGGTTTTGATTGATTTGTGTCTTAAGGTGTTATTCTAGTACGAACTCTAGGGCCGTTTGTGACACTTATAGGAATAGCCCAACGGATTGATTGGAAAGAATAACTTTGAGGTGGTTTCATACCCTACCATAATCTCTTCGTTCATTCTCCGCTATTAGTGACTTTGGAGTGACTCTTTGTTGCATGTTGAGGGATAGTTATGTGATCCAATTATGTTATTATTGTTGAGAGGACTTACACTAGTGAAAGTATGAACCCTAGGCCTTGTTTCCACACATTGCAATACCGTTTACGCTCACTTTTATCATCTGTTACCTTGCTGTTTTTATTATTTCAGATTATAAATACCTTTATTTACCATCCATATAACGCTTGTATCACCATCTCTTCGCCGAACTAGTGCACCTATAGAATTTACCATTGTATTGGGTGTGTTGGGGACACAAGAGACTCTTTGTTATTTGGTTGCAGGGTTTCTTGAGAGAGATCATCTTCATCCTATGCCTCCTATGGATTGATAAACCTTAGGTCATCCACTTGAGGGAAATTTGCTACTGTCCTACAAACCTCTGCACTTGGAGGCCCAACAACGTCTACAAGAAGAAGGTTGTGTAGTAGACATCAAGCTCTTTTCTGGCGTCGTTGCCGGGGAGGTGAGTGCTTGAAGGTATATCTTTAGATCTTGCAATCGAGTCTTTTAGTTTCTTGTTTTATCACTACTTTAGTTTATAAAAGAAAACTATATAAAAAATGGAATTGAGTTTGTCTCATATGCTTCACCATTTTAATATCTTTCGTGAGGATGATGGAAAGGATAATTGTGCTCAAGTGCTAGAAGAAGAAATCTATAAAATGTTTGGCACTAAATATTTAAATGATGAGCATGATTGAAATGTTGTTAGTATGAATTCCTTGAATATCCATGATGCTAATGATATGCAAAGCCACAAGCTTGGGGAAGCTATGTTTGATGAAGACGATATTTTTTTGTCCCCCAAGTTTTGATGAGCAAATTTATTATGATGAAAGCATGCCTCCTATCTATGATGATTATTGTGATGAAACATATGCTTTAAAGAATAATGATAACCATGAAACTTGTCATCTTGATCTTAATTTTCAATCACATAATAGTTATTTTGTTGAGTTTGCTCCCACTATTATTAATGAGAAGAATTTTGCTTGTGTGGAGAGTAGTAAATTTTCTATGCTTATAGATCATGAAAAGAATGCTTTAGGTGCTGGTTATATTGTTGAATTCATTCATGATGCTACTGAAAATTATTATGAGGGAGGAATATATGCTTGTAGGAGTTGCAATAATATCAAGTTTCCTCTCTATGTGCTTAAAGTTTTGAAGTTATGCTTGTTTTACCTTCCTATGCAAGTTGATTCTTGTTCCCATAAGTTGTTTGCTCACAAAATCCCTATGCAAGGAAGTATGTTAGACTTAAATGTGCTAGTCATATTCTTCATGATGCTCACTTTATGTTACAATTCTTATCCTTTATGTGAGCATCATTGAAATCATCATGCCTAGCTAGGGGCATTAAACGATAGCGCTTGTTGGGAGGCAACCCAAATTTATTTCTGTTCCTTGCTCTTTGTTCCTGTTTAGTAAAAAATAATTCATATAGCCTCTGTTTAGATGTGGTTTTATGCTTTTAATTAGTGTTTGTCCCAAGTAGAACCTTTGGGAAGACTTGGGGAAAGTCTTGTTGATCATGCTGTAAAAAAAAGAAACTTTAACACTCACGAGAATTGCTGCCATTTTTATTTGGAGAGTGCTATTTAGTTAATTCTTTTTGCATATGATTAATAGATAAATTATTCAGGTCCATCAATTTATTTGAGAATTTTATGAGTTCCAGAAGTATAAGTTTGATCCAGATTACTACAGACTGTTCTGTTTTTTACAGATTCTGTTTTTCGTGTGTTGTTTGCTTATTCTAATGAATCTATGGCTAGAAAAAGAGTTTATAAACCATAGAGAAGTTGGAATAAAGTAGGTTTAACACAAATATAAATAAAGAATGATTTCATTATAGTACCTTGAAGTGGTAATTTATTTTCTTATACTAACGGAGCTCACGAGTTTTCTGTTAAGTTTTGTGTTGTGAAGTTTTCAAGTTTTGGATAAGGATTCGATGGACTATGGAATAAGGACTCACAAGAGCCTAAGCTTGGGATGCCCAAGGCGCCCCAAGGTAATATTAAAGGACAAACAAGAGCCTAAGCTTGGGGATGCCCCGGAAGGCATCCCCTCTTTCGTCTTTGTTCATCGGTAACTTTACTTGGAGCTATATTTTTATTCACCACATGATATCTGTTTTGCTTGGAGCGTCAATTTATTTTGTTAGGATTTGCTTGCTGTTATTTAGAACAATGTTTTGCATCTTTTATTTCAATAAAAGTGGCATTGATAGCCTTGACAGAAAGTTTACCGCTGTTGCAATAATTCCCTAGAAAATTCAGAATGTGATAAAATGTTGAAACCTTTTGCATATTAAGCTATGATAAATTTACTACAGTGGGAATTTCCTGTCATAATTTTTGGATCTAGGTAAGTATGGATGTTGCTGCATTCTTCACAGACTGTTCTGTTTAGGCAGATTGCTGTTATGTTTGCTTCTTTAATGATTCTATTTGAGGATAGGACTATTAAATATACAGAGGCATTTAGTATGAAATGTTGAATAATAATTTAAGTGATTTTCTACAGTAGAGTACGATAAGGTTTTGGCAATGGTTTCTACTAACTTATCTCACGAGTCCTTGTTGAGTTTTGTGTGGATGAAGCTTTTGAGAATTAGGGAGACCGTGATATGAGAGGAATTAAGGAGACACAAAAGCTCTAGATTGGGGATTCCCAAGGCACCCCAAGATAATATTTCAAGAAGTCTCAAGCATCTAAGCTTGGGGATGCCCCGGTTGGCATCCCACCTTTCTTCTTCAACAACTATCGGTTAGTATCGGTTGATCCTAAGTTTTTGCTTCTTCACATGATGTTTGCTATTCTTAGATGTCATTTTATTTTTATTTGCTTGATGTTTGAATAGAGTACCAAGATCTGAAATTATTAAATGTTAGAGAGTCTTCACATAGTTGCATAATTATTCGACTACTCATTGATCTTCACTTATATCTTTCGGAGTAGTTTGTCATTTGCTCTAGTGCTTCACTTATATCTTTTAGAGCATGGTCGTTGTTTTATTTTGAAGAAATATATGAACTCTCATGCTTCACTTATATTATTTTGAGAGTCTTAAATAGCATGGTAATTTGCTTAAAATCCTAATATGCTAGGTATACAAGATTAATGATAAAATTCTCTTATGAGTGTGTTGAATACTAAGAGAAGTTTGATACATGATTGTTTTGAGATATGAGGATGGTAATATTAGAGCCATGCTAGTTGAGTAGTTGTGAATTTCATAAATACTTGTGTTGAAGTTTGTGATTCCCGTAGCATGCACATATGGTGAATGTCGGGGGTGCTGATCCCACGGACACCTATGGGACCACGGCGGACCGAGGCCCCTTTCGGTTCGGCAGGGGGCGGAGAGTGCCCGAAGAGCAGATCGAGGCGAAGCGCACGAGCAACGCGATCGGTTTACCTAGGTTCGGGCCGCACGGATGTGTAAAACCCTACTCCTGCTTTGTGGTTGTATTGAGTTCTTGCTCGGGAGCGCTGATTGCTACAGTACACACCAGCAGCTAGCCAGACCGAGCGTGAGAGAGAATCGTCCCCTCTCTACGTTGCGCATGGGCCTCCTTTTATACGCTAAAGGGGTCACCGACAGGTGGCAACGTAGAGAAGGGCAAAAATGGAAAAGGCACCGCCGTTGGCACCGCCGCTTACAATAGTGTTATCATACCTAACCTGAGCGGCAGGGGATGAAGGCATTAAATGCCTGTCTGCATCGCCTAGACGGTGCAGAAAGGGACCGCCAGGGACGCCACTGCTTGCCACGATGGCTATCTTGTCAGCGCCGCTTGCCGCCGTGTACCTCTGGCTGCACAGCCTTCCGCCACGTATGCCTGGAAGGGTCCCAGAGCGACACGTTGGTGGATGTGCTGGAGTGCAAGTACAGGATGGAAGCTTGCCGCGGCAAGCGCCTTGCCGCGGTTATTATCTTGTCGTGTCTAGGAGCTTGTAGCTCACTCGGTCTTGCCGGGACACGTGGTGCGCTGCGGCAAGTTCCTTGAGATGCCTTGGTTGGCCTTCCCGGCAAGCTCCTCTTGCCGGGGTCTTGTCTCCTTCCCGGCAAGCTCCTCTTGCCGGGGCCTTGTTTCCTTGATTTGGATACTTTGTTCTTGAATGGCTCCAAAGGAACCACGGAGGATCTTGGCGGTTGCCCGGCAAGCCTTGCCGCGGGACGCTGCGACTGCCCATGCACAAGTTCGGGATACTAAGGTACCCCTACTTTAGTACATCGACAGTGAACCGTTATGTGATGAAGTCGGAGCATGATTTATTTATTGATTGTCCTCCTTATGAGTGGCGGTCGGGGACGAGCGATGGTCTTTTCCTACAAATCTATCCCCCTAGGAGCATGCGCGTAGTACTTTGTTTCGATAACTAATAGATTTTTGCTATCTTCTTTTACTGCGGGCTCTGCCCGCCCTTTTCCGAATTCTTCTGTGACATCATGAATACCTATAACCTCTTCCTCCTTGACTTCACTCCCAACGCCGTCCTCACCATGGCCGTTTTTGCACACCTTTGCGAGAACTTTGTCAGAGTCCACCCTAATGTAGCCCTTTTCCGCCATTTCTTCATTCCCCGGGTAGAGAGAGGAGAGCCTTGTCCGGCGGAATCGCCTGGGTCTCTAGGACCGCCAAGAAGGATTCTTATTTGGAGGGCGAGTTCCGCGGCAAGTGGGAGGAGTGGAGGGCAGATTAGTGTTGGATTGTCGAGGAGAGCCCACAGCCGTTCACCGCCCGGCGCCAAGTAGTAGCAGTACGCGGCAGCGACTGGAGTGACGTGGCCCCGGAAGACAGAAGGCTAAGGATTGCCGTCACCAGGATCCAACGCCTCAGGCTTGCCGGACTTACCGTAGGTGCCGTTGGCGCAGACTTCCTTCGCCGCCGCATCGCCCCCCTGCAAGAACGGAGAAGGCCTGCTTGGGAATTCAAGAACGCGGCAGACATCATGAGGCTGCGCCAGGGGCTCAACTATAATTTCACTGTCTTGGAGCTCAACGCAATGCTGCTGGAGCTCTTCAAGTATGATCCTGACCACCCAGAAGTCTTCAGGTTGCCGCAGGGCGTCGTCCCGCTATGCAACAATTCTGCGCTCGACCGCATTAGGGCAATGATGCCACTGTGCGATTCGCACAGAATCGTGCCAACTTGGCAGGAGCCAGAAGACGACGTCGTGCAGCAGTTCTTTGACACCTTGGTGGAAGTGCCAATCCGCGCGGACGAGAAGGACGGCCTCACCTGCGACACCACCGAGGCGGAGTTGAAGCGCATCGCCACCAGGTTGGAAGAGGCGGCGGCAGCTGCTGCGGCGGGCGAGTTTGGCTTTACCTTGGAGGAGGCAGCGGCAGCAGAGGCGGCAAACCGTGCCGAGCAAGAAGATCTTGCCGGCAAGAAGGAGCTTGCCGGCAAGAAGGAGGTTGCCGGGCGCGATGCCAAACCGAGCAAGGCTGCCGGGCAGGACGCCGAACTGAGCGGGCCTGCCGAGGATGCAAGCGGCTCGTTGGACATCGGCTCCTCCTCCACTTCGTCCTCAAACAGCACGCCGCCAGCAGCGCCTCCGTCTCCACCAAGAAGGCGTCTCCGCAAGGTCGGGGATGCAGCGAGGCGGCAGGCACGTCGACAGTCGCCGCGCCGCGCGACACGCTCCACGGCGGCAAGCACTGTTGCCGCGGGAGCGCCCCACGCTGTCGCAACAACCGGAGCGGGGTCTTCTCGGACTGCTGCCTCCGCTCCCGCCAAGCGGCCAAGGGAGCCTACTCCTCCACCCTCCCGCGCCGGACGCGAGCCGGATTTCGACTTCTCCGCGTTCAGCTTCGACGAGGAAGAAGAAGAAGAAGAGTAAGTTTCTCTTATTGTACTTGCAGTTCTTCGATTTTTGCTGTTTTATCTTGCATCTCACTTGCTTTTCTCCAAATCTGTTCCTTTTTAGGACTCTGGCGCAGAGAGCGGCGAAGAGAGCCAAGGCGCCGGTGATTGTCATCAAGGACGAACCCACCGCATCAGCAGGGGACGCGCCTGAGACAAACTTGCCGGACCCGGCGGCTGATCTTTAGAGTAGCCCCCAGCGTAAGTATCTTGTTTGTTTTCTGCTGTCGAGTGTGCACGAAGATCCTTGCTTTGCTGATATTTATTTGTTGACGTGTGCAGGAGCAGAGCAGCCTCATCAAGAGAGCCCGAAGGCTGCCCCTGAAGCGCCAAGGGAGAGTCCTCCGGCAAGGGAGAGGTCCCCGGCAAGGGAGCACTCTCCGGCAAGGGAGGAGACTCCAGCTAGGGAGGAGCCCCCGGCAAGGGAGGAGGCTCCGGCAAGGGAGGAGCCCCCAGCGAGGGAGGGATCTCTGGCAAGGGACTGCATCAGCGATCCCCCGGCGACGGAGACCACAGCTGTAGACCCTGGCACAGGTAACTTCCTTGCTTCAAAACTCCCCTTGGCTTCTTCATCTTCTTGATCTTATTTTTGGATTTTGCTCGAATTTCGCTTGAATCTTCTCCCCTCTTCCGGCTGTCAGATCCATCTGCTGCAGAGCCGATGGAGACTGAAGTTGCCGCCGATGACGCTGTTGCCACCGAGGAAGCAGCCGGCGCCGGTGAGGAGGCCGCCAGGGCTGCCGCCGCGGAAGCGGGCGGGGAGTCTGGTGGTCGTACTGACGACCCGGAGGCCGCAGGAGTGCCAGGCGCTGCTCCGACCACCGACTCCTCCGCCGCTGCCGCCGCGCCAGGCTCCGAAGAGCCCTAGCCTGGCGTCTACCTGAAGGCCGGCGACGACATCTTCATCAACCTCCCCTGGGCGTCAAGCTCCAGGGCGCCGGTCGAGGGAGAGATGCTTGACGGAGAGGTGCTTGCCTCCGCCGGGCTGAAGTTGGTCGACGCGCCAAGTAGCAGCAGTGGTGAACCCGAAGAGGAGCGTCTGCTGCGAAAGCTAGTGGCGCTCTACCGCGCCCGGTAATCCAAGCTGGAGTCCCGTGAAGCACTCGTCGCGAACGCCGGTGCTGATATCGAGAAGCGCGCGGAAGAGCTCCGGGGCGCCAATCAGGAAGCTCTCCGCTCCCTGGCAAAGGAGCGGGAGCAACTTGCCGAAGCGCAGCAAGCCTTCCTCCTTGAGAAAGCCCGACATCGAATAGCGCCAACGGCTTGCCGCGGAGAAGTTGTCTTCGCAGGAGGGTGACTTGGCGTAGCGAAAGGTCAACCTCGACAGCCACGAGGAGGAACTTGCCGCGCGCGAGCGGGCAGTTGGCGGGGCCCTCAAACAAGCCGAAGACGCCGCCGCAGCTGCCGAGGCCACCAAGAACGAGCTGGAGCTGAAGGTGGCGCAACTGGAGGCAAGTCTTAAGGCGAACGGCGATGAGCTTGCCGCGGTCAAACTTGAGCGGGAGAAGGACGCCAACAGCTACTTGGAGTTGCAGGCCCATCTTGCCGAGAAGGACAAGGAACTTGACGCCGCCAAGAAATCCAACGCTGATCTCGAAGTGAAGCCGGCGGCTCTGACGCAATCTCTGGACGGCGCCAAGGAGCAGGAGACGGCCCTGAAGGAGGAAGTCGAGGCCGGCAAGGTGCTGCTGGCGAGTGCTGCTGCCGCCCAGAAGACCTTGTCGGAGAACGTGGAGCACTGGACGGAGGGTCTGGTGAACGTCGCCGCAGACATCGACAAGGAGCTGGCGCAATTGGGGATCACTACAAGAAATTTGTTCATTGTTGACCCTCCATTTTGGTCACTAAATCGTCATTATTCATGTTCTATGACCCTGTTTTGACCAAATTCAAAAGGTCAATAGTTGGCCGTCAAGAACGAACAAACATGACCTTTCTAAAATTTTGGTCGCAGATCTCTATTGACCAAAATTTTGGTTTGGTCATTACCCATTTCTCTGAGCCACGTAGGATCTGATGTGGCTGAGCTGACATGGCATTGCTAGTGACCAAATGGAATCATCATAAATTTCACAGCCCAGTCCACCAATCTAGCCTACATGGGCCTGACCCAATACATATTTTATTATAAAAAATGTCTGATCTGTTTGGGCTGATGCATTATTTTGTCAGCAGCATGTATATCTCAAGATAGGCCCATTAAAAACAAGTACAACAAAATACAATATTGCAGATAAACTGTATATTTCATTTCAGTAGCACATCACATGAAATACAATACATCATCCATCGACTCCTCTACACACCAAGGTTCAAGGCCCAACAAGTGCACAACAAAATGATTCTAAAAGTGTACAGAAAAATAGTTCTACATGTGCAAGTGCACAACAAAAGGATCCAACAAGTGCACAAGCGCACAACAACATAGTTCTACAAAGATTGGATGAGAAGCACAAGTTTTAAGTTATCACACATAACACCAATGAGAAACGAAGTTTCTTGTGCCCTCCTTCTATCCTCCGCTTGTTCTGAGTGATTCAGATCATCCTGGTAATAGGAATAATCAAACATAAGAAAGCATGCAAAATATGAGCAAACAAAAGACAAATGGTGGTTTTACATTCAACAATGAGACTTAAAAGTTCACATCAATGAACAGAAACACAAGACTTTAAGACATACTCCCATAAAAATTTCAGGACTTGCAAGATTATTCGTCTGTTAGCTCTCAACACTGTGCAACAAAACCTCACATCAATAACTTCCAAGATCAAGATATGTGAATCGTGTAACTTTAACACGGTATAATAAACAGCACAACCATGAGCAGTACAACACAACATAGCTCATAAACAACCAAAACAAACTGATTGCAAACTATAAGTTAACCTCAAAGGAAACAACACATGCACACAAAGTATACATGGCGGAAACACAACCTCATATGTAGAATTTAACATAATTCATATATAGAACCAATCAAAACCATTTCTTGTAGTGATCTCAACCTTTATTATTGAACAGGAAATAGTTACAGAAATAAACTAATGAAATAATCTTCTCAGAAGAGTCCCAACAATTTGCATTAACTATTAACATGGTTGCAAAACTTCAGTAGTAAAGAGGGTACCATGTTTCTGTTGTCTTTACTTGACTGGAATTACAACATGAAGCACATGAACAAATCATATGAACAAGCAACCCCATAAACGCTCACTTGAATCTTGTTTATACTTTTCTTGTAGAACAACATGTGGGGTAAGAGTATTACCTTGATGGTTCTCAATCGAAGCATACAACCTGGACAATGTAGACTAAATTTGGAGAAAAAATGTTACTTGTCCGCAAGGGTAAGATTGACCTACACATTGCCAAACAACCCTTGCAGTCACTTGGTTTAGATCTTCCCTATGAGGTGATGAGCATTCCGCTGCAGCAAACAAATATAATTAAATTCAAAATACAACCACTTTTATGGAGACTACTACAAGGCAAGTTTAGCTAATAGGACTTCTATAGCATGCAAGATGTTTCTTAGATCAACAAAAACAAGAACAAGAGCTATGACAGCGAACCTTTGAGCAACATATAATGAGCATGGTATTCAAAGAAGGTCATATCTTCCACACAAAACTGATCAAAACAAGAAATATTCTAGTCTACTAATTTATTACTGAATAGTCATAGGAGAAAACAATGATTCAAGTTTAATTAATACATACATTATTTGCTAAGGAAAGGTAAGTCACAACCAAAAGCATCTTGACTTCCATTTATTTGCACAAGCAAAATCATCAGGTGCTCATAGTTCAGATCAGGTAAGGTAATTTTGTAGCTCCCCACTGTTGCTGGCCTAACGAGACTTGTCCTGCAGCATAACAACATATTTGAAATCTCCATTATAGTAAATAAATGAGAGGATAGTGCATAAGTCACACCATATTATACAAGCAAGCTAAATCTAGGGTTTGTGGTCGGTGGCGTATATACATACACATAGAGGAAACTAACATGGCACTCCTCTGCCCAATATGGCACTCCCGCCATTGCCGCCCACTGATGCCCAAGCCTTCTTTCTTCTCATCCTCTTCCTCTACCCAATATGGCACACCCGCCATTGCCGCGTACAAGAAAAAAATGATGGTAAGGCTCAAAAAGCAGATCAAGGAAACTAACATGATAGAGCATCAAATACTAATGCATAGATAAGCCTCTATACAACGAGCCGCATATAATAAAAAAATGGCAGCCGATAATAACCGACTATAGGTTCATGCACATGTACCACAAAAAATTTCCTTATATTATTTACCTCAAGAGTTCCATGTAGATGTTAGACATGCATGAAAAGAAACCTAGCTTCAAGAGAAAAATAAATCTACAATCTTAGGATAATCAAGACAATCTTGGTATAACAAGAATCTGGCAACAAGCAACAGATCAGGCGATATACAGATAAAAGAACTAACTATTGTAATTTTAGCTAATAACCAGTTCTAAAAATTCTACTTAAGCAGATGCTGCTAACAATGGAGAAATTGTGAATAATCTGTAGCAAGTAAGTTTACCCATAGAGGCAAAAGGGAGGGACAAGGCCGGTGTAGATCTTGTCATGGACCTGGAAGACCCTCTAGAAGTCAATGGTGATGGTTTGGAGCTACACCCCGAGCCTTTAGGGCAAGTGGAGCACGCCCGAAGGTGGGGAAATCAAGATCTGAGGCAGGGAGGCGCGATATTGAGGTCCTTGGACGGGGTGGACTTGCCGACATGGCCAGAATCTTGGGTGGGTTCTTCATTTGGTGAATAGGTAGGCTATGTTCACAAACACTAGTAATTGAATTTGTGTCATGTTGGGGATTCAGAATGTACACAACATATTTATGTCAGATGGTTCATTATTCAGAGAAGTTAAACTAGGTGCAGGTCACGCGAAACCGAATTTCTTGGAATCCAAACCATACAAACAGGAGGAAGATGGTTGAATAGATACAAATCCATGAAGTGGCAGCCAAATTGACCAATTTGGACTTCATCTTCTCCCTCTCTGTGTTTGGCACTAACTAACTAAATAAAAAAACTGGACTTGTTCATACAAATCCCTCTTGAATTCCTTGAGGCAACCATGATTTGCATCAAATATTCCTTAACTTAGCTTCATTAGTGAGCAGAGGTAGAGAGGGAGGGATATGCTACCTGCCGCAGTGGGTCGTCGTGGCCGTGCTTGAGCTCGGGCAGGATCTCTTGGTCTCCCTAGCAGCAGACCCCTCCCGCCCCTCCTCCTTGAGCAGAGCATGGCCGGCGGCTAGGTGCGCCCCTCCTCCTCCTCCTCGAGCAAGGCAAGGCCTTGCGCCCTCCTGCCATCATCACCGTCTCCACGCCATGGTGGCCTGCAGCAAAGGGGCGGATAGGAGGAGAAGGTGAGATGAGGAGGAGAGGGTGGATCCAGGCAAGTAAGGATAGGAAGGGCCTACCTGGGCAATGCCGGTGACAGATCTCGCGAACTTAGGCCTCGCCATCGCCGGTTGTGGCGGGTTCCGACTAAGAAACCCTAGCAGCGGGCGAGGTTGCGGGCCTTGAGGCGCGGATCTGAACGGAGGGGAGGGGTGCGGATCTTGGGGAGCTCAGGGTCGTGCTGCGCGTGGCCTGAGCTCGCCGGAACCGGCCAGCATGGTTGGTGGCGGCGGCGAGGAGATCGTAGGTTGGGAAGGAGAGGTTCGCACGAGAGAGGGAGGGAGAGATTGGTGCGGTGGGCTTCTCATTTTTTTCTCCTTTTCTTTAGATGGATGGATGGATGAGTGGACGATGGGAGTGCTGGGAATGAATGGCAGGATGTTTGCCATGTCATCAATCCATGGCACAAATGATTCCACCAATGAGAATTAAGCATATGCAAATTGTGTGTTTTTCCTTTTGTTTCTTTTATATTTTTTACCCTCCAATTCCGGGTAAACACTCAACATATTACCCTCTTATAGTTTGTTCAAATGACCCAATATTTTTCAAATGGCCTCTTATTTCGGGTAAACAATGTTACTGAATCGAGTTTTTATTTTCATTGCACGGTTTTTTTTTCTGATTCCGAAATGCCAAAGATGGGCCTTTTTAAGAACCTACCAAATATTTGTCAAAAAATTGTACCAAAATAATTTAAAAAAAATATTAAACCACATTTTATGTATAGATAACCAAATGGTTGCATGTGAAAAGCTTTCGATACACCTCTTATCAAAAAGACACATTATCGCCGATTCATGAGGAACTATGTCAAATTTGAACTGAAGCTGCTTTATAGTTCGCTCTTTTTCCCAAAAATCATTTCTAGACAGGAAAGTAGTTACTTCATCAGAGATTCACCAGGAGTTTTGCATTCTTAAGCCCCTACCTGCTAACGGTCCCACATGTCAGGTCTGAGGCAATGCTGAGGTGGCTTGACACATGGACACGCCACATCAGCAAAATTGGTGAGGTGTCTGACCAGTCATTTTGAAGCATTGTGAATCAGTAGTCATGACCATTTAAATTGGTCAAGAGAGGCTAAAATGAAAGGTGTAAATCAATGTTGTCTATGTTATGACCATTTTAGATAAGAAAACTACGACCTTCTTGACGAAAATGGTCATGATGATTTAGAGTTTGGACCCTCCCAAATGGCTCACGACCATCTGCCGCACAATGGTCATAGATTTATGACCAATTCACCCATGGTCACTACGAGAAGGTCACAATTAAGCATATTTCTTGTAGTGGATGGTGGATCTCGGGTACTCCTCCGACGAGAACCTCCAACCCAGCGCCAAGCTTACTCTGTTCTTCAAAGGCGTGGCGACGGCGCTTCAGCGACTCTGGGAGCAGATCCCAAAGCAGCTTGCCGACGAGTCGCGCAAGATTTGCGCGGGAGCTCTCCAGAAGGTGCTGATGAAGGTGGCCTTCCGCAACCCAGGCCTCCGCCTCACCAACGTCCTCCGAAGCTTGCCGCCGGATGCTGATCTGGAGGAGCTCAAGGCCCTTGTCGCACCTATTGTGGACAGGGTGAGCGGCATCAAGAGGGTCGAGGGCGACCGCGTGGACTAGGCCGCCTATTTCCTTCTTTCCTTGTCGCTTTAATCATGTTATGAAAAATAGTCTGTTAGAGCTGCGACAAGTTATTTTGTAATATATTCTATCTTGTGCTATGATTGCAATGTTATTTCCTTTACTTGATTCCTTCCCTTGTATGTTTTTACCCTACGCTTTTAGGGAACTTGCCGGCGCGGGCACCTTTGCCGCGAGCGCTGAGTGCGGAACGTCAGCAGCCTGCTGGCGGTGCCGCGGCCAACAAGAAACCTTGTCACAGAGCTAGTCGCAGCTCACTTAAGTTGTTGAGCGGACTCGAAACAACAGTAAGGGCGCAACTAGCTACGAGTTGGTTCCTCCGTGCACAGGTTTTCCATACAAAGGACGGTCGTTCAAGGAAGATAACTCTACAAATTTAAGAATCTGATTGCTCAAACTTTGGCAAACTTATCTTTTCTGTTGTTTGCTTCCCGGCAAGGCGAAACCTTCTTGAACGACGCCTGGTCCATACCGTATCTTCTCCTTCCCCCCGGCAAACTTGTGCGCGAGAGAACCTTCCTTTCCTTTAGAGAAAAAGAAGAAGGAGAAAAGGCTATGGAGCCTTAGGGCTCGTTGTTGCTCACCGGGCGTAAGTGCTGCACAAAGTGTCAGATAACACATGCAAATAATAAAAAGCATGAAAATCGACAAGGTGTGCTGATCACATTATTTTTATGCACGGGGTCTGCGCCCGGCTTTGTACAAAGGATTACATGCAACAGCGGCAAGACTTGTACAAAAGGTGGTTGCCAGAACGGGTTCCGGCAACCGCGTCCTACGGGTAAAACTTGCGAAGATGCTCAATATTCCAGGAGTTTCTCACTGGGATGCCATCTTCGGTCTCCAGGCGGACAGTGCCAGGCCTAGTGACTCGTTTCACCCGGTAAGGGCCTTCCCACTTCGGTGTCAACTTGTTTGAATTCTTGGCGGACTGAACGCGCCAAAGAACAAGGTCGCTTTCCTCGAGACTTCTGGCATTAACTTTGCGGCTATGGTAGCGGCACAAAGCTTGCTGGTAGCGAGCAGCTCGCACCGCAGCCTGAAGACGGTCTTCCTCAAGGAGTAGCGCATCATCTTGCCGCAGCTGCTCTTGCTCAAGCTCATCGTAAGCGAGCACTCGAGGCGACCCATATACGAGTTCCGTGGGGAGAACTGCCTCCGCTCCATAGACTAGAGCAAAGGGTGTCTGGCTAGTGGCTCGATTTGGCGTCGTCCTGATCGACCAAAGAACCACCGGCAGCTCCTCGATCCAGTTTCTTCCGCACTTGTGCAGCCTGTCGAAAGTTCTGGTCTTGAGCCCGCGCAGCACTTCAGCATTTGCCCTCTCCGCTTGACCGTTGCTTCTCGGGTGAGCAACAGAAGCGAAGCAGACCTTGGCGCCAAGATCTTGGACGTACTGCATGAAGGTGCGGGTCGTAAATTGCGTACCGTTGTCAGTTATTATCCTGTTAGGGATCCCGAAACGGCAAACAATCGACCTGAAGAACTTGACTGCTGACTGTGCTGTCACCTTCCTCACTGGTTCCACTTCTGGCCACTTTGTGAACTTGTCGATCGCAACGTACGAGTACTCAAAGCCCCCGACAGCTCGGGGGAAGGGGCCGAGGATGTCGAGCCCCCAAACCGAAAATGGCCATGATAAAGGGATCGTCTGGAGAGCTTGAGCTGGCTGGTGTATCTGCTTGGAATGGAACTGGCACGCTTCACACTTGGTTACTTGTGCAGTTGCATCCTGGAGGGCTGTCGGCCAGAAGAAACCTTGCCGGAATGCTTTGCCGACAAGTGCTCTTGCGCCAATGTGGTGACCACGTATGCCTCCATGTATCTCTGCCAACAGCTTTTGTCCATCTTCCCGAGGAATACACTTCAATTTCACACCGTTGAGTCTTCTTCTGCACAGTGTGTTATCGATAAACTGGTACATACTGGACTGCCGGGCTACTCTTTCCGCTTCTTCTTGCTCTTCGGGAAGTTCTCTTGTCTGAAGGAAACGGACAATCTGCTGTGCCCATGTTGGAGCTTGCGGCTCGACAACGAGGACCAAAGGCATATCTGCTGCTGCGGGAACATCCGCTTCTACGGCAAGAACCTGCGGCTCTGCCGGAGCTTGACGTTCCCCGGCAAGCTTGTTGGAGCAAAACTTGTCGGGAGCGTCTGCTTCAACGGGACAAACCCTAGCATTTGCCGGAGCAGACTGTTCCTCAGCACTGTTGGTGTTGGTCTTGGGGACCTTTTTGGCAGCGGCTTCGGGAAGATCTGCCGGAAAATAGTCGCCAGAAATCAACTTCCTCTTCTTGCTCTCTCCAGTTGACGGTGTTACGGACGGCTGAGTTAGCTTGAGCACAAAGATCCCTGGTTCCACAGGTAACTTAAGTGCGGCGCACTTTGACAGGCTATCGGTAATGTCATTCTGAGCTCTCGGGACATGCTCCATCTGCAGGCCGTCAAAGTGCTCTTCTAGCTTTCTCACTTCGTCAACATAGGCTTCCATCAAAGGACTCTGGTAATTCTTGTTCACTTGGCGGACAACAAGCTGCGAGTCACCCCTGACAATGAGCTTCTTAATCCCAAGGTCTGCCACGATCCTGAGACCGGCAAGCAAGCCTTCATACTCTGCAGTATTGTTTGTCGCTTGTTCCTTGGGAAAGTGCATCTGGACTATGTACTTGAGGTGCTCTCCGGTGGGTGCGACAAGTAGCACACCAGCGCCGGCGCCTTGCAGCGAGAAAGCACCGTCAAAATACATGAGCCACTCTTTGTTTGTTTCCTTGGCGGGGATGCTCATCTCCGGAATTTCTTCGTCTGGTGTTGGCGTCCACTCTGCTATGAATTCTGCCAATGCTCTGCTTTGGATAGTTGAAGTACTCTCAAACTTGAGGCCAAAGCTTGATAGTTCCAATGCCCACTCGACAATCCTGCCTGTCGCTTCTGGATTCTGCAGTATCCTCCTCAGCGGAAAGTGAGTGACAACTGTGATTTCATGTGCCTGGAAGTAATGGCGCAGCTTTCTTGAGGCCATAAGAAGGCCAAAAAGCAACTTCTGCACACCAGAGTACCTTGACCTAGCCCCCTGCAGAAGGGAACTGACAAAGTAGACTGGGCACTACACCATTCTCTTTTGCACCTCTTTGCATGCCTGTGCAGATCCATCCTTGTCGGGACCAGAGCTTGTCGGGGAAGCCCCCTTCTTGTCGCTGGATGCGCTTGCCGCGGTTGCTGGCTCGTCATCTGCCTCCCTCTCTGCCACTAACGCAGCACTAACCACTTGATTGGTTGCCGCTATATACAGCAGCAACTTCTCTTGCGGTTTAGGTGCGACAAGTGTTGGAGTGGAGGACAGGTACCTCTTCAAGTCCTGCAGCGCAGCCTCCGCTTCCGGAGTCCATTTCATTGGACCTGCCTTTTTCAAAAATTTGAAAAATGGCAGGGCGCGCTCAGCAGACCGAGAGATAAACCTGCTGAGAGCAGCCACGCAGCCGGCAAGTCTTCGTACATCCTTGACACGCTTTGGTGCTTCGATCTGCTCGATGGCCTTGATCTTATCGGGATTGGCTTCAATTCCCCGCTGAGACACAAAGAACCCGAGAAGCTTGCCGGAAGGGACTCCAAACACACACTTCTCGGGGTTGAGCTTGAGGTTGATCTTGCGCAGATTTGCAAAGGTTTCTTCTAAATCTTGAATTAGAGTTGCCATGTCCTTGCTCTTGACCACTATGTCATCCATGTAGGCTTCTACATTTCTGTGTATCTGTGGCTTCAAAGCGACATGGACTACTCTTGCGAATGTTGAACCAGCATTCTTTAATCCGAAAGGCATCCATATGAAACAGTACGTGCCACATGGAGTAATGAATGCTGTTTTCTCCTCATCCTCTTCTGCCATGAAGATCTGATGGTATCCTGAATATGCGTCAAGAAATGAAAGCAAATCACATCCGGCTGTGGAGTCAACAATCTGGTCAATGCGCGGCAAGGGAAATGGGTCTTTGGGACAAGATTTATTAACATCAGTAAAGTCAATACAAAGCCTCCATTTTCCATTTGCCTTGCGCACTACAACAGGATTGGCCAACCATGTGGGATGGAGCACTCCTCTGACAAGGCCTGCTGCTTCCAATTTCTTGATTTCTTCTGCTATGAATTCTTGGCGCTCCACTGCTTGTTTCCTGACCTTCTGCTTGACGGGCCGCGCATGAGGACAAACGGCAAGATGGTGCTCAATTACTTTCCTGGGAACACCGGGGATGTCAGACGGCTGCCACACAAACACGTCAACGTTCGCCCGTAGGAAAGCAACGAGCGCGCTTTCCTATTTAGGGTCAAGCGTGGCACTGATGGTGAAGGTACCACCAGTGCCGTCCTCCTTGACGGACACCTTCTTGGTATGTGGTGGAGCTGCCATTGCCTTCTTACACTTGCCGATGGAGCTCGATGGTGCTTCCTCGATGGCAGTGCAGCACTCCGAGGAGGTGCGCTTGCCGGAGTGGGCATCAGAGCTCTTGCCGGACTTGGTCTTCTTCTTCCCCCCGGGAGCTTCAGCGGCAAGTGTCTTGCGATCCGTTGCAGCTGCTGCTTCCCGGTAGATCTTGTCAGTGCAGATAAGGGCGTCCTTCTTGTCGCCAGGGACAGAAATGACGCTTATCGGGCCTGGCATCTTCAGCATGTTGTATGCATAGTGAGAGGCTGCCACGAACTTGACGAGTGCTAGACGGCCAAGTATCCCATTGTAAGGCAATGGGAAATCGTCAACGTCAAAAGTGACCCTCTCAGTTCTGAAGTTCAGCTCGCTGCCAAATGTCACCGGCAACGTGACCTTCCCTTTCGGCTTGCTCCTTCCCGGGTTAATTCCTTGGGACGTGTCGGTCTCTTCGAGCTCGCTGTCAGGGATCTAGAGCTTCTGGAGCATAGCGGAGGAGATCAGATTTAAGCCGGCCCCGCCATCAACTAGCATCTTAGTGACTTTGAGGTTACGGATTGTTGGCGTGACCAACAACAGCAAGCACCCGACCGCAGTTGTGCGATCAGGGTGGTCCTCAATGTCAAAGATGATAGGCGTGCTGGACCATTTCAGAAGTTTGCGCGATTCGACAGGTGGTTCTGCCGCATTGACTTCCCGCGCCCACTGTTTGAGTTGGCGGTGAGAAGTATGCAGAGAAGCACCGCCATCAACGCACAAGACTTCTGTGGCTTTCTGGAACTCCTGCTCGCTGTTCTCGACATCATCCATGTCTTCGTCGTCGTCGTCATCATCCTTGTCGCGGCCGCGGGGAGGTCTGTCTCCTTGCCGCTGCTTGGCCTTGCCGCGGCGTCCTCCTCGGCCAGCGTGCTTCTTGCCGGCTTCTCCACCGCCTCCTTGGGCTCTCTCCTTGTCGCGCCGCTCGTACTCAGCCTTTTGTTGCTGGACAAGCTGCTCGACTTTCTTGCAGCTCTGGAGGTCATGGCCCTTGGTGCGGTGGATCTTGCAATACTGTTTGTTGGTGCCGTCCTGCTTGTCGGCAGCTGCCACAGCCTGGCAGTTGGTGCATGCGGCAACCTCCTTGCCGGAGCTACCAACTTTGGCTTGCTTGGCACCACCGTCGTTGCCGGACTGCTCAACGACTAGCACCTCTTTACCCTTCTTCTTCCTGTTGCGCTGCCAGTTTTTCTTTGCCGGGGCGGCATCCTCACTGTCAGATCCTCCTGCTCCTGCAATCTCTCCGGGGATTTTCCTCCCTTCCTCAGCGCGTGCGCACTTGTCGGCCAGGGCATATAGCTCACTGACGTCTCTGATCCTGCTCATCGCCATCTCCTCCCGCATCCTGCGATTACGCACGTTCTGGTGGAACGTGCTAATAACCGCGACAGGGTGGATATCTGGGATGTTGCGCTGTACACGGCTGAATCTCTAGATATACTTGCGCACGGGTTCTCCTTCCTTCTGGGCGAGCAGGTGAAGGTCACTCTCTTGTCCATGAGGTTTGTGGCCGCCTGTAAAGGCGCCGACAAACTGATGGCACAAGTCCGCCCAAGAGGATATGGAGTTGTCCGGCAAGTGCATGAGCCAGGACCTGACTTCGGGCTTGAGCACCAGCGGGAAGTAGTTGGCAAGGACCTTGTCGTCTCGCCCCTCGGCAGCTTGCACCGCAATGGTGTAGATGCTTAGGAACTCCGATGGGTGCGACTTGCCGTCATACTTCTCCGGTACGTCTGGCTTGAAATGCTTCTGGCTGGGCCACTGGACTTGCCTCAGCTCACGGGTAAACGCAGGGCAACATACCGCGTACGGCTAGTCGCCTGGTTCTCCGGGCGCATGCATGTCAACAGAGGGCCCAGCGCGCAGGTCTGATTGACGCCGCGTTTCTCTTCGGCGCTCGATGCATGTTCGAGCGTCTTCTTGCTGTCGTTCATGAAGAACTTGGCGCTGATCGCGACGAGCTCGCGGATCTGATGACGTGGTGGAGTCGCTGTCGAGGTGGATCCGGCGAGTCGGCGATCTTGGCCTTCGAGGCGGAGAGTGCACAGTGGTTGCACCCTCCCCGGTCTTGTCGCCACCGGCTCGCGCCTGACTGACTTGCCGCGGCTGCGATGCGCTCGGCTGCCGTGGGTCGTCGCCGTTGGCGAAGCCGATGAGGCTCTAGATAGTAGCCCTCCAGTCATCGATCTTCTCTAGCGCTGGAGGGTAATCTAGGAGCAGTTGGGCTCGTGCCAAAGCTTCTGCCGGAGTGGCGGGCGGCGGCGGCGAACAGCGCGATGAACGGGATATGCTCGGACTTCTAACTACGTTAGAAGGACCAGTATCTCGTCCAGGCGACCGTGCCCCGCTCGCGCCAGCACGTTGGCGTGCATGCTGGTCTTGAGGACTCCGAGATCCGCCAGCTTGATCTTGGCCCAGCAAACGTATGGTACCATGACGCTGCTGGTCCCGCGCCTCCTAAGATGGGCGCGGTGCGTGTATGGACGCCGAGGTCTTGGAGTGCACTCGGTCGTTGTGGGAGCCGACTGCGCCGCCGATGTGCAGCGCAGTCTTGTCCTTGGACCTGGCAGCACCATGAGCCTCCTCGTCGGCGCCCGTTCTCCCGCCGGCGTCTACTCCACCAGCCGTTCGCTCTTGCGGTGGTGGGCTCGGCGCGGACGGAGCAGCTGCCTCCGAAGCCTTCTTCTTCGGCGGCATGTTGATGAAGATGATGAAGATTCGGCTCGTGCGAACGCCGGATCAGATTCACACAGCCTCGACGCGCCCCCTACCTAGCGCGCCAAAGATGTCGGGGGTGCTGATCCCACGGACACCTATGGGACCACGGCGGACCGAGGCCCCTTTCGGTTCGGCAGGGGGGCGGAGATTGCACGAAGAGCAGATCAAGGCGAAGCGCACGAGCAACGCGATCGGTTTACCCAGGTTCGGGCCGCACGGATGTGTAAAACCCTACTCCTTCTTTGTGGTTGTATTGAATTCTTGCTCGGGAGCGCTGATTGCTACAGTACACACCAGCAGCTAGCCAGACCGAGCGTGAGAGAGAATCGTCCCCTCTCTACGTTGCGCATGGGCCTCCTTTTAAACGCTAAAGGGGTCACCGACAGGTGGCAACGTAGAGAAGGGCAAAAATGGAAAAGGCACCGCGGTTGCCACCGCCGCTTACAACAGTGTTATCATACCTAACCTGAGCGGCAGGGGACGAAGGCATTAAATGCCTGTCTGCGTCGCCTAGACGGTGCAGAAAGGGACCGCCAGGGACGCCACTGCTTGCCACGATGGCTATCTTGTCAGCGCCGCTCGCCGCCGTGTACCTCTGGCTGCACAGCCTTCCGCCACGTATGCCTGGAAGGGTCCCAGAGCGACACGTTGGTGGATGTGCTGGAGTGCAAGTACAGGATGGAAGCTTGCCGCGGCAAGCGCCTTGCCGCGGTTATTATCTTGTCGTGTCTAGGAGCTTGTAGCTCACTCGGTCTTGCCGGGACACGTGGTGCGCTGCGGCAAGTTCCTTGAGATGCCTTGGTTGGCCTTCCCGGCAAGCTCCTCTTGCCGGGGTCTTGTCTCCTTCCCGGCAAGCTCCTCTTGCCGGGGCCTTGTTTCCTTGATTTGGATACTTTGTTCTTGAATGGCTCCAAAGGAACCACGGAGGATCTTGGCGGTTGCCCGGCAAGCCTTGCCGCGGGACGCTGCGACTGCCCGTGCACAAGTTCGGGATACTAAGGTACCCCTACTTTAGTACATCGACAGTGAACCGTTATGTGATGAAGTCGGAGCATGATTTATTTATTGATTGTCCTCCTTATGAGTGGCGGTCGGGGACGAGCGATGGTCTTTTCCTACCAATCTATGCCCCTAGGAGCATGCGCGTAGTACTTTGTTTCGATAACTAATAGATTTTTGCAATAAGTATGTGAGTTCTTTATGACTAATGTTGAGTCCATGGATTATACGCACTCTCACCCTTCCACCATTGCTAGCCTCTCTAGTACCGCGCAACTTTCGCCGGTACCATAAACCCACCATATACCTTCCTCAAAACAGCCACCATACCTACCTATTATGGCATTTCCATAGCCATTCCGAGATATATTGCCATGCAACTTTCCACCATTCCGTTTATTATGACACGCTTCATCATTTTCATATTGCTTTGCATGATCATGTAGTTGACATCGTATTTGTGGCAAAGCCACCGTTCATAATTCTTTCATACATGTCACTCATGAGTCATTGCACATCCCGGTACACCGCCGGAGGCATTCATATAGAGTCATATCTTGTTCTAAGTATCGAGTTGTAAATCTTGTGTTGTAAGAAAATAAAAGTGTGATGATCATCATTATTAGAGCATTGTCCTAGTGAGGAAAGGATGATGGAGACTATGATTCCCCCACAAGTCGGGATGAGACTCTGGACGAAGAAAAAAGAGGCCAAAGAAGCCCAAATAAAAAAAGAGAAAAGAGGCCATAAAAAAGATAAGGCCCAAATAAAAAATATATAAAAATAAAAAAATGAGAGAAAAAGAGAGAAGGGACAATGCTACTATCCTTTTACCACACTTGTGCTTCAAAGTAGCACCATGATCTTCATGATAGAGAGTCTCCTATGTTGTCACATTCATATACTAGTGGGAATCTTTCATTATAGAACTTGGCTTGTATATTCCAATGATGGGCTTCCTCAAAATGCCCTAGGTCTTCATGAGCAAGCGAGTTGGATGCACACCCACTAGTTTCTTTTGTTTAGCTTTCATACACTTATAGCTCTAGTGCATCCGTTGCATGGCAATCCCTACTCACTCACATTGATATCTATTGATGGGCATCTCCATAGCCCGTTGATACGCCTAGTTGATGTGAGACTATCTTCTCCCTTTTTGTCTGCTCCACAACCACCATTCTATTCCACCTATGGTGCTATGTCCATGGCTCACGCTCATGTATTGCGTGAAGATTCAAAAAGTTTGAGAACATTAAAAGTATGAAACAATTGCTTGGCTTGTCTTCGGGGTTGTGCATGATTTAAATATTTTGTGTGGTGAAGATAGAGCATAGCCAGACTATATGATTTTGTAGGGATAGCTCTCTTTGGCCATGATATTTTGAGAAGACATAATTGCTCAGTTAGTATGCTTGAAGTATTATTATTTTTATGTCAATATGAACTTTTGTCTTGAATCTTTCGGATCTGAATATTCATATCACAAGTAAGAAGAATTACATTGAAATTATGCCAAATAGCATTCCACATAAAAAATTATCTTTTTATCATTTACCTACTCGAGGACGAGCAGGAATTAAACTTGGGGATGCTTGATACGTCTCCAACATATCTATAATTTTTGTTTGCTCCATGCTATATTATCCACTGTTTTGGGCAATACTGGGCTTTATTTTCCACTTTTATATTATTTTCGGGACTAACCTATTAACCGGAGGCCTAGCCCAGATTTGCTGTTTTATGCCTATTTCAGTATTTCGAGGAAAAGGAATATCAAACGGAGTCAAAACGGAACGAAATCAACTGGAGAAGTTATTTTTGGAAGGAAACCAACTGGGTAGACTTGGACCCTACGTCAGAAGATGAAGGAGGTGCTCACGAGGGTAGGGGCGCGCCCACCCCCCTGGGGCGCGCCCCCTGCCTCATGCCCCCCTTCGGTGCACCGACGTACTCCTTTCACCCATATATACCTACGTATCGTAAAACTTCCAGCGAGCACAATAGATCGGGAGTTCCACCGCCAGAAGCCTCCGTAGCCACTGAAAACCAATCTAGACCCGTTCCGGCACCCTATCGGAGGGGGCAATCAATCTCCGGTGGCCATCTTCATCATCCCGGTGCTCTCCATGACGAGGAGGGAGTAGTTCGCCCTCGGGGCTGAGGGTATGTACCAGTAGCTATGTGTTTGATCTCTCTCTCTCTCTCTCTCTCTCTCTCTCTCGTGTTCTTGATTTGGCACGATCTTGATGTATCGCGAGCTTTGCTATTATAGTTGGATCTTATGTTTCTCCTCCCCCTCTACTCTCTGGTAATGAATTGAGTTTCCCCTTTGAAGTTATCTTATCGGATTGAGTCTTTATGTATTTGAGAACACTTGATGTATGTTTTGCCATGCGTATCTGTGGTGACAATGGGATACCACGTGATTCACTTGATGTATGTTTTGGTGATCAACTTGCGGGTTCCGCCCATGAACCTATGCATAGGGGTTGGCGCATGTTTTCGTCGTGATTCTCCGGTAGAAACTTTGCGGCACTCTTTGAGGTTCTATGTGTTGGTTGAATAGATGAATCTGAGATTGTGTGATGCATATCGTATAATCATACCCACGGATACTTGAGGTGACATTGGAGTATCTTGGTGACATTAGGGTTTTGATTTATTTGTGTCTTAAGGTGTTATTCTAGTACGAACTCTAGGGCTGTTTGTGACACTTATAGGAATAGCCCAACGGATTGATTGGAAAGAATAACTTTGAAGTGGTTTCGTACCCTACCATAATCTCTTCGTTCGTTCTCCGCTATTAGTGACTTTGGAGTGACTCTTTGTTGCATGTTGAGGGATAGTTATGTGATCCAATTAAGTTATTATTGTTGAGAGGACTTACACTAGTGAAAGTATGAACCCTAGGCCTTGTTTCCACACATTGCAATACCGTTTACGCTCACTTTTATCATTCGTTATCTTGCTGTTTTTATTATTTCAGATTATAAATACCTTTATCTACCATCCATATACCGCTTGTATCACCATCTCTTCGCCGAACTAGTGCACCTATACAATTTACCATTGTATTGGGTGTGTTGGGGACACAAGAGACTGTTTGTTATTTGGTTGCAGGGTTGCTTGAGAGAGACCATCTTCATCCTACGCCTCCTACGGATTGTTAAACCTTAGGTCATCCACTTGAGGGAAATTTGCTACTGTCCTACAAACCTCTGCACTTGGAGGCCCAACAACGTCTACAAGAAGAAGGTTGTGTAGTAGACATCACAAGACATACATCAAGTGTTCTCAAATCTTTAAAGACTCGATCCGATAAGATAACCTCAAAGGGGAAACTCAATTCATTACAAGAGAGTAGAGGGGGAGGAGAAACATAAGATCCAACTATAATAGCAAAGCTCGCGATACATCAAGATCGTGTCACATCAAGAACATGAGAGGGAGAGAGATCAAACACATAGCTACTGGTACATACCCTCAGCCCCAAGGGAGAACTACTCCCTCCTCGTCATGTAGATCACCGATATGATGAAGATGGACACCGGAGAGGGATTGCCCCCTCCGGCAGGGTGCCGGAACGGGTCTAGATTGTCTTTCGGTGGCTACGGAGGCTTCTGGCGGCGGAACTCCTGATCTATTGTGCTCCCTGGAAGTTTTACGATACGTAGGTATATATGGGTACAAGGGGTACGTCGGTGGACCAAAGGGGGGGGGCACGAGGCAGGGGGCGCGCCCCTACCCTCGTGAGCACCTCCTTCATCTTCTGACGTAGGGTCCAAGTCTATCCGGTAGGTTTCCTTCCAAAAATAACTTCTCCAGTTGATTTCGTTCCGTTTTGACTCCGTTTGATATTCCTTTTCCTCGAAACACTGAAATAGGCATAAAACAGCAAATCTGGGCTGGGCCTCCGGTTAATAGGTTAGTCCCAAAAATAATATAAAAGTGGAAAATAAAGCCCAATATTTCCCAAAACAGTAGATAATATAGCATGGAGCAATCAAAAATTATAGATACGTTGGAGATGTATCAGCATCCCCAAGCTTAATTCCTGCTCGTCCTCGAGTAGGTAAATGATAAAAACAGAATTTTTGATGCGGAGTGCTACTTGGCATAATTTCAATGTAATTCTTCTTAATTGTGGCATGCATATTCAGATCCGAAAGATTCAAGATAAAAGTTTATATTGACATAAAAATAATAGTACTTCAAGCATACTAACTAAGCAATTATGTCTTCTCAAAATAACATGGCCAAAGAAAGCTATCCCTACAAAATCATATAGTCTGGCTATGCTCCATCTTCACCACACAAAATATTTAAATCATGCACAACCCCGATGACAAGCCAAGCAATTTTTTCATACTTTTGATGTTCTCAAACTTTTTCAATCTTCACGCAATACATGAGCATGAGCCATGGACATAGCACTATAGGTGGAATAGAATGGTGGTTGTGGAGAAGACAAAAATGAGAAGATAGTCTCACATCAACTAGGCGTATCAATGGGCTATGGAGATGCCCATCAATAGATATCAATGTGAGTGAGTAGGGATTGCCATGCAACGGATGCACTAGAGCTATAAGTATATGAAAGCTCAAAAAGAAACTAAGTGGGTGTGCATCCAACTTGCTTGCTCATGAAGACCTAGGGCAATTTGAGGAAGCCCATCATTGGTATACAAGCCAAGTTCTATAATGTAAGATTCCCACTAGTATATGAAAGTGATAACATGAGAGACTCTCTACTATGAAGATCATGGTGCTAGTTTGAAGCACAAGTGTGGTAAAAGTATAGTAACATTGTCCCTTCTCTCTTTTTCTCTCATTTTTTATTTTTTTTATTTTTTATTTGGGCCTTCTCTTTTTTATGGCCTCTTTTTTTATTTGGGCTTCTTTGGCCTCTCTTTTTTCGTCCGGAGTCTCATCCCGACTTGTGGGGGAATCATAGTCTCCATCATCCTTTCCTCACTGGGACAATGCTCTACTAATGATGATCATCACACTTTTATTTACTTACAACTCAAGAATTACAACTCGATACTTAGAACAAGATATGACTCTATATGAATGCCTCCGGCGGTGTACTGGGATGTGCAATGACTCATGAGTGACATGTATGAAAGAATTATCAATGGTGGCTTTGCCACAAATACGATGTCAACTACATGATCATGCTAAGCAATATGACAATGATGAAGCGTGTCATAATAAATGGAACGGTGGAAAGTTGCACGGCAATATATCTCGGAATGGCTATGGAAATGCCATAATAGGTAGGTATGGTGGCTGTTTTGAGGAAGGTGTGTGGTGGGTTTATGGTACCGGTGAAAGTTGTGCGGTACTAGAGAGGCTAGCAATGGTGGAAGGGTGAGAGTGCGTATAATCCATGGACTCAACATTAGTCATAAAGAACTCACATACTTATTGCAAAAATCTATTAGTTATCGAAACAAAGTACTACGCGCATGCTCCTAGGGAGACAGATTGGTAGGAAAAGACCATCGCTCGTCCCCGACCGCCACTCATAAGGAAGGAAATCAATAAATAAATCATGCTCCGACTTCATCACATAACGGTTCACCATACATGCATGCTACGGGAATCACAAACTTCAACACAAGTATCTCTCAAATTCACAACTACTCAACTAGCATGACTCTAATATCACCATCTCCATATCTCAAAACAATTATCAAGTATCAAACTTCTCATAGTATTCAACACACTCATAAGAGAATTTTATTATTCTTGAATACCTAGCATATTAGGATTTTAAGAAAATTACCATGCTATTTAAGACTCTCAAAATAATATAAGTGAATCATGAGAGTTCATCTATTTCTTCAAAATAAAACTACCACCATGCTCTAAAAGATATAAGTGAAGCACTAGAGCAAATGACAAACTACTCCGAAGGATATAAGTGAAGATCAATGAGTAGTTGAATAATTATGCAACTATGTGAAGACTATCTAACATTTAATAATTTCAGATATTGGTATTTTATTCAAACAGAAAGCAAAGCAAAAGAAAATGACATTCTAAGAATAGCAAACATCATGTGACGAAGCAAAAACTTAGGATCAACCGATACTAATTGATAGTTGTTGAAGAAGAAAGGTGGGATGCCAACCGGGGCATCCCCAAGCTTAGACGCTTGAGACTTCTTGAAATATTATCTTGGGGTGCCTTGGGCATCCCCAAGCTTGAGCTTTTGTGTCTCCTTAATTCCTCTCATATCACGGTCTTCCTAAATCTCAAAAGCTTCATCCACACAAAACTCAACAAGGACTCGTGAGATAAGTTAGTATAACCATTGCCAAAACCTTATCATACTCTACTGTGGCAAATCCCTAAAATTATTATTAAACATTGCATACTAAATGCCTCTGCATATTTAATAGTCCTATCCTCAAATAGAATCATTAAAGAACCAAACATATGCAAACAATGCAAACATAACAGCAATCTGCCTAAACAGGACAGTCTGTAAAGAATGCAGCAACATCCATACTTCCCTAGCTCCAAAAATTATGAAAGAAAATTCCAACTGTAGTAAATTTATCAGAGCTTAATAATCAAAAGGTTTAAACATTTTATCACATTCTGACTTTTCTAGGGAATTATTGCAACAGCGGTAAACTTTCTGTTTTCAAACAGCAACATGTGGACTTCTAAAATAGGCATAGTAAAGACTATCAATGCCACTTTTATTGAAATAAAAGATGCAAAACATTGTTCTAAATAACAGCAAGAAAATCCTAACAAAATAAATTGACGCTCCAAGCAAAACACATATCATGTGGTAAATAAAAATATAGCTCCAAGTAAAGTTACCGATGAACGAAGACGAAAGAGGGGATGCCTTCCGGGGCATCCCCAAGCTTAGGCTCTTGGCTATCCTTGAATATTACCTTGGGGTGACTTGGGCATCCCCAAGCTTAGGTTCTTGCCACTCCTTGTTCCATAGTCCATCGAATCGTTACCCAAAACTTGAAAATTTCACAACACAAAACTTAACAGAAAGCTCGTAAGCTCCGTTAGCGAAAGAAAAGAAAACACTATTTCAAGGTACTGTAATTAAATCATTCTTTGTTTATATTGGTGTTAAACCTACTGTATTCCAACTTCTCTATGGTTTATAAACTATTTTACTAGCCATAGATTCATCAAAATAAGCAAACAACACACGAAAAGCAGAATCTGTCAAAAAAACATAACAGTCTGTAGTAATCTGGATCAAACGTATACTTCTGGAACTCATAAAATTCTCAAATAAATTGCTGGACCTGAGGAATTTATCTATTAATCATATGAAAAAAGAATTAACTAAATAGCACTCTCCAAATAAAAATGGCAGCAATTCTCGTGAGCGCTAAAGTTTCTGTTTTTACAGCATGATCGCAAAGACTTCCCCCAAGTCTTCCCAAAGGTTCTACTTGGCACAGACACTAATTAAATGCATAAAACCACATCTAAGCAGAGGCTAGATGAATTATTTATTACTAAACATGAGCAAAAAGCAAGGAACAAAAATAAAGTTGGGTTGCCTCCCAACAAGCGCTATCGTTTAACGCCCCTAGCTAGGCACGATGATTTCAATGATGCTCACATAAAAGATAAGAATTGAAACATAAAGAGAGCATGATGAAGAATATTGCTAATACATTTAAGTCTAACCCACTTCCTATGCATAGGGATTTTGTGAGCAAAAAACTTATGGTAGCAATAATCAACTAGCATAGGAAGGCAAAACAAGCATAACTTTAAAACTTTAAGCACATAGAGAGGGAACTTGATATTATTGCAATTCCTAAAAGCATATATATATTCCTCCCTCATAATAATTTTCAGTAGCATCATGAACGAATTCAACAATATAACCAGCACCTAAAGCATTATTTTCATGATCTATAAGCATAGAAATTTTATTACTCTCCACATAAGCAAATTTCTTCTCATGAATAATAATGGGAGCAGACTCAATAAAATAACTATCATGTGATTGAAAATTAAGATCAAGATGACAAGTTTCATGGTTATCATTATTCTTTAAAGCATACGTGTCATCACAATAATCATCATAGATAGGAGGCATGCTTTCATCATAGTAAATTTGCTCATCAAAGCTTGCGGGACAAAAAATATCATCTTCATCAAACATAGCTTCCCCAAGCTTGTGGCTTTGCATATCATTAGCATCATGGATTTCAAGGAATTCATACTAACAACATTGCAATCATGCTCATCATTCAAATATTTAGTGCCAAACATTTTATAGATTTCTTCTTCTAGCACTTGATCACAATTATCCTTTCCATCATACTCACGAAAGATATTAAAAAGGTGAAGTGTATGAGACAAACTCAATTCCATTTTTTTATACTTTTCTTTTATAAACTAAACTAGTGATAAAACAAGAAACTAAAAGACTCGATTGCAAGATCTAAAGATATACCTTCAAGCGCTAACCTCCCCGGCAACAGCGCCAGAAAATAGCTTGATGTCTACTACACAACCTTCTTCTTGTAGACATTGTTGGGCCTCCAAGTGCAGAGGTTTGCAGGACAGTAGCAAATTTCCCTCAAGTGGATGACCTAAGGTTTATCAATCCGTAGGAGGCGTAGGATGAAGATGGTCTCTCTCAAGCAACCCTGCAACCAAATAACAAAGAGTCTCTTGTGTCCCCAACACACCCAATACAATGGTAAATTGTATAGGTGCACTAGTTCGGCAAAGAAATGGTGATACAAGTGCAATATGGATAGTAGATAAAGGTATTTGTAATCTGAAATTATAAAACCAGCAAGGTAATTAATGATAAAAGTGAGCGTAAATGGTATTGCAATGTGTTGAAACAAGGCCTAGGGTTCATACTTTCGCTAGTGTAAGTTCCCTCAACAATGATAACATAATTGGATCACATAACTATGCCAGAACATGCAACAAAGAGTCACTCCAAAGTCACAAATAGCGGAGAACAAACGAAGAGGTTATGGTAGGGTACGAAACCACCTCAAAGTTATTCTTTCCAATCAATCCGTTGGGCTATTCCTATAAGTGTCACAAACAGCCCTAGAGTTCGTACTAGAATAACACCTTAAGACACAAATCAATCAAAACCCTAATGTCACCTAGATACTCCAATGCCACTTCAAGTATCCGTGGGTATGATTATACGATATGCATCACACAATCTCAGATTCATCTATTCAACCAACACGAAGGACCTCAAAGAGTGCCCCAAAGTTCCTACCGGAGAATCACGACGAAAACGTGTGCCAACCCCTATGCATAGGTTCATGGGCGGAACCCGCAAGTTGATCACCAAAACATACATCAAGTGAATCACGTGATATCCCATTGTCACCACAGATACGCACGGCAAGACATACATCAAGTGTTCTCAAATCTTTAAAGACTCGATCCGGTAAGATAACCTCAGAGGGGAAACTCAATTCATTACAAGAGAGTAGAGGGGGAGGAGAAACATAAGATCCAACTATAATAGCAAAGCTTGCGATACATCAAGATCGTGTCACCTCAAGAACACGAGAGAGAGAGAGAGAGAGAGAGAGAGAGAGAGAGATCAAACACATAGCTACTGGTACATACCCTCAGCCCCGAGGGAGAACTACTCCCTCCTCGTCATGGAGAGCACCGGGATGATGAAGATGGACACCGGAGAGGGATTGCCCCCTCCGGCAGGGTGCCAGAACGGGTCTAGATTGGCTTTCGGTGGCTACGGAGGCTTCTGGCGGCAGAACTCCCGATCTATTGTGCTCCCTGGAAGTTTTACGATACGTATGTATATATGGGTACAAGGGGTATGTCGGTGGACCGAAGGGGGGCCACGAGGCAGGGGGCGCCCAGGCGCGCCCCTACCCTCGTGAGCACCTCCTTCGTCTTCTGACGTAGGGTCCAAGTCTATCCGGTAGGTTTCCTTCCAAAAATAACTTCTCCAGTTGATTTCGTTCCATTTTGACTCCGTTTGATATTCCTTTTCCTCGAAACAGTGAAATAGGCATAAAACAGCAAATCTGGGCTGGGCCTCCGGTTAATAGGTTAGTCCCAAAAATAATATAAAAGTGGAAAATAAAGCCCAATATTCCCAAAAAAAAGTAGATAATATAGCATGGAGCAATCAAAAATTATAGATACGTTGGAGACGTATCAGCCGGCCCCTCTCCCCTTCACCCTATAAATAGAGGAAGGGTGGGAGGGCTGCAACACCCCTTCCCTGGCGCAGCCCCTCCCTCCTCCAACTCTTCCTTCTCCTCCATAGAGCTTGGCGAAGCCCTGCAGGAATACCACAAGCTCCACCACCACGCCATCGTGTTGTCGGAGTTCTCCCTCAACTTCTCCTCTCCCCTTGCTGGATCAAGAAGGAGGAGACGTCCCCGGGTTGTATGTGTGTTGAACGCGTAGGCGCTGTCCGTTCGGTGCTAGATCGGATCTTCCGCGATTTTAATCGCCGCGAGTACGACTCCATCAACTGCGTTCTTTGTAAAGCTTCCGCTTAGCGATCTTCAAGGGTATGAAGATGCACTCCCTCTCTCTCGTTGCTAGCATCTCCTAGATTGATCTTGGTGACACATAGGAAAATTTTGAATTATTGCTACATTCCCCAACAGTGGCATCATGAGCTAGGTCTATGCGTAGATTCTATGCACGAGTAGAACACAAAGTAGTTGTGGGCGATGATTTGTTCAATTTGCTTACAGTTACTAGTCTTATCTTGATTCGACAGCATTGTGGGATGAAGCGGCCCGGACCGACCTTACACGTACTCTTACGTGAGACAAGTTTCACCGACTGACATGCACTTGATGCATAAGGTGGCTAGCGGGTGTCTGTCTCTCCCACTTTAGTCGGATCGGATTCGACGAGGAGGGTCCTCATGAAGGGCAAATAGCAATTGGCATATCACCGTTGTGGCTTTTGCGTAGGTAAGAAACGTTCTTGCTAGAAACCCATAACAGCCATGTAAAACATGCAACAACAATTAGAGGACGTCTAACTTGTTTTTGCAGGGTATGCTATGTGATGTGATATGGCCAAAAGGATGTGATGAATTATATATATGTGATGTATGAGATTGATCATGTTCTTGTAATAGGAATCACGACTTGCATGTCGATGAGTATGACAACCGGCAGGAGCCATAGGAGTTGTCTTAATTTATTGTATGACCTGCGTGTCAATGAAAAACGCCATGTAATTACTTTACTTTATTGCTAACCGTTAGCCATAGTAGTAGAAGTAATAGTTGGCGAGACAACTTCATGAAGACACGATGATGGAGATCATGATGACGGAGATCATGGTGTCATGCCGGTGACGAAGGTGATCATGTCACGCCTCGAAGATGGAGATCACAGGCGCAAGATGATATTGGATACGGAGCAAAATGAGTGAATCTACACTCTAAAATATGTCTACATACACATCCGTATGTGGTACTCCATTTGAAATCCGAAAAAGACAAATATTTAGGAACGAATGGAGTATATATAAGAGTAGACATGGAGATATATCTCCAGCATGGTCTACAACAAAAATGTGCTGGGCTGGTTAGGGCCGGATGCTCTCAACGCGATGACGTGAGTTCGAATTCTGTCTTTTAACTTTATATTTTTATATTATATATTACTCTACTTATTTAATATATACTTCTTTCGCCACTGTATTGACAGTGGAACCCACAAAGTACTTAGAATACAAGATTAAGGATGGACTTGTTTCTTTTTAACTTTCTGTACGAAGCTGTAGCCACCCTGCAAGTCACGTGTACACTGTGCATGCAATTAACCTTTTATAGAGGGACAATCATACGGGAAATTAACTCAAATGGATTGGATGTCACTCTATTATTTCCAGCATAAAGAGCATCTCCAACGGCAGCCGGCAAATTTCCTCCCGCTTCCTTAAGCGGAGGACGACATCAAATGCCAGCGGCATACATTTTTACAACTCTAACCAACCAGATGAAATTTGTGCAAACACGGAATGATTTCATATAAGCATGAAGGATTTCGTATAAAAAGCCGGATATTCATATAAACATGATGGATTTCATTACATTTACATGAACTAAGAGGTGCCAATCCAGCTCTCTTGTATAATTAATACTCCCTCCGTCCGGAGATGGACGTATCTAGACTTATTTTAGTTCTAAATGGCCGCCCGCGGATCCCTTTGTCTTCCTCATGTCCGTCATACACTTGCGGGGTCGACGAAGGTCCTCGGAAGGGATGAAGCAGCAAAGAAACTACCTGAATCCGCGGTCGTCGCCTCGGTGGTGGCCTTCATGGGTCCCAAGTGGCAGCGGCCTCCCGTGTTCTACTTCTCCTCGATGATGGCGGCGGACACAGAGAAGTTGGCCACCGACTCGTCGCTCTCCATGCACCCGGCTTCTGTCTCTGCCTGCATGGCGTTGCCGCGGGCACGGGAGGCACGCCCAAAGACACGGGAGGCGCGGCCACAGCAGACACTGGTGGCGCGGTACGACTCGGCGGCGACGGCGCCCGTACCGGCGTGCTCACTGCCGTGCCGGCGTGGAGCAACTCGCCACTCCTCATCAAGCTGAACTGGAGCGGCGAGTTGCTGAACCACACGCCTGCTTGGGGCGGCAACTGGCTCCCTCAGGCCAAGCGAGGTTGGTGAAGCACCGAGCGGCCTCGCCCATATCCGGAGGGCTCGGCGGGCCACCCAGCCGGGTAATATGCCGGAGAATGGCTCATCGGAAGCTGCTACCTCTTGAGCTTGCGTTGGATTTCCCCGAAGAGGAGAGGATGATGCAGCAAAGTAGCGTAAGTATTTCCCTCAGTTTTTAACAACCAAGGTATCAATCCAGTAGGAGGCTATGCACGAGTCCCTCGTACCTACACAAAACAATAGCTCAACGCAACCAACGCGATTAGGGGTTGTCAATCCCTTCACAGTCACTTACGAGAGTGAGATCTGATAGAGATGATAGATAATATTTTTGGTATTTTTGGTATAAAGATGCAAAGTAAAATAAAAAGCAAAGTAAAAAAAGCAAAGCAATAATAAAGTGGTTGGAGATTGATATGATGAGAATAGACCCGGGGGCCATAGGTTTCACTAGTGGCTTCTCTCAAGAGCATAAGTATTTCTACGGTGGGTGAACAAATTACTGTTGAGCAATTGACAGAATTGAGCATAGTTATGAGAATATCTAGGTATGATCATGTATATAGGCATCATGTCCGAGACAAGTAGACCGACTCGTGCCTGCATCTACTACTATTACTCCACTCATTGACCGCCATCCAGCATGCATCTAGAGTAATAAGTTCAAGAAAACAGAGTAACGCCTTAAGCAAGATGACATGATGTAGAGGAATAAATTCATGCAATATGATAAATACCCCATCTTGTTATCCTTGATGGCAACAATACAATACGTGCCTTGCTGCCCCTTCTGTCACTGGCTCAGGACACCGCAAGATTGAACCCAAAGCTAAGCACTTCTCCCATTGCAAGAAAAACCAATCTAGTAGGCCAAACCAAACTGATAATTTGAAGAGACTTGCAAAGATAACCAATCATACATAAAAGAATTCAGAGAAGATTCAAATATTGTTGATAGATAATCTTGATCATAAACCCACAATTCATCGGTCTCAACAAACACACCGCAAAAAGAAGATTACATCGAATAGATCTCCACGAGAGAGGGGGATAACATTGTATTGAGATCCAAAAAGAGAGAAGAAGCCATCTAGCTACTAACTATGGACCCGAATGTCTGAGGTAAACTACTCACACTTCATCGGAGAGGCTATGATGATGATGTAGAAGCCCTCCGTGATGGATGCCCCTACGGCGGAGCTCCGAAACAGGCCCCAAGATGGGATCTCGTGGGTACAGAAGGTTGCACTGGTGGAATTAGGTTTTTGGCTCCGTATCTAATCGTTTGGGGTATGTAGGTATATACAGGAGGAAGGAGTACGTCGGTGGAGCTCCGAGGGGCCCACGAGGCAGGGGGCGCGCCCTAGGGGGGCACCCTCCACCCTCGTGACCGCCTCGTGGCTTTTTTGACGGAGGGTCCAAGTCTCCTGGATCTTATCTGATGAGAAAATCACGTTCCCGAAGGTTTCATTCCTTTTGGACTCCGTTTGATATTCTGTTTCTTCAAAACACTGAAATAGGCAAAAAACAACAATTCTGGGTTGGGCCTCCGGTTAATAGGTTAGTCCCAAAAGTAATATAAAAGTGAAAAATAAAGCCCAATATAGTCCAAAACAGTAAATAATATAGCATGGAGCAATCAAAAATTATAGATACGTTGGAGACGTATCAGGCATCCCCAAGCTTAATTCCTGCTCGTCCTCGAGTAGGTAAATGATAAAAAGAGAATTTTTGATGCGGAGTGCTACTTGGCATAATTTCAATGTAAATCTTCTCAATTGTGGTATGAATATTCAGATCTGAAAGATTCAAGACAAAAGTTCATATTGACATAAAAATACTACTACTTCAAGCATACTAACATAGCAATTATGTCTTCTCAAAGTAACATGGCCGAAGAAAGTTTATCCCTACAAAATCATATAGTTTAGTCATGCTCCATTTTCGTCACACAAGAGTGCTCTCATCATGCACAACCCCGATGACAAGCCAAGCAACTGTTTCATACTTAATAATCTCAAACTCGTAAACCTTCACACAATACATGAGCATGAGCGATGGATATAGCACTATGGCTGGAATAGAATATGATGATGGGGGTTATGTGGAGAAGACAAAAAAGGAGAAGACCTCACATCAATGAGGCTAATCAATAGGCTATGGAGATGCCCATCGATTGATGTTAATGCAAGGAGTAGGGATTGCCATGCAACGGATGCACTAGAGCTATAAATGTATGAAAGCTCAACAAAAGAAACTAAGTGGGTGTGCATCCAACTTGCTTGCTCACGAAGACCTAGGGCATTTGAGGAAGCCCATCATTGGAATATACAAGCCAAGTTCTATAATGAAAGATTCCCACTAGTATATGAAAATGACAAAACAAGAGACTCTCTATCATGAAGATTATGGTGCTACTTTGAAGCACAAGTGTGGAGAAAAGGATAGTAGCATTTCCCCTTTTATTTATTTTCCTTTTTTTGGGCCTTCTTTCTTTTTCTTTTTTGCCTTTCTCTTTTTTTATTGGGACAATGCTCTATTGAATGATGATCATCACACTTCTATTTATTTACAACTCAATGATTACAACTCGATACTAGAACAAAGTATGACTCTATATGAATGCCTCCGGCGGTGTACCAGGATATGCAATGAACCAAGAGTGACATGTATGAAAGAATTATGAACGGTGGCTCTGCCACAAATACTATGTCAACTAGATGATCATGCTAAGCAATATGACAATGATGAATGTGTCATGATGAATGGTATGGTGGAAAGTTGCATGGCAATATATCTCGGAATGGCTATGGAAATGCCATAATAGGTAGGTATGGTGGCTGTTTTGAGGAAGATAGAAGGAGATTTATGTGTGAAAGAGCGTATCATATCACGGGGTTTGGATGCACCGCCGAAGTTTGCACCAACTCTCAATGTGAGAAAGGGCAATGCACGGTACCGAAGAGGCTAGCAATGACGGAAGGGTGAGAGTGCGTATAATCCATGGACTCAACGTTAGTCATAAAGAACTCATATACTTATTGCAAAAATCTACAAGTCATCAAAAACCAAAGCATTATGTGCATGCTCCTAGGGGGATAGATTGGTAGGAAAAGACCATCGCTCATCCCCGACCGCCACTCATAAGGAGGACAATCAAATAACACCTCATGTTTCAAATTGGTTACATAACGTTTACCATACGTGCATGCTACGAGACTTGCTAACTTCAACACAAGCACTTCTCAAATTCACAATTACTCTACTAGCATGACTTTGATATTATCACCTCCATATCTCAAAACAATTATCAAGCATCAAACTTTTCTTAGTATTCAACGCACTCAAAAGAAAGTTTTACAAAACTTGAATACCAAGCATATTATTATTTTTAAGAAAATTACCATGCTATTTAAGAATCTCAAATTAATCTAAGTGAAGCATGAGAGATCAATAGTTTCTTTAAAACAAATCCATCACCGTGCTCTAAAATATATAAGTGAAGCACTAGAGCAAAACTATAAAGCTCAAAAGATATAAGTGAAGCATATAGAGTATTCTATCAAATTCCAATTCATGTATGGCTCTCTCAAAAGGTGTGTACAGCAAGGATGATTGTGGTAAACTAAAAAGCAAAGACTCAAATCATACAAGACGCTCCAAGGAAAACACATATCATCTGGTGAATAAAAATATAGCTCCAAGTAAAATTACCGATGGAAGTGGACGAAAGAGGGGATGCCTTCTAGGGCATCCCCAAGCTTTGAGTTTTTGGTGTCCTTGGATTATCTTGGGGGTGCCATGGGCATCCCCAAGCTTAGGCTCTTGCCACTCCTTGTTCCATATCCATCAAAAGAATTCACCCAAAACATGAAAACTTCACAACACAAAACTCAACACAAATCTCGTGAGCACCGTTAGCGAAAGAAAAACAAAAGACCACTTCAAGGTACTGTAATGAACTCATTCTTTATTTATATTGGTGTTAAACCTACTGTATTCCAACTTCTCTATGGATTATAAACTATTTTACTAGCCATAGATTCATCAAAATAAGCAAACAACACACGAAAAACAGAATCTGTCAAAAACAGAACAGTCTGTAGTAATCTGTAACTAAGCAAACTTCTGGAACTCCAAAAAATCAGCCAAAGTAGGCCGACCTAGGCAATTTGTTTAATGACCAGCAGCAATTGGAATCACTATCTTAGCACGTTTTGGTGATTTTTACAATTGTTTTCGTGAACAGAAAGTTTCTGGAAATTATAGCAAGATCAAATAACTATCATCCAAGAAGTTCCTATAGGTTTAACTTGGCACAAACACTAATTAAAAGATAAAACCACATCTAAACAGAAGGTAGATGGATTATTTATTCCTAATCAGAAGCAAAAACAAAAAAATAAAATAAAATTGGGTTGCCTCCCAACAAGCGCTATCGTTTAACGCCCCTAGCTAGGCATAAAAGCGAGGATAGATCTAGGTATTGCCATCTTGGGTAGGCAATTCTTCAATGAGGCATCTATCTTCCTTAGAAATTTCTTTCTTTCTAGTAATTATCAAACTTTTAGGCACAAGATCAAAAAACTCATTTGTAGCAAATGGTTCCTTAATGATAGCAAAAAGATTGGAATGAATACTTATAGATTTAAGATCCGCAATTTCCTTACTAGATGATTCACCCTTATTTTTAGGAACATACATAAGCTTGGAAATTTTAGTAGGAGGACTTGGAGTATCTTAACGGAAGAAAAAGCGGTTCCCAAGTTTGTAATGATACCCTCAAGTTTATCGATTCTAGTGGAATCTAGATTTATTTTCTCATTAACTATGGGTTCCTTTTCCTTCATATTTTTTGAAGTCATTCCTACCTTAGATCCATATTGGGTAATTTGATAGTGGATCTTTTATCTAAATTTTAAATTAATTCAATGGTAGCAACTTTATTTTCAATAATTTCAAGTCTTTGCATAACATGCTCCAAAGTTAACATAGTTCCATTAACCAAAAGAGGTGGTGAGCCAAATAAATCTATCATAGAATTATAAGAATCAAAAGTATGGCTACCCAAGAAATTGCCTCTGGTAATGGTATCAAGGATATATCTATACCAAGGATTAGCACCTACATAAAAATTGCAAAGAAGAACTGAGGTAGATTGCTTCCTGGTAGATCTATTTTGAGCATTGCAAATTCTATACCAAGCATCTTTCAAATTTTCTCCCTCCCTTTGTTTAAAATTTAGGACTTCATTCTCGGGAGATAACGGAGAAGATATAAGATTGGCCATGATGACAAGGCAAGCGAGAAAAAGGCAAATGGAAAAGAGAGGGCGAATAAAATGGCAAGGGTGAAGTGGGGGAGAGGAAAACGAGAGGCAAATGGCAAATAATGTAGTGTGAGAGATAGGGATTGTGATGGGTACTTGGTATGTTGACTTTTGCGTAGACTCCCCGGCAACGGCGCCATAAATTCTTCTTGCTACCTCTTGAGCTTGCGTTGGATTTCCCCGAAGAGGAGAGGATGATGTAGCAAAGTAGCATAAGTATTTCCCTCAGTTTTTGAGAACCAATGTATCAATCCAGTAGGAGGCTACGCGCGAGTCCCTCGTACCTACACAAAACAATAGCTCAACACAACCAACATGATTAGGGGTTGTCAATCCCTTCACGATCACTTACGAGAGTGAGATCTGATAGAGATGATAGATAATATTTTTGATATTTTCGTATAAAGATGCAAAGTAAAATAAAAGGCAAAGTAAAAAAGCAAAGCAATAATAAAGTGGTTGGAGATTGATATCATGAGAATAGACCCGGGGCCATAGGTTTCACTAGTTGCTTCTCTCAAGAGCATATGTATTTCTACGGTGGGTGAACAAATTACTGTTTAGCAATTGACAGAATTGAGCATAGTTATAAGAATATCTAGGTATGGTCATGTATATAGGCATCACGTCCGAGACAAGTAGACCGACTCTTGCCTGCATCTACTACTATTACTCCACTCATCGACCGCTATCGAGCATGCATCTAGAGTATTAAGTTCAAGAAAACAGAGTAACGCCTTAAGCAAGATGACATGATTTAGAGGAATAAATTCATGCAATATGATAAATACCCCATCTTGTTATCCTCGATGGCAACAATACAATATGTGCCTTGCTGCCCCTTCGGTCATTGGGTAAGGACACTGCAAGATTGAACCCAAAGCTAAGCACTTCTCCCATTGCAAGAAAAACCAATCTAGTAGGCCAAACCAAACTGATAATTCGAAGAGACTTGCAAAGATAACCAATCATACATAAAAGAATTCAGAGAAGATTCAAATATTGTTGATAGATAATCTTGATCATAAACCCACAATTCATCGGTCTCAACAAACACACCGCAAAAACAAGATTACATCGAATAGATCTCCACAAGAGAGGGGGAGAACATTGTATTGAGATCCAAAAAGAGAGAAGAAGCCATCTAGCTACTAACTATGGACCCGAAGGTCTGAGGTAAACTACTCACACTTCATCGGAGAGGCTATGATGATGATGTAGAAGCCCTCCGTGAAGGATGCCCCCTCCGGCGGAGGTCCGGAAGAGGCCACAAGATGGGATCTCGTGGGTATAGAAGGTTGCGGCGGTGGAATTAAGTTTTTGGCTCCGTATCTGATCGTTTGGGGGTACGTAGGTGAAGGAAATATGCCCTAGAGGCAATAATAAAGTTATTATTTATTTCCTTATTTCATGATAAATGTTTATTATTCATGCTAGAATTGTATAACCGGAAACACAATACATGTGTGAATACATAGACAAACAGAGTGTCACTAGTATGCCTCTACTTGACTAGCTCGTCAATCAAAGATGGTTATGTTTCCCAACCATGGACAAAGAGTTGTTATTTGATTAACGGGATCACATCATTAGATGAATGATCTGATTGACATGACCCATTCCATTAGCTTAGCACCCGATCGTTTAGTATGTTGCTATTGCTTTCTTCATGACTTATACATGTTCCTATGACTATGAGATTATGCAACTCCCGTTTGCCGGAGGAACACTTTGTGTGCTACCAAACGTCACAACGTAACTGGGTGATTATAAAGGAGCTCTACAGGTGTCTCCAAAGATACATGTTGGGTTGGCGTATTTCGAGATTAGGATTTGTCACTCCGATTGTCGGAGAGGTATCTGTGGGCCCTCTCGGTAATGCACATCACTTAAGCCTTGCAAGCATTGCAACTAATGAGTTAGTTGCGGGATGATGTATTACGGAACGAGTAAAGAGACTTGCCGGTAACGAGATTGAACTAGGTATTGGATACCGACGATCGAATCTCGGGCAAGCAACATACCGATGACAAAGGGAACAACGTATGTTGTTATGCGGTCTGATCGATAAAAGATCTTCGTAGAATATGTAGGAGCCAATATGGGCATCCAGGTCCCGCTATTGGTTATTGACCGGAGATATTGACCGGAGACGTGTCTCGGTCATGTCTACATTGTTCTCGAACCTGTAGGGTCCGCACGCTTAAGGTTTCGATGACAGTTATATTATGAGTTTATGAGTTTTGATGTACCGAAGGAGTTCGGAGTCCCAGATGAGATCGGGGACATGACGAGGAGTCTCAAAATGGTCGAGATGTAAAGATCGATATATTGGACGACTATATTCGGACATCGGAAAGGTTCCGAGTGATTCGGGTATTTTTCGGAGTACCGGGTAGTTACAGGAGAAGCAATGGGCCTTGATGGGCTTTAGTGGGAAGAGGAGAAAGGGCCAAGGGGCTGCTGCGCCCCCCCCCCCTCCCCTCTGGTCCGAATTAGACTAGGGAAAAAGGGGCCGGCCACCTTTCCTTCTCCTCTACTTCCTTCTCCCTTCCTCCCCTCTTGGTGGACTCCTACTAGGACTTGGAGTCCTAGTAGGACTCCACATCCTGTCCGCACCAATTGCCTTGGCCGGCCTCCTCCTCCTCCATCCTTTATATACTGAGGCAAGGGGCACCCTAGAGACACAAGTTGATCCACGTGATCTTATTCTTAGCCGTGTGCGGCGCCCCCTGCCACCATAGTTCTCGATAATATTGTAGCGGTGCTTAGGCGAAGCCCTGCGATAGTAGTACATCAAGATCGTCACCATGCCATCGTGCTGACGGAACTCTTCCCCGACACTTTGCTGGATCGGAGTCCGGGGATCGTCATCGAGCTGAACGTGTGCTAAAACTCAGAGATGTCGTAGTTTCGGTGCTTGATCGGTCGGGCCGTGAAGACGTACGACTACATCAACCAAACGCTTCCGTTGTCGATCTACTAGGGTACGTAGATCACACTCTCCCCTCATTGCTATGCAGCACCATGATCTTGCGTGTGCGTAGGAAATTTTTTGAAATTACTACGTTCCCCAACAGTAGGTATATATAGGAGGAAGGAGTACATCGGTGGAGCTCCAAGGGGCCCATGAGGCAGGGGGCGCGCCCTCCACCCTCGTGACCGCCTCGTGGCTTTCTTGACGGAGGGTCCAAGTCTCTTGGATCCTATCTGATGAGAAAATCACATTCCCAAAGGTTTCATTCTGTTTGGACTTCGTTTGATATTTTGTTTCTTCGAAACACTGAAATAGGCAAAACAACAGCAATTCTGGGCTGGGCCTCCGGTTAATAGGTTAGTCCCAAAAGTAATAAAATTGAAAAATAAAGCCCAATATAGTCCAAAACAGTAAATAATATAGCATGGAGCAATAACAAATAATAGATATGTTGGAGACGTATCAGAAGCCATCGGAAGAGTGGAGAAAATGGTGAAGGAGGAGATGGGGGAGCGGCGGAGGGGTGTGATACTTGCCCGCTGTCTGTTTGGCCTTGTGTAAATAGAGGGCGGACAGTAGGAGCTTGGCCGGCGTCTGGACTCATTTAAACTGAGGGCAGACGGGAGGACCTCGGCCGGTGTTGCGTTTAATTCTGGCTCGCTCATGAACGGACGTGTGGCCGGAGTAGGCTTCTTGGTTTGCATGCGGGTTTAACGGAGGGGTTTAATGGAGGCGCCGGGCCTGCAGCGGGCGGTGCAGTACTATTCGATTTGAAAACAGTAATGAGCCGTCAAATCACAAAGGCCCTCGCCTCTCGTGAAACCGACCGAGCTAGACTGCCCCGCCCTCTAGCCTTTTAAAAAATGTATATACTCCACTTTTGTACAGTAGTAGTATCGATTGATTGCGCCATGGAGCAAAACTTGAAATTAAAAAAAGGTGGTACATATAGAAAGCGCTCGTCGCCAAATTATGCATATAGTACTATTAAAAAGGCTTGTCACAATAATGGTGTCCAGCACAAGTGGACAACCCACCCCTCAAATAAAACTAAGCACCCTGGAATTCTTTGACAAAACTAAGCACCCTGAAATTCTTTAACAACTAAACTGCTGGCTATATGATGTTGGCCATATATATTGTACGTATATAATGTGAAGAAACGAGTGGTAGTACTATACCAACTAAAAGATGAAATGTAAGAAATACTAGTATGTACGTACTGAAGAGTTAAAGTAACAAGAAGAAACATAACATAGTTCTGCTGGGGGCTCAGCACAACACACCACTCAAATTAAATTAAGCACACCTGAAATTAAACTTTGCAACTATCCCGGTAGACACTGCATTAGAACCACCATGAGCAACGACACTGCCACCTTACTCGGAGTCCTCGTCCACGTCCTCGACTTCGTCCTTGTCCCTCTTCCTCTTGGCCGATACTTCTTTGCTTGAACCGCACACTTGGCTGTTGCTCTTCATCCAACCCTTGTAGATATTGAAGCAAAGGTAGCCATCCATTGCAGCGTAGTGGATGTGGTCTATATCTAGTGCATTCCGCTGTCATGCATGACGATGAAACGTGTATGGAGGTTTCTCCAGTTTACCGTACGAAGGATGAACCATGGCTCCTGCCAGGGTCAGCATTGAAGGCCGATGAGAGGACACCAGCCGATTCTTCTGGAGGTCGAAGGTGTTGCCTACAACGAGGCCTATCCGACGCAGGACTTCTTTGTCGTTACCAAAGTCTACAGTAACAAATTTGACTAGGTTGCTCTCGAGGAAGTCATTAAAATCCTGGCACTCAACGTTGGCATGGCATATGTGGTAGACCAAGCATAAGTCATGCCCGCAAACCTGGATCACGACAGGCTTCTTCCTCTCTTCGTCCTTTAGATCCTTCTCTCGTCCCAGGACTGTGGTGTACTCAACATCTAGCCCAGCGACCCACTCATCATCTGAGTCTTCGAACATGCGTCTGAAGCGAGAAAGGCATCCTTTCACCATCGCGGAAGAACGGGTGTAGATGACGTCGAACTCATCGCCGGTGATGGTTCTAACCTTGTACTCACCGCCGATCGGGGAGATTTGGGACGCCATGGATTTGGGAGGAGGGTTAGGATTAGTGGAACTGTTGTAATGTGAATGGACGGGATGACTAGGAGCGAACCGCCGTAGTATTGAAGGACGTGCGGGGACGAGTAGGAGCGAACTGCCAGCATGCGAACAGCAGGGTAGTGGCTTTCCATTGTCCCATGATACAGGCTTCCGAGAGCCCTTGGATCTGAGATCGAACGTTTGCATTGCGTGATTCTAGACCTATGGGTGAATATCCTATCCTAGAGGGTTATTCTGCAAATTTTCAGCAACTTAGCATGCGTCCGTTTGATCTCAAATCCATGGGCTGCCAGCAGCCCATATCGTGGTCGCGCCTACCACGACCATCATGTCGCTCGTGCGGTCACGCCCTTGGAGATTTAACACGGTGCATTATGCTATCTGATGTTGGCATGTCATACATAGTCATCACTTAGTCACTCATACTACAACAAGGTTTTGGCTATATGGTTGGCTATACGTGTATTTTTTTTACTTCTCTCTATCTCTTTCTCCGTACTCCCTCCGTCCCATAATATAAGAACGTTTTTGACACTAGTGTAGTGCCAAAAACGTTCTCATATTATGGGACACAGGGAGTACTAGTATTTATTGCATTTGCCAAGGAGTGACCTCTTCCAATGAAATGGTGTTGCTAAGTTTGCTTCATTTAATTAGCTATAGACTCAAAATTGTCTTTTCACCTAGGTACACGTGCTTAGCACCGTTTCTTCCTTGGGTCACCAAACTAGTCTCTCTCTTCTTGATTAACTTTGTAAGTGCATCTAGTGCCACCCCTAGTTGGTTTTGGAGTATTGACGACAAACCTAGTTGAGGGACTAATGTGTTTGTGAGAATTGCAGGATAACACAGGTAGAAGTCCCTCATTGATTCGGTTTTCCTACCAGAGATGACCCCTAAAATGTATGAAGACATTGAAGTCAATGGTGGTATATGAAGATATTCACATTGAAGACTATGACAAGAGAAGACACCACATGAAGCCTAGGGAGCTCGAAGACTTAGATCTTTCGTAGTTCTTTTTCATTTGTGTTGAGTCATAGGAACCACCATACTGTTAAGTGGGGTCCAAGAGAACCAGTCAGAACGACTGAAGTGATGCCTAAACAAAAAACCTATGTCTTCGAGTGAAGACTATGAGAGCAAATCTTGTCCAGAGTCAGGAAAGTCAGCTTTGCTTGTAGACAAAGTAAAGTTGCTGTGTGGGTTTGAAATCTGACCATTGGAACACGTGTCAGTTCCTTAGTGACCCAGGGTCATTTCGGACAAATCGGGTCGGGTTGCCTAGTGTCTATAAATAGCCCACCCCTTACAACCATAAACGGTTGGCTGCTAAGATTCAGTGCACGGCTTTTATCGTTTGAGAGCAACCCACCTCGAAGCCTTTGAGAGAGAGAATACCTAGCAAGGATAAAGCCCTAACCACCCAGAGCCAGAGAGAATTGGGCATCACTTAAGTCTTCTTGTCTGAGTGATCTGAAGACTTATTACACTTGAGGACTGTGCATCCTCCAGCCGGTTAGGCGTCGCGTTCTGAGCATCCAAGAGACATTGTGGATTGCCGGTGAACGAAGTCTGTGAAGGTTTGGGAGTCTACCTTGAAGACTTACCAGAGTGATTGGGCGAGGTCTGTGTGACCTTAGCTCAAGGAGAATACGGTGAGGACTGGGTGTCCTGAGCTGCGTGTTCAGGACTGGGTGTCCGGGACTGTGTGTCCTAAGGTTTAAATACCTAGCCGCTCCAACCAGACATACAGTTGTCACAGCAACTGGAAGTGGTCCAACAAATCATTGTCTTCAACGAGTCACTGGTTTCATCTTCACTTCCCTTTACTTACTGGTACTCGTTGTGAAGTCATTGCATGTTTGCTCTATCTTTTGTCTTCACAACGTGAATGTATGTTCTGTTTGGCTTCATAATATCTTCCTACCTGATCCTTATAACATTGCGGTTGTTTGTCATTGTGCTTTCACTCTATTGAATACTTGACCATGGCTTGCCTAGTGTAGTCTACCTTCCGCTGCATAGTAATAGGCATATCTCTACTATGTGTCTTCATAACTTCCACGTTTTGAAGACTTTCATAAAAATCGCCTATTCACCCCCCCCCCTCTAGTCGATATAACGCACTTTCAATTGGTATCAGAGCAAGGTGCTCCCTTGTTCTGTGTGATTCGATTTAACCACCTGGAGTTTTAGCTATGTCGACTGCAGGGATAATTAAAGTCTCCGCTGCGTGCCCCGTCTTCGATGGAACTGAATATCCCTACTGGAAGAATAAGATGCGCATGCATCTTGAAGCCATTGACGTTGACCTATGGTATGTCGTCGAGAACGGCGTTCCCAAGGCTGGAGAAGGTGTCACTGCTGCTGATGTCAAGAAATTCGTTCAACTGGACTCTACTGCCAAGAATATCATCTGTGGTCATCTGACCAAAGGACAGTATGGCTGTGTGAGTGCTTTGAAGACATCCAAGCTGGTCTGGGACTGGCTCTCCAAAGTCAATGATGGCATCTCAACCCAGAGAGATCAGATAATCAGTGTCCTTCGTAACCTCTTCAACCGCTTCAAGCGAAATGACAATGAGACTGTCCAGCACACATGTGACCGACTCACTGACATCACAAATGAGCTTCAAGCCCTCGGCACCACTGAGATCACCAAACATGAACTCGTCAAGACGTTGCTGAGATCACTTGATAGTTCGTTTGACATCCTAGCCCTGATGATTCAAGAACGTCCTAATTTCAAGACACTCGATCCGTCTGGCATACTTGAGAGGCTCAACACACATGAGTTTCAGCTTTCTGAGAAAAGAGATATCTACGGTCCAAACTATGGGCGAGCTCGTGCCTTGAAGGCAAAAGCTGTTTCCTCATCTGAAGAAGAATCTGACAGCAGTTCTGATGATCCTGAAGACATTGGAAGGGAACTTGCAATGCTTGTGAAGAAGTTCCAAGAATTCACCAAGAAGAAAGGCTTCAAAAAGTCTTCACGATCAAGCTCAAGGAATGATGAAGCTTCTGCTCATGACTACAAGAAGAAAACATGCCACAAGTGCAAGAAAACTGGACACTTCATCTCTGAGTGTCCACAGTGGGACAATGAGAACAAGAAGAAGAAGAAGAAGAAATACTCAAAGTCTTCTTCCAAGTCTTCCTCAAAGTCTTCATCACACAAGAAGAGCTCATCTGGCAAGGCACGTGCGCTTGTTGGCAAGGAAATGGACTCAGAGGAGGAGTCCGCTTCTGAGGAGGCGGGGGTGGAGTCTGAGGAGGAGTCTGATTCTGGCATTGCAAGTCTGGCTACAGCATACGTTGCCAAGTCCATCTTCAACACTGAAGATAATGACTTCACCGCCTACACCGATGCAAATGACAAGGACTACTCCACTCCTTCCTACTGCTTCATGGCACGCGGTGCCAAGGTAAACACACGCACTACTCACTATCAAACATCTAGTGACGATGACTCTGATTGTGGTTCAAAACCCAGCTACAAAACACTTGCTAAAATTGCAATTGAACAACAGAAAGCTATGGAACATATTCAAAAACTGTTAGACAGAAGCGATGATCTGTTGGGTGCTGAAATGACTCGATCTGAATCCTTAATTGAAGACATAAAATCTTCACGTTAAGTATCAGGAACTTGAAAGTCGTCATGATACTCTCTCAACAACTCGTGAAAAGCTTTCCTATGATTATCTTCAAAGGAAGCAAGATCTTGAGAAATTGAGAGCGGCTCATGAAGATCTTCAAAAGGAAAACGAGTCACTTCGCGCCAAACAGATCAGTTCCGCTCAGGAAGGATTTGAACAACCATGTCTTAAATGCATTGAGCGTGATAATGCTACTTCTGTTGCTGAATGTTCCACTGCTACTGCTGTTGCAATATCATCAACTGTTGATGTGGTAACTAACCCCTCTTCTGAGGATACCACCGCTATTGCTGATGAGAATGCTAGGTTGAAGACATTGCTTGAAATAGGGATGTACAAAATTCTTAAAGGGAATCAGACATTATGTGATGTCCTCAAGAAGCAGATTCTGAACCGAAACCCTAGGAAAGAGGGTGTTGGGTTTGTAAGGAAAATGAATGCAGATGGCTCTTACTGGAAACCTGAGCAGTACCCCAAAACCATGTGGGTTGCTGCAAAGGAACCTTCAGCAGATCCATCCAATCTATCTGGCTTCACTTGTGCTAACCCCATTATCATTGATGAATCCTTTGATGCAAACTATGTACTGTTTAAAAATCAGAATGGTGAAGTGTTTGCCAGGTACATTGGTACCAACTGCAGGAATGGACCGCCTATGAAGAAGAACTGGGTTCCGAAAAGGTGTCTGGAAAATCTTCCTGTGAATGTCTCCATGACACCTCACATGAAGAAGACAAACCTCAGACCAAAGGCTTCATACGGTCCAAAGGCTTCATACAGATAGAGGACTCACCCGAGTCGCACTAACGCAAATGTTTTGCAGGGAAACCATACTCAGGCATATGAATATGAGAGCGGTTCATCAAACCGCCATGTTCATATGACCAAGAACTATTCTGCCTATTCTTATGAGTACTATTGTCCGCCTGCTAGACTGTTTGCTAGGGCTCCAAAGCCAAAATTCTCAGATGCTGCACTTAGACTTATTGCTTCTAAGCCACCCTTGAAGATGTGGGTGGCTAAGAAAGCTTAACTCTCTTTTGCAGGGAAAGGTCTCCAGCAGAAAACCAAAATCTTCTGACGCTATTGCTGGGGACCTTAAACATCTTGTAGGGCACAAGATCAAATGCCCGAATGGCATTACTATGTACTTCGTTCCTGAATCGCATGCTACTCTCCCTATTAGTCCTAATCTGGATCTAAGTTTTCATAACCCACTGGTTCGTCAAATGTTTTTGTTCACAATTCTCTTCGTGAAGCCTATCCCCCTAACTGCACTGTAGGGTATGACACCAGCGTCTTCAGAATGGATTATTGACAGTGGGTGTACAAATCACATGACTGGCAAAAGAAGCCTTCTTATGGACTCAACCTTACGTCCATCTGACAAGAGCCACATCACATTTGTTGACACTAGTAAAAGAAAGGTATTGGTTCTAGGTAGAGTTGCAATCTCAAGGGATCAACACATGGATAAAGTCATGCTTGTTGAATCCCTTGGCTTCAACTTAATGTTTGTCTCAATGCTTTGTGATTTGAACATGATCGTAATATTTGGAAAATATCGTTGCCTGGTACTAATGGAATCTGACAAGTCTCTAGTGTTTGAAGGGTATCGGAAAGATGATTTGTATGTGGTAGATTTCTCAGCAGGGCCACAGCTTGCAGTATGTCTTCTGGTGAAAGCTTCAGAATGTTGGCTTTGGCATCGGAGGCTTGGGCATGCTGGCATGAGGAACCTCCACACCCTTGCGAAGAAGAAGCATGTCATAGGCATCGAAGGCGTCAAGTTCAAGAAAGATCACTTATGCGGTGCCTGTGAAGCAGGGAAGATGACGAGGGCCAAACATCCCTCGAAGACAATCATGACCACTACTCGACCCTTCGAACTACTTCACATGGATCTTTTTGGTCCCACTCACTACTCAACTTTTACCACTACTGCTTGCCTCTATGGCTTTGTCATTGTTGATGATTACTCTAGATATACTTGGGTGCACATAATCCTTTACAAGACTGAAGTGCAGGATGTCTTCAGATGCTTCGCCAATCGAGCTATGAACAATTACGGCGCCAAGATAAAGCACATCAGAAGTGACAATGGCACTGAATTCAAGAACACTGGACTAGATACATATCTTGATACCTTGGGCATCACACATGAATTCTCAGCCCCGTACATGCCACAGCAGAATAGCGTCGTCGAACGCAAGAACAGAACACTAATTGAGATGGCCAGAACAATGCTAGATGAATACAAGACTCCAAGAAAATTCTGGCCTGAAGCCATTGACACTGCATGCCATACAATCAATCGTGTTTATCTTCACAAGCTTCTGAACAAGACATCTTATGAACTCCTAACTGGCAAGAAGCCAAATGTTAGTTACTTTAGAGTATTTGGCGCAAGGTGCTGGATCAAGGACCCACACCACACCTCAAAGTTTGCACCAAAAGCACATGAGGGTTTTATGCTTGGATATGGAGAGGTTTCTCACTCCTATAGAGTCTTCAATCTCTTTCATTACAAAGTGGTTGAAACAGTGGATGTGCGGTTCGATGAGACCAGTGGGTCACAAAGAGAGCAACTGCCAAATGTGCTAGATGAAGTTCCATCTAGTGAATCAATCAAGCTAATGGGAACTGGTGAGATTATACCTTCTGAAGCTCATCCTGAAGAAGAACTTATCATCTCAGCACATGATCCACATGAAGACAATGCTCAGCCTGAAGACATTCCTCCCAACAACAACACAGATCAGCAAGAGCAAAGTCTTCGCCCTGTACATCCTCGTGTTGCCAATGAAGTGCAGATTGAGAGAATAATTGACAGCATCAATGCACCTGGTCCACTCACTCGTTCAAGGGCAACTCAGCTGGCAAATTTCTATGGGCACTTTGCATTCGTCTCAATTACAGAACCCAAGAAAGTTGAAGAGGCCTTCATGGAACCTGAATGGATTCAAGCTATGCAAGAAGAGCTTCAACAGTTTGAGCTGAATAATGTATGGGAACTGGTTAAGCGTCCTGATCCATGGAAGCACAATGTAATAGGCACCAAATGGATATACCTCAACAAGCAAGATGAGCATGGTCAAGTTGTCAGAAACAAAGCTCGTCTCATTGCTCAAGGATATACTCAAGTGGAAGGCATTGACTTCGATGAAACATTTGCTCCTATGGCTAGACTTGAAGCCATACGTACACTACTGGCCTATGCAAATCATCATAACATACTTCTATATCAAATGGATGTGAAGAGTGCCTTTCTCAATGGCAAGATTGAAGAAGAAGTATATGTTGCACAACTGCCTGGCTTTGAAGATCCAAAACATCCTGACATGGTATACAATCTCAAAAAGGCACTGTATGGCCTCAAGCAAGCCCCTCGGGCCTGGTATGACACACTCAAATATTTCCTGAAGAGCAAAGGCTTCATACCTGGTTCCCTAGACCCCACTCTCTTCACGAAGACATATGATGGTGAACTGTTTGTGTGCCAAATATATGTGGATGACATTATCTTCGGCTGCACCAATCAGAAGTACAGTGAAGAGTTTGGATACATGATGCAAGAGCAATATCAGATGTCCATGATGGGGGAGCTGAAGTTCTTCCTCGGTCTTCAAATACGACAACAACGCAACGGCATCTTCATATCTCAAGAGAAGTATCTCAAAAGTGCCTGAAGAAGTTTGGTATGCAAGACTGCAAAGGCTTCACAACACCAATGCCAGCCAAACATCATCTGGGTCCCGACGACAATGGTAAAGAGCTCGATCAAAAGGTATACCGCTCCATGATTGGTTATTTGCTTTATTTATGTGCATCTAGACCAGATATTATGCTTAGTGTTTGCATGTGTGCTCGATTTCAACCGGCACCAAAGGAGTCGCATCACTTAGCTATGAAGCGAATTCTTCGATATTTGGCTCACACCCCAACTCTAGGATTATCGTATCCAAAGGGCTCAGAGTTTGATCTGGTTGGATTCTCGGATGCTGATTATGCTGGTGACAAGGTTGATCGGAAGTCTACATCAGGCACATGTCACTTTCTGGGACAATCACTTGTATGTTGGTCTTCAAAGAAGCGGAACTGTGTATCCCTCTCCACTGCTGAATCTGAATACATTGCTGCTGGATCTTGCTGCGCTCAGCTTCTGTGGATGAAGCAAACTCTCAAGGACTATGGAATTCATCTGAAGCAAGTGCCACTTTACTGCGACAACGAGAGCGCCATCAAGATTGCCAACAACCCAGTTCAGCACTCGAAGACAAAGCACATAGAAATTCGTCATCACTTTCTCAGAGATCATGTTGTGAAGGAAGATATTGATATCATACACGTCAACACTGAAGAGCAATTGGCAGATATCTTCACCAAGCCCTTGGATGAGAAGAGATTTTGCAAGTTACGGTGTGAGCTAAATATCCTGGAATCCTCAAATGTCCTGTGATCAGGCACACATCCTAACACTTATGCATATTGATGACTTAGATGTGCAACACACGAAGTAATGTATATCTTCAATCAATGAAGACATACATTCTAAGTGTGAATACATTAATGTGGAATTTGACTTCGGAGCGCCACGATAATTGTGCGCCGTGTGTGGGTCTAATACTTCCTAGACGGTGGGTAACGCCACCACCAAACGTTCTATTTTGAAGTGTTTCACTCATGGCGTTACCTTGCAATGTCTTCACATTTGGTTTGGCTTCAATCTCAACATGTCTTTATGATTATCTTTACTATGTTGATTATATAGATATTTATACACTAGTGTTCTGTCCTCTACAGCATTCACTTATAGCAATATTTTGAACTAAGTGAATGTGATCGGACCCTAACCTCTCTATGCTTTCTATCTCAAATTCTATCTCTCCAAGTCATATGCATTCTATTGAAACTATCGAATGTTTTCTCTGCGCCCTTGTCAGCAGACGACACAGAGACAACCTTTAAGTCCGTTTTCAATGCTCATTCATCCACATGAAATCCGGAGAAGTAGGAACGACCACCCGACAATCTAGGCGTGCATGGGACGTGGAACCAACCCCAAAATTCCGCATGATGGCCACGTGTTACTCAGATGCGAATCGCCAGGGGCACCTGTGTAATAGCGCAGTGCCGCCCTGTACCTATAAATACACACTCACAGCGGGCATTATCCCTTCTTCCACCCTCGCACGAACCCTAGCGCCACCGCTAGCCCTCGACAACGCCGGCGACGAAGCGCTTCGCTGCCGCAACCTCTCTGACGCCGTCTTCATGCCGGTCGCGGACATCGTCCTCTCCGCCATCGCCGTAGGTGTCCTCCATCGCCAAGTTAGGGCACGGAAGATTGAACTTCTCGGCCTCATCTCCCACTTCGTCTAGCAGTTCTTAGTGTGGTAAATAAAACTCCCTTTTTACAGCACTGTTGATCCTATGGATTTATCACTTTCTACCACAAGCAGTTTCTGTTCACACAAGTTAGATCTCCCTCATACTGCATCTCATAACATGCCTAGTATATTCACTTGTGCTTCACAAAGTAGTTAGATTCCTCACTTGTACTGATCTGTGGATTCGTACAAATCTGGAACCAACTCCTTATCTATGAGTGAATGTCTTCGCACGATGAGGTCAATGTCTTCTAAACTGGTTTATCTTCAAAATCTTCTGAGAATGCATATGACCTCTTCCCCTTCCCTCGCACCTTAATGCTGTCACAGGTACATGTCCGTGGGAGAATCCTTTGGTTCTCATAGTCTGCATTCATTTGCAGAATTCTTACAGCATCACATAAATTCTCCTGAAGCCAGTTCCTGTTGGTCCAGCAAGAGAAAGCCTTTGAAGCCTTTGAACGTCTTGAAGCCTTTCAAGTTAAAGTTTATGGCTTCAGAGAAAGCAGCAAGGAAGGGGGGCAGACAGCGTCATGGCGGCACATCCAGAGATCTGCTAGATGAACTCGCAGAAATGTACAAGACAGATCCTGAAGAGGATTACAGTCAGCGCAAGACCCGAATCCAATGGATTCGACGATATTGGGCAGAACAATGGTTCAAATACCGCTTCATAACCCAAGAGTATGCTGAGAAAAGTGCCATCAAAAGATCGTGGGGGGACATCCTATACAAGAATCTTCTACCCAGGTCCAGAGATGAAGCCATTGCCCAAGGCTTCTATCCATGCATGGTCCATGGGCCACAGCCTGATGATGCACATCCGTCGTCACTACTCTGGTGTCGTGATGACAATCTGTTCAAGCGCAACTTCCAGTTTGCCCAAAACTCAGCGAGGCAGAACAAGAAGAAATTTGAGTTAGACTTCAACCCTGGTCCCTCAGCACCAAGGGCAGATGGCACACGAGAAGCAGAACCCAATGTCATTGGTCCTTTCGCCAACCTTGAAGGCCTCATCACCTGCATCTTAGTTCAAGGGACTGCAGTGAATGAGCCTCCAGCTGACACTGAATCCGAAGAAGCTCCTGCAGTGCTGAAACCAAAGAAGGTGAAGAAGCCTCAAGCTTCATAGTCTGCCCCTTCACCAAAAATCTCAAGGGCGAAGCCACTGGCAATTGCACCTCCTGAAGACAGTGTGCAGTCTGAAGACTTATCCCGCATCTCCAAGCCCCTGAAGAGCAAGATGCCTCAGCCACACACCGGCCAAGAGCTTACAGCTGCTGCCATTCTGCGCAATGATGACATTGATCTATCAAGTGACGAAGATCTTGCAGATGACGCTCTTGAGCAACTCATCAAGGGCAAAGAAGAGGCAGAAATCTTCAATGATCTGCCGCTCTTTGATGTCAAAATCATTCACAACTTCATTGATGAATGGTTTGACACGCCAAACATCAGCTTTGATGATCTGCAGCTACCCATTGGCCTCAGTGTCGCCTTCCATGGCGCCATTGCTTCAGAACTAGCCATCGCCCAGTGCGTAGTTGAGCTGAAGCAGAAGATTGACTATGAAAAGGCTCAGTTCAAGAAGCATATGGCCAAGCTCAGCATGCAAGATGTGAAGAACTTCAAGATCATGATGCACGAGCTCAAGGAAGCCTTTCTGAAGAAACGTGCAGAAGCTCAGGGTTCACGTGAGCGCATGAAGACTCTGGCTGACAGATGTGTGCAAGCCTACAATGAGGCTGAGAAGCGCAAGGCACTTGGGCGTCCTGGCATCGACCCTAGGATGGCCGCAAAGAAGAAGAAGAAGCCTATTACAGCTGAACCCGATGCACCAAGGCAGGAAGCAGTTCCGATTGTCTTCCCCACAAGAATGACTGGCTCGAAGCCAAAAAGCCGGTCAATAGCTTCAGAGCTCAAGAAGACGAGGACTGCTGAGGCTGAAGCGAGGAAAAGGAAATATCCTGAAGCCTCTCCTACTGCCCCCTCCAAGAAAAAGAGAAAGACCAAGAAAGATAGGGCTGCTCCCACAGAGCCCTTGGTTGTTTAACCCATTTCCATGGTTCACCCCGACGTCAATCCACAAGAACGCCAACTGACCATCCATGTGCCTGCTTTCACAGAGGCTCGTGGAGCTGAAGACATTCCAGCAGCTGATCCCATCACTGCTGAAGACATTGGTCAACATGACAATGTAGAAGATGATGTAGTCCTTCCTCAGCAAGACAACAGCGAACTCATCAGCATTGGTCGTCCATTGACGCCAATTGCCCAGGATGCCTCATGGGCGGATCGCCCACAAGAGGAAGAAGACAATGAGACCCAACCCACTCAAACCCCACAGGCGTCGCCCGCGTTGCGCAGGCTTCGCAAAGGTCCAAGGCCTCAGGTCTCTGCTGAAGACATTCCGGCTGCATCAGCCGAAGAAGAAGAAGTACCACAAGTCCCCTCGTCTCACCAAGAAGCAGTTCTTATAGAGAACGTGCTTGTGTCCGACGCTCCAGCTCGTCAAGTGGAGGATGAAAATCGTGTGGCTGCCACAACTAACAATGAAGCTAATGTGGAGCCCTCCCCACCAAAAGCATCAGAAGACAGCGAAGCCACTGATCCTGACACTTCTGTCCCTGAGTCTGCTGCCGGTCCCCAGTTCGACTATCATGTTGAGCATAGGCCTCAGGTACAGAAGCCAATCCCAAGACTGCCAAGGTTCCCAGGTCCTGCATCAGCACCTGGCTCCTTCAACATCAATGGCTTCAGGGCAGACAATACATTCTTCAATAGCTCCAAGAACCCCTACTTAAGGGAAATGATTTCATCAGATCGGTTCTGGAGCTATCCTCAGCGAAGTTATTACTCATGCATACTCTACAACCAAGGTCGCATCTTCCCACACAAGCGCCTTGACGTTGAAGCTATAGCTGGTCTGCCCTGCCTAGAAGAAGCTTGGATTGCTTCAAGCAAGTTGGACTGCTGCCATTCATAACTGACCAAGAGCATTGGAATGAAGAGCTGCTGCTCCAATTCTATGCCACACTCCACATCCGTGGGTACAACAGAGATCCGAAGACTTGGGTCCTGGAGTGGATGACCAGCAATGTTCATCACAAAGCCAATGCATTTGACATCATTGAGCTCACTGGCTTGCCCACTCCTGACGATCTCTTTGAGCAAGGCTGTCAGGTGCATACTGAAGCTATTGAGAGCATCTTTCAGAGGCCTGAACCTGATATGAGTCAGATGCTCAGCATGATGAAGCCATTGCCCCAAGATGCTGCTTCTCCCATAGAGCTCTTCGTTGAAGACCTTGAGTATCTGCCAAGAACCATCTATCACATCATCAGGCGGACTCTCTGGCCCATTAAAGGACACTCTCCAAATGCTAAGATCGAGGGTGCAATGAAGACTTTGATATTCTATATCCTTCATGGCAAATGCTTCAATGCACAGGACTTCTTCATGCGCCAACTAGCTGCATCAGGCACTGATCTGTTTGGTTTGAAGTTCTACGCCCCTTGGGTCATGCGACTGATCAAGCTTCACTCTGCTATCTCGTATCAGCCCTTAGCCCGCAACCATCGTATCTTCTTGCCTGATGTGGATACCTCTGCTGAAGCCATCTATCCTGAGCCTGCCAAGCAACCTCTGAGCCTTCAAAATGTCGAACACCAGAGCTTCACTCAAAACATTGAAGGAGTTGAAGCAGTCTCTCGGGTGTATCCTTTGGCTGGCACTACCCGTGCACCACGCCCTGCTTCCACTGAAGCCACTGACAGCACAACTGCTCCAAGACCCAAGAAGCGCACTCGTGTTCTCACTGACCGAGAGCTTCTTGTGGCCCTTCATCAAAAATAGGATAGGCATCATGACTGGCTGAAGCGTCAGATGAAAAGCCTCTTGGTGGATGTTAATCGCATTCGAAATCTTGCCACCAAGAATGCTTTCGTTACCCATGAAACATGTCGCCGCACATGGAAAGGGCTAACGATGATGTGTTCTGAAGCTGATCTTCAAGAGGATGGCTTCACTGAGCGATTCAAGTTTGACTCCACACCTCCTAGAAGGGCTGTGCTGCGAGGAACACCATCCCTTGAAGACTCTGAGTTTTCTTCCTCTGCTGCCACAGTGACTGCCAGAGTTATCGAGGATGAAGATGATGCTACTTCACCGCCACCTCCCTCGGCACACATCGATACTGCTCCAAGTTCGTCTGCACCGCCAAACACCACCAAAGACCCTGCTACTTCAACTACTCCTCTTGGGAACGAGTAGATGCTCTATGTCTTCAAACCTTTTTGGTCCTCACTGATAAAAGGGGGAGAAGCATATGAGGTTGATAGTCTTCAAGCGGGTCCATATGGGCGGGTGCTTTATATTTTGCTTCGTGCTTACAACTCTCGTTTTGCTACATTTGGTTCTTTGAGTTGTAACACTTAAACTCGATGGTCATCTGCTACTTATTTGCCAACTTGTTTTGCGACGATAAATTCCGCACTTAGATCATTTTGCAGACGTCCATTTTTCATTATGCGTGTCATTATCTTCATATACTTTCACATGCATAGTGGAGTGTCATCATAAGGTGAAGTGGATCTCCACAAGTACAACCTGCCATGTGCATTTGCATTCCAAAAGCAAATTACTTATATGCACATCTTCAGGGGGAGCCCTTGCAACTTATGAAGACAATTCCTTATCCTTTAAAATTTCACAGATTATATTCCCCGTTGAAAACTTCAACTAGTTTGTCATCAATCACCAAAAAGGGGGAGATTGTAAGTGCATCTAGTGCCACCCCTAGTTGGTTTTGGAGTATTAACGACAAACCTAGTTGAGGGACTAATGTGTTTGTGAGAATTGCAGGATAACACAGGTAGAAGTCCCTCATTGATTCGGTTTTCCTACCAGAGATGACCCCTAAAAATGTATGAAGTCAATGGTGGTATATGAAGATATTCACATTGAAGACTATGACAAGAGAAGACACCACATGAAGCCTATGGAGCTCGAAGACTTAGATCTTTCGTAGTTCTTTTTCATTTGTGTTGAGTCATAGGAACCACCGTACTATTAAGTGGGGTCCAAGAGAACCAGTCAGAATGACTGAAGTGATGCCTAACCAAAAAACCTATGTCTTCGAGTGAAGACTATGAGAAGAAATCTTGTCCAGAGTCGGACAAGTCAGCTTTGCTTGTAGCCCAAGTAAAGTTGCCGTGTGGGTTTGAAATCTGACCGTTGGAACACGTGTCAGTTCCTTAGTGACCCAGGGTCATTTCGGACAAATCAGGTCGGGTTGCCTAGTGGCTATAAATAGCCCACCCCTTACAACCATAAACGGTTGGCTGCTCAGATTTAGTGCACGGCTTTTGTCGTTTGAAAGCAACCCACCTCGAAGCCTTTAAGAGAGAGAATACCTAGCGAGGATAAAGCCCTAACCACCCAGAGCCAGAGAGAATTGGGCATCACTTAAGTCTTCTTGTCTGAGTGATCTGAAGACTTATTACACTTCAGGACTGTGCATCCTCCAGCCGGTTAGGCGTCGCGTTTTGAGCATCCAAGAGACATTGTGGATTGCCGGTGAACGAAGTCTGTGAAGGTTTGGGAGTCTACCTTGAAGACTTACCAGAGTGATTGGGCGAGGTTTGTGTGACCTTAGCTCAAGGAGAATACTGTGAGGACTGGGTGTCCTGAGCTGCGTGTTCAGGACTGGGTGTCCGGGATTGTGTGTCCTAAGGTTTAAATACCTAGCCGCTCCAACCAGACGTACAGTTGTCACGGCAACTGGAACTGGTCCAACAAATCATTGTCTTCAACGAGTCACTGGTTTCATCTTCACTTCCCTTTACTTACTGGTACTCGTTGTGAAGTCATTGCATGTTTGCTCTATCTTTTGTCTTCACAACGTGAATGTATGTTTGTTTGGCTTCATAATATCTTCCTACCTGATCCTTATTACACTGCGGCTGTTTGTCATTGTGCTTTCACTCTATTGAATACTTGGCCATGGCTTGCCTAGTGTAGTCTACCTTCCGCTACATAGTAATAGGCATATCTCTACTGTGTGTCTTCATAACTTCCACGTTTTGAAGACTTTCATAAAAATCGCCTATTCACCCCCCCCCCTCTAGTCGCTATAACGCACTTTCAAACTTGCCACATTAGACTTTATGCCTATGTGGCAAGCTTAAGCACCTGTAGGATCAAGTAAGTACAATAGTGCGCTTTACATAGCATTTTTCCATATGTGGAGGAAAGAGAGGCAAGGAAAAAGTGGAGAAGTGGGCTCTCATGCAAGAGCCAGCCTCTACTACATGGTGGAGCATTGGGAGAGGCACCTGTATGGAGGTGGTCAGGAATCGGGAGACTCACGCCGGTCGTAGCGCCGCAGTTAAAATGATAATGGCAAGTCAAATCACGGGCCGCACCTGTCCAGCAGTAACTCGCTGTCAAATCACACAGCCCTACGTTTGTAGCAGCCTACTCCCTCGTCTTCTCGCATCTCTGTCGAACCGACTAGGCGGAACTGCCCCGCCTACCGCGTAGGAAAAGCCCGCGCAGTATACTCCCTCCGTCTAGGTGACCAAGGTGGAGAGGAAAACGAGAGAACTTAATGTTTAGTATTTGCTAAGGCTGGTTGTAATGGTACTATCCTTAGCAATTTTGATGAGGTGTCATAGAATTAAATGAATAAAGAGAGAGAGAGAGAGTTGAGTACTATGTGTCATTCATGGCAATAAATAAAGTACTACATGATACTAATATATGATACATGGCGCAGGAGTACTAAGTATTATTAATACAGTTTTGCTAGAACTCATCTAGATGAGATATAATTTGGTCTCATTCATCTTTTATAGCCATTGGATGTGATGCTATATAAGATGTGTGTGTGTTGACATGGGTTGTATTTGTTCTTGTGCAACGAATTGACCACTGCATGACATGTTTGATAGTCTCAAGTCATTAAAAGCATACAAGCCCCACATCTCTTCTTGGTTGATTCCTCTATTTATGTCAAAAAATAAGAAACAACATGAGAGTTAATGCACCACGCCTATGTGTTTACTATTTGGTTTTCATAAGATGACTTAATACTCACCTAGACGGAGGGAGTATTCGATTTGACAGTGGGCGGCGCAGTTCCCGATATGGCTTTAATGTAGACGAGGGAGGGAGTAGCGGTTCCCGATATGTTGAACGGCCAATGCATCCTCCTTCAATTAATGCATGAGGGAAGTAATGGGAGGAGGTCCGGGAAAAGAGGTTGCACGATGTAAATGCAACGCAGTTTGCCCTCATTGCCCTCATATAAAGGCGCCCCTCCATTCCAATGCATCTACCACATCGTACGCACCTAAGCATTTGTCTAAGCACCTACACTAAGCGCAAAAGAGCTCACTCCATACCCATGGCGACGATGCGCGTGAGCGGCCAGCGGCTGCGCCAGATGGTCCACGACGCCGGCCTGCGGCATGGTGCCGAGGATCGTCTCCAGACGGTGTTGGAGACCGGCTGGTGGATGGCCGCCGTCGACGCCAACTACGACTCTCAGTTGGACTAGATGATCGTTGCCACCAGCAACAAGTTCACTGTCCTCAAGAAGCTCGCGGACGACATTGCCGTACTCCTCCAGCCCGCGCGCTCGGGCTCCTCATTGCCTGCCACCCTAATCGGCCTCCATGGCTGGAACCTCTTTCAAGCACTGGTGGCCCTGCGACTGCCCGCCGACACCACGAAGAATGTCCACCTGGAGGTCGTGCTCGCCGCGACGCGCCTCGCCCTGCAAGAATTCGTCGACCTACACATCCACATGTACAAGAAAATCCTGTACATAGGTATCTACAAGGCCAGTGAGGACGCTACGATGTTGGCCTTCCTCAACCGGCTGGAAGCCTTGGATGCCTTTGCTGAGAAGCACCTCGACCTCGCCACAAAAGCTGACGCTCCTTAGCCGTCGGTCGGTGGCCCGACGAACTAAGTTGAGGAGGAGGACGTCGTACATTCGTGGATCCATCTTTCTTCTTGCCTTCTGTAACCACCACTGCGATCACATCATTGTGGCCTTAATTCTTATTGTGCAATTGCATTCTCGTTCCAGTCAATACCGACATGTGCGATCCCTTTGCTTAATTATATGCATCACTAACTAGTACTCCATTCGTCAATTTATAAGTTGTGCTTACCTTTTCCATCCACTTCGTGCAACGCGCGGGCATCTTGCTAGAAACACTAGAATATGTCTATATAATCCGTATGTGATAGTCCATTTGAAATCTCAAAAAAGACAAATATTTAGGTACGGAGGGAGTAATATATTAGGAGTATATCAAAACAATGGTGATTTCTTTCAAGTTTGTGAACAAATACTACTATTCTACTACTTTGGATCCGTCGCAACGCACGGGCACATTGCTGGTAAAAGGAAAAGGCCTGCCGCGTTCGCGTCGCACCCCCACACGCCCGGGAATTGGGAGTACAACACGGCCTGTCCGACACGACACATAGCTTAGGGAAGGCATGTTGCCTAGCATTTTCACTTTCATGTGCGACCGCCGTTGAGCAAACCGACACCCCGCCCGCCGCCGGGTTGGAAAACAGAAACGAAGGGAAGATCTAGCTGTAGCACGGAAGCCAAAAAATTTGGTGTCAGACGGGGCTCGTTGATAGAGTAGGAGCATTCCGTACTAGTACTACTCCTACTAGTACCAAGTTTTTACTCCTAATACTATATTACTAGTACTACCAATATACAACTAGTAGGTACGTGCACGGCACAACATCGTAGGAACAAAAAACGGGAAGATCTTATTTTGGGTGATTTATCTTTTTTTCAATCAACGTAGTATGAATAATATGATGTGGGGGTCACCCATGAAGCTTATGTGGCTTGGTTGCATGGCTACGGAAGGTTAGAGAAAAATAAATAGATAATGTGTTTAGAGTGCACTCCACTAAATAGATATACTTTGGATCCATTGTAACGGACCGGCACATCTATATCTATACCCCCTATATAGTTTGTGAAAAACTTTGAAAGTTGGTCGTTGGATGAAGCCAATCCGACGGTACAAAGATGGCAAATCCGAGCACTACTGGCCGTTGGATATCATCCACCAGATTCTACCACATGTATAATCTAGAAGACTCCATGGTTGAACTTAATTCATGACTAACTTTGCCACAACTAAGCTTAGGCAAAGTTATTAGTTCTTCAAAATGAGAGCCACAAGTTGGCAAGCCTAAGGGAATCTTGTCACATTTTTTGTGTGTATGTCATGTGGGGCCTTAGTGTGGCTTGCCTAAGGTGTGGCTTGAACCAAACACTCACCTAAGTTAATCAAACTTGCCTAACCTTACGTTCCACCAGATTTTGCCACATGTTAGAATCCAGAAAGCTCCACATGTAGAAGCATAATGCACAAACCACCAGAATCTCATGCGTGCAATGCACGTGTACCTTACTAGTACTAGCTGGTAGTAGTAAGAAACAAATTCCAGTTTTGGCACGAGCTCGTACTGCGGGAGCACCACAAGGCCTGCCGCAGGAGTTGCATTTCCCTCTCGGGGCCCACGGGACCGAACTTCAGTGGCTTAGTGCCCGGCCTATGAGTCAATGACATGCGGACCTTAAATGCGGCTGGACCACATGTCATTCTCATGGTGGTGGCGTGGTTCGCGACTCACTCATTCGAGATGAATCGGCCGGTGGTGGCGTGGCCATGGCGAGGGTGCCACAACTGGGCGTCGGGGCGTTACGAGGCATAGATGGCCACACCGACGGGTACTACTTGTAGTACATAAGTACTCCAGCTGAGGATTGATGCCGGGGATGAAACGTGTCACAGCCGCTGGATGAAAATTCGATGGTGTGGGAGTACGGATCGGAGCACAGCAACGGAGCAGGAAAACCGCGTCCAATCGGGTGTGTCTGTGGTAGAAAGTTGATGGTCGCCGCAGTTTAGCTGGCCCGCATGTCATGCACACAAATGCAGAGGAGCGGTGGGGCTGAGAGGGATGAGGGGCATGTCGGGGGGATGAGGATCCCCTGACGCTAACAATCCTACCATTCTGTCACAGACATGTGGGACCCATAAGCGTGGGTCCCACCTGTCAGCGAAGGAAAGGTAGGGCAAGGCAGTGATAGCCATGTCAGAGGATCCATGTCCACGTCGGGGGACGTCGTGCCGTGGGTTCGAGCGGCGTTGTTGGAATCGCGTGTGGGTGTGGCAGTGGTAGAAACAAGAAACGTGATGGTCGCCGTGGTTCAACTTCCATGGACAAGCTGTCATGTCTGCTGACACATGTATATCAAAACTAGAGTGTTTATATTTCAAGCACGTGAACAAGTATTATTCTACTACTTTGGATCCATTGCAACGCACGGGCCAGCACATTGGTAGTAGTAGTGTCCATCTCTATCTCTAGAGGCCTTCCCTCGTTCATCATTTTCTCTCACAAGATAAACTTACAAATGCATCTTGATGTTCCGTGGAACGCACGAGGATGTTTCCTTGGGGGTCTCTCCAGCGCGACGTGGCCGTAGTTGCAAGTTGACGCCCCTTGAGATGCCAACGTTGAGGGGCACTCGGATTTCCTCCGATGAGCAGGTAAGATGAGTTTGATCACGTAGTAATTGCATTCTAAAGACTACTTCTGTGTCCATTTCCTAATTCTCCCCCTGCCCATTGTTTCATAGGTTAGGCTCGGTGCGAGTGGAGATTGGCTTGCATATGTACAGGAGGGTACCAACATCAATTTGCACAATATTTACAACGGTGATACCATTCTCGTAGAACCTTTGTCCAACATTGGGATCAGCCATGCAACGGGCCACCGCATGAATTGGTACAATGGAACCACGGTGAGATTGAATAAGATAGCATGAACCTTGCACATGGCGGTCAAAGGCGGACCATGCTGTCTGCGGCCGATTTGTTGCCGTACGAGTAGGAAGACGGTGTGCTCCTTTCTAACCGCATCTTCGCGGTGACAAACCAGGGGACTTATTTTGTATGGGACACATCCTACGATATACTCCCTCTCTCCCAGTTTATTTGTTTTGAATCTTTTCGTTTTATAAGTTTCAAATTCAAATTTAGAGCTCCCCATCACATGTTGAGATTACAATGTCCATTAAATCTTTGCGTGCATGTATAGTAAAGAAAAAATCTCGAGTTTGGCACGAGTTCGTGCTACGAGAGCACCACAAGCCCTGGCGCAGGAGTTACATTTCCCTCTCAGGGCCGTCGGGACTGAGCTTCAGTGCCTTACTACACCTACCTTTGAGTCAATAACATGTGGACCCGATAGGTGACTGGTCCACATGTAATGCTCCCGTAGGCAGAGGGGCAGTGGGGCCAAGAGGGGTGAGCCACAGGTCGGGGGATGTGTGGTTTCATGGGTTCGAGCGGCGTCGTGGGAATCGCGGGTGGCTGTGGTAGAAACTTGATGCTTGCCGCATTTTAGGTGGCCCACATGTCATGCACACAAAGGTAGAGGGGCGGTGCGGCCGAGAGGGGTGAGGCGCACATCGGGGGGCGTGGTGCCATGGGTTGGAGAGGCGTCGTGGGAATCGCGAGATGAAACGTGATGGTCACCGTAGTTGAATTTTCCTGGACAATCTGCCATGTCTACGGACACATGCGCTGCATATCGATCACTGGAAGGAGTAGCAGAGAAAGCTATTTATGCGGATAAATAGTTCCTTATAGTCAAGCGGACCCATGCTACTACTCTGTTCGTCCATCTATATCAATATACACCGAGAGGGAATAATTTTTTTACAAGAGAGGAAATAGTTCATCCATCCATAATGCCCTCCTGCTGGTGCAACCTTTTCTTCTTCTTCTTCTTCTTCTTCTTCTTCTTCTTCTTCTTCTTCTTCTTCTTCTTCTTCTTCTTCTTCTTCTTCTTCTTCTTCTTCTTCTTCTTCTTCTCATTCTCTGTGGGAGACGGCTTTGCAACAAACTCTTTGAACCTTGCAGCTATCTCGAAACTCACACGGGCATCGAGGGCAGCATATTTTATCTGCTCGTACGTCAAGGGATAATTCTCCCATCCAGACGACCTTAATGCCACCGTCTTGTCACCCTTCTAAAGATTTGTACCGAGCACAAAATTTGCTACATCGAATAGGGATGGTGTCTGTTTATCACAATCTTCCACAGGAATTTTGATTCTAGTTTGTAGGTCAGCGATGCTTTTCAAATCAAGGTTGTATGGCTCCAACTTTTGTTTGTCCCCTTCGATGGCTGCCCCACAGAAGTATACGTCCTCCTGAGACAAGAAATCATGAAGCTCACCTAGTATGGAGGGCGAATGTATGATGTGGTACACCAAAACATCATCTTCGAGGCACAGCTGAAGGACGGCGGCGCGTTGGATCTTCCCAGGGGCACACTCCGTGTACTCTGCATCGAGACCGATGACCCTTGTCTCTACCTTTTCGAGGGAGTTGGATACATTGTTGATCCACTGTCGAACAACCCTTGGGTGGACGATGACGGTGGCAACTATGCGCATCGAGCCTTCGACGAGGACATGTTGGATGCTAAAAACCTGCATCTCGATCTCTTTCACCATTTGGAACCGCTGGAATGGAGGGCTATGGTTTGGAGAATTAGGATTAGATGGCTAGTCTAACTGAAGTAGTAGATGATTATTTAAAGAGGTTAAACAATGTGAACGCAGTGGGGTTTGGATGCAAATGAAGACGAAGGGGAGGTGAAGAAGCCGAGGAGAATCGGTTCCCGATGGAGAAGTAAATGCGAGAAGTGGCATGTAGGCAGTTGATTAGATGGCTAGGTAGACTAAACGAAAAGGCTATGCGGGTAGACTGATGAGTCGTACCTGTTCGTGTACGTGCCCATCCTTCCTGATAGGTGGGACCTATGCAAACAGATAAAAAAATGTGTCGTAGTTTTTTTTTGAGTGCGTGAGTGGGAGACACAACATTCTCTGGTTAAGGAATACTCCCTCTGTTTAGGTGAGTATAAGTCACCTTATGAAAATCAGGTTTTCCCAAAACCTTTAGGCATGGAGCATTAACTTCCTGCTCGATCCCCTCCCAGCCTCATTAGCCAGCGTTCTCTTCCTCTGTTGCCGCGTTCTACCTTTCCATTTTTCCTCTTCTCAAGTGTGGAACGATCTGCATGTCGTCCTTGATGCACCAGAACGACCACTGCATGCATCGTGGCAGGGCGTTGATTGGGCATGCACGAGAATTTGGTTCTGCTCGCAATATGGATGATACCTGAACGATGAACTGAACAGGCATGCTAGCACGGGAGACCTATTTCCGTTGTACAATACTGGAGTACTCATGTTCCTACTACTACTACTACTACTACTACTACTACTAGTAGTAGTAGTAGTAGTAGTAGTAGTAGTAGTAGTAGTAGTAGTAGTAGTAGTAGTAGTAGTAGTACAACTGTGGTACACTTGATGGTCAAAATAATATTCATCCGGTCCTCACAGTGAAGTAGTAGTAGTAGTAGTAGTAGTAGTAGTAGTAGTACAACTGTGGTACACTTGATGGTCAAAATAATATTCATCCGGTCCTCACAGTGAAGTGACAACACCCTGCGTCTGACACTAGTCCAGGCGGCGTGTTCGGGTTACCAAAGTCAGCCTCACCTTGTGCACTATGCATTCTGTCACCGCCGCTGTACAGCACATTGGCGCCTCGCTTCGTCTCCCTCTCCGCTCCCATAGCACCACTCCATCTCCATCTCCTTCTCCGTCTCCATCTCACTGTGCCCCCGTGTACCGTCGCCTCACTCGCCTCCCCCAGTACCACTATTCCCTCGCTAGCCGCACCAGCACCGACATCCTTCTCCCCGTAAATCAAGCCCCCTTCCAAACTCCATCATGGCCGAACATGAACCGCGCAGCATCCATATGAGCCGCGATTGGAGCAATCTCCCCAGTGACATCCTTGTCCTCTGTTGTTCGTGTATGGATATGTTGAGCGCCTTGCGGCTGGCTGCATGCTCGAGGGACATGCACACGGTCATCATCGAAGCGAGGCCTAAGCTTTTCAAGACACCCTGCTTGCTGCTATCTGGTCTTGCGAGATTGGCTCACCATGATACGGAGGCATGCATGATGCCCCTCGACTTCAATCTGATCTCCATTAGCCAAAACTTCTTTGGAGGTATGTAGTGGGTCGACGTACATCATTTCCCTCGACATCGATCCGATCACCATCGCCCGAAACTTCTTGGCAGGTATGTACTGGGTCTGCATGAACTCCCACTGGATGGCTGCCTTCAGAGAAGATGGTAAAAAGTTGGTGCTCGTGAACTTCCAAACCTCCCATGAGATTATCCTTCCTCCGTTGGATTATATAGAGTATTACCATCGTGGTCCAAGTCATCTAGATTAATATGTCAGTTGGACAGACCTTGTTTTGCAGAAGATTGTAATCTGCCAAGTGCACACACGACATGCGAATTACGCAGACTTCAAGCTAATTGCCTTGTTTGACCGCTGACTCGCCTATCTTTACGCCGGTGCCTTCTTTAGCTGGAGACAACTCGGCTCGCAGTGGATCATCGTCAAAGATGATACACACTTCTGTGAACACAATGGTATCATCTACGCGATCGACAAAGCAGATGGCACCACGTATTGCTGTGACGGCGCATGTAAGTTGTTTCCGTCTCATGTTAATGATGACGCCATGACACTGTTTGAACTTTTTGTGATGATTGGCATATCCCTGTTTGAGGGGAATTTGAGTAGAACTATGGCAATGTATTAGAGACGACGTAAATCATCTATATTTGGAATGAGTTAATTCATGCAATTGTGACCATGTCATTACAGCCAATTTGTGCCCTGAATAATCAAACGGTTAGGAATATATGGATATTATCCTTATTTTGCAGTAATCTATATACTACTACTAAATATGAGTGTGTATCAATGGCCATGTTAGTTTCATCATTTTCATGATGTAGAAACATGCACCACACTGTTGGTTTCATCTAACCATACATTAGGAAAGTAAATGTGCATATGGAGAACTCTATATTTGGAAGTAGTGAAATCCTGCAATGCTTACCATGTGTACATACCTATATTCGCCCTTCAGCAATCAATGGCTAGAATAATATCCTCACAAAAAATTTGCCCACAGAACATGAGTATATAACAATGCATGGTCTGTTAGTTACCTTGAAGAATTTGTTTGTGAGGACAGAACATGATTACTCCCTCCGTTCCCAAATATTTGTCTTTCTAGAGATTTTAACACGTGACTACATAGGAAGCAAAATGAGTGAATCTACACTCTAAAATATGTCTACATACATCTGTACGTTGTGTCTATTTGAAATGCCTAGAAAGACAAATGTTTGGGAACGGAGGGAGTACATAACATGCATGACATGGTAGTTTCCTGTGAAGAATCGATTGCGAGATAACATGAGTATAACCATGCATGGCACTTCTATATTTTCGAACCCAGTATACATTTCCCTGTATTTTCCTCCCACAGTTCCAACAGGGACATATCAATGATGTTTCTTGCATTATCCTACTCATACTCTGAATAATGCTGATCTTACATTAACAATGCATGTCCTTTTTGATATGATGCAGTGTCCCTACAGTTACTACCCTTTGTAATCACACCACCTTTGCCAAAAATAGGGAAGCACAATTGGTTCCTCGCTCGATCAGACGACGGCAAAAGACTGATGATCATTCGGACACATGAGCCGGAAAAGTTATATTGCAAAAACCCCACTGTATACAAGCACCGTGTAATGCGTGAGTATCCGGACACTGGTTGTTACGTCTATGAGCAGGATACCAGCTTGTTGGGGCCTTTAGGATTTTTTAGTTGGAGGCGGGTAAACAGCCTTGGTTCACACTCTCTGTTTCTCGGACTCAATTATCCGATTAACCAGGAGATCACCGTTGGCAAGGACCTTGATGGCAGAGAGGCTCTGTTTGTAATGGAAAACTATGTCTACACGGCGAGCCCTAGGAGTTTGGGAGCAATCTCCCCTGATTGTCAATGATACAGCCTGCAGCCAAAAGAAGGTGAGAATGACAAAGGCATCCGGATTAACTTTGATCCTTGGATGTCTCAATTACGACAGGCAGTGATGTGGTTCAAGCCTTCAGGTTGATAGGTAATTGGGATGTTGCACCGAAAGGGTGGAGTACTGGTGTCTCCGGATCACTGGTCGCTGAAGCGGGGCTGCAAATTATGATGGTGTTGGATCATCTCTTCGAATGACTTTGTTGTCTTTGCTGCTGGTTCTGGATGGGTAGTTCTTTCTTTTGTTATGCATCTTCCTTGTCATTTGGTCATCCTCATCTATGTCACTCTTACTATGTAATAGTTGCTTCTATTTAGAATGTCATTCTCGTCTGGATCACGAGAGTCTGAGCGCTGCAGATGGGTGCGTTTTGGTGGTGTAGCAAGACTTCTTATGAACTATCATGTCTTGTTGTTTATGTCAGTAGTAGTCACTAGTCAGTGTTTGAATGTTGTATATATCGTTGTTTTGAACTGTTTATTGTCTCGAACTACTGGCAGGCTAAATGAGGGCATCACCATTCTCTAGTGTTGAGAGTATATCTCCTTTTTTCAAGTTATATAATTTGAGCTCAGTGTCTTTTCGATGATGTACACTTGTTTGGGCCAGTGAGGTGTTGTTGATATGGGCCGAGTAGTAACGCAATGCCAAACAGGTCAATTATGACTCTCAGGCCGGGCTCTCAAAAGATCCTGAAAAAAAGCCGGGCTCTCCAAAAAAGAAAGAATAAGGACTCTTAGGCCGACATGTGGGCGCCACCGGTGTTTTCGTGCACTTGCGCGCCGAGGGCATATTGGCGCGTGCTCGAAATTCATGCTACCTTTTCATCCCCAGTCTCCCACCCCTCCCCCACCTCTGGAATCTCGATTCCTACTCCAGTTCCCCCAAATCCCCCTCCTGTACTCCATGTACTCAAGTGCACTATCATGTCGCCGGTCAATGCAGATCTCCGAGCCGGAGATCCTGAGGTCCGTCCTGCCTTCGGTCGTTGCGTGCTGTCGCTCAACAGTGGCATGGCGGCGCTTGACGACCAGTTTGCCGGCAAAGTGCTGATGGTAACCATCAACGGCGACCGACCTTCCGTCTCGCCGGACGACCTTGTCAAAACTCTTGGCATTGCGCACGGCATCCAAATAAGTGACTTGCTCGTCGAAGTCTGTCGGCCACTGACTGATTTCTTCGTCAGGTTCCGAACAACTTTCGACTGCAGTCGTGTGTTCGAATCTTCCCGGCGTTTGTTTTGCGATGGCGCGTTGGTGAGCTTTGATTGGTGGCACCCAGGATGGGGCTCGGTGCCCTCTAAGCTTGAGTTTTTAACAAAGCTTACCTTCCACGGCATGCCTCGGCATGCTTGGAACAGCGAGTCCATGAACGAGCTTATCAACGACCTTGAAGGTGAGCTCGTAAGTATGTTTGTTCCTCCAGACAGCTGGGCTCTGACGGTTATGGCATGGATGAAGAAGCCGTCCACCATACCAAAGGTGATTGGTGTTGAGATACCGGTGTAGGAACCGGGGTTGTACTATTCGTCGCCACCAAGGCCGCCGCGGACCACGTTAGGGATGTACCTGTATCGAGTGTTCGTGCATGTCGAAGAAGTGGTCAATCCATCAATCGAAGTCCTGCCGCCGCCGCTGGTGCCAGGCTCCGTCGACGACGTCCATTGCAGGAGTCAACGTCAGACTTTCCCCGTGTAGCTCGGAACGATGGATGGCACAGGGCCTACTCCATCACGTGGCGGAGGCCACTTCTTTTTTGGGAGAAGAGGCAGGGTTGGCTGCCTGGATGTGCTCTAATTTGAGGTAACAACTGAATCTTATCAAATACTAGTTAAATCCGAGCTATGGGTGTGAAGCACTGATATGCCAGTACATTTGATTGTGACCTGTTCTAATTTTGTACCTGAACTTTTTTTAGAAAGGGTTGTACGTCAACTTAATGTGCTAGCAGAACTTATTGTGTTGTCTGTCTGTTTTCTTTGCACAACGTCCAAGATATTTCCCCGTCATTGATAAAGACGATGAACCATTATGTATGACTTCGTTGGTTTCAACATAGCCCTTCCCGTAGCGATCCACTGCTTCCATCCTGATTGTGCCGCCTACGTGAAATTTTTGTATGCAAGTTCAGTGTGCTATGATGTTCTATATGATTGTGTCAACTATATAAGTTTTTACTGAGCATCAGCAATGCATATGGCTGAAAGATGTATTTACGAGCATCGACCGATGGGTCTCTATCTCTCTCTCTCTCACACACACACACACACGCACGCACACGCACAAGTGGGACCCGTTGAATTATTTATTTGCTCGTGATAGCTTTTAATTAGGTTTCATTGTAATCTAATTTTTTCTTAAGTTATTAATTGAGCTCAGTGACTTCAAAAGGTTGTACAGAAGCCTTGTTTGGGCCTTTTCGGCGTCGCTGAATGTGGGCTGAGTAACCATGTTAGGTTGTACTGTACTACACATGCCTTTTTTTCAACATCAGCAATGCAACTGGGACGATAGTTGTACACAATATCCGGGTCAACTTGTTATTTTCCGCCCCGCTGGGCTGCAAACTTTCCTAGGAGGTATGCATTAGGCTTAACAAGAAAATGGACTTTAAGAAATAATAAATATGATGTAATTATAATAACTGGACAGTTACTATGCACCAAACACGTAATTAGTTTGAAAAATATATTATTTTTGGAATTTGAAAATTTTAATTTCATTACTTGTTGCGCGCGCAATATTTCGTTGGATTTTAACGTAATACATCTTTATTTTGAAATTATATTTAACCTGACTAGAAATTTCAGATGAAAATATTTCGCATCCCATCAAAATGTGGGAATTTTTTTTGAATTCTGTTTTGAGCGGTTGTTTGAAATTATTGATCGTTGTCCTAGCTAGAAGTTGGGTTGTACCTTTAACAAACTGTAAATGGGTTGTATTAAATTCCATTAGAATTAAAAAATGGGTTGTACATTATTACAAATCGCATATGGGCTATATGTTATCTGCCAAATCCGAGTTGTGGGCCTACTAAGTTGACGCGTACCAAGGGCTTTGTCAACTTAGTCAATATAAATGATTCTAGTTGCAGTGATCGTACGATGTCCATCCAATGGCCGTAGTGCTTCTTCAACCTCCGGTCTTCTTGCTCCAGCCGCCCAAAGCAGCATCGGTCATGTCGCATGCTCCTGCCTCCCGTGGTCGGCTGTGATGCCGTGGAGGCCTCACCGCCCCATACTACTCCCACCGCTGGCCAGGCCATCCCTCTACTCACCCACACCCCATGTTATTCTGCGGCGACGGCAGCCTCACACCGTAGCCGAACCAGTGAACCCTTGTACTACTCTCCATGCGGGCTTCCACTGCTGCGTCTTCCCTGGCTCCGCACCGTCCCCTTCCTAGGCCTCGGCGTCGTCCAGACCACCGCCCTGGTGCTCTCGGCGCGGCGTGGTCAACGTGGTCAACGACCGACTTCCATCGGAAGAGTACTGTACATGGAGAGGCTGACAGCTGGGTCCAGGCGGCCGCAAGGAAGTGCCTCCTTATTACGCGCAAAATAATTATTCCTCCACCTGACAGCAGGGACCCACTGGACGGGCCACCTTATTTCGCGAAAAAAACGATTCCCCCATAACTTTTGGGACCCACCGGACGGGCCAGCATATTTCGCGAAAAAACCTTCCCCCCGCTGTCAGCTCGGATCCACCGGAAGTGCCTCCTTATTATGCACAAAGAAATGAATACTCCCCCTGCTAGCTGGGACCCACCATGGTGGGAGGCTGACTTGTTGGCGTACTAAGTTGACTGGGACGGGGGCCTTTCTCAGCTTTAGTCAATATGAACGATTCTAGCTCCAGTGACTGTATGATGTCCATCCAATGGCCGTAGTGCTTCTTCAACCTCTAGTCTTCTTGCTCCAGCCGCCCAAAGCAGCGCAGGTCGTGCCGCATGCTCCTGCGTCCCGTGGTCGGCTGTGCTGCCGCGGAGGCCTCACCGCCCCCTACTATTCCCACTGATGGCCAGGCCTTGCGGTGACGGCAGCCTCACACTGCAGCCGAACCAGTGAACCCTTGTACTCCTCTCCGCGCGGGCTTCCACTATCGCGTCTTCCCCGGCTCTACGTCGTTCCCTTCCTAGGCCTCGCCGTCGTCCACCGTCGTGGTGCTCTCGGCGCGGCCTGGTCAACATGGTCAAGGAACGACTTCCATCGGACGTGGATTGTACGTGGAGAGGCTGACAGCTGGGTCCACGGCCGCAGCAAGGAAGTGCCTCCTTATTACGCGGAAAATAATGAGTCCTCCACCTGACAGCTGGGACCCACCGGACGGGCCACTGTATTTCGCGGAAAAAACGTTTCCCCCTGACTGTTGGGACCCACCAGCTTCATCTTCGCACGTAAAGAAGTGCGTTTGGGCAAAAAAATGATTCGCCCCCCTGACTGCTGGGACCCACCAGCTACACCTTCGCACGCAAGGAAGTGCGTCCGGGCAAAAAAATTGATTCGCCCCCTGACTGCTGGGACCCATCGGCTACATCTTCGCACGCAAGGAAGTGCGTCCGGGCAAAAAAACGATTCTCCCCCCTGACTGCTAGGACCCACCAGCTACATCTTCGCACGTAAAGAAGTGCCTGACAGTCGGGACCCACCTGGTCGAAGCGTATGTAGCGTTGTCATTCTAGTCGCGAACGTGTACGTACATACTGGTCGATGTAGAGGCGCGCACGTGTCGTAGTAGAGGCGCGCACGGGTCGTAGTAGAGGCGCGCACATAGCATGTACACGTACGTACAGCGGCCAGGGTGCAAGAAAGAAAATACGGCCACGTATCTGTACATACGGGTGGGGTCACGAACGCCTACTCGCGCATACGTATGGCCAGGGCTCATGTACATGGCTGGGTCGGAACGGAGAAACATCGTCGTCGTCATGTTCATGGGGAGGCAACGGAATGCGTCGTGTTTATGGGGAGGCAGCGGAATGCGTAGTGTTCATGGGGAGGCAACGAAATGCGTCGTGTTCATCGGGAGGCAACAGAACGCGTGGGAGCCAACCGGCTGGGTCGGAACGGAATGCGTGGTCGTGTTCATCGGGAGGGCTTGGACGGAATAGGCGATGGAAATGAGGCCTGGCGTATCGCACAACGGAGGAAACAACCTTGTGTTCGACCAGCCATGTTTGAAACGGGATCCTGTTCATCGGGAGGGGTCTGGCGTACCGCAAAACGGAGGAAATGGACCTCCTACAGTCGAAATGGGGGTCATGTTGATCGGGAGGGGTGTGGCGTACCACAAAACGGACGAAACGGACCTCCTACGGTCGAAACGGGGGTCCTGTTCATCGGGAGGGGTGTGGCGTACCGCAAAACGGGACTCCACGGGATACTGTTCATCTCCACTGTTGACCTCCTCCAGCCTCCACGGGCTACCGTCGACCTCCACCAGCCTCCACGGGCTCCTGTTCATCTAGCCTCCACCGCGCGCTACTCCATCGGCTACTGTTCAACCACCCCTCCACCGTCTACTGTTCATCCAACCCTCCACACCATGGGGTCCTGTTCAACCACCCCTCCACGGGCACCCCTCCACCGTCTACTGTTCATCCAGCCCTCCACCACACCACGGGGTCTTGCTCATCCAGAGGCAACACCACCGCTCACCGTTCATCCAACCCCCCCCCCCCCCCCGCAACGCTCACTATTCATCCCAGAGGCAGCATCGATCGGCTTCAGTTAGCAGCAGTAGCAAAGGAATCGCTCGATCGGGTTCAGTTAACAGCCATCGAGCGATCGCTCGGGTTCACTAACGTGTAGCCTGCAGTGCAATCGCTCGGGTTCACTTAGAGCCCAACGCCTCGCTCGGGTTCAGTTAGAGTCAATGCCTCGCACACACGCATGTACGTGTACGAGAGAAACGCGCATCGCTCGGCCCCCGACCTCCCACCGTAACCGGGAACTCCCCGAAATTTTCCTCCCCCTTGCTTCTACCATGGTTTTTTCCGTCATGGACGGCCCAAAGAATGTCATGCAGCTGCATCTCCGGCCCGCCCAGGACGAAAAGCCCATTTTTTGTCATGATTTTTTGTCATAGAAGTAGGAGCCCACCACATCTATGATGATACCGGGTTTTGTCACAATTATCGTCATAGAAGTGTCATATGTATGACAGAAAATTTTTCCGTTGGGCCCAAAATGTCACGGATGTGTCTTTTTTTGTAGTGCCCTTTAGTACCGGTTCGGCACGAACCGGCGCTAACGTGCCACCACGTGGCACGAGTCAGGCCCGGGTGCGTGTAGGACATTAGTACCGGTTGGTAACACCAACCAGTACTAAATGTTTGGGGGTGTTTTGGTTATATTTTTTATTTTTCCTTTAATTTTGTGTTTTCAATTTAATTTAGTGATTGTTTTACATTATAATGAGTTATTAAATCATTATGTGAAAGTACCGCAGATTAGTTTGGACTGGATGCATGTGGATCCTAGCTAGCTTTAGCTAGGATCCATCCAGCTGAAACTAATTTGCGGTTTCTTTCATTAATGATATAATAACTCATCATCATCATCATCATATTAATATAAAAACTCTTGCATCATATCATCACCAACAACAGTATAGTAGCTAGCAAAAAATCATCATAGTCATCATTACCACTATTTAATCATCATAGTCATTACCGCTATCTAATCATCACCAACACTAGCTTAAAGAAGAAACATTCACTTGTACCAGAAGAAAAGATATCATCGAGTTCAACATGGTCATGATATTATAAGCGTTCATAACACCACAAAAGCAAAACACTCTTTGAGATTAAGTTCAGGACAAAGAACACGGACATGAGAGGACAAGTACTAAGAGCATGAACTAGCTAAATCACTCTTGCTGCTCTCTCTCAGGTAAAATAGCATAGAACATGTATAGCTCTCCTGATTCATCATACTAGAGCATGCAGATGAACTTGTCTCCTAATCGTGGGCTGTGCTTCTGATTGCTGCCCCCTAGTACTTCTCTGGGATCGTTAACAATTTTGCTCCAATCTTTCACTATTAAGCATTCATCGCTTTTAGAAATCCTGAATGCACTCATGTGCAATGTAGGATATCTTGGTCGTAAGCTAACCATTGACATGCGACCTTTAGTCTCGATCCACTGAGGCACAACTGTCATCGGGAGTCCCTGTTGAAGAACATCGTATAGTAATTAATATACTTAGCAATGAAAGTTTAGCTTCAAAAATAATGTATGCAAAAGATGCACTGAGGACAAATAGTAAAAATCTTACCATCTTTCCTAAACAAATGTGATCGTTGTTCAATACGATCACTATTGGTTGCATGTTTTGAGTACTAACATTTCTAAGTGCAGGAAGAAAATTTGTCTTGACAGTATGAAGATCCTCAAGCCATGAAACATAATGACTTATCTCCTTGCAGTTTAGTTTAGCCTCGGGACAGTAGTAGGTCCTGTCTACCAAGCACTGGACATGTTTGCTTGAACGGAAATAAGCTGACAATAGAAATTAGTTGTCAACTATTTTTTAATAAACAATATCAAAGACATAAATATGGTTGAGAAACTCACATAATGGTAGAACTGGAGGCGTCCGCAGATCGACCCAGATGTCTCTATTACCTTCAATATCATCTTCCGGACGAATATCAAAGGTGATAACCATATCAGGCTCAAATGCATAAGCCTTGCATAGTGCTTGCCAAGTTTTGCATTCAAAATAGGTGTATGTGTCTGCATTGTATAATTTGACATTGAAAGTATAACCATGCTTGGTCTTCAGGTAACTCTCTTTACCTCCATAGTTTCCATAGCACTGAAACCTATCTTATCCAAGACAAAAAGTCTTGCATGGCAGGGGATGCGCTAGTAGAATAGTGAAAATTTAAAATTATAAGTTGAAGCAAATGAAGCATATATAAGTCATGCTTAATTACAAAAAAAGACTTGTCGTTGTGACTTACTGTATCCACTTTGAAGGTCTCATCCAGCTTGATGCTGAAGCGCCTATCATCAACTAGGAAATTTCTGTCGCACAGGCCGCGCTGGTCTTCACAGTATTCGCACATAATGAAATCATTTTCGTCGTCAGACGACATTTCCTACATATGTTCATATAGGTCAAACATTAAACACTTACTAATTCTATTAATTCAACTACTTTTATTAATTCAACTAGTTCTAATTCAACTAAGCATTTACTAAAAATAAACTAGTTCTATTAATTTTCTTACTATAATAAAGTAGCTAGTTCTATATAGTAATATTTTAATTAGATCATCAAATCTAAGATACCTAAATTTTCTTACTAAAAATAAACTAGTTCTATTAATTCAACTAATTAATTCAACTAAGAATTTACTAAAAATAAACTAGTTCTATTAATTTTCTTACTAAAATATATAAAGTAGCTATACATAGTAATATTTTAATTAGATCATCAAATCTAAGATACCTAAATTTTCTTACTAAAAATAAACTAGTTCTATTAATTCAACTAGTTCAACTAAGCATTTACTAAAAATGAACTAATTATATTAATTTTCTTACTAAAAATAAACTAGATATATTAATTCAACTAGTTCAAATCTCATATACCTAATTCATGTAACATTAACATTCTAACATTCTTATCTACGTAATTCATCTAATTAACAATTTGACATGCATTAATCTAAACAATAGAAAACAGAAAATAAGTAAAAAAAGGTGTGTGTGTGTGTGTACGAGCAGGGGGCGGCGGCGAACGGGCGGCCGCGCGAGACGGCGACGCGACGGGGATGGCGCGACGAGCGGAGGGCCGGGGGCGATGGCGCGACGGGCAGCGGGCCGGGGGCGACGACGGCGCGAGACAACGATGTGCGGGGCGGCGGCACGAGATGGCGCACGACGTATGGCCGGGGCGGCGGCGTGAGACGGTGACAACGGGCGGCGGGGGCGGCAAGGGCGCGCGCGATGGGCGACGGCGCGCGAAGCAGTTGAAGAAGAAGTGGGGAGATGGAAACTGAATTTTTTGTAAGTGTTATATATATAGGAGGGGCCTTTAGTACCGGTTGGAGCCACCAACCGATACTAAAGGCCAATTTTGGTCAGGCCAACCGGCGGGAAGCAACACCCTTTAGTACCGGGTGGTGGCTCCAACCATTACTAAAGACCCACCCTTTAGTACCGGGTGGAGCCACCAACCGGTATTAAAGGGGTGCGCTGCCACGCAACGGGCACAAAGTTTAGTCCCACCTCGCCGGGCGAAGGGCAGCCGCACTGGTTTATAAACCCAGCCGTGGCTGCTCCTTCGAACTCCTCTATATAGCAGGCTTCAGGGCCTAACTATGGTGCGCTGCCCTATGAGCCTGCTGGCCCTTCTGGGCCTGAATTTGCACACCCGAGGTCTGGCAGGCCCACTGGACTGGGCCCCAACAATTTTTAGTTTTTTTCTTTTCTGCATTATTTATTTTCTTCTATTTATTTTTGAGTAATTTTTTTATATAGTTTTTTTATTTTCTACTTTATTTATTTTCTTCGATTTATTTCTGAGTAGTTCTTTTTGCTATATTTAGTTTCTTTGTGAATATTTTTGCTTTAGGTACGAAAAATTACAAACTTTCTGATAGTGCCAGTAGTTTTCAAATTTGAATAGTTTAAATTTATTTTCTTCTATTTATTTTTGAGTAATTTTTTATCGTAACCCTCTCGACGCAAAAAAAGTCTGGAGTTCAAATAAGTTTAAAAAAATGAAGTGCCCGTGTAACACATGAGTTCTCGTCCGAAACCCAGATGCTCCGAAAGAGATTGTCCAGTTTGTACACGAAGTGCGTCCACTTTTTGCCGTAACCCTCTCTACTCTTATGCACATGCTATATGGATGAAATGATGATACCATGCCAAGTATCAACATTTTTAGAGTTTATTTTGTAGTGATTTTCAATTTTACGGTCATTTAGCTCTCTAAACAAATCGGTAAATGAATGAAAAACAGCAAATGATATCAGAACATGTTGGAAATTGATAACGTTGCTTTGAATGCTGCATACTGAATGCAAAAAAAGTCTGAAGTTCAAATAAGTTTAAAAAATATGAAGTGCCCGTGTAACACATGAGTTCTCGTCCGAAACCCTGATACTCCAAAAAAGATTGTCCAGTTTGTACATGAAGTGCGTCCAGTTTTTGCCGTAACCCTCTCTACTCTCTTGCACATGCTATGTGGGTGAAATGATGATACTATGCCAAGTGCCAACATTTTTAGAGTTCATTTTGTAGTGATTTTCAATTTCACGGTCATTTAGCTTTCTAAACAAATCGGTAAATGAATGAAAAACAGCAAATGATGTCAGAACGTGTTGGAAATTGATGACGTCGCTTTGAATGCTGCATACTGAATGCAAAAAAGTCTGGAGTTCTAATAAGTTTTAAAAAATGAAGTGCCCGTGTAACACATGAGTTCTCGTCCGAAACTCTGATACTCTGAAAGAGATTGTCCAGTTTGTACACGAAGTGCGTCCACTTTTTGTTGTAACCCTCTCGACTCTCTTGCACATGCTATGTGGGTGAAATGATGATACCATGCCAAGTGTCAACATTTTCAGGGTTCATTTTGGAGTGATTTTCAATTTCACGGTCATTTAGCTCTCTAAACAAATCGGTAAATGAATGAAAACAGCAAATGATGTCAGAACGTGTTGGAAATTGATGACGTTGCTTTGAATGCTGCATAGTGAACGCAAAAAAAGTCTGGATTTCAAATAAGTTTAAAAAATGAAGTGCCCGTGTAACACACGAGTTCTCGTCTGAAACCCTGGTACACTAGTGCAGAACCGGGCTTTAGCGCCGATTCATAAGGGCCTTTAGTGTTGGTTCTACAACCGGCACTAAAGAGTGGAGACTAAAGCCCCCCCCCTTTACTACCGGTTCGGCACGAACCGGCGCTAAAGTGCCACCACGTGGCACGAGCCTGGCCCGGGTGCTGGTAGACCATTAGTACCGGTTGGTAGCACCAATCGGTACTAAATGTTTGGGGGCGGTTTTGGTTTTAATTTTTATTTTTCCATTAATTTTGTGTTTTCCATTTAATCCTTTTTTGTTTGCTGATATTTTACGATACTACATATTGTACACGTTATGCATATATATAAATAGATTTTCTCGTAGAACTGATCATATATATATATATATATATATATAATCGAATGTCTCACAACCACCATTATTTATTCACACATACACATGTATATATATACAATTTCTCCTACATGTTGCCTTGGTGCCTTCGGAGCACGATGACAAGTGGTTCATGGGGGCGTTGCGGGTAATAGTATTCTCCTGTGGGATCTATGACCTGGTCGAGCAAAAATCCCGCTATTTCCTCTTGAAGTGCTCGTATGCGCTCTGTTGGTAGGAGCTGGTCCCGCACCTCTTTGAACTATTAAGAAGGAGATCAATATGCATGTGTATTACTTATGTGACTAGATATCGACAATCATGTAAGATTTGTGAATAGTGTTCTAGCAAACGTACCCAGTCCTGTCTATCAGATCTGCTCCTTTCGGACGCCATCATGCGAATGTTCTCGCAAACGTAGTATGCACACACTTCAGTCCCCGGCGCCTGCTTCAGGGCCTTTACGAGAATAGAATTTAATCAGATAATAATTAATCAAGCATGTTAATTAATTAATGGTATTGAAACAAGAATTAAAGAGATCGTAGCTAGCTAGTACTACTTAATTACTTACCTTGGGTCGATACCAAAATAGCTTTTGTCGCCATTTTCCTGGAGTCACCTTGATGTACTTTGCCCAAGCCCTGCCCGTCGGCAAAGAAATTAATAAAGGGGTTATTAAAAATAGTTCATATCAGGAAATGACGAACTAAATAGGCCGAGATATAGTTAATTATGATTGAAATTACCTATTGACTATCCCCTTCACGATGCTGTAGTCACTATCTTTTTTAAGTAGTGAGTCCAGTACTTCAACTTTTCCTTCGTCAACTTTAATGTCTAACAAAATCCAATGGTACATGCATGCGCATACGTTTGCATGTATAAATTAAGCGGGCATGTGCATAACACTAATCAACTATAACCCTAAACCCTATACACTTATTAACATCTAGCTAGTAAGCAAAAACAGAATTTGTAGTACAAGACAGTGTGACTCACTCGAAGTTGTAACGAAGTAGTATATCTTCATTGCTATTGAGGCGCTTCAAGAACTCTAGCATTTTATTCTCTACATCTTGTCTATACCATTCCAATTTCCATGTGTATTCATTAACGGTATTTGGGTCAATGAACCCAATGCCATAGCGTCCACCTTTTTTCATTTCATACATCTTCATCCTGCATAATACCACAGAAAAGAATATATAGTGAGGATATATAATTACAGGTAATTAATGATCAATCAATGAGCACTAGAGCTAGCTTGAGACTTAAATTACAGAAATAAATCACTTACAAACAATAGCGACTGACGATAAATTTGTCGAGTACATCTTGATTGAATAACTGAAATAGTTCTGAATACTCAACGGACAGAGCTAGCTTATGGAAGTAATGATCTTCCTCGACTTTCACCATGAGGGACTCTCGATTGGAAATCTTGGTAATGTTCATGTACCATTGATGCAATTCATACATTCTCGTTGGGAGGTTCTTGACCTCGTCTGGCTCGACCAAAGGTTGGCCCCAGACATATTTCCGTTTTATTTCCTCCTCTCTAAGCAGAGACATGGGCTCGATATCGAGGAGTTGTCCAACAGTGATCTTGAGAATTTTAGCCTACATTATATGCTCCTCGGTTATTACCACATTGCCCACCTCGAGAACATAAACTGTTTGCCCACAATAATATTGGGCGCGCGTACTCTCATGTGTTCTTGGCACAACAAGCGGGGGGGTCGATTGCGCCGCATGTTCTCCCAGTTGGGGAACGGTTTTCCCGCATTTTTTGACAGCTGCTTGTTGGCTCGAGTGTGGGGGAACATAGTAATTTCAAAAAAATTCCGACGCACACACAAGATCATCTCATACAATAAAATTTAGCATCATGTCTTGACCATATCACATCACAACATGCCCTGCAAAAACAATTTAGACGTCCTCTACTTTGTTGTTGCAAGTTTTACATGGCTGCTACGGGCGTAAGCAAGAACCAATCTTACCTACGCATCAAAACCACAACGATAGTTTGTCAAGTTGGTGCTGTTTTAACCTTTGCAAGGACCGGGCGTAGCCACACTCGGTTCAACTAAAGTTGGAGAAACTGACACCCGCTAGCCACCTTTGTGCAAAGCACGTCGGGAGAACCGGTCTCGCGTAAGCGTACGCGTAATGTCGGTCCGGGCCGCTTCGTCCAACAATACCGCCGAACCAAAGTGTGACATGCTGGTAAGCAGTATGACTTATATCGGCCACAACTCACTTGTGTTCTACTCGTGCATATATCATCAACACATAAAACCTAGGCTCAGATGCCACTGTTGGGGAACGTAGTAATTTCAAAAAAAATCCTACGCACACACAAGATCATGGTGATGCATAGCAATGAGAGGGGAGAGTGTGATCTACGTACCCTTGTAGACCGACAGCGGAAGCGTTATGACAAGCGGTTGATGTAGTCGTACGTCTTCACGGCCCGATCGATCAAGCACCGAAACTACGGCACATCCGAGTTCTAGCACACGTTCAGCTCGGTGACGATCCCTGGACTCCGATCCAGTGTCGGGGAAGAGTTCCGTCAGCACGACGGCGTGGTGACGATCTTGATGTACTACCATCGCAGGGCTTCGCCTAAGCACCGCTACAATATTATCGAGGATTATGGTGGAAGGGGGCACCGCACATGGCTAAGAATATGATCACGTGGATCAACTTGTGTCTAGGGGTGCCCCCTGCCCCCGTATATAAAGGAGCAAGGGGAGGAGGCCGGCCGGCACCTATGGCGTGCCAAGGAGGAGTCCTCCTCGTAGTAGGAGTAGGACTCCTACTAGTAGGGGGAAAGAAGTGGGGAGGGAGAAGGAAAGGGGGGCGCCGCCACCCCTCTCCTAGTCCAATTCGGAATAGGGGGGAGGAGGCGCGTGGCCCACCTTTGGCTGCCCCTCTCTCTCTCCACTAAGGCCCATATGGCCCATTACTTCTCCCAGGGGGTTCCGGTAACCCTCCGGCTCTCCGGTTTTCTCCGAAATCACCCGGAACACTTCCGGTGTCCGAATATAGCCGTCCAATATATCAATCTTTATGTCTCAACCATTTCGAGATTCCTCGTCATGTCCGTGATCACATCCGGGACTCCGAACTAACTTCGGTACATCAAAAACTCATAAACTCATATAACTCTCATCGAAACCTTAAGCGTGCGGACCCTACGGGTTCGAGAACAATGTAGACATGACCGAGACATGTCTCCAGTCAATAACCAATAGCGGAACCTGGATGCTCATATTGGCTCCCACATATTCTACGAAGATCTTTATCGGTCAGACCGCATAACAACATACGTTGTTCCCTTTGTCATCGGTATGTTACTTGCCCGAGATTTGATCGTCGGTATCTCAATACCTAGTTCAATCTCGTTACTAGCAAGTCTCTTTACTCGTTATGTAATACATCATCTCGCAACTAACTCATTAGTTGCAATGCTTGCAAGGCTTGTGTGATGTGCATTACCGAGAGGGCCCAGACATACCTATCCGACAATCGGAGTGACAAATCCTAATCTCGAAATACGCCAACCCAACATTTACCTTTGGAGACACCTGTAGAGCTCCTTTATAATCACCTAGTTACGTTGTGACGTTTGGTAGCACACAAAGTGTTCCTCCGGCAAACGGGAGTTGCATAATCTCATAGTCATGGGAACATGTATAAGTCATGAAGAAAGCAATAGCAACATACTAAACGATCGGGTGCTAAGCTAATGGAATGGGTCATGTCAATCACATCATTCTCCTAATAATGTGATCCCTTTAATCAAATGACAACACATGTCTATGGTTAGGAAACATAACCATCTTTGATTAACGAGCTAATCAAGTAGAGGCATACTAGTGACGTTTAGTTTGTCTATGTATTCACACAAGTATTATGTTTCCGGATAATACAATTCTAGCATGAATAATAAACATTTATTATGATATAAGGAAATAAAAGAATAACATTATTATTGCCTCTAGGGCATATTTCCTTCAGTCTCCCACTTGCACTAGAGTCAATAATCTAGATTACACGGTAATGATTCTAACACCCATGGAGTTTTGGTGTTGATGATGGTTTGCTCGTGGAAGAGGCTTAGTCAATGGGTCTGCAACATTCAGATCCGTATGTATCTTGCAAATCTCTATGTCTCCCACCTGGACTAGATCCCGGATGGAATTGAAGCGTCTCTTGATGTCCTTGGTTCTCCTGTGAAATTTGGATTCCTTTGCCAAGGCAATTGCACCAGTATTGTCACAAAAGATTTTCATTGGACACGATGCACTAGGTATGACACCTAGATCGGATATGAACTCCTTCATCCAGACTCCTTCGTTTGCTGCTTCCGAAGCAGCTATGTACTCTGCTTCACATGTAGATCCCGCCACAATGCTTTGTTTAGAACTGCACCAACTGACAGCTCCACCGTTTAATGTAAACACATATCTGGTTTGCGATTTAGAATCGTCCGGATCAGTGTCAAAGCTTGCATCAACATAACCATTTACGATGAGCTCTTTGTCACCTCCATATATGATAAACATATCCTTAGTCCTTTTCAGGTATTTCAGGATGTTCTTGACCGCTGTCCATGTTGGGGAACGTAGTAATTTCGAAACTTTTCCTACGCACACGCGAAATCATGGTGATGCATAGCAACGAGGGGAGAGTCTGATCTACGTACCCTTCTAGATCGCAATGGAAGCGTTGACACAACATGGAGGAAGTAGTCGTACGTCTTCTTCCCGATCCGACCGATCCAAGCACCGTTACTCCGGCACCTCCGAGTTCTTAACACACGTACAACTCGATGACGATCCCCGGGCTCCGATCCAGCAAAGCCTCGGGGAGGAGTTCCGCCAGCACGACGGCGTGGTGACGATCTTGATGTTCTACTGTCACAGGGCTTCGCCTAAGCACCGCTACAATATGACCGAGGTGGAATATGGTGGCAGGGGGCACCGCACACGGCTAAGGAACGATCACGTGGATCAACTTGTGTGTCTAGAGGTGCCCCCTGCCCCCGTATATAAAGGATGAGAGGGGGAGGGCTGGCCGGCCAAGCAAGGGAGGCGCAGGAGGAGTCCTACTCCTATCGGGAGTAGGACTCCCCCCTCCAATCCTAGTCCAACTAGGTTTTCTCAAGTGGGAAAGAGAGAGGGGGTGGCCGGCCACCTTCCCTAGTCCTAATAGGACTAGGGGAAGGGGGGAGGCGCGCAGCCATGGGGCAGCCCTTTCAACTTTCTACCAAGGCCCATGTTGGCCCATTTGGCTCCCGGGGGGTTCCGGTAACCCTCCCGGTAATCCGGTAAAATCCCGATTTCACCCGGAACACTTCCGATGTCCAAACATAGGCTTCCAATATATCAATCTTTATGTCTCGACCATTTCGAGACTCCTCGTCATGTCCGTGATCACATCCGGGACTCCGAACAACCTTCGGTACATCAAAACTCATAAACTCATAATATAACTGTCATCAAAACCTTAAGCGTGCGGACCCTACGGTTCGAGAACAATGTAGACATGACCGAGACACGTCTCCGGTCAATAACCAATAGCGGGACCTGGATGCCCATATTGGCTCCTACATATTCTACGAAGATCTTTATCGGTCAGACCGCATAACAACATACGTTGTTCCCTTTGTCATCGGTATGTTACTTGCCCGAGATTCGATCGTCGGTATCCAATACCTAGTTCAATCTCGTTACCGGCAAGTCTCTTTACTCGTTCTGTAATACATCATCCCACAACTAACTCATTAGTTGCAATGCTTGCAAGGCTTAAGTGATGTGCATTACCGAGAGGGCCCAGAGATACCTCTCCGACAATCGGAGTGACAAATCCTAATCTCGAAATACGCCAACCCAACATCTACCTTTGGAGACACCTGTAGTACTCCTTTATAATCACCCAGTTATGTTGTGATGTTTGGTAGCACCCAAAGTGTTCCTCCGGCAAACGGGAGTTGCATAATCTCATAGTCATAGGAACATGTATAAGTCATGAAGAAAGCAATAGCAACATACTAAACGATCGGGTGCTAAGCTAATGGAATGGGTCATGTCAATCAGATCATTCAACTACTGATGTGACCTCGTTAATCAAATAACAACTCTTTTGTCCATGGTTAGGAAACATAACCATCTTTGATTAACGAGCTAGTCAAGTAGAGGCATACTAGTGACACTCTGTTTGTCTATGTATTCACACATGTATTATGTTTCCGGTTAATACAATTCTAGCATGAATAATAAACATTTATCATGATATAAGGAAATAAATAATAACTTTATTATTGCCTCTAGGGCATATTTCCTTCAGTCTCCCACTTGCACTAGAGTCAATAATCTAGATCACATCACCATGTGATTAACATCGATAGTTCACATCATCATGTGATTAACACCCATAGTTCACATCGCCATGTGACCAACACCCAAAGGGTTTACTAGATTCAGTAATCTAGTTCACATCGCTATGTGATTAACACCCAAAGAGTACTAAGGTGTGATCATGTTTTCCTTGTGAGAGAATCTTAGTCAACGGGTCTGCCACATTCAGATCCACATGTATTTTGCAAATTTCTATGTCAACAATGCTCTGCATGGAGCTACTCTAGCTAATTGCTCCCACTTTCAATATGTATCTAGACCGAGACTTAGAGTCATCTAGACTAGTGTCAAAACTTGCATCGGCGTAACCCTTTACGACGAACCTTTTTATCACGTCCATAATCGAGAAACATATCCTTATTTCACTAAGGATAATTCTGACCGCTGTCCAGTGATCTACTCCTAGATCACTATTGTACTCCCTTGCCAAATCAGTGCAGGGTATATAATAGATCTGGTATACAGCATGACATACTTTATAGAACCTATGGCCAAGGCATAGGGAATGACTTTCATTCTCTTTCTATCTTCTGCCGTGGTCGGGCTTTGAGTCTTACTCAACTTCACACCTTATAATACAGGCAAGAACTCTTTCTTTGACTGCTCCATTTTGAACTACTTCAAAATCTTGTCAAGGTATGTACTCATTGAAAAAACTTATCAAGCGTCTTGATCTATCTCTATAGATCTTGAAGCTCAATATGTAAGCAGCTTCACCGAAGTCTTTCTTTGAAAAACTCCTTTCAAACACTCCTTTTATGCTTTACAGAATAATTCTACATTATTTCTGATCAACAATATGTCATTCACATATACTTATCAGAAATGCTGTAGTGCTCCCACTCACTTTCTCGTAAATACAGGCTTCACCGCAAGTCTGTATAAAACTATATGCTTTGATCAACTCATCAAAGCGTATATTCCAACTCCGAGATGTTTGCACCAGTCCACAGATAGATCGCTGGAGCTTGCATATTTAGTTAACAGCTTTAGGATCGACAAAACCTTCTAGTTGTATCGTATACAACTCTTCTTTAGCAAATCCATTAAGGAATGCAGTTTTGTTTATCCATTTGCCAGATTTCATAAAATGCGGCAATTGCTAACATGATTCGGACAGACTTAAGCATAGATACGAGTGAGAAAATCTCATCGTATTCAACACCTTGAACTTGTCGAAAACCTTTTGCGACAATTCTAGCTTTGTAGATAGTAACACTACTATCAGCGTCCGTCTTCCTCTTGAAGATCCATTTATTTTCTATGGCTTGCCGATCATCGGGCAAGTCAACCAAAGTCCATACTTTGTTCTCATACATGGCTCATATCTCAGATTTCATGGCTTCAAGCCACTTTGCGGAATCTGGGCTCACCATCGCTTCTTCATAGTTCGTAGGATCATCATGATCTAGTAGCATGACTTCCAGAACAGGATTACCGTACCACTCTGGTGCGGATCTTACTCTGGTTGATCTACGAGGTTCAGTAGTGTCTTGTTCTGAAGTTTCATGATCATCATCATTAGCTTCCTCACTAACTGGTGTAGGTGTCACAGAAACATTTTTCTGTGATGTACTATTTTCCAATAAGGGAGCAGGTACAGTTACCTCGTCAAGTTCTACTTTCCTGCCACTCACTTCTTTCGAGAGAAACTCCTTCTCCAGAAAGTTTCTGAATTTAGCAACAAAAGTCTTGCCTTCCGATCTGTGATAGAAGGTGTATCCAATAGTTTCCTTTGGATATCCTATGAAGATGCACTTCTCCGATTTGAGTTTTGAGCTTATCAGGATGAAACCTTTTCATATAAGCATCGCAACCCCAAACTTTAAGAAACGACAACTTTGGTTTCTTGCCAAACCATAGTTCATAAGGCGTCGTCTCGACGGATATAGATGGTGCCCCTTTTTAACGTGAATGCAGCTGTCTCTAATGCATGACCCCAAAACAATAGTGGTAAATCGGTAAGAGACATCATAGATTGCACTATATCTAATAAAGTACGGTTATGACGTTCGGACACACCATTATGATGTGGTGTTCCAGGTGGCGTGAGTAGTGAAACTATTTCGCATTGTTTTAACTGAAGACCAAACTCGTAACTCAAATATTTGTCTCCGTGATCAGATTGTAGAAACTTTATTTTCTTGTCATGATGTTTTTCACTTCACTCTGAAATCCTTTGAACTTTTCAAATGTTTCAGACTTATGTTTCATCAAGTAGATATACTCATATCTGCTCAAATCATTTGTGAAGATTAGAAAATAATGATACCTGTCGCGAGCCTCAATATTCATTGGACCACATACATCAGTATGTATGATTTCCAACAAATCTTTTCTCGCTCCATTGTTCCGGAGAACGGCATTTTAGTCATCTTGCCCAAAAGGCATGGTTCGCAAGCATCAAGTGATTCCGAAAGCCCATCAGCATGGAGTTTCTTCATGCGCTTTATACCAATATGACCTAAACAGCAGTGCCACAAATAAGTTGCACTATCATTATTAACTTTGCATCTTTTGGTTTCAATATTATGTGTATTATTAAGATCGAGATCCAATGAACTATTTTCATTGGGTGTGTAACCATATAAGGTTTTATTCATGTAAACAGAACATAATTTATTCTTTTACTTAAATGAATAACCGTATTACAATAAACATGATCAAATCATATTCATGCTCAACACAAACACCAAATAACACTTATTTAGGTTCAACACTAATCCCGAAAGTATAGGGGAGTGTGCGATGATGATCATATCAATCTTGGAACTACTTCCAACACACATCGTCACTTCACCCTTAACTAGTTTCTGTTTATTCTGCAACTTCCGTTTCGAGTTACTACTCTTAGCAACTGAACTAGCATCAAATACTAAGGGGTTGCTATAAACACTAGTAAAGTACACATCAATAACATGTATATCAAATATACTTATGTTTACTTTGCCATCCTTCTTATCTGCCAAATACTTGGGGCAGTTCCACTTCCAGTGACCAGTCCCTTTGCAGTAAAAGCACTTAGTCTCAGGCTTAGGATCAGACTTGGACTTCTTCACTTGAGCAGCAACTTGCTTGCCGTTCTTCTTGAAGTTCCCCTTCTTCCCTTTGCCCTTTTCTTGAAACTAGTGGTCTTGTCAACCATCAACACTTGTTGTTTTTCTTGATTTCTACCTTCGTTGATTTCAGCATTACGAAGAGCTTGGGAGTTGTTTCCGTTATCCCTTGCATATTATAGTTCATCACAGAGTTCTACTAACTTGGTGATGGTGACTAGAGAATTCTGTTAATCACTATCTTATCTGGAAGATTAACTCCCACTTGATTCAAGCGATTGTAGTACCCAGACAATCTGAGCACATGCTCACTAGTTGAGCGATTCTCCTCCATCTTTTAGCTATAGAACTTGTTGGAGACTTCATATCTCTCAACTCGGGTATTTGCTTGAAATATTAACTTCAACTCCTGGAACATCTCATATGGTCCATGACGTTCAAAACGTCTTTGAAGTCCCGATTCTAAGCCATTAAGCATGGTGCACTAAACTATCAAGTAGTCATCATATTGAGCTAGCCAAACGTTCATAACGTCTGCATCTGCTCCTGCAATAGGTCTGTCACCTAGCGGTGCATCGAGGACATAATTTTTCTGTGTAGCAATGAGGATAAACCTCAGATCACGGATCCAATCCGTATCATTGCTACTAACATCTTTCAACACAATTTTCTCTAGGAACATATCAAAATAAACATATGAAAGCAACAACGCGAGCTATTGATCTTCAACATAGATATGCTAATACTACCAGGACTAAGTTCATGATAAATTAAAGTTCAATTAATCATATTACTTAAGAACTCCCACTTAGATAGACATCCCTCTAATCCTCTAAGTGATCACGTGATCCAAATCAACTAAACCATAACCGATCATCACGTGAGATGGAGTAGTTTTCAATGGTGAACATCATTATGTTGATCATATCTACTATATGATTCACGCTCGACCTTTCGGTCTCCGTGTTCCGAGGCCATATCTGCATATGCTAGGCTCGTCAAGTTTAACCTGAGTACTCTGCGTGTGCAAAACTGGCTTGCACCCGTTGTAGATGGACGTAGAGCTTATCACACCCGATCATCACGTGGTGTCTGGGCACGACGAACTTTGGCAACGGTGCATACTCAGGGAGAACACTTCTTGATAATTTAGTGAGAGATCATCTTATAATTCTACCGTCAATCAAAGCAAGATAAGATGCATAAAAGATAAACATCATATGCAATCAAAATATGTGACATGATATGGCCATCATCATCTTGCTTCTTTGATCTCCATCTCCAAAGTACTATCATGATCTATATCGTCACCAGCATGACACCATGATCTCCATCATCTTGATCTATATCAATGTGTCGTCGCGTGGTCGTCTCACCAACAATTGCTCTTGCAACTATTGCTATCGCATAGCGATAAAGTAAAGCAATTATTGGACGCTTGCATCTCATGCAATAGAGAGACAACCATAAGGATTTTGCCAGTTGCTGATAACTTCAACAAAACATGATCATCTTATACAACAACTTATAACTTATCACGTTTTGACCATATCACATCACAACATGCCCTGCAAAAACAAGTTAGACGTCCTCTACTTTGTTGTTGCAAATATTACGTGGCTGCTACGGGCTTAGAAAGAACCAATCTTACCTACGCATCAAAACCACAACGATAGTTTGTCAAATAGACTCCGTTTTAACCTTCGCAAGGACCGGGCGTAGCCACACTCGGTTCAACTAAAGTTGGAGAAACAGTCACCCGCAAGTCACCTATGTGCAAAGCACGTCGGGGAAACCGGTCTCGCGTAAGCGTACGCGTAATGTCGGTCCGGGCCGCTTCATCCAACAATACCGCCGAACCAAAGTATGACATGCTGGTAGGCAGTATGACTTATATCGCCCACAACTCACTTGTGTTCTACTCGTGCATATAACATCAAACCATAAAACCTAGGCTCGGATGCCACTGTTGGGGAACGTAGTAATTTCGAAAATTTTCCTACGCACACGCAAAATCATGGTGATGCATAGCAACGAGGGGAGAGTCTGATCTACGTACCCTTGTAGATCGCAACGGAAGCGCTGACACAACATAGAGGAAGTAGTCGTACGTCTTCTTCCCGATCCGACCGATCCAAGCACCGTTACTTCGGCACCTCCGAGTTCTTAACACACGTACAGCTCGATGACGATCCCCGGGCTCCGATCCAGCAAAGCTTCGGGGAGGAGTTCCGCCAGCACGACGGCGTGGTGACGATCTTGATGTTCTACTGTCGCAGGGCTTCGCCTAAGCACCGCTACAATATGACCGAGGTGGAATATGGTGGCAGGGGGCACCGCACACGGCTAAGGAACGATCACGTGGATCAACTTGTGTGTCTAGAGGTGCCCCCTGCCCCCGTATATAAAGGATGAGAGGGGGAGGGCTGGCCGGCCAAGCAAGGGAGGCGCAGGAGGAGTCCTACTCCTATCGGGAGTAGGACTCCCCCCTCCAATCCTAGTCCAACTAGGTTTTCTCAAGTGGGAAAGAGAGAGGGGGTGGCCGGCCACCTTCCCTAGTCCTAATAGGACTAGGGGAAGGGGGGAGGCGCACAGCCATGGGGCAGCCCTTTCAACTTTCTACCAAGGCCCATGTTGGCCCATTTGGCTCCCGGGGGGTTCCGGTAACCCTCCCGGTAATCCGGTAAAATCCCGATTTCACCCGGAACACTTCCGATGTCCAAAGATAGGCTTCCAATATATCAATCTTTATGTCTCGACCATTTCGAGACTCCTCGTCATGTCCGTGATCACATCCGGGACTCCGAACAACCTTCGGTACATCAAAACTCATAAACTCATAATATAACTGTCATCGAAACCTTAAGCGTGCGGACCCTACGGTTCGAGAACAATGTAGACATGACCGAGACACGTCTCCGGTCAATAACCAATAGCGGGACCTGGATGCCCATATTTGCTCCTACATATTCTACGAAGATCTTTATCGGTCAGACCGCATAACAACATACGTTGTTCCCTTTGTCATCGGTATGTTACTTGCCCGAGATTCGATCGTCGGTATCCAATACCTAGTTCAATCTCGTTACCGGCAAGTCTCTTTACTCGTTCTGTAATACATCATCCCACAACTAACTCATTAGTTGCAATGCTTGCAAGGCTTAAGTGATGTGCATTACCGAGAGGGCCCAGAGATACCTCTCCGACAATCGGAGTGACAAATCCTAATCTCGAAATACGCCAACCCAACATCTACCTTTGGAGACACCTGTAGTACTCCTTTATAATCACCCAGTTACGTTGTGACGTTTGGTAGCACCCAAAGTGTTCCTCCGGCAAATGGGAGTTGCATAATCTCATAGTCATAGGAACATGTATAAGTCATGAAGAAAGCAATAGCAACATACTAAACGATCGGGTGCTAAGCTAATGGAATGGGTCATGTCAATCAAATCATTCAACTAATGATGTGACCTCATTAATCAAATAACAACTCTTTTGTCCATGGTTAGGAAACATAACCATCTTTGATTAACGAGCTAGTCAAGTAGAGGCATACTAGTGACACTCTGTTTGTCTATGTATTCACACATGTATTATGTTTCCGGTTAATACAATTCTAGCATGAATAATAAACATTTATCATGATATAAGGAAATAAATAATAACTTTATTATTGCCTATAGGGCATATTTCCTTCAGTCCAGTGATCCACTCCTGGATTACTTTGGTACCTCCCTGCTAGACTTATAGCAAGACACACATCAGGTCTAGTACACAGCATTGCATACATGATAGAGCCTATGGCTGAAGCATAGGGAACATCTTTCATTTTCTCTCTATCTTCTGCATTGGTCGGGCATTGAGTCTTACTCAATTTCACACCTTGTAACACAGGCAAGAATCATTTCTTTGCTTGATCCATTTTGAACTTTTTCAAAACTTTGTCAAGGTATGTGCTTTGTGAAAGTCCAATTAAGCGTCTTGATCTGTCTCTATAGATCTTAATGCCCAATATGTAAGCAGCTTCACCGAGGTCTTTCATTGAAAAACTCGTATTCAAGTGTCCCTTTATGCTATCCAGAAATTCTATATCATTTCTAATTGGTAATATGTCATCTACATATAATATCAGAAATGCTACAGAGCTCCCACTCACTTTCTTGTAAATACAGGCTTCTCCAAAAGTCTGTACAAAACCAAATTCTTTGATCACACTATCAAAGCGTTTATTCCAACTCCGAGATGCTTGCACTAGTCCATAAATGGATCGCTGGAGCTTGCACACTTTGTTAGCTCCCTTTGGATCGACAAAACCTTCCGGCTGCATCATATACAACTCTTCTTCCAGAAATCCATTCAGGAATGCAGTTTTGACATCCATCTGCCAAATTTCATAATCATAAAATGCGGCAATTGCTAACATGATTCGGACAGACTTAAGCACCGCTACGGGTGAGAAGGTCTCATCGTAGTCAATCCCTTGAACTTGTCGAAAACCTTTTGCGACAAGTCGAGCTTTGTAGACAGTAACATTACCGTCAGCGTCAGTCTTCTTCTTAAAGATCCATTTATTCTCAATTGCTTGCTGATCATTGGGAAAGTCAACCAAAGTCCATACTTTGTTCTCATACATGGATCCCATCTCAGATTTCATGGCTTCAAGCCATTTTGCGGAACCTGGGCTCACCATCGTTTCTCCATAGTTCGTAGGTTCATCATGATCTAGTAGCATGACTTCCAGAACAGGATTACTGTACCACTCTGGTGCGGATCTTACTCTGGTTAATCTACGAGGTTCAGTAGTATCTTGTTCTGAAGTTTCATGATCATCATCATTAGCTTCCTCACTAATTGGTGTAGGTGTCACAGAAACTGGTTTCTGTGATGTACTACTTTCCAATAAGGGAGCAGGTACAGTTACCTCATCAAGTTCTACTTTCCTCCCACTCACTTCTTTCAAGAGAAACTCCTTCTCTAGAAAGTTTCTGAATTTAGCAACTAAAGTCTTGCCTTCGGATCTGTGATAGAAGGTGTATCCAATAGTTTCCTTTGGATATCCTATGAAGACATATTTCTCTGATTTGGGTTCGAGCTTATCAAGTTGAAGCTTTTTCACATAAGCATCGCAACCCCAAACTTTCAGAAATGACAACTTTGGTTTCTTGCCAAACCACAGTTCATAAGGCATCGTCTCAACAGATTTTGATGGTGCTCTATTTAACGTGAATGTGGCCGTCTCTAGAGCATAACCCCAAGACGATAGCGGTAAATCAGTAAGAGACATCATAGATCGCACCACATCAAGTAAAGTACGATTACGACATTCGGACACACCATTACACTGTGGTGTTCCAGGTGGCGTGAGTTGCGGAACTATTCCGCATTGTTTCAAATGTACACCAAACTCGTAACTCAAATATTCTCCTCCACGATCAGATCGTAGGAATTTTATTTTCTTGTTACGATGATTTTCAACTTCACTCTGAAATTCTTTGAACTTTTCAAATGTTTCAGACTTATGTTTCATTAAGTAGATATACCCATATCTGCTTAAGTCATCTGTGAAGGTGAGAAAATAACGATATCCGCCACGAGCCTCAACATTCATCGGACCACATACATCTGTATGTATGATTTCCAACAAATCTATTGCTCTCTCCATAGTACCGGAGAACGGTGTTTTTTTCATCTTACCCATAAGGCACGGTTCGCAAGTACCAATCGATTCATAATTAAGTGGTTCCAAAAGTTCATCAGTATGGAGTTTCTTCATGCGCTTTACACCGATATGACCTAAGCGGCAGTGCCACAAATAGGTTGCACTATCATTATCAACTCTGCATCTTTTGGCTTCAACATTATGAATATGTGCGTCACTACTATCGAGATTTAATAAGAATAGACCACTCTTTAAGGGTGCATGACCATAAAAGATATTACTCATATAAATAGAACAACCATTATTCTCTGATTTAAATGAATAACCGTCTCGCATCAAACAAGATCCAGATATCATGTTCATGCTTAAAGCTGGCACCAAATAACAATTATTTAGGTCTAATACTAATCCCAAAGGTAGATGTAGAGGTAGCGTGCCGACCGCGATCACATCGACTTTGGAACCATTTCCCACGCGCATCATCACCTCGTCCTTAGCCAATCTTCGCTTAATCCGTAGTCCCTGTTTCGAGTTGCAAATCTTAGCAACAGAACCAGTATCAAATACCCAGGTGCTACTGCGAGCATTAGTAAGGTACACATCAATAACATGTATATCACATATACCTTTGTTCACCTTGCCATCCTTCTTATCCGCCAAATACTTGGGGCAGTTCCGCTTCTAGTGACCAGTCTGCTTGCAGTAGAAGCACTCAGTTTCAGGCTTAGGTCCAGGTTTGGCTTTCTTCTCTTGAGTAGCAACTTGCCTGCTGTTCTTTTTGAAGTTCCCCTTCTTCTTCCCTTTACCCTTTTTCTTGAAACTAGTGGTCTTGTTGACCATCAACACTTGATGCTCCTTCTTGATTTCTACCTCCGCAGCTTTTAGCATTGCGAAGAGCTCGGGAATAGTCTTATTCATCCCTTGCATATTATAGTTCATCATGAAGCTCTTGTAGCTAGGTGGCAGTGATTGGAGAATCCTGTCAATGACGCAATCATCTGGAAGATTAACTCCCAATTGAATCAAGTGATTATTATACCCAGACATTTTGAGTATATGCTCACTGACAGAACTGTTCTCCTCCATCTTGCAGCTATAGAACTTATTGGAGACTTCATATCTCTCAATCCAGGCATTTGCTTGAAATATTAACATCAACTCCTGGAACATCTCATATGCTCCATGACGTTCAAAATGTCGTTGTAGTCCCGATTCTAAGCCGTAAAGCATGGCATACTGAACTATCGAGTAGTCATCAGCTTTGCTCTGCCAGACGTTCATAACATCTGGTGTTGCTCCAGCAGCGGGCCTGGCACCCAGCGGTGCTTCCAGGACGTAATTCTTCTGTGCAGCAATGAGGATAATCCTCAAGTTACGGACCCAGTCCGTATAATTGCTACCATCGTCTTTCAACTTTGCTTTCTCAAGGAACGCATTAAAATTCAATGGAACAACAGCACGGGCCATCTATCTACAATCAAACATAAACAAGCAAGATACTATCAGGTACTAAGTTCATGATAAATTTAGGTTCAATTAATCATATTACTAAAGAACTCCCACTTAGATAGACATCCCTCTAATCCTCTAAGTGATTACGTGATCCAAATCAACTAAACCATGCCCGATCATCACGTGAGATGGAGTAGTTTCATTGGTGAACATCACTATGTTGATCATATCTACTATATGATTCACGCTCGACCTTTTGGTCTCCGTGTTCCGAGGCCATATATGTATATGCTTGGCTCGTCAAGTATAACCTGAGTATTCCGCGTGTGCAACTGTTTTGCACCCGTTGTATTTGAACGTAGAGCCTATCACACCCGATCATCACGTGGTGTCTCAGCACGAAGAACTTTCGCAACGGTGCATACTCAGGGAGAACACTTCTTGATAATTAGTGAGAGATCATCTTAAAATGCTACCGTCAAACAAAGCAAGATAAGATGCATAAAAGATAAACATCACATGCAATCAATATAAGTGATATGATATGGCCATCATCATCTTGTGCTTGTGATCTCCATCTTCGAAGCACCGTCATGATCACCATCGTCACCGGCGCGACACCTTGATCACCATCGTAGCATCGTTGTCGTCTCGCCAATCTTATGCTTCCACGACTATCGCTACCGCTTAGTGATAAAGTAAAGCATTACAGCGCAATTGCATTGCATAAAATAAAGCGACAACCATATGGCTCCTGCCAGTTGCCGATAACTTGGTTACAAAACATGATCATCTCATACAATAAAATTTAGCATCATGTCTTGACCATATCACATCACAACATGCCCTGCAAAAACAATTTAGACGTCCTCTACTTTGTTGTTGCAAGTTTTACATGGCTGCTACGGGCGTAAGCAAGAACCAATCTTACCTACGCATCAAAACCACAACGATAGTTTGTCAAGTTGGTGCTGTTTTAACCTTTGCAAGGACCGGGCGTAGCCACACTCGGTTCAACTAAAGTTGGAGAAACTGACACCCGCTAGCCACCTTTGTGCAAAGCACGTCGGGAGAACCGGTCTCGCGTAAGCGTACGCGTAATGTCGGTCCGGGCCGCTTCGTCCAACAATACCGCCGAACCAAAGTGTGACATGCTGGTAAGCAGTATGACTTATATCGGCCACAACTCACTTGTGTTCTACTCGTGCATATATCATCAACACATAAAACCTAGGCTCAGATGCCACTGTTGGGGAACGTAGTAATTTCAAAAAAAATCCTACGCACACACAAGATCATGGTGATGCATAGCAATGAGAGGGGAGAGTGTGATCTACGTACCCTTGTAGACCGACAGCGGAAGCGTTATGACAACGCGGTTGATGTAGTCGTACGTCTTCACGGCCCGATCGATCAATCACCGAAACTACGGCACCTCCGAGTTCTAGCACACATTCAGCTCGATGACGATCCCCGGACTCTGATCTAGCAAAGTGTCGGGGAAGAGTTCCGTCAGCACGACGGCGTGGTGATGATCTTGATGTTCAACTGTCGCAGGACTTCGCCTAAGCACCACTACAATATTATCGAGGTATACAGTGGACGGGGGCACCGCACACAGCTAAGAAAACGATCACGAGGATCAACTTGTGTGTCTAGGGGTGCCCCCTGCCCCCGTATATAAAGGAGCAAGGGGAGGAGGCCGGCCGGCCCTATTGGTGCGCCCAGGAGGAGTCCTCCTCCTAGTAGGAGTAGGACTCCTACTAGGAGCGGGAAAGGAAGTGGGGAGGGAGAAGGAAAGGGGGGCGCCGCCCCCCTCTCCTAGTCCAATTCGGACCAGGGGGAGGAGGCGCGCGGCCCACCCTGGCTGCCCTTCTCTCTCCACTAAGGCCCATATGGCCCATTACTTCTCCCGGGGGGTTCCGGTAACCCTCCGGCTCTCCGGTTTTCTCCGAAATCACCCGGAACACTTCCGATGTCCGAATATAGCCGTCCAATGTATCAATCTTTATGTCTCAACCATTTCGAGATTCCTCGTCATGTCCGTGATCACATCCGGGACTCCGAACTAACTTCGGTACATCAAAAACTCATAAACTCATATAACTGCCATCGAAACCTTAAGCGTGCGGACCCTACGGGTTCGAGAACAATGTAGACATGACCGTGACATGTCTCCGGTCAATAACCAATAGCGGAACCTGGATGCTCATATTGGCTCCCACATATTCTACAAAGATCTTTATCGGTCAGACCGCATAACAACATACGTTGTTCCCTTTGTCATCGGTATGTTACTTGCCCGAGATTTGATCGTCGGTATCTCAATACCTAGTTCAATATCGTTACTAGCAAGTCTCTTTACTCGTTATGTAATACATCATCTCGCAACTAACTCATTAATTGCAATGCTTGCAAGGATTGTGTGATGTGCATTACCGAGAGGGCCCAGAGATACCTCTCCGATAATCGGAGTGACAAATCCTAATCTCGAAATACGCCAACCCCGTATTTACCTTTGGAGACACCTGTAGAGCTCCTTTATAATCACCCAGTTACGTTGTGACGTTTGGTAGCACACAAAGTGTTCCTCCGGCAAACGGGAGTTGCATAATCTCATAGTCATAGGAACATGTATAAGTCATGAAGAAAGCAATAGCAACATACTAAACGATCGGGTGCTAAGCTAATGGAATGGGTCATGTCAATCACATCATTCTCCTAATAATCTGATCCTGTTAATCAAATGACAACACATGTCTATGGTTAGGAAACATAACCATCTTTGATTAACGAGCTAGTCAAGTAGAGGCATACTAGTGATGTTTAGTTTGTCTATGTATTCGCACAAGTATTATGTTTCCGGATAATACAATTCTAGCATGAATAATAAACATTTATCATGATATAAGGAAATAAAATAATAACATTATTATTGCCTCTAGGGCATATTTCCTTCATCGAGCTCGAGCTCGCTTCTTTCTGTAGTCGTGCTTGATGTGCCTTCCTGATTTGGCGCTCATAGTCCGAGTCAACAGGCTTGGGAGATGGTGGTCTAGCCATATGAATGAAGTGATCAATCTTTTCCTCAGGCACTTTCTCCCTCGGCGGCGTTGCCGGTTTCGGTCCAAAATGGGCGTCCACTTCGGCCCGCACTATGGCATCATTTTGCTCCTCGGTCATGTCGTAAGGCCTCTGAGGAAGAGGAGCAAGGCTGCTTGGACCATATTTATATCGCTTGTCTCCGCCTGTACTTCCTGTACTACCTTGAATCGTACCGCCACGCACCATTGTTGCGGCGTGTCTCTTTTGTGATTGCTGAGGCGGCGGAGACGGCTGACATGGCTGAGTTGGAGCAGGAGGAGTGGCCTGACGCTGTGCCAGACTTGAAGCAGGAGGTGTGGCCTGACACGGGGTCGGACTTGAAATGGGAGGAGTGGCCTGAGGTTGTGCCGGACTTGAAGCAGGAGTCTGCTCACGCGTTCGTGGACTTGGAGGAGCGGTAGTCTGCTGACACGGTGGCGGACTTCGAGGAGGAGTCGGCTCACACATTCGTGGACTTGGAAGAGCGGGACTCTGCTGACTCGGTGGCGGACTTCGAGGAGGAGTCGGCAGACGCGGTGTCAGTGGACTTGAAAGATGATGCAATCCTTTCTCCATAGGATGATACAGTGTATGGCCTCTCCCACTGTGTGCTCGTCGTCACCTCTAGGAATGTCAAGCTGTAGCCCCGAATATGGGTCCACCACCTCATCAACCAAGACACGAGCATAGCCCGCTGGAATCGGGGTGCAATGGAAGGTTGCTTCGGGGGTAATTGTAAAAGCAACGGCGTCCACCACCTTCATGGATATGTTCTTCATTTTGAAGTGTAGCTCACAGTTAGTGTTCTCTATGATGTCATCCACAAGGTATGTATCGAGCAGTGCGTTGCCCGGGGCGGAACCAACGTTGCTTCTCGGCATGGATGGGACGGTGCTATCCAATGCTGGATGATCATCCGCTTGCTGCTGCCGCTGCTGAGACCCCCTTTCCTGGCTAAGTGAGTCGATCTACTACTGCTGGAATTTGAGTGCCAAGTCCGTGTGCCTTGCTTCTAGGCCTTGAAGGCGTTCCGCGTCCTGCTTCCTCTGCTCCTCCTCCAGCTTCCTCTTCTTCTCCTCCTCCATCTTCTTTCTTGCACGGGTCATGTAGTCGTCGTTCCATTTCGAAAAGCCCTCATACCAGGGAATAATGCCCTTGCCTCGTGTTCTTCTCGGGTGTTCAGGATTTCCAAGGGCGCGCGTAAGCTCGTCGTTCTCTCTGTTGGGCGTGAACACCCCCTTTCGAGCATCTTCTATTGCGTCAAGTAACTTTTGATCTGCTCCTTTTAGACTTGCCTTCTTTGAAACCAGGCCTGTCTTCGGGTCCAACGCCCCCCTCCATGCGCATGGAACCAAGTTCTGCACCTGGGGGCTAGCTCCTAGTAACCGGAGAGACCCCTGCATCCTCCATCTCTTGCTCAGACTTATCCCACTTAGGCATTGCCACCGCGTAGCCACCTGGACCCAGCCTATGGAGTTGCGTCTTTTTTGCGGCATTGGCCTTGTTTTTCTCGACCGTTTCTTAGATAATTCTAATTCCTTGAATTTCACGAAAGCGGGCCAGTGTTCTCTTTGCTTCTCTAGTGTTCCCCTGAATTCTGGAGTCTTCTTTTTTGCAGCGAGGTAGTTGGCCCATATAGTTTTCTTGTGGGTGTTGAATGCAATTGCCATCTTCTTAAGAGCAGCGTCCTTGACTTTTTACACATCTGCATTAGTGAAATAATCTGGTAGGGTGAAATGTTCCATCAGAGATTCCCAAAGATTTTTTTTGCTCTGTCGTCGACCCAAGTAACATCTGGACGTTTAGTTTTTGGCTCTTTCCATTCTTGAATGGAGATCGGGAGTTGGTCCTTCACAAGAACTCCGCACTGACGAGTCCACTTGTTCGCAATGTTCTTAGGTGTGAGGGGTTCGCCATTAGCTTTGATGGAGTCGATGTTGTACTTTACACCCTCCTTCAACTTTTTGCCCGGGCCTCACTTTGTCCTGCTGTCTATAGAAGCAGATTTGCTCAATCCGGAGGGCTGAAAGAAGAAAGATCGATTCGTTAATATATATATATATATATATATATATATATATATATATCTTCAAATAAAAAAACATGTAATGATCACCAGATGCCTGCTTATATAAATATACCTCGCTGGTAGTCTTTGTTATTTCAAGATCAACATTATTTGTGTCATCATAAACATTGTCTGCGTCATCATAATCATAATCATAGTTCATGACTTCATCAGCTCGGTCGTCGAGATCGAATATGTTATCATCACCCTCCCCGGTATTGTTCAGATATTGGGAGCCGTCATCTTTTTCATTCAGATCATCCAGCCTGCGAGGGCTGCGTATGATCTCGAACAATTCCTCTTCTCTCTCTCTCTCTGCCGGTATTGTTCGCCATAGCTTTTACTTAACTAATACAGATGAAATATAAAACAATTTAGTATTCAAATTACAATGCATGGTTGCAATCAATAAGGAAAAACGGAATCATATAGTACATAATATGCATCATCTCGAATGATATATAATCTCGAGTACATCGTCTCGAATAATATATATAATCTCGAATACATCGTCTCGAATATTATATATCGAATACATCACTGGCTAGGTAGCTAATAAAGATCGAATGCTACAGAAGAATCTAGGCCACTCGCGGTTCCTGGGGCGCGAGCGGTGGACACCCAAAGAGAAGGAACCATCACAGGATCATATCTCCGGTCATCTGCCCAAAGAACCTGCCAGGTATTGGAGAACCTGACATCCATAGCATCCATGTAGTGATGGATGTGCTCGTCCTCCTCCCTGACACGACGACGCACCACCTCCGGCGGGGCCGGCTCCCTCTGCACCGAATATGGCCCACGCGAACGCCACCAAAGGAGATCAGGGTCGACGACGGGACCCGAGGCTGGGTTCCTCACCAAGCGACGCGCCCCTCTAGGTAGCACCTCCCAGTGCCAGCCCGGCTGAGCCCAGTCCCAGACATGGGTCAGCCGGACGTCGTGGCGAACGGGTCGACTGCGAGGATGCGGGCCGAGCATCATCGAAAACAAATACTATATGCCCGCAAAAAGTAACATTTTTTAAATGTGATTGGATTGTGATAACTAAAATTCTTTATGCAAATTCTAACAATTTGACATTAATCTAATTCATCTTGCTAAAACTAACTCTAAAATTTCTAACATTTCTATATATATAACTAACATTTCTAATATTTCTATAACTAAAAAACAGAAAAATTTCTAACATTTCTATAAATATTTCTATAACTAAAAAACAGAAAAATTTATAACATTTCTAATATTTCTATAACTAAAAACAAAAAAATGCTAACATTTCTATAAATATTTCTATAACTAAAAAACAGAAAAATTTATAACATTTCTAATATTTCTATAACTAAAAAAACAGATAAATTGCTAACATTTCTATAACAATGTGTGTGTGTGTGTGTGTGGACATGGCGGCCAGGGCACAGGAGCTCACCGGCGAGGCGCGGCGACGGGGACGGAGACAGGCGGTGATGACGGCGATGGGGACGGGGCGGCGACGACGGGGACGGGGACGAGCCGGGCGGGGACGACGGGAGGCCGGGGCGGGGCGGGGCGACGGGGCGGGGCGCGACGACGGGGACGACGGGACGGGGACGGGGACGGCGACGACGAGGCAACGGGACGGTAATGGGGCGGCGACGAGGGGCGGCGGCGACGGGGGGCCGAGGAGAAGAAGCAGAGGGAGAACGAAACTGACGATTTTTTCTGAAGGGTTTTCTTATATAGAACACCCCTTTAGTACCGGTTGGAGCCACCAACAGGTACTAAAGGTCTGTTTTGCCCAGGTCAAGCGGCGGGAAGCGCCCACCTTTAGTACCAGGTTGTAGCACCAACCGGTACTAAAGACCCCCCCCTTTAGTACCGGTTGGAGTCACGACCCGGTACTAAAGGGTGTGCGCTGCCAGGCGAGGGGCGCAGAAGTTTAGTCCAACCTCGCTAGTTGAGGAGCGCCAGGACCAGTTTATAAGCCCCGGCGCGGGCACTGCATTGAGCTCCTCTCAATAGCAGGCCTTCTGGGCCTACCTCTCCTACTCTGCCTGTGGGCCTACTGGGCTTGCGGGCCTGCATACTGGCCCAACTACAGGTTGGGTTTCTAGTCGTATGCAGGCCGCTGTGGCGCAATAGGCGGGCTTTTTTATTTTTTATTTTTTTGCTTTATTTATTTTTGTTTTATTTATTTTTGAGTTGTTTTGCTGTATTTAGAGTTTCTTTATGAATATTTTTGCTTTAGGTACAAAAAATTACAAACTTTCTATTAGTGTTGGTAGTTTACAAATTTGAATAGTTTACATTTTGAATTATTTGAAATTTGTGTGAATCACTAGTTTGTGAATAACTTAACTTTGATAATAGATTTTTCAGTGATTCTTTTTTCTTATGTTTAATATTAGTGTGTTTTATCATTATATTCAATTTGGTAATGCTTAGGTTATTTAAAAAATGAAATGCATTTGTAACAGATGAGTTTACATCCGAAACCCTGATACTTCGAAAGAGATTGTCCATTTTGTACACGAAGTGCATCCAGTTTTTGCGGTAACCCTCTCTACTTTTTTGCACATGCTATGTGGGTGAAATTATGATACCATGCCAACTTTCAACCTTTTCTGAGTTCATTTGAAATGCTTTTCAATTTCAGGGTCATTTAGCTGAAAAAATCAGTAAATGCATGAAAGAATTTGTTTGCACATAAAATTTCTTCGCGTTTCAAATGCCAAAACACATAACTACCTTAACTATTACAGAGATTCCCTCCTGGGTGTGAAACACAGAAGAAAGTGATAATAGTGAAGCCGATCACATCCCAGATCTTTCGGTGCGAAACTTTTTTTCACGTGTGTCCCTTTGCGTCGTAGCATTGGAAAATTTTCATCATTTAACTGGATGCTCGGGTCAATATTCACTCTAAATGGAGCAATTTCATCAAACTTTTCATAATCTTCTGACATGCCTGTCTTGTCATCCAATCCCACGATGTTTCTCTTCCCAGAAAGAAGTATGTGGCGCTTTGGCTCATCGTATGATGCATTCGTTTCCTTATCTTTTCTTTTTCTCAGCTTGCTAGACATGTCCTTCACATAGAAAACCTGTGTCACATCATTAGCTAGGACGAATGGTTCGTCTGCATACGCAAGATTGTTGAGATCCACTATTGTCATTCCATACTGCGGGTCTTCCGTTACCCCGCCTCGTGTCATATTGACCCATTTGCACTGAAACAAAGAGACCTTCAAACCACGTCCATAGTCAAGTTCCCATATCCCCTCTATGTAACCATAATATGTTTCCTTTCCCGTCTTGGTTGTTGCATCAAAGCGGACACCACTGTTTTGGTTGGTGCTCTTCTTATCTTGGGCGATCGTGTAAAATGTATTACCATTTATCTTGTACCCTTTGAAAGTCATTATATTCGAAGATGGTAACTGGGACAGCGAGTACAGGTCATCTTCAATAGAGGCGTCATGCATGGTACGTGCCTGCAACCAGCCGGCGAAACTCCTGGTTTGTTCAAGTGTAATCCAGTCATCAGACCGCTCCGGGTGTTTGGAGCATAGAAAATTCTTGTGTTCGTCCATATACGGAGCCACCAAGGCGGAATTCTATAGAACTGTGTAGTGTGCTTCAGTGAGAGAATGTCCGTCCATACATATTATTTGATTCCCTCCTAGCGTGCCTTTTCCATCCAGTCTGCCCTTATACCGCGATTCAGGAACACCAATCGGCTTCAGGTCAGGAATAAAGTCAATATAGAACTCAATCACCTCCTAATTTTCATGGCCCTTGAAGATGCTTCCTTCTGGCCTAGCACGCTTATGAACATATTTCTTTAAGACTCCCATGAACATCTTAAAGGGGAACATATTGTGTACAAATACAGGACCCAAAACATTAATCTCTTCGCATAGGTGAACTAGGACGTGTGTCATGATGTTGAAGAAGGATGGTGGGAACACCAACTTGAAACTGAAAAGACATTGCACCAAATCATTCTCTAACCTTGGTATGATTTCTGGATCGATTACCTTCTGAGAGATTGCATTGAGGAATGCACATAGCTTCACAATGGCTAATCGAACGTTATCCGGTAGAAGCCCCCTCAATGCAACCGGAAGCAGTTGCGTCATAATCACGTGGCAGTCATGAGACTTTAGGTTCTGGAACTTTTTCTCTGCCATATTTATTATTCCCTTTATATTCGACGAGAAGCCAGATGGTACCTTAATACTGAGCAGGCATTCAAAGAAGATTTCCTTCTCTTCTTTGGTAAGAGCGTAGCTGGCATGACCCTGATGTATGCCGTTTTTTCCATGCATACGTTGCTGGTCCTCCCGTGCCTCAGGCGTATCTTTTGTCTTCCCATACACACCCAAGAAGACAAGCAGGGTCACGCAAAGATTCTTCGTCATGTGCATCACGTCGATTGCAGAGCGGACCTCTAGGTCTTTCCAATAGGGCAGGTCCCAAAATATAGATTTCTTCTTCCACATGGGTGCGCGTCCGTCAGCGTCATTCGAAACAGGTTGCCCGCCGGGACCCTTTCCAAAGACTACCTTCAAATCCTTGACCATATCATGTACATCAGCACCAGTACGGTGGCGAGGTTTCGTCCGGTGATCCGCCTGTTGGGGAACGTAGCAGAAATTCAAAATTTTCCTACGTGTCACCAAGATCTATCTATGGAGAGACTAGCAACGAGGGGGAGGAGAGTGCATCTACATACCCTTGTAGATCGCTAAGCGGAAGCGTTCAAGTGAACGGGGTTGATGGAGTCGTACTCGTCGTGATTCAAATCACCGATGACCAAGTGCCGAACGCACGGCACCTCCATGTTCAACACACGTACAGCCCGGTGACGTCTCCCACGCCTTGATCCAGCAAGGAGAGAGGGAGAGGTTGAGGAAGACTCCATCCAGCAGCAGCACAACGGCGTGGTGGTGATGGAGGAGCGTGGCTATCCTGCAGGGCTTCGCCAAGCACCACAGAAGAGGAGGAAGAAGAGACGCAGGGCTGCACCAAGAGAGATTGAATCGCGTGTCTTATGGGCAGCCCTAGGCCTCTTATATATAGGGGAAGGGAGGGGCTGCGCCCCCTCTAGGGTTCCCACCCCTAGGGGGGCGGCAGCCCTAGATGGGGAGCAAGGGGGCGGCCAAGAGGGGATGGGAGAGGGAGGCGCACCAATATGGGCCCTAAGGCCCATATCCCCTTAGGGTTTGCCCCCTCTCCACCTCTTAGGCGGATGGGCCTTAGTGGGGCTGGTGCCCTTGGCCCATGTAGGCCAAGGAGCACTCCCTACAACCCATGTGGCCCCCCGGGGCAGGTGGCCCCACTTGGTGGACCCCCGGGACCCTCCCGGTGGTCCCGGTACGTTACCGATAAACCCCGAAACTTTTCCGGTGACCAAAACAGGACTTCCCATATATAAATCTTTACCTCCGGACCATTCTGAAACTCCTCGTGACGTCCGGGATCTCATCCGGGACTCCGAACAACATTCGGTAACCACATACAAACTTCCTTTATAACCCTAGCGTCATCGAACCTTAAGTGTGTAGACCCTACGGGTTCGGGAGACATGCAGACATGACCGAGACGTTCTCCGGTCAATAACCAACAGCGGGATCTGGATACCCATGTTGGCTCCCACATGTTCCACGATGATCTCATCGGATGAACCACGATGTCAAGGACTTAATCAATCCCGTATACAATTCCCTTTGTCTATCGGTACGATACTTGCCCGAGATTCGATCGTCGGTATCCCGATACCTTGTTCAATCTCGTTACCGGCAAGTCTCTTTACTCGTTCCATAACACATCATCCCGTGATCAACTCCTTGATCACATTGTGCACATTATGATGATGTCCTACCGAGTGGGCCTAGAGATACCTCTCCGTCACACGGAGTGACAAATCCCAGTCTCGATTCGTGCCAACCCAACAGACACTTTCGGAGATACCCGTAGTGTACCTTTATAGCCACCCAATTACGTTGTGACGTTTGGCACACCCAAAGTATTCCTACGGTATCCGGGAGTTGCACAATCTCATGGTCTAAGGAAATGATACTTGACATAAGAAAAGCTTTAGCATACGAACTACACGATCTAGTGCTATGCTTAGGATTGGGTCTTGTCCATCACATCATTCTCCTAATGATGTGATCCCGTTATCAACGACATCCAATGTCCATGGTCAGGAAACCGTAACCATCTATTGATCAACGAGCTAGTCAACTAGAGGCTTACTAGGGACATGGTGTTGTCTATGTATCCACACATGTATCTGAGTTTCCTATCAATACAATTATAGCATGGATAATAAACGATTATCATGAACAAGGAAATATAATAATAACCAATTTATTATTGCCTCTAGGGCATATTGCCAACAGTCTCCCACTTGCACTAGAGTCAATAATATCGCCATGTGATTAACACTCACAGGTCACATCGCCATGTGACTAACACCGAAGAGTTTACCAGAGTCAATAATCTAGTTCACATCACTATGTGATTAACACTCAATGAGTTCTGGGTTTGATCATGTTGCTTGTGAGAGAGGTTTTAGTCAACGGGTCTGAACCTTTCAGATCCGTGTGTGCTTTACAAATCTCTATGTCATCTCCTAGATGTAGCTACCACGTTCTATTTGGAGCTATTCCAAATAACTGGTCTACTTGGAGCTATTCTAAATTGTTTCTCCATTATACGTATCCGGTATCTCTACTCAGAGCTATCCGGATAGGTGTTAAGCTTGCATCGACGTAACCTTTTACGACGAACTCTTTTACCACCTCCATAATCGAGAAAATTCCTTAGTCCACTAGTTACTAAGGATAACTTTGACCGTTGTCCTGTGATCCATTCTTGGATCACTCTTGTACCCCTTGACTGACTCATGGCAAGGCACACTTCAGGTGCGGTACTCAGCATAGCATACTGTAGAGCCTACGTCTTAAGCATAGGGGTCGACCTTTGTCCTTTCTCTCTATTCTGCCGTGGTCGAGCTTTAAGTCTTAACTTCATACCTTACAACTCAGGCAAGAACTCCTTCTTTGACTGATCCATCTTGAACACCATCAAGATCATGTCAAGGTATGTGCTCATTTGAAAGTACCATTAAGCGTTTCGATCTATCCTTATAGATCTTGATGCTCAATGTTCAAGTAGCTTAATCCAGGCTTTCCATTGAAAAACACTTTCCAAATAACCCTATATGCTTTCCAGAAATTCTACGTCATTTCTGATCATCAATATGTCAACAACATATACTCATCAGAAATTCTATAGTGCTCCCACTCACTTCTTTGGAAATACAAGTTTCTCATAAACTTTGTATACACCAAAATCTTTGATCATCTCATCAAAGCATACATTCCAACTCCGAGATGCTTACTCCAGTCCTTAGAAGGATGCTGGAGCTTTGCATACTTATTAGCATCTTTCGGGATTGACAAAACCTTCCGGTTGTATCACATACAACCTTTTCTCAAGAAAATCATCGAGGAAACAATGTTTTGACATCCTATCTGCAAGATTTCATAAATAATGCAGTAATTGCTAATATAATTCCAACAGACTCTTAGCATCGCTACGAGTGAGAAAGTCTCACCGTAGTCAACTCCTTGAACTTGTCGGAAAACATCTTAACGACAAGTCGAGCTTTCTTAATGGTGATACTTACCATCATTGTCTGTCTTCCCTTTTAAAATCCATCTGTACCTAACAACCTTACGACCATCAAGTAGTTCTTCCAAAGTCTACACTTTGTTTTCATATATGGATCCTCTCTCGGATTTTATGGCCTCGAGCCATTTATCGGAATCCGGGCCCACCATCGCTTCTCCATAGCTCGTAGGTTCATTGTTGTCTAGCAACATGACTTCCAAGACAGGATTACGTACCATTCTGAAGTAGTACGCATCCTTGTCATCCCACGAGGTTTGGTAGTGACTTGATCTGAAGTTTCATGATCACTATCATAAGCTTCCACTTCAATTGGTGTAGGTGCCACAGGAACAACTCTTTGTGCCCTGCTATACACTAGTTGAAGTGACGGTTCAATAACCTCATCAAGTCTCCCCCATCCTCCCACTCAATTCTTTCGAGAGAAACTTTTCCTCGAGAAAGGACCCGATTCTAGAAACAATCCCTTATTGCTTTCAGATCTGAGACAGGAGGTATACCCAACTGCTTTGGGTGTCCTATGAAGATGCATTTATCCGCTTTGGGTTCGAGCTTATCAGACTGAAACTTTTTCACATAAGCGTCGCAGCCCCAAACTTTTAAGAAATGACAGCTTAGGTTTCTCTAAACATAGTTCATACGGTGTCATCTCATCGGAATTACATGGTGCCCCTTTTAAAATGAATGTGGTTGTCTCTAATGCCTGACCCATAAATTATTGTGGTAATTCGATAAGAGACATCATGGTATGCATCATATCCAATAGGGTGCATTTATGATGTTCGGACACACCATCACACTATTGTGTTCCAGGCTGTATCAGTTGTGAAACAATTTCCACAATGTCTTAATTCTGTGCCAAACTCGTAATTCAGATATTCATCTCTATGATCATATCATAGATCTTTTATCCTCTTGTCACGATGATCTTTCAACTTCACCCTGAAATTACTTGAACCTTTCAATAATTCAGACTCGTGATTCATCAAGTAAATATACTCAACATCTACTCAAATCATCTGTGAAGTAAGAACATAACGATATCCACTACACGCCTCAGCACTCATTGGACTGCACACATCAAAATGTATTACTTCCAACAAATTGCTTTCTAGTTCCATTTTACTGAAAACGAGGCTTTCAGTCATCTTGCCCATGTGGTATGATTTGCATGTCTCAACTGATTCAAAATCAAGTGAGTCCAAACGGTCCATTTGCTTGGAGTTTCTTCATGCATATACACCAATAGACATGGTTCACATGTCTCAAACTTTTCAAAAATGAGTGAGCCCAAAGATCCATCAAACATGGAGCTTCCTCATGCGTTTTATACCGATATGACTTACGTGGCAGTGCCACAAGTAGGTGGTACTATCATTACTATCTTTTGGCATGAACATGTGTATCACTACGATCGAGATTCAATAAACCATTCATTTTAGGTGTAAGACCATTGAAGGTATTATTCAAATAAACAGAGTAACCATTATTCTCCTTAAATGAATAACCGTATTGCGATAGACATAATCCAATCATGTCTATGCTCAACGCAAACACCAAATAACAATTATTTAAGTTTAATACAAATCTCGATGGTAGAGGGAGCGTGCGATGCTTGATCATATCAACATTGGAAACACTTCCAACACATATCGTCAGCTCACCTTTAGCTAGTCTCCGTTTATTCCGTAGCTTTTATTTCGAGTTACTAACACTTAGCAACCGAACCGGTATCTAATACCCTGGTGCTACTAGGAGTACTAGTAAAGTACACATTAACATAATGTATGTCCAATATACTTCTATCGACCTTGCCAGCCTTCTTATCTACCAAGTATCTAGGGTAATTCTGCTCCGGTGGTTGTTCCTCTTATTACAGAAGCACTTAGTCTTGGGTTTGGGTTCAACCTTGGGTTTCTTCACTAGAGCAGCAGCTGAATTGCCGTTTCATGAAGTATCCCTTCTTGCCCTTGCCCTTCTTGAAACTAGTGGTTTCACCAACCATCAACAATTGATGCTCCTTCTTGATTTCTACTTTTGTGGTGTCAAACATCGCGAATATCTCAAGGATCATCATATATGTCCCTGACATATTATAGTTCATCACGAAGCTCTAGCAGCTTGGTGGTAATGACTTCGGAGAAACATCACTATCTCATCTGGGAGATCAACTCCCACTTGATTCAAGCGATTGTTGTACTCATACAATCTAAGCACAAGCTCAACAATTGAGATTTTCTCCCTTAGTATGTAGGCTAGAAGAACCGTCGGAGGTCTTATACCTCTTGACGTGGGCACGAGCCTGAAATCCCAATTTCAGCCCTCAAAACATCTCATATGTTTCGCGACGTTTCAAAAACGTCTTCGGTGCCTCAACTCTAAACCGTTTAACTGAACTAACACGTAGTTATCAAGATGTGTATGTCAGATGTTCGCAACATCCACAGACAATGTTCGAGGTTCAGCACACTGAGCGGTGCATTAAGGACATAAGCCTTCTATGAAGCAATGAGGACAATCCTCAATTTACGGACCTAGTCCGCATAATTGCTACTATCAACTTTCAACTAAATTTTCTCTAGGAACATAACTAAACAGTAGAACTATAGCGTGAGCTACGACATAATTTGCAAAATCCTTTTGACTATGTTCAGGATAATTAAGTTCATCTTATGAACTCCCACTCAGATAGACATCCCTCTAGTCATCTAAGTGATTACATGATCCGAGTCAACTAGGCCGTGTCCGATCATCACGTGAGACGGACTAGTCAACGTCGGTGAACATCTTCATGTTGATCGTATCTTCTATTCGACTCATGCTCGACCTTTCGGTCTTCTGTGTTCCGAGGCCATGTCTATACACATTCTAGGCTCGTCAAGTTAACCCTAAGTGTTTTGCATGTGTAAAACTGTCTTACACCCGTTGTATGTGAACGTAAGGATCTATCACACCCGATCATCACGTGGTGCTTCGAAACGACGAACTGTAGCAACGGTGCATAGTTAGGGGAGAACACTTCTTGAAATTTTTGTAAGGGATCATCTTATTTACTACCGTCGTTCTAAGCAAATAAGATGTATAAACATGATAAACATCACATGCAATCAAATAGTAGTGACAAGATATGGCCAATATCATATAGCTCCTTTGATCTCCATCTTGGGGCTCCATGATCATCTTCGTCACCGGCATGACACCATGATCTCCATCATCATGATCTCCATCATCGTGTCTTCTTGAAGTTGTCACGCCAACTATTACTTCTACTACTACAGCTAACGGTTAGCAATAAAGTAAAGTAATTACATGACGTTTATGTTGACACGCAGGTCATAAATAAATTAAGACAACTCCTATGGCTCCTGCCGGTTGTCATATTCATCGACATGCAAGTCGTGATTCCTATTACAAGAACATGATCAATCTCATACATCACATATATCATTCATCACATCCTTTGGCCATATCACATCACATAGCATACCCTGCAAAAACAAGTTAGACGTCCTCTAATTGTTGTTTGCATGTTTTACGTGGCTGCTATGGGTTTCTAGCAAGAACGTTTCTTACCTACGCAAAGACCACAACGTGATATGCCAATTGCTATTTACCCTTCATAAGGACCCTTTTCATCGAATCCGTTCCGACTAAAATAGGAGAGACAGACACCCGCCAGCCACCTTATGCAACTAGTGCATGTCAGTCGGTGGAACCGGTCTCACGTAAGAGTACGTGTAAGGTTGGTCCGGGCCGCTTCATCCCACAATACCGTCGAAACAAGATAAGACTAGTAACGGCAAGCATATTGAACAAAATCAACGCCCACAACTACTTTATGTTCTACTCGTGCATAGAATCAACGCAATAGACCTAGCTCATGATGCCACTGTTGGGGAACGTAGCAGAAATTCAAAATTTTCCTACGTGTCACCAAGATCTATCTATGGAGAGACTAGCAACGAGGGGGAGGAGAGTGCATCTACATACCCTTGTAGATCGCTAAGCGGAAGCGTTCAAGTGAACGGGGTTGATGGAGTCGTACTCGTCGTGATTCAAATCACCGATGACCAAGTGCCGAACGCACGGCACCTCCACGTTCAACACACGTACAGCCCGGTGACGTCTCCCACGCCTTGATCCAGCAAGGAGAGAGGGAGAGGTTGAGGAAGACTCCATCCAGCAGCAGCACAATGGCGTGGTGGTGATGGAGGAGCGTGGCTATCCTGCAGGGCTTCGCCAAGCACCACAGAAGAGGAGGAAGAAGAGACGCAGGGCTGCACCAAGAGAGATTGAATCGCGTGTCTTATGGGCAGCCCTAGGCCTCTTATATATAGGGGAAGGGAGGGGCTGCGCTCCCTCTAGGGTTCCCACCCCTAGGGGGGCGGCAGCCCTAGATGGGGAGCAAGGGGGCGGCCAAGAGGGGATGGGAGAGGGAGGCGCGCCAATATGGGCCCTAAGGCCCATATCCCCTTAGGGTTTGCCCCCTCTCCACCTCTTAGGCGCATGGGCCTTAGTGGGGCTGGTGCCCTTGGCCCATGTAGGCCAAGGAGCACTCCCTACAGCCCATGTGGCCCCCCGGGGCAGGTGGCCCCACTTGGTGGACCCCCGGGACCCTCCCGGTGGTCCCGGTACGTTACCGATAAACCCCGAAACTTTTCCGGTGACCAAAACAGGACTTCCCATATATAAATCTTTACCTCCGGACCATTCTAGAACTCCTCGTGACGTCCGGGATCTCATCCGGGACTCCGAATAACATTCGGTAACCACATACAAACTTCCTTTATAACCCTAGCGTCATCGAACCTTAAGTGTGTAGACCCTACGGGTTCGGGAGACATGCAGACATGACCGAGACGTTCTCCGGACAATAACCAACAGCGGGATCTGGATACCCATGTTGGCTCCCACATGTTCCACGATGATCTCATCGGATGAACCACGATGTCAAGGACTTAATCAATCCCGTATACAATTCCCTTTGTCTATCGGTACGATACTTGCCCGAGATTCGATCGTCGGTATCCCGATACCTTGTTCAATCTCGTTACCGGCAAGTCTCTTTACTCGTTCCATAACACATCATCCCGTGATCAACTCCTTGATCACATTGTGCACATTATGATGATGTCCTACCGAGTGGGCCCAGAGATACCTCTCCGTCACACGGAGTGACAAATCCCAGTCTCGATTCGTGCCAACCCAACAGACACTTTCGGAGATACCCGTAGTGTACCTTTATAGCCACCCAGTTACGTTGTGATGTTTGGCACACCCAAAGTATTCCTACGGTATCCGGGAGTTGCACAATCTCATGGTCTAAGGAAATGATACTTGACATAAGAAAAGCTTTAGCATACGAACTACACGATCTAGTGCTATGCTTAGGATTGGGTCTTGTCCATCACATCATTCTCCTAATGATGTGATCCCGTTATCAACGACATCCAATGTCCATGGTCAGGAAACCGTAACCATCTATTGATCAACGAGCTAGTCAACTAGAGGCTTACTAGGGACATGGTGTTGTCTATGTATCCACACATGTATCTGAGTTTCCTATCAATACAATTATAGCATGGATAATAAACGATTATCATGAACAAGGAAATATAATAATAACCAATTTATTATTGCCTCTAGGGCATATTTCCAACACCGCCTCACCTTTGAAATGCTTGCCTTTCTTTCTTACGGGATGTCTGCTCGGAAGAAATCGACGATGTCCCAGGTACACATTCTTCCTACAATTGTCCAAATATATACTGTCGGTATCATCCAAACAGTGCGTGCATGCACGGTATCCCTTGTTTGTCTATCCTGAAAGGTTACTGAGAGCAGGCCAATCATTGATGGTCACGAACAGCAAGGCCTTTAGGTCAAATTCTTCCCCCATGTGCTCATCCCACGCACGTACACCTGTACCATTCCACAGCTGTAAGAGTTCTTCAACTAATGGCCTTAGGTACACATCAATGTCGTTGCCAGGTTGCTTAGGGCCTTGGATGAGCACTGGCATCATAATGAACTTCTGCTTCATGCACAACCAAGGAGGAAGGTTATACAAACATAGAGTCACAGGCCAGGTGCTATGGTTGCTGCTCTGCTCCCCAAAAGGATTAATGCCATCTGTGCTTAGACCAAACCATACGTTCCTTTCGTCATCTGCAAACTCCTTCCCGTACTTTCTCTCGATTTTTCTCCACTGCGACCCGTCAGCGGGTACTCTCAACTTTCCGTCTTTCTTACGGTCTTCTCTGTGCCATTGCATCGCCTTGGCATGCTCTTTGTTTTGGAACAAACGTTTCAACCGTGGTATTATAGGAGCATACCACATCACCTTGGCAGGAATCTTCTTCCTGGGGCGCTCGCCCTCGACATCACCAGGGTCATCACGCCTGATCTTATAGCGCAATGCACCGCATACCGGGCAAGCATTCAGATCCTCGTACTCACCGCGGTAGAGGATGCAGTCATTAGGGCATGCATGTATCTTCTGCACCTCTAACCCTAGAGGGCAGACAACCTTCTTTGCTTCGTATGTACTCTCGGGCAATTCGTTGTCCTTTGGAAGCATATTCTTTATCATTACCAGCAACTTTCCAAATCCCTTGTCAGATACACCATTCTCTGCCTTCCATTGCAGCAATTCCAGTGTGGTGCCCAACTTTTTCTTGTCAGCTTCACAATTCGGGTACAAAAATTTCTTGTGATCCTCTAACATGGGCTGCAACTTCTTCTTCTCCAAATCACTTGCGCAGTTTCTCTTTGCATCGGCAATGGCCCGACCTAGATCATCAGCGGGCTCATCTGATGCCTCTTCTTCAGCTTCTTCCCGCATTGCCGGCTCAGATTCTTCCCCCATTGTTGTATCATCGTATTCAGGGAACCCATGGCCAAGATAGATGTCGCCGTCCTCTTATTCTTTATTTTCTTCCATCATAACCCCTCTTTCTCCATGCTTGGTCCAAACATTATAGTGGGGCATGAAACCGGACTTAAACAGGTGGACGTGAATGGTTCTTGACGTAGAGTAATTGTGATCATTCTTACAGAAAAACATGGACAAGGTAACCCCTCTTTCTCCGTGCTTGGTCCAAACATTATAGTGGGGCATGAAACCGAACTTAAACAGGTGGACATGAATGGTTCTTGACGTAGAGTAATTGTGATCATTCTTACAGAAAAACATGGACAAGGCATAAAACCATCCGCCCGCTTGTTTACCTCAGCCGCAAGCAGAAAAGTTTGCACGCCATTAATGAACTCGGGAGAGCAACGGTCATCGTGCATCCATTGTCGGCTGTAACGCCCCGGACACACCCGCTGGTGGTCGTTACTCCTGGCGGGATCTAGACTGGCCCCACATATCAATGCTAGTCTTTTCTGCGCACTTCGTCCTCACTCATGCGCACCCGGGAGCAACTTCCTGGTCATTCACCCATCCTAACACTATTCCAAGCTGAGCACGCTTAACTTTGGAGTTCTATCCGAATGGGCTCCCGGAAAAAAAGGAATTCCTTATTGATATGAGTAGTCTATCATCCCTAATAAGCTAGGCCATCACATCGGCTCATCTTCATTACACAACACCGAAAAGACCAAATTAATACAAGTTCATACATAATGTTCATACAAGACTTAAATGCAACAAACAAATAACTCTCTAGCTAAAGCATTTAAATGCAACAACAAATGCGATCAAGATCGCAACTAAGGTAACAATTGATCCAACAGCATAATGATACCAAGCCTCACTATCAATGGCATATTTTCTAATCTTTCTAATCTTCAAGCGCATTTTCTCCATCTTGATTTTGTGATCATCGACGACATCGGCAACATGTAACTCCAATTCCATCTTCTCCCCCTCAATTCTTTTCAATTTTTCTTTCAAATACTCGTTTTCTCTTTCAACTAAATTTAACCTCTCGACAATAGGGTCGGTTGGAATTTCCGGTTTACAAACCTCCTAGACAAAAATATCTATGTCAACTTGATGGGCATAATTTGTCATAAACACGAAATGCAACAACTAGTTTTAAAAGAGAACATACCACATCCAGATCATAACAAGGACGAGGGCCGACGAGGACGGATATCAAAACCATGGCACTATGTATAACAAACAATGTACGGGTAAGATAATTATACGAGTAACTATATATCCAAATCACACAAACATCAATTTGGTAATGTAAAACATTCATGAACAAGAGGCTCACCACAAGGTGGTGTCGGCGATGGAACGGTGCGGGCGTTTGACTGTGGTTACGACGGAGATTTAGAAGGCACTAAGTAAACCACACCTACATATGCAAACTAAGTGTTATTTTTTACCTCAAATTGCATATAAATCAAATACTAGCACATATATTTCCTCCCAAATTACTAAACTCATAAATTAATCACTATACAAAGCATTGCAAGAGCTAATCTAGCAATGAGAGATGAAAGGACAAAGTTGCTAACCTTTGTGATCATTTGAATGGATGGGGGCCTTCAAATCTTGATAAATCTTGGGCAAAATGTGTGATGAGCTCGAGAGGAAGAGGGGAAGAACAGAGATGAGAGGGGAAAGGGGAAGAACAGAGCGAGCTCGGGTGGACGAAGGGTTTATGTAGGACGACCTTTAGCACCAGTTCGTGCCACGAACCGGTACTAAAGGTGCTGGAGGGGCCCCGGACTGACAACATCCTGCCACCACTCACTTTAGTACTGGTCCGTGGCACGAACCGGTGCTAAAGGTCGGCCATGAACCGGTACTAATGAAAGTGGCTGGCTAGCCGTTGGAACCGGCACTAATGCACACATTAGTGCCGGTTCAAAAGCAAACCGACACTAATGTGCTTGACATTTGACCATTTTTCTACTAGCGATACTCTGAAAGAGATTGTCCAGTTTGTACACGAAGTGCATCCAGTTTTTGCCGTAACCCTCTCTACTCTCTTGCATATGCTATGTGAGTGAAATGATGATACCATGCCAAGTGTCAACATTTTCAGAGTTCATTTTGTAGTGATTTTCAATTTCACGGTCATTTAGCTCTCTAAACAAATCGGTAAATGAATGAAAAACAGCAAATGATGTCAGAACGTGTTGGAAATTGTGACGTCGCTTTGAATGTTGCATACTGAACGCAAAAAAAGTCTGGAGTTCAAATAAGTTTAAAATAATGAAGTGTCCGTGTAACACATGAGTTCTCGTCTGAAACCCTGATACTCCGAAAAAGATTGTCCAGTTTGTACAAGAAGTGCGTCCAATTTTTGCCGTAACCCTCTCTACTCTCTTGCACATTCTATGTGGGTGAAATGATGATACCATGCCAAGTGTCAATATTTTTAGAGTCCATTTTGTAGTGATTTTCAATTTCATGGTCATTTAGCTCTCTAAACAACTCGGTAAATGAATGAAAAACAGCAAATGATGTCAGAACGTATTGGAAATTGATGACGTCGCTTTGAATGCTGCATACTGAACGCAAAAAAGTCAGGAGTTCAAATAAGTTTAAAAAACATTGATTATACATGTGAGAGCGTAAACATGTAAAAATATACTTCAAAAATACATTGATTATCAATGATCTTTTTGTGTATAATCTGAATTGTCAACATGAGTCCTCAACGGTTTAGAAACCGGTGAAGACTCATATTGCGACCACAAATTCTACACATAGAGTTCAATGAAGACCAAGTGATTGTGATAGTTTGAAAAGTAACATATTTAAGATGGTAAAAATCCTGCTAGGGGAGCGAGGTGGGACTAAAAACAGCCTGCCACAACCTCTTTACTACCGGTTCATAGCACAAACCGGTACTAAAGGGGCTGGCCGGGCCACATCCTCTTTAGTACCAGTTCGTGGCTCGAATCGGTACTAAAGGTTTGTTCTGAATCGGTACTAAAGATCTCCTCCCGCCTAGCCATTGGAACCGGCACTAATGGACACATTAGTGCCGGCTCAAATTCAAACTGGGACTAATGTATCTCACATCTGACCCTTTTTCTACTAGTGCACCCCTTCCCTGGCGCAGCCCCTCCCTCCTCCAACTCTTCCTTCTCCTCCATAGAGCTTGGCGAAGCCCTGCAGGAATACCACAAGCTCCACCACCACGCCGTCGTGCTGCCGGATTTCTCCCTCAACTTCTCCTCTCCCCTTGCTGGATCAAGAAGGAGACGTCCTCGGGCTGTACGTGTGTTGAACGCGGAGGCCTCATCCGTTCGGTGCTAGATCGGATCTTCCGCGATTTGAATCGCCGCGAGTATGACTCAATCAACCGCGTTCTTTGTAACACTTCCGCTTAGCGATCTTCAAGGGTATAAAGATGCACTCCCTCTCTCTCGTTGCTAGCATCTCCTAGATTGATCTTGGTGACGCGTAGGAAAATTTTGAATTATTGCTACGTTCCCCAACAGTTCTCCCCACCATCCTCCCCCAGACCTTGAGTCAGTGCCAGCGTCACAGGCAGGACACCTTTCTGTTTTTCCACAGCTTCCAACTCCATAGCCAGCCTTTTCCGCGCCACAGGATCCACCTGCATGCTTCGAGGGGCTGGTTGTCGTGTTAGCTAGTTCCGGGTCCTGGGCCTTCCGCACTTCCTTCTCCTTCGTTGGTGTACGCTGTTGCTGCTTGTGGTTGTCATTGCCACGTCCAAAGTCATCTGATCTTGCTTTATTCGGTCCATCTGCGTACAGCCAAGGTCTGAACTTCTTATCCTTTTCCTCATGAACACCAGAGCCGCGCTCCTTATAGTCATGCCCAATTAGGCCACATACGCTACAGAAGCGAGCTAGTTTTTCATAACAAACTAGAAACACTTGTCGTTCCTCACCTCTGACAATGCTTACTAACTTTGTGAGTGGTTTTCGGATGTCATGGCGAACCCTAACCCTCACATAATCACCACGGGTATTCCCGTTCAGCCTCATCTCTAGGATATCCCCGAATTTCTTCAATAATGATTCCACTATATTCTTCTTGCAAAAGCCATCAGGTAGCTTATGGAATTAAAGCCATATCGGCATAAATAGCATGGGTACATCCTCCACCTTCATAAAACCATCGTACGGGGACATAAGCACCACCCAATTCCTGAAGATCCATGGCATTGATCCACCATGCTCTCCCAGTCACCAAGATAGTCCGCCTGCACAACGAAGACGTTTGGTCCGACAGGTCTGAACCTCACCGGCTTCGTCGTATTCCAACCAGCTCTCATATCTTTGCAGAAGGCCGTCGGGCTAAAGGATTTTTCAGTGTGAACCCTAGCAAGGGCTAGCCAGCGCACTCCTTCGTTAACCGTCAGGTCATCCTCCTCGATTACCAGATCATCAAAATCTTCATCTTCCAGATTGAGTTGTTCCATGAAGTCACCAAGATCCGAGGCTTTGGCGGCGCCGCCACCACCGCTGGTCCTGGACAGGGCATCGGCCACCGGATCCATCACCGATTGCAGAGAGGCGGGCACGAACCACCAAGGTGATGCGTGCAGGCCGCGATCGCGAGAACCCTAGGCAGGGGATTGGCGATCAGTAGGGGGACTCTCAGGCAATGCGATCGCCAGAGAGGATAGGAACCCTAGCCTTAGTGTAGGGGAAAGGTACGGACCTCTTTTTTATCAAACCGAGGAAAACTCGCTCGTGTCATCCGCTCATTGACTACTGCGCATCTTGGTCTGTAAGCATAACTAGCCACACTGCACTATCGTTTCGTAGTATTGATTCACTCGTCTCCATGGCATGCACCACCAGGATACTGATTTCTATTGTTTGTAATTAGCTACGGCCGATCAAGTCTCCAACTTCCTAGCTCAGAGATCAAAAGGTTTTGCATGCAGCCGGGTGGTCGTTAGCACACACTGATTGATCTGGTCGTGTAGCTCGGTAGGTGTAGGAAGTTAGATTAAGTTGTGTAACTATTGGTCAAAACTTCACTAAAACAACACCAGCCAAACATATCGATAGTTTTCCTAAAACTGAGAAAAATGCAGTTTTTTAAAAACGGTGGTATTCATTGCACATGCATTGCAATACCGGAGTTTTGAAATACTATGGTATTTCAAAAACTGCGCTGCCAAACTAGGCCTTAACATTTTTTAAATGCTTGATTAATATTTTTTAAATACTTATTCAATATTTTTAAATGCTTGATTAACATTTTATATACATGATCAAAATAGTTCATCATTTTTTTAATACATGGTAAACATCTTTCATGATCCTCTGATGTGGACCATTTTGCTTTGTTTCGGTTTTGCAAGAGCACCGCGACCACGAGGGTAATGAGAGTCTACTGTAACAGGCCAGTGGGGGATCGTTCCAGCCATTTCCTGGTTGTTAGCTGCAATGTTGCCCTTGAGCTGACATCAAGTTCATGTTAAATATGAAGGGCGCAACCTACTATAAGAACAGAGCCTCGTTTTTACACTGAAATTTTTTAGTCTTTTTCCTTTTTTTCACCCATTTTCTTCCTTTTTTCTCAATTCTAACTAGTTTTTTACTTTCTCTATTTTTTGTTCATTTATTGATTTTCTCCAAGTTTTTCTCTTTTTTGTTGTCTTTTCTTTTGTTACCTTATATCTTCTTCTTTTATTTTGGTTTTTCATTGTTTTTATCGGTTTTTGTTTTCTAACTCATTTCTTTTTTTCCTTTGGCTTTTGTACCTTTCCTAGTTTTCAATATTTTTCTTTGTTTCTTTATCAATTTTCGCTATTTTTCCATTATATTTTTTCTTTGGATTATTTTGTTCCTTTTTCAGTTTTATTTTTTTATTTCTTTTGTTTCTTTTTATTTTCATGCTATATTTTTTATATATCAAGAAAGTTTTTCTAATACACGTTTAACATTTTTCCAATACGAATTTAACAATTTCCTAATACATAGTCAACATTTTTTCGTATAAAAATTTTAACATTTTTTCCAACCCAAATTTTAACCTTTTCAAATGATTGATTAACATGTTCCAAATAAAATATTAATATTTTTAATACATGGTCAACATTTTCTAATACATGTTTAACATTTTTAATACAAATTTAACAATTTTCTAAAACATATCAACATTTGTTTTCTATACAAACTTTAATATTTTTCAAATGCTTTAACATGTTTCAAATACAAGATTAACATTTTTTAATGCATGGTCAACATTTTTTCTCTACATATTTCACAATTTTTCAAATGCTTGATTAATATTTTTAAAATGAAGTATTAACATTTGTTAACACATGGTCAATATTTTTTCTATACACATTTAACATTTTTTAAATGCTCAATTTTAAAAATTCAAATAATTCTTCAATATTTTTCCAAATGCTTGATTTACATTTTTATATACATTATCAAAAAATTCCATCACTTTTTAAATACATGGTAAAAAAATTCTGTAGACATTTAACATTTTTCAAATGCTTGATTGGCATTTATCAATTACTTATTCAACATTTTTTCAAATGCATGATTGAAATTTTTATATACATGATCAAAAAAATTATCTTTTTTCATACATGGTCAACAGTTTTTTCTATGCACATTTAACTTTTTCAAATGCTTGATTAACATTTTTACTTACATGTTTTCAACATTTTTGTAAATGCTTGATAACATTTTATATACGTAAAAAATCATCACTTTTTTAATAAATGGTATACATTTTTTCTATACACATTTAACATTTTCCAAATAATTGATTAACATTTTGCAGATAGCTCTTCAACATTTTTCAAGCACATCTTCAACATTTTCCAAATGCTTGATTAACATATTTTTAATACATGATCAAAGTGTTGCATACACATTTTAGTTTTCTGTATACATTTTTCGTATATGTGACAAACATTTTCTCTATACACATTTAACATTTTTGAATGCTTGGTGAACATTTTTAAAAAGTTTTATATGGTGGGTTTTTGTAATATATTTATTTAGAATACTTATAAGTATAAACAAAGGTAAAAAATGAAAACAAAACGTGAAAAAAGGACCAAAACAAAAAATGAGATTGTTGTTCCTGTGCGCCTGGGTCGGTCCAACTCGGGCCACCCTTTGGCAAGGGTTCCCACTGTCTTGCTTAATGCGAGACATAGTGGCGCCCTTGTGTCATGACCTTGACTAACAAAGAAGCCAGTGGGCCAAGCCATGACTTGGGCTAGAGTGTTGGAAATATGCCCTAGAGGCAATAATAAAAGCATTATTATTATATTTCCTTGTTCATGATAATTGTCTTTATTCATGCTATAATTGTGTTATCCGGAAATCGTAATACATGTGTGAATAACAGACACCAACATGTCCCTAGTAAGCCTCTAGTTTACTAGCTCGTTGATCAACAGATAGTCATGGTTTCCTGACTATGGACATTGGATGTCATTGATAACGAGATCACATCATTAGGAGAATGATGTGATGGACAAGACCCAAATCCTAAACATAGCATAAAGATCGTATAGTTCGTTTGCTAGAGTTTTTCCAATGTCAAGTATCTTTTCCTTAGACCATGAGATCGTGTAACTCCCGGATACCGTAGGAGTGCTTTGGGTGTACCAAACGTCACAACGTAACTGGGTGACTATAAAGGTAGACTACGGGTATCTCCGAAAGTGTCTGTTGAGTTGACATGGATCAAGACTGGGATTTGTCACTCCGTATGACGGAGAGGTATCACTGGGCCCACTCGGTAATGCATCATCATAATGAGCTCAAAGTGACCAAGTGTCTGGTCATGGGATCATGCATTACGGTACGAGTAAAGTGACTTGCCAGTAACGAGATTGAACGAGGTATTGGGATACCGACGATCGAATCTCGGGCAAGTAACATATCGATTGACAAAGGGAATTGCATACGGGGTTGATTGAATCCTCGACATCGTGGTTCATCCGATGAGATCATCGTGGAGCATGTGGGAGCCAACATGGGTATCCAGATCCCGCTGTTGGTTATTGACCGGAGAGTCGTCTCGGTCATGTCTACATGTCTCCCGAACCCGTAGGGTCTACACACTTAAGGTTCGGTGACGCTAGGGTTGTGAAGATATGTATATGCAGTAACCCGAATGTTGTTCGGAGTTCCGGATGAGATCCCGGACGTCACGAGGAGTTCCGGAATGGTCCGGAGGTAAAGAATTATATATAGGAAGTGCTATTTCGGCCATCGGGACAAGTTTCGGGGTCACTGGTATTGTACCGGGACCACCGGAAGGGTCCCAGGGGTCCACCGGGTGGGGCCACCTATCCCGGAGGGCCCCATGGGCTGAAGTGGGAAGGGACCCAGCCCAAAGAGGGCTGGGGCGCCACTCCCCTAGGGCCCATGCGGCTAGGGTTGAGGGGAAACCCTAAAGGGGGCGCCCCTTGCTTGGGGGGCAAGCCCCCACCCCTAGGCCGCCGCCCCCCTAGGAGATCCCATCTCCTAGGGCCGGCTCCCCCCCCCCTAGGCACCCCTATATATAGTGGGGGAGAGGAGGGATTTCATACTACAGCCTTTGGTGCATCCCTCTCTCCCTGTTACGTCTCTCTCTCTCTCGTAGTATAGGCGAAGCCCTGCTACTGTGACGCCCTGCATCCACCACCACGCCGTCGTGCTGCTGGATCATCATCAACCTCTCCTCCCCCTTGCTGGATCAAGAAGGAGGAGACGTCTCCCGTCCCGTACATGTGTTGAACGCGGAGGTGCCGTCCGTTCGGCGCTTGGTCATCGGTGATTTGGATCACGTCGTGTTCGACTACATCATCCCCGTTCTTTGAACGCTTCCGCTCGCGATCTACAAAGGTATGTAGATGCATCCGATGACTCGTTGCTAGATGAACTCATAGATGGATCTTGGTGAAACGAGTAGGAAATTTTTTTGTTTTCTGCAACGTTCCCCAACAGTGGCATCATGAGCTAGGTCTATGCGTAGTTCTTCTTGCGCGAGTAGAACACAATTTGTTGTGGGCGTAGATTTGTCAACTTTCTTGCCGCTACTAGTCTTTTCTTGCTTCAGCGGTATTGTGGGATGAAGCGGCCCGGATCAACCTTACACGTACGCTTACGTGAGACCGGTTCCACCGACTAACATGCACTAGTTGCATAAGGTGGCTGGCGGGTGTCTGTCTCTCCCACTTTAGTTGGAGCGGATTCGATGAACAGGGTCCTTATGAAGGGTAAATAGAAGTTGACAAATCACGTTGTGGCTTTCACGTAGGTAAGAAGACGTTCTTGCTAGAACCCTAATTCAACCACGTAAAACTTGCAACAACAATTAGAGGACGTCTAACTTGTTTTTGCAGCAAGTGCTTTGTGATATGATATGGCCAAAGTTGTGATGAATGATGAATGATCTATATGTGATGTATGAGATGTTCATGCTATTGTAATAGGAATCACGACTTGCATGTCGATGAGTATGACAACCGGCAGGAGCCATAGGAGTTGTCTTTATTTTTTATATGACCTGCTTGTCATTGAGAAACGCCATGTAAATTACTTTACTTTATTGCTAAACGCGTTAGCCATAGTAGTAGAAGTAATAGTTGGCGAGCAACTTCATGGAGACACGATGATGGAGATCATGATCATGGTGTCAAGCCGGTGACAAGATGATCATGGAGCCCCAAGATGGAGATCAAAGGAGCTGTGTGATATTGGCCATATCATGTCACGTTTATTATTTGATTGCATGTGATGTTTATCATGTTTATGCATCTTGTTTACTTAGAACGACGGTAGTAAATAAGATGATCCCTCATAACAATTTCAAGAAGTGTTCTCCCCTAACTGTGCACCGTTGCTAAAGTTCGTCGTTTCGAAGCACCACGCGATGATCGGGTGTGATAGATCCTTACGTTCACATACAACGGGTGTAAGACAGTTTTACACATGCAAAACACTTAGGGTTAACTTGACGAGCCTAGCATGTGTATAGACATGGCCTCGGAACACAGAAGACCGAAAGGTCGAGCATGAGTCGTATAGAAGATACGATCAACATGAAGATGTTCACCGACGTTGACTAGTCCGTCTCACGTGATGATCAGACACGGCCTAGTTAACTCGGATCATGTAATACTTAGATGACTAGAGGGATGTCTAATCTAAGTGGGAGTTCATTAATAATTTGATTAGATGAACTTAATTATCATGAACTTAGTCTAAAATCTTTACAATATGTCTTGTAGATCAAATGGCCAACGTAGTCCTCAACTTCAACGCGTTCCTAGAGAAAACCAAGCTGAAAGACAATGGCAGCAACTACACGGACTGGGTCCGGAACCTGAGGATCATCCTCATAGCTGCCAAGAAAGATTATGTCCTACAAGCACCGCTAGGTGAAGCTCCCGTCCCATAGAACCAAGACGTTATGAACGCTTGGCAGACACGTGTTGACGACTACTCCCTCGTTCAGTGCGGCATGCTTTACAGCCTAGAGCCGGGGCTCCAAAAGCGTTTTGAGAGACATGGAGCATATGAGATGTTCGAAGAGCTGAAAATGGTTTTTCAAGCTCATGCCCGGATCGAGAGATATGAAGTCTCCGATAAGTTCTTCAGCTGTAAGATGGAGGAAAATAGTTCTGTCAGTGAGCACATACTCACTATGTCTGGGTTACATAACTGCTTGTCTCAGCTGGGAGTTAATCTCCCGGATGATGCGGTCATTGACAGAATCCTCCAGTCGCTTCCACCAAGCTACAAGAGCTTTGTGATGAACTTCAACATGCAGGGGATGCAAAAGACCATTCGTGAGTTGTTTTCAATGCTGAAATCAGCGGAGATAGAAGTCAAAAAGGAACATCAAGTGTTGATGGTCAATAAAACCACTAAGTTCAAGAAAGGCAAGGGTAAAAAGAACTTCAAGAAGGACGGCAAGGAAGTTGCCGCGCCCGGCAAGCAAGCTGCTGGGAAGAAGCCAAAGAATGGACCCAAGCCCGAGACTGAGTGCTTTTATTGCAAGGGAAACGGTCACTGGAAGCGGAACTGCCCCAAATACTTAGCAGACAAGAAGGCTGGCAAAACAAAAGGTATATGTGATATACATGTAATTGATGTGTACCTTACCAGTAATCGTAGTAGCTCTTGGATATTTGATACCGGTGCAGTTGCTCACATTTGTAACTCACAGCAGGAACTACGGAATAAGCGGAGACTGGCGAAGGACGAGGTGACGATGCGCGTCGGGAATGGTTCCAAAGTCGATGTGATCGCCGTCGGCACGCTGCCTCTTCATTTACCTACGGGATTAGTTTTAAACCTCAATAATTGTTATTTAGTGCCAGCTTTGAGCATGAACATTGTATCGGGATCTCGTTTAATTCGAGATGGCTACTCATTTAAATCCGAGAATAATGGTTGTTCTATTTATATGAGAGATATGTTTTATGGTCATGCTCCTATGGTGAATGGTTTATTCTTTATGAATCTCGAACGTAATGCTACACATGTTCATAATGTGAGTACCAAAATATGTAAGGTTGATAATGATAGTCCCACATACTTGTGGCACTGCCGCCTTGGTCACATAGGCGTCAAACGCATGAAGAAGCTCCATGCAGATGGACTTTTAGAGTCTCTTGATTATGAATCATTTGACACGTGCGAACCGTGCCTTATGGGTAAAATGACCAAGACTCCGTTCTCAGGAACAATGGAGCGAGCAACCAACTTATTGGAAATCATACATACTGATGTGTGCAGTCCAATGAGTGTTGAGGCTCGTGGTGGCTATCGTTATGTTCTCACCCTCACTGATGACTTGAGTAGATATGGGTATGTCTACTTAATGAAACACAAGTCTGAAACCTTTGAAAAGTTCAAGGAATTTCAGAATGAGGTTGAGAATCAACGTGACAGGAAAATCAAGTTTCTACGATCAGATCGTGGAGGAGAATACTTGAGTCATGAATTTGGCACACACTTAAGAAAATGTGGAATAGTTTCACAACTCACGCCGCCTGGAACACCTCAGCGTAATGGTGTGTCCGAACGTCGTAATCGCACTCTATTAGATATGGTGCGGTCTATGATGTCTCTTACCGATCTACCGCTATCTTTTTGGGGCTATGCTTTAGAGACTGCTGCATTCACTTTAAATAGGGCTCCGTCGAAATCCGTTGAGACGACACCGTTTGAATTATGGTTTGGGAAGAAACCTAAGTTGTCGTTTCTGAAAGTTTGGGGATGCGATGCTTATGTCAAGAAACTTCAACCTGAAAAGCTCGAACCCAAGTCGGAAAAATGCGTCTTCATAGGATACCCTAAAGAAACTGTTGGGTATACCTTCTACCTCAGATCCGAAGGCAAGATCTTTGTTGCCAGGAATGGATGCTTTCTAGAGAAGGAGTTTCTCTCGAAAGAAGTAAGTGGGAGGAAAGTAGAACTTGATGAAGTGTTACCTCTTGAACCGGAAAATGGCGCAACTCAAGAAAATGTTCCTGAGGTGCCCGCACCGACTAGAGAGGAAGTTAATGATGATGATCATGAAACTTCTGATCAAGTTGCTACTGAACTTCGAAGGTCCACAAGGACACGTTCCGCACCATAGTGGTACGGCACCTCTGTCTTAGAAATCATGTTGTTAGATAACGGTGAACCTTCGAACTATGAAGAAGCGATGGCGGGCCCGGATTCCGACAAGTGGCTAGAAGCCATGAAATCCGAGATAGGATCCATGTATGAAAACGAAGTATGGACTTTGACTGACTTGCCCGTTGAACGGCGAGCCATAGAAAATAAATGGATATTTAAGAAGAAGACAGACGCGGATGGTAATGTGACCATCTATAAAGCTCGGCTTGTTGCTAAGGGTTATCGACAAGTTCAAGGGGTTGACTACGATGAGACTTTCTCACCGGTAGCGAAGCTGAAGTCCGTCCGAATCATGTTAGCAATTGCCGCATTCTACGATTATGAAATATGGCAAATGGACGTCAAAACGGCATTCCTTAATGGTTTCCTTAAGGAAGAACTGTATATGATGCAGCCGGAGGGTTTTGTCGACCCTAAGAATGCTGACAAGGTGTGCAAGCTCCAACGCTCGATTTATGGGCTGGTGCAAGCATCTCGGAGTTGGAACATTCGCTTTGATGAGATGATCAAAGCGTTTGGGTTTACGCAGACTTATGGAGAAGCCTGCGTTTACAAGAAAGTGAGTGGGAGCTCTATAGCATTTCTCATACTATATGTAGATGACATACTCTTGATGGGAAATGATATAGAACTCTTGGACAGCATCATGGCCTACTTGAATAAGAGTTTTTCAATGAAGGACCTTAGAGAAGCTGCTTATATATTAGGCATCAAAATCTATAGAGATAGATCGAGACGCCTCATAGGTCTTTCACAAAGCACATACCTTGATAAGATATTGAAGAAGCTCAATATGGGCCAGTCTAAGAAGGGGTTCTTGCCTGTGTTGCAAGGTGTGAAATTGAGCTTAGCTCAATGTCCGACCACGGCAGAAGAGATAGAAGAGATGAGTGTCATCCCCTATGCCTCAGCCATAGGTTCTATTATGTATGCCATGCTGTGTACCAGACCTGATGTAAACCTTGCCGTAAGTTTGGTAGGAAGGTACCAAAGTAATCCCGGCAAGGAACACTGGACAGCGGTCAAGAATATCCTGAAGTACCTGAAAAGGACTAAGGAAATGTTTCTCATTTATGGAGGTGACGAAGAGCTCGTCGTAAAGGGTTACGTCGACGCTAGTTTCGACACAGATCTGGATGACTCTAAGTCACAAACCGGATACGTGTATATTTTGAACGGTGGGGCAGTAAGCTGGTGCAGTTGCAAGCAGAGCGTCGTGGCGGGATCTACATGTGAAGCGGAGTACATGGCAGCCTCGGAGGCAGCACATGAAGCAATTTGGGTGAAGGAGTTCATCACCGACCTCGGAGTCATACCCAATGCGTCGGGGCCGATCAAGCTCTTTTGTGACAACACTAGAGCTATTGCACTTGCCAAGGAGCCCAGGTTTCACAAGAAGACAAGGCACATCAAGCGTCACTTCAACTCCATTCGTGAAAATGTTCAAGATGGAGACATAGATATTTGTAAAGTACATACGGACCTGAATGTAGCAGATCCGTTGACTAAACCTCTCCCTAGAGCAAAACATGATCAACACCAGAATTACATGAGTGTTCGATTCATCACAATGTAACTAGATTATTAACTCTAGTGCAAGTGGGAGACTGTTGGAAATATGCCCTAGAGGCAATAATAAAAGCATTATTATTATATTTCCTTGTTCATGATAATTGTCTTTATTCATGCTATAATTGTGTTATCCGGAAATCGTGATACATGTGTGAATAACAGACACCAACATGTCCCTAGTAAGCCTCTAGTTGACTAGCTCGTTGATCAACAGATAGTCATGGTTTCCTGACTATGGACATTGGATGTCATTGATAACGAGATCACATCATTAGGAGAATGATGTGATGGACAAGACCCAAATCCTAAACATAGCATAAAGATTGTATAGTTCGTTTGCTAGAGTTTTTCCAATGTCAAGTATCTTTTCCTTAGACCATGAGATCGTGTAACTCCCGGATACCGTAGGAGTGCTTTGGGTGTACCAAACGTCACAACGTAACTGGGTGACTATAAAGGTAGACTACGGGTATCTCTGAAAGTGTCTGTTGAGTTGACATGGATCAAGATTGGGATTTGTCACTCCGTATGACGAAGAGGTATCACTGGGCCCACTCGGTAATGCATCATCATAATGAGCTCAAAGTGACCAAGTGTCTGGTCATGGGATCATGCATTACGGTATGAGTAAAGTGACTTGCCAGTAACGAGATTGAACGAGGTATTGGGATACCGACGATCGAATCTCGGGCAAGTAACATATCGATTGACAAAGGGAATTGCATACGGGGTTGATTGAATCCTCGACATCGTGGTTCATCCGATGAGATCATCGTGGAGCATGTGGGAGCCAACATGGGTATCCAGATCCCGCTGTTGGTTATTGACCAGAGAGTCGTCTCGGTCATGTCTACATGTCTCCCGAACCCGTAGGGTCTACACACTTAAGGTTCGGTGACGCTAGGGTTGTGAAGATATGTATATGCAGTAACCCGAATGTTGTTCGGAGTTCCGGATGAGATCCCGGATGTCACGAGGAGTTCCGGAATGGTCCAGAGGTAAAGAATTATATATAGGAAGTGCTATTTCGGCCATCGGGACAAGTTTCGGGGTCACCGGTATTGTACCGGGACCATCGGAAGGGTCCCGGGGGTCCACCGGGTGGGGCCACCTATCCCGGAGGGCCCCATGGGCTGAAGTGGGAAGGGACCCAGCCCAAAGTGGGCTGGGGCGCCACTCCCCTAGGGCCCATGCGGCTAGGGTTGAGGGGAAACCCTCAAGGGGGCGCCTCTTGCTTGGGGGGCAAGCCCCCACCCCTAGGCCGCTGCCCCCCTAGGAGATCCCATCTCCTAGGGCAGGCTCCCCCCCTAGGCACCCCTATATATAGTGGGGGAGAGGAGGGATTTCATACTACAGCCTTTGGTGCATCCCTCTCTCCCTGTTACGTCTCTCTCTCTCTCGTAGTATAGGCGAAGCCCTGCTACTGTGACGCCCTGCATCCACCACCACGCCGTCGTGCTGCTGGATCATCATCAACCTCTCCTCCCCCTTGCTGGATCAAGAAGGACGAGACGTCTCCCGTCCCGTATGTGTGTTGAACGCGGAGGTGCCGTGAAAGTGCGTTGTATCGACTAGAGGGGGGGTGAATAGGCGATTTTTAAGAAAGTCTTCAAAACGTGGAAGTTATGAAGACAAACAGACTTGAAGCCTATCACTAGGCAGCGGAAGGTAGATTACACAATGCAAGCCATAGTCAAATATACAGTACAGTGAAAGCACAGAGACAAATGGCTTCAGTGTAATGAGGATCAGGTTGGAAGAAGTTATGAAGCCAAACAGATCATACAGTCAGGTTGTGAAGACAGAAGATTAAGCAGGCATGCAATAGCTTCACAATGTGTACTGGTAAGTAAAGGGAGGTGAAGATGAAACCAGTGACACGTTGAAGACAATGATATGTTGGACCAGTTCCAGTTGCTATGACAACTGTACGTCTGGTTGGAGCGGCTAGGTATTTAAACCAAAGGACACACAGTCCCGGACACCCAGTCCTGAACACGCAGCTCAGGACACCCAGTCCTCACCGTTTTCTCCTTGAGCTAAGGTCACTCAGACCCCGCCCAATCACTCTGGTAAGTCTTCAAGGTAGACTCCCAAACCTTCACAGACTTCGTTCACCAGCAATCCACAATTCCTCTTGGATGCTCAGAACGCGACGCCTAACCGTCTGGAGGATGCACAGTCCTCAAGTGTAATAAGTCTTCAGATCACTCAGACAAGAAGACTTAAGTGATGCCCAATTACTCTGGCTCTGGGTGGTTAGGGCTTTTCTCCTCACTAAGGATTTTCTCTCAAAGGCTTCGAGGTGGGTTGCTCTCAAACGACAAAAGCCGTGCACTGAAATCTGAGCAGCCAACGTTTATGGTTGTGGGGGTGGGCTATTTATAGCCACTTGGCAACCCTGACCTGATTTGTCCGAAATGACCCTGGGTCACTAAGGAACTGACACGTGTACTAACGGTCGGATTTTGAACTCTCACGGCAACTTTACTTGGGCTGCAAGTAAAGCTGACTTGTCTGACTCTGGACAAGATTTTCTCTCATTGTCTTCACTCGAAGACATAGGATTTGAATTAGGCATCACTTCAGTCATCCTGAATGGTTTTCTTGGACCCCACTTAACAGTACGGTGGTTCCTATGACACAACATGAATAAAGTAAAGCTACGAAGGATCTAAGTCTTCGAGTTCCAAAAGCTTCATGGGGAGTCTTCATATGTCATTGTCTTTGACATGAATGTCTTCATGAACCACCATTATCTTCAATGTCTTCGTACATTTTTGGGGGTCATCTCTGGTAGCTAAACCGAATCAATGAGGGACTTCTACCTGTGTTATCCTGCAATTCTCACAAACACATTAGTCCCTCAACTAGGTTTGTCGTCAATACTCCAAAACCAACTAGGGGTGGCACTAGATGCACTTACAATCTCCCCCTTTTTGGTGATTGATGACAAACTAGTTGAAGTTTTCAACGGGGAATATAATTTGTGAAATTGTAAAGGAATTGTCTTCATAAGCTGCAAGGGCTCCCCCTGAAGATGTGCATATTAAGTGATTTGCTTCTGGAAAGCAAATGCACACAGCAGGTTGTATTTGTGGGAATCCGCTTCAACTTATGATGACAGTCCATCATGCACTTAAAGATATATGAAGATAATGATATGCATAATGAAAAATGGACGTCTGCGAAATGATAAGAGTGCGGAAATGTAGTACATGCGGAATTTATCGTCGCAAGAACACAGTGGCAAACATAGTAGCAGACGACCATCAAGTTTAAGTGTTACAACTCGAAGAACCAAATGTAGCAAAACGAGAGTTGTAAGCACGAAGCAAAATGCAAAATATAAAGCACCCGCCCATATTATTGACCCGCTTGAAGACTATAAACATCATATGCTTCTCCCCATTTTGTCAGTGATGACCAAAAAGGTTTGAAGACATAGAGTTTTCTATGCGTTCCCAGGCGCAGCAGGGTCGGTGGAGACGTTTGGTGGTGCAGGCGAGCTTGGGGCAGTGACGACGCGCGGTGAAGACATTGGTGGTGATGTGGCGTCGTCTTCCTCCTCAATGATCTTCCCCGTCACGGTGGCAGCAGAGGAAGAGAACTCGGATTCTTCAAGTGAAGGAGTCCCACGCAACACAGCTCGTCTGGGGGGTGTGGAGTCAAACTTGAAACGCTCCTTGAAGCCATCCTCTTGCAATTCAGCTTCAGTGCACATCATAGTGAGGCCTTTCCAAGTGCGGCGACAGGTTTCGTGTGCGACGAAGGCGTTCTTGGTGGCCAGATTCCTGATGCGATTGACGTCTTGCATGAGACTGTGCATCTGCCTCTTGAGCCAGTCGTGATGCCTATCTTGCTTTTGATGCAGAGCCACAAGAAGTTCACGATCGGTGAGTGTACGAGCGCGTTTCTTGGGTCTCTGCCCAGCTTCGCTGTCAGTGGCTTCAGTGGATGCAGGGGCACGTGTGGTGCCAGCCATTGGATAGACTCTGGAAATGGCTTCAACACCTTCATCATGTTGAGTGAAGCTTTGGTGTTCTGCATTCTGAAGACTTAGTGGCTGTTTGGCAGGCTCAGGATAAATAGCTTCAGCAGAGGTGTCCACATCGGGTAAGAAGATTCTGTGGTTGCGGGCTGAGGGCTGATATGATATCGCAGAGTGGAGCTTGATTAGCCTCATAACCCATGGAGCATAAATCTTCAGACCAAAGAGATCTGAGCCAGACGCAGCAAGTTGACGGATGAAGAGATCCTGGGCATTGAAGCATTTGCCGTGTAGGATGCAGAAGATGAGAGTCTTCATGGCACCTTCAACCTTGGCATATCGAGAGTGCCCCTTAATGGGCCATAGAGTCCGCCTGATGATGTGATAGATAGTTCTCGGCAGGTACTCTAAGTCTTCAACGAAGAACTCCGCTGGGTAAGGTGCGTCAGAAGGCAATGGCTTCATCATCGAGAGCATCTGACTCATATTCGGCTCAGGTCGCTGAAATATGCTCTCAACTGCTTCAGTATGGAGTTGGCAGCCTTCTTCGAAGTGTTCGCCTGGAGTGGGTAGGCCGGTGAGCTCAATGATATCAAATGCATTGGCTTCATGATGGACGTTGCCGGTCATCCACTCCAGGACCCAAGTCTTCGGATCTCTGTTGTATCCCTTGATGTGCAATGTGGCATAGAACTGAAGCAGAAGCTCTTCGTTCCAGTGCTCTTCATCCGTGACAAACGGCAACAGGCCAACTTGCTTGAAGCAGTCCAGGGCTTCTTCCAGACCAGGCAGACCAGCAAAAGCTTCAACTTCAAGGCGCTGATGTGGAAAGATACGGTTCTGGTTGTAGAGGACGCAGGAGTAGTAGCTGCGCTGTGGGTAGCTCCAGAACCTATCTGACACAATCTTTTCCCTTGAGTAAGGGTTCTTGGAGCGGTTGAAGAAAGTGTTGTCTGCCCTGAAGCTATTGACATTGAAGGAGCCAGGAGCAGTGACTGGACCTGGGAACCTTGGCAGTCGTGGGATTGGCTTCTGTACCTGGGGCCTGTGCGCAATATGATAATTGAACTGCGGTCCGGCAGCAGATACAGGCACAGAAGGGTCAGAGGCAGTTGCTTCAGTATCTCTTGAAGCTGTTGGTTGGTCTGGCTCCACAAATGCTTCAGTATTATGTGTGGCAGCCGCAGTGGTGTCAGCCTCCTTGAGAATTTCTTCTTGCTGGTGAGGGGGAGATGGAGCTTGAGGTTCTTCATGTTCTTCTGCTTGTGCTTCGGCTGATGCAGCTGGAATGTCGTCAGCAGTCTGAGCCCTTGGTCCTCTGCGAAGCCTACGGAATGCAGGCGATGCAGGTGGAGCTGCAGTGGGCTGGGGCTCATCCTCTTCCTCTTGTGGGCGATCTGCCCACGATGCATCTTGTGTGATTGGCGTCAGGGGACGGCCAATGCTGAGCAATTCACTCGATTCGAGCTGAGGAAGGACTGCATCATCTTGTACATTGTCTTGGAGACCAATGTCTTCAGCAGCGGTGGGGTCGGCTGCTGGAATGTCTTCATCACGCTGAGCCTCGGTGAGAGCAGGCTCATGGACGGTCATCTGACGATCTTCATTAGGACGGCGAACGGAAAGGGGTTCAACTATCAAGGGCTCTGTGGGAGCAGCCCGAGACTTCTTGGACTTGCGCTTCTTGGTGGTGGGGTCTGAAGGAGAGGCTTCAGAGTGTTTCCTCTTCCTTGCTTTGGCTTCGGCTATTCTTGTCTTCTTAAGCTCTGAAGCGGGTGAGCGCTTTGGCTTCGAGCTAGGCTTGGCGGTGGGGAAGACAATTGGAATAGCTTCTTGGCGTGGGGCCTCTTCTTCAGCCACGGTGGGCGTCTTCTTTTTCTTGGCGGCCATCCTGGGGTCGATGCCGGGACGCCCTAGTGCCTTTCGCTTCTCGGCCTCATTGTAGGCCTGTACGCAGAGATCAGCCAAATTCTTCATGCGCTCGCGTGAGCCCTGAGCCTCTGCACGTTTCTGCATGAAGTTTTCCTTCAGCTCATGCAGCATGACCTTGAAGTCTTTGATCTCTTGGACGCTGAGCGTGGCCATATTCTGCTTAAACTGAGCCTTTTCAAAATCTATCTTTTGCTTCAGTTCCACGACGCGCTGGGCAATAGCGAGTTCTGAAGCGATAGCTCCTTGGAAGGCTACGCTGAGGCCAATGGGCAGCTGCAGATCATCAAAGCTGATGTTGGGCGTGTCAAACCACTCATCTATGAAGTTGTGGATGATTTTTGCATCGAACAGAGGCAGATTGTTGAAGATTTCAGCCTCCTCCTTGCTCTTGATGAGCTGCTCAAGAGCATCATCACCAAGATCTTCGTCACTGGACAGATCAATGGCTTCGCAGCGAAGAACGGCAGCGACAGTTAGCTCTTTGCTGGTGTGTGGCTGTGGTTTCTTTGCTTCTTGAGGCTTGGAGACTCTTGATAAGCCTTCAGACTGCACACTGGCTTCAGGAGGTGCAGTGGCCAATGGCTTCGCTTTGGAGATCTTGGGGGAGGCGACTGGCTTGGAAGCTTTTGGCTTCTTCTTCATCTGCTTCGGCTCTGGGGCAGCAGGAGCATCATCAGACTCAGTGTCTGCTGGAGGGTCGTTCACGGCAGTCCCTTGGACTATAATGTGAGTGATGAGGCCGTCGAGATTGGAAAATGGCCTGATGACATTGGGATTAGCGTCGCGTGTGCCATCTGCCCTTGGTCTGGAGGGACCAGGGTTGAAGTCCAATCCAAACTCCTTCTTGTTTTGCTTCGCAGAGTTCTGGGCAAATTGGAAGTTGCGCTTGAACAGAGTGTCATCGCGACACCAGAGAAGGGACGATGGATGTGCATCAGCTGGCTGTTGTCCCCTGACCATGCATGGAAAGAAACCTCGAGCAATGGCTTCGTCTCTGGTTCGGGGTACGAGATTCTTGTACAAGGCATCTCCCCATGGCCGCTTGATGGCGCACTTCTCTGCATATTCTTTGGTGACGAAGCGGTATAGGAACCACTGTTCTGCCAAATACCTGCGAATCCATTGGATTCGTGTCTTGCGCTGAGCATAGGTTTCTTCAGGATCTGTTTGGTACGTTTCTGCCAAATCTTCAGGCAGATCCTTTGATGTGTCACCCCGTCTCTGTCTGCCTCCCTTCCTTGATGGTTTCTCGGATGCCATGAAGCTTAACTTGGAAGACTTCAAAAGCTTCAAAGGCTTCAAAGCTTTCAAAGGCTTCAGAGGCTTCCTTTTGCTTGACCAACAGGAACTTGCTTCAGGTGAATTGATGTGACACTGTAGGAATTCTGCAAATGAATGCAGACTATGAGAACCAAAAGATTCTCCCACGGACATGTACCTGTGACAGCATTAAGGTGCGAGGGAAGGGGAAGAGGTCATATGCATTCTCAGAAGATTTTGAAGATAAATCAGTGTAGAAGACATTGACCTCATCATGCGAAGACATTCACTTTACAGAAAGGAAGTTGGTTCCAGATTTGTACGAACCCATAGATCAGTACAAGTGAGGAATCTAACTACTTCATGAAACAAGTGAATATGCTAGGCAAGTTATGAGATTCAGACAAGAGGAATGAAACTTGAAGGAATAGAAACCTCTTTTGGCAGAAAGTGATGGATCAATAGGATCAAAAAAGGCTGTAAAAAGCTTGTTATTTACCAGACTTGGAACTGCTAGACGAGAAGAGAGGTGAGGCCGAGCAGTTTGATCCTCCGTGCCCGAACTTGGCGACGGAAGACACTTAGGACGACGGCGGAGAGACTGGTGTCCGCGGTCAGCGTGAGAACGGCGTCGGAGAGGTTGCAGTAGTGAAGCACTTCGTCGCCGGCGTCGTTGCGAGTTAGCGGTGGTGCTAGGGTTTGTGCGAGGGAGGAAGAAGAGATAATGACCGCAGTGAAACGTGTACTTATAGGGATATGGGCGGCACTGCGCTATTACTCAGGTGCCCCTGGCGATTCGCATCTGATCAGTACGTGGCCAGCATGCGGAATTGTGGGGGCAGTTTCACCCCACGCACGCCTGGTTTGTCGGGAGACGTTCCTACTTCTCCGGAATTCTAGTCAATGGAAAAACATTAAAAGCTGTTTTAAAGTTTGTCTCTGTGTCTTCTTCTGACAAGGATGCAGTGAAGACATTCGACAGTTTCAATAGAGTGCATATGACTTGGAGAGATAGAGTTTGAGGTAGGGAGCATGGAGAGGTTAGGGTCCGATCACATTCACTTAGTTCAAAAGATTCAGACAAGAAGACATAGCTATAAGTGAATGCTGTGGAGGACAGAACACCAGTACATATATAATCAACATAGTGAAGATAATCATGAAGACATGTTGAGATTGAAGCCAAACCAAATGTGAAGACATAGCAAATGTAACGCCATGAGTAAAACACTTCAAGCAGAAAAATTTTGGTGGTGGCGCTACCCACCGTATAGGAAGTATTGGACCCAGACACGGCGCACAATTATCGTGGCGCTCCGAGGTCAAATTCCACGTTAATGTATTCACACTTAGAATGTATGTCTTCATTGATTGAAGATATACGTTACTTTGTGTGTTGCACATCTAAGTCATCATCATGCATAAGTGTTAGGATGTGTGCCTGATCACAGGACATTTGAGGATTCCAAGATATTTAGCTCACACCGTAACTTGCAAAATCTCTTCTCATCCAAGGGCTTGGTGAAGATATCTGCCAATTGCTCTTCAGTGTTGACGTGTATGATATCAATGTCTTCCTTTGTAACATGATCTCTGAGAAAATGATGACGAATTTCAATGTGCTTTGTCTTCGAGTGCTGAACTGGGTTGTTGGCGATCTTGATGGCGCTTTCGTTGTCGCAGTAAAGTGGCACTTGCTTCAGATGAATGCCGTAATCCTTGAGGGTTTGCTTCATCCATAGAAGCTGAGCGCAACAGGATCCAGCAGCAATGTATTCAGATTCAGCAGTGGAGAGAGATACACAGTTCTGCTTCTTTGAAGACCAACAGACAAGAGATCGGCCCAGGAAATGACATGTGCCTGATGTGGACTTCGGATCAACCTTGTCACCAGCGTAATCAGCGTCCGAAAATCCAACCAGATCAAACTCTGAGCCCTTTGGATACCATAACCCTAGAGTTGGTGTGTGAGCCAAATATCGAAGAATTCGCTTCACTGCTAAGTGATGCGACTCCTTTGGTGCCGCTTGAAACCGAGCACACATGCAAACACTAAGCATAATATCTGGCCTAGATGCACATAAATAAAGCAAAGAACCAATCATGGAGCGGTATACCTTTTGATCGAACTCTTTACCATTGTCGTCAGGACCCAGATGATGTTTGGCTGGCATTGGTGTTGTGAAGCCTTTGCAATCTTGCATACCGAACTTCTTCAGGCAGTCTTTGAGGTATTTTTCTTGAGATATGAAGATGCCATTGCGTTGTTGCCTTATCTGAAGACCGAGGAAGAATTTCAGCTCCCCCATCATAGACATCTGATATTGCTCTTGCATCATATATCTGAACTCCTCACTGTACTTCTGATTGGTGCAGCCGAAGATAATGCCATCCACGTATATTTGGCACACAAACAGTTCACCATCATATGTCTTTGTGAAGAGAGTGGGATCCAGGGAACCAGGTATGAAGCCTTTGCTCTTCAGGAAGTATTTGAGTGTATCATACCATGCCCGAGGGGCTTGTTTGAGGCCATATAGTGCCTTTTTGAGCTTGTACACCATGTCAGGATGTTTTGGATCTTCAAACCCAGGTGGTTGCGCAACATACACTTATTCTTCAATTTTGCCATTGAGGAAGGCACTTTTTACATCCATTTGATACAGAATTATGTTATGCTTCCGTGGATCAGGACGCTTAACTAACTCCCATACATTGTTCAGCTCAAATTGTTGAAGCTCTTCTTGCATAGCTTGAATCCATTCAGGTTCCATAAAGGCTTCATCAGTTTTCTTGGGTTCTGTGATTGAAACAAATGCGAAGTGTCCGCAAAAGTTTGCCAGTTGAGTTGCCTTTGAACGAGTCAATGGACCAGGTGCATTGATGCTATCAATTATTCTGTCAATTTGCACTTCATTGGCAACACGAGGATGTAGGGGTCGAAGACTTTGCTCTTGCTGATCTACTTTGTCATGGGGAGGAATGTCTTCAGGCTGAGCATTGTCTTCATGTGGATCAGGTGCTGAGATGATAAGTTCTTCTTTAGGACGAGCTTCAGAAGGTATAATTTCTCCAGTTCCCATTAGCTTGATTGATTCACTGGCTGGAACTTCATCTAGTACATCTGGTAGTTGCTCCCTTTGTGACCCATTGGTCTCATCAAACCGCACATCCACTGTTTCAACCACTTTGTAGTGAAAGAGATTGAAGACTCTGTAGGAGTGCGAATCCTTTCCATATCCAAGCATGAAGCCCTCATGTGCTTTTGGAGCAAATTTTGCTGTGTGGTGAGGGTCCTTGATCCAGCATCTCGATCCAAATACTCTGAAGTAACTTACATTTGGCTTCTTGCCAGTCAGAAGTTCATAAGATGTCTTGTTCAGCAGCTTGTGAAGATACACACGGTTGATAGTATGGCATGCAGTGTCAATGGCTTCAGTCCAGAATTCTCTTGGTGTCTTGTACTCATCTAACATTGTTCTGGCCATCTCAATGAGTGTTCTGTTCTTGCGTTCGACGATGCCATTCTGTTGTGGCGTGTATGGAGCTGAGAATTCATGAGTGATGCCCAATGTATCAAGATATGTGTCAAGGCCGGTGTTCTTGAATTCTGTGCCATTGTCACTTCTGATGTGCTTTATCTTGACGCCATAATTGTTCATTGCCCGATTTGCAAAGCGTCTGAAGACATCCTGCACTTCAGTCTTGTAAAGGATTATGTGCACCCAAGTATATCTAGAGTAATCATCAACAATGACGAAGCCATAGAGGCAAGCAGTAGTGGAGAAAGTTGAGTAGTGGGTAGGACCGAAGAGATCCATGTGAAGCAGTTTGAAGGGTTGAGTAGTGGTCATGATTGTCTTCGAAGGATGTTTTGCCCTTGTCATCTTCCCAGCTTCACAGGCACCGCATAAGTGATCTTTCTTGAACTTGACGCCCTCGATGCCTTTGACATGCTTCTTCTTAGCAAGGGTGTGGAGGTTCCTCATGCCAGCATGCCCAAGTCTTCGATGCCAAAGCCAGCATTCTGAAGCCTTTGCGAGAAGACAAACTGCAAGCTGTGGCCCTGCTGAGAAATCTACCACGTACAAATCATCTTTTCGATACCCTTCAAACACTATAGACTTGTCAGATTCCATTAGTACCAGACAGCGATATTTTCCAAAGATTACAATCATGTTTAAATCGCAAAGCATTGAGACAGACATTAAGTTGAAGCCAAGGGATTCAACAAACATGACTTTATCCATGTGTTGATCCTTTGAGATTGCAACTCTACCTAGACCCAGTACTTTACTTTTACCAGTGTCAGCGAATGTGATGTGGCTCTTGTCAGATGGACGTAAGGTTGAGTCCATAAAGAGACTTCTCTTGCCAGTCATGTGATTTGTACACCCGCTGTCAATAATCCATACTGAAGACTCCGAAGTTACTGGTGTCGTACCCTACAGTGCAGTTAGGGGGATAGGCTTCACCAAGAGTGTTGTGAAGCAAAAACATTTGACGAACCAGTGGATTATAAAAAACTGAGATCAAGGTTAGGACAAGCAGGGAGAGTAGCATGCGATTCAGATATGAGATACATAGTGATGCCATTCGGGCATTTGATCATGCGCCCCACGAGTTTTTTAAGGTCCCCAGCAATAGCATCAGAAGATTTTGGTCTTGTGCTGGAGACCTTTCTCTGCAAAAGAGAGTTAAGCTTTCTTAACCACCCACATCTTCAAGGGTGGCTTAGAAGCAATAAGTCTAAGTGCAGCATCTGAGAATTTTGGCTTAGGAGCCCTAGCAAACAGTCTAGCAGGTGGGCAATAATACTCATAAGAATAGGCAGAATAATTTTTGGTCATATGAGAATGACGGTTTGAAGAACCTCTCTCATAAGTCTGAGCATGGTTTCCCTGCAAAGCATTTGTGTTAGTGCAACTCAGATGAGCCCTCTGCCTGTATGAACCCTTTGGACCATATGAAGCCTTTGGTCTGAGGTTTGTCTTCTTCATGTGAGGTGTCATGAGGACATTCACAGGAAGATTCTCAAGACACGTTTTTGGAACCCAGATCTTCTTCATAGGCGGTCCATTCCTGCAGTTAGTACCAATGTACCTGGCAAATACTTCACCATTCTGATTCCTAAACAGTTTATAGTTTGCATCAAAGGATTCATCAATGATAATTGGATTAGCACAAGTGAAGCCAGATAGATTGGATGGATCCGATGAGGATTCCTTTGCAGCAACCCATGTGGTTTTGGGGTACTGCTCAGGTTTCCAGTAAGAGCCATCTGCATTAATTTTCCTCACGAACCCAACACCCTCTTTGCTAGGGTTTCGGTTCAGAATCTGCTTCTTGAGGACATCACATAGTGTCCGATGTCCTTTGAGACTTTTGTACATCCCTGTTTCAAGCAATGTCTTCAACCTAGCATTTTCATCAGCAATAGCAGTGGTATCCTCAGCAGAGGGGTTACTTACCACTTCAAGAGTTGAAGATATTGCAACAGCAGTAGCAGTGGAACATTCAGCAACAGAAATAGCATTATCACGCTCAATGCATTTAAGGCATGGTGGTTCAAATCCTTCCTGAGCAGAACTGATCCGTTCGGCTCGAAGTGACTCGTTTTCCTTTTGAAGATCTTCATGATCCGCTCTCAACTTCTCAAGATCTTGCTTCTTCTAAAGATAATCATAGGAAAGCTTTTCATGAGTAGTTGAGAGAGTCTCAAGACGATCTTCGAGTTCCTGATACTTAACATGAAGATTTTTTATGTCTTCAATTAAGGATTCAGAATGAGTCATTTCAGCACCCAACAGATCATCGCTTCTGTCTAACAGTTTTTGAATATGTTCCATGGCCTTTTGTTGTTCAGTTGCAATTTTAGCAAGTGTTTTGTAACTGGGTTTTGAATCACAACCAGAGTCATCGTCACTAGATGTTTGATAGTGAGTGGTGCGTGTGTTTACCTTGGCACCACGTGCCATGAAGCAGTAGGTGGGAGTAGAGTCGTCCTTGTCATTTGCATCGGTGATGGTGATGGAGTCATTGTCTTCAGTGTTGAAGATGGACTTGGCGACATATGCTGTAGCCAAACTTGCAATGCCTGAATCAGACTCCTCCTCAGACTCCACCTCTGCCTCCTCAGAAGCGGACTCCTCCTCTGAATCCATTTCCTTGCCAACAAACGCACGAGCCTTGCCAGATGAACTCTTCTTGTGTGATGAAGACTTTGAGGAAGACTTGGACGAAGACTTTGAGTATTTCTTCGTCTTCTTATCGTCAGAGTCATATTCCTTGCTCTTCTTCTTCTTTCTGTTCTCATTGTCCCACTGTGGGCATTCAGAGATGAAGTGTCCAGTTTTCTTGCATTTGTGACAAGTTTTCCTCTTGTAGTCATGCGCAGAAGCTTCATCATTCCTTGAGCTTGATCGTGAAGACTTTCTGAAGCCTTTCTTCTTGGTGAATTTCTGGAACTTCTTCACTAGCATTGCAAGTTCCCTTCCAATGTCTTCAGGATCATCATAACTGCTGTCATATTCCTCTTCAGATGATGACACAACTTTTGCCTTCAAGGCACGAGTTCGCCCATAGTTTGGACCGTAGATATCTCTTTTCTCAGAAAGCTGAAACTCATGTGTGTTGAGCCTCTCAAGTATGTCAGACGGATCGAGTGTCTTGAAGTCTGGACGTTCTTGAATCATCAGGGCTAGAATGTCAAATGAGCTGTCAAGTGATCTTAGCAGCGTCTTGACGATTTCATGTTTGGTGATCTCAGTGGCGCCGAGGGCTTGAAGCTCATTTGTGATGTCAGTGAGCCGGTCAAATGTGTGCTGGACATTCTCATTGTCATTTCGCTTGAAGCGGTTGAAGAGATTGCGAAGAACACTGATTCTCTGGTCTCTCTGGGTTGAGATGCCTTCATTGACCTTGGAGAGCCAGTCCCAGACCAGCTTGAATGTCTTCAAGGCACTCACACGGCCATACTGTCCCTTGGTCAGATGACCACAGATAATATTCTTGGCAGTGGAGTCCAGTTGAGTGAACTTCTTGACATCAGCCGCAGTGACACCTTCTCCAGCCTTGGGAATGCCGTTTTCGACGACATACCATAGGTCGACGTCAATGGCTTCAAGATGCATGCGCATCTTATTCTTCCAGTAGGGATATTCAGTTCCATCGAAGACGGGGCACGCAACGGAGACTTTAATTATCCCTACAGTCGACATAGCTAAAACTCCAGGTGGTTAAACCGAATCACACAGAACAAGGGAGCACCTTGCTCTGATACCAATTGAAAGTGCGTTGTATCGACTAGAGGGGGGTGAATAGGCGATTTTTAAGAAAGTCTTCAAAACGTGGAAGTTATGAAGACAAACAGACTTGAAGCCTATCACTAGGCAGCGGAAGGTAGATTACACAACGCAAGCCATAGTCAAATATACAGTACAGTGAAAGCACAGAGACAAATGGCTTCAGTGTAATGAGGATCAGGTTGGAAGAAGTTATGAAGCCAAACAGATCATACAGTCAGGTTGTGAAGACAGAAGATTAAGCAGGCATGCAATAGCTTCACAATGTGTACTGGTAAGTAAAGGGAGGTGAAGATGAAACCAGTGACACGTTGAAGACAATGATATGTTGGACCAGTTCCAGTTGCTGTGACAACTGTACGTCTGGTTGGAGCGGCTAGGTATTTAAACCAAAGGACACACAGTCCCGGACACCCAGTCCTGAACACGCAGCTCAGGACACCCAGTCCTCACCGTTTTCTCCTTGAGCTAAGGTCACTCAGACCCCGCCCAATCACTCTGGTAAGTCTTCAAGGTAGACTCCCAAACCTTCACAGACTTCGTTCACCGGCAATCCACAATTCCTCTTGGATGCTCAGAACGCGACGCCTAACCGTCTGGAGGATGCACAGTCCTCAAGTGTAATAAGTCTTCAGATCACTCAGACAAGAAGACTTAAGTGATGCCCAATTACTCTGGCTCTGGGTGGTTAGGGCTTTTCTCCTCACTAAGGATTTTCTCTCAAAGGCTTCGAGGTGGGTTGCTCTCAAACGACAAAAGCCGTGCACTGAAATCTGAGCAGCCAACGTTTATGGTTGTGGGGGTGGGCTATTTATAGCCACTTGGCAACCCTGACCTGATTTGTCCGAAATGACCCTGGGTCACTAAGGAACTGACACGTGTACTAACGGTCGGATTTTGAACTCTCACGGCAACTTTACTTGGGCTGCAAGTAAAGCTGACTTGTCTGACTCTGGACAAGATTTTCTCTCATTGTCTTCACTCGAAGACATAGGATTTGAATTAGGCATCACTTCAGTCATCCTGACTGGTTTTCTTGAACCCCACTTAACAGTACGGTGGTTCCTATGACACAACATGAATAAAGTAAAGCTACGAAGGATCTAAGTCTTCGAGTTCCAAAAGCTTCATGGGGAGTCTTCATATGTCATTGTCTTCGACATGAATGTCTTCATGAACCACCATTGTCTTCAATGTCTTCGTACATTTTTGGGGGTCATCTCTGGTAGCTAAACCGAATCAATGAGGGACTTCTACCTGTGTTATCCTGCAATTCTCACAAACACATTAGTCCCTCAACTAGGTTTGTCGTCAATACTCCAAAACCAACTAGGGGTGGCACTAGATGCACTTACATGCCGTCCGTTCGGCGCTTGGTCATCGGTGATTTGGATCACGTCGTGTTCGACTACATCATCCCCGTTCTTTGAACGCTTCCGCTCGCGATCTACAAAGGTATGTAGATGCATCCGGTGACTCGTTGCTAGATGAACTCATAGATGGATCTTGGTGAAACGAGTAGGAAATTTTTTTGTTTTCTGCAACGTTCCCCAACATGGAGTTAGTAGTGGGCTTGGGCTCATGGAGTGGAGAGGTTGGTTTATAAAGGAAGCAACAACCGAGGACAAAGGCATCGAATCGATCGCCGACAACCTATTTGTATCAGTGGCAGTTGACTCTCTCAGGTACTCAGGGCCGAACACTGCTACCACGGCCTTGCAGAAACTATCCATTGAGAGGAGACTCGCTCATATAAACATACTCATCCACAAGATCATCAGGAATTCCATATGCAAGCATGTGGATAACCGCAGTGCATTTCTAGTAAGAAGAGAAGCCAAGCTTGCCAAAGACATCCTTTTTGCACTCAAATTATGGGTCATATGCTACCACTCCCTCCCGAATACAATTGAACACATCTCTCGCCATACGGAAGCGGTGGCAAAATTTGTGTGGTTTTAAGAGTGCGTCGTTCTCAAAGTAATCGACATATAGAATGGTGTGGCCTCTCTCCCTATTGCAGTTCAAGGACGGAACATGGCCGGGGATTGATCCCCTAAATCGAGGCTGCTTCCTATTAATGTGGTCATGGACGACCAATGCAGCCGCCACAATCTCTTCATCATCCGAGGTCGAATAATCCGATGAACAAATGAAGTGAAAGAAAAACCCATTTTCACTATTCATGATACCTTGTGAACAACGTGTCGAACACCTTGCGGTCGTGGTGGAGACGCGGCCGGAAAGAGCAAGTCGAAGAAGCGAAGCAAGGTTGGTGTTGGTGGGGTGGACGCCCTGCGGCAATGCAGCGCCTGCCGGAAGTTGTTGGGGTCGACGGTCGGCGTCAGCGGCCGTAGCTTCTCTCCCACCAGCAACAAGGAACCACGAACGCCAGCAAAAAACTCTACCAAAACGCGGCCGTGGGGCGGCTATGACATGGCATGGTTGTTGGGCGAACGACCTTGATGGAAGGTGACGCCGCCGAGAACGGGGATGGCGGCGGCGACGGCAAGAGCGGAGGGCGAAGGCCGAAGGGAAGAGAAGGGGAAGAGAAAAGTGGATGTGTCCCCGATGAGCGGGCAGGAGGGACTAGGGTGCGCGCCGCGCCTGTCCGCGCGTGTCTGTTCGGCCACAAACGCAACTTAACTTTGGCCCGGAAATGAAACAAAAGCGGATAAAAAACAAACAACGGTCCATTTACTCATGTGCGTTGGGTGGCATGTGCTGTTCGTGTAAGCCATGTACAACACGGCACTTACAGCGTGCGCTTAGGAATGGAATCCCAGTTGTTTTGCTCGTACGGAGAGATTTTCCTTCGAGTGTATTTAGCGGGCTGGATAGTTGGTTTGATGTGACAGATAAAGCGCCTCAGCTTTGGAGACACAGGCTCTTACGTGAGCGCTATAGTTTTTTTTTAATTATTTTAATTTTTTATAAGAATCTACCTAAGTGCCTATGCATTTGATATGTTCTTACAGTCTTATAATTAGGCATTTTATAATGAAAGATGCTTAGAAAAATGCTTAAAAAAATAAACTGGGTTTTTCTGAAACATCGGTGCCTATTTTTACAGAAAAGACGTTTAGTTAAGCATCTATCTTGTACAAATAAATACCGATGCTTAAGAAAAATCTGATTTATTTCTCTAAACACCTCTTTTAAACATCTTCCATTGTGCAAGGCCTTAAATGGACACGCGTTGAAGTTGGGCTAACCCACGCGACTGAAACCAAACGCACCTCCCCCCAAAGCCCCCCTGTTTCCAGGTGAGCTAAAAAAAAAAACCCCGCTTCAGTGCTTCCGTAGCCTTGTCGCTGTTTCCTCCCGCGAGCCATCCCCGGCTTCTACCGACCCCGCCGCTTCACCGCCGTCGCCGCTGCCGCCGCCGCCGCCATGAACCAGCCGGTGCAGAAGAACACCCTCTACGTAGGTACGCGGCAGCACCGTCCCCCCTCACTAACCTCTTCTCCCCTGCCGTTGTCCTCGCCCGCCCGCCCACTCGCCCGCCACCTGTTCGACGAAATTCGTCGGCGAGATGCACACCTCCTGGGGGTTCTCCTGGCTGCGGAAGGGCCTCGTCTTCTCTTGTTCCCCGGCCGAACTCCCGTGCGATGGAAAACTAAGCCGAGCTCCGTTCCCTGGTTTCGTCCGTCGGCGCAGGTGGGCTGGCGGAGGAGGTGGACGAGAAGATCCTGCACGCGGCGTTCGTGCCCTTCGGGGAGGTCAAGGACGTCAAGACGCCGCTCGACCAGGCCACGCAGAAGCACCGCTCCTTCGGCTTCGTCACGTTCCTCGAGCGCGAGGACGCTGCCGCCGCCATGGACAACATGGACGGCGCCGAGCTCTTCGGCCGCGTCCTCACCGTCAACTACGCCTTCCCCGAGAAAATCAAGGGAGGGGAGCAGGGATGGGCCGCGCAGCCAGGTATGCCACGCTCCCTGTGCTTTCTCTCCTCTGTTCATTCAATTACGTCCTGCTCTCGTGCTTGCCTGCCTGCTTGCTTGACACTAGGGTTAGGGCTGCCAGATGTTTTTCTTACCTGGCATGAAGTTGGAAGATTAATTAAGGGCGAGGAATTTTTAGGGCTTGCGATTAGAGATTTGATATGGTGTTAATGTCCGCGAATTATGCTTTTGCATTGTGGCTTGTCTTTATGTTCTCATTATAAGGATTTTCTCCAGTTCGGATTGGTAGAAAACTGAATGTACATGTACATTAAGTTCTTGTGCTGACCAACAAGTTGCAGGTCTTCGATAGTTCTGTGTCATAGGGTTTGTATTAATTCTAGTGTGGCCGGGAATAGGTTTCTACTTAGATCTTTCTGTATTGGAAAAATGTTAGCTCTTGCTTGGTTTGGTAGGAACAATGTTCAGAATTTCAACTATATAATCTGAACAGTCCAAATGTACATGGTTTCGTGCTTGCCTGAACTAGGGATAGGGCTGCCAGATGTGTTTACCTGATATGTGGTTGGAAGATTAAGGTTGAGGACTTGCAGTTAGACTAACGGCTGATGATTTGATATGGTGTTAATGTCGGTGAAATATGTTTTCTGTATTATAGTTTGTCTTTATGCTTTCATTATAAGGATTTTCTCCAGTTCGAATTGGTAGAAAGTGAATTGTCTATGTGCATTTAGTTCTTGTGCTGACCAACAACTTGCAGGTCTTCGATAGTTCTGTGTCATAGGGTTTGGATTAATTCTAGTGTGGCCGGGAATAGGTTTCTACTTAGATCTTTTTGTATTGGAAAAATGTTATCTCTTGCTTGGTTTGGTAAGAACAATGTTCAGAATTTCAACTATAATCTGAATAATCCAAATGTGTCCATCTGGTTCAGTTCTAGGAGTCGGCAATCAGAATTGTAGATCCTCTGCTAATCTCACGTGCATTCTTCGCTTATAAATTTAGCCAAGATCCAAACATCTCAATCTAGAATCTAATTTACTATATATTAACCCATGCCTACTTTAGTTGAAACTGAATTATCTAAAATTTCAATTTTAAATTTACGATCTTATCACACAAATACTGTTATTTCATTTAGTTGTAGTGGTTGGCTTTGCAGAAGAAAATAGCCAAGTCTTATAAAAGTATGACTGAGCTCTAGGTTCTCAGTCTATCTGGAGCTGTATATAATTAGGAAGATATTGATGTGAAAACTTTCGGAGTTGAGAGTTTTTATCTTTATTACTACCCCTGTTCGGAAATACATGACATCCTTTTACTCGTAATAATAATTATATTGGTCAGGTGAAAATAGTATCATAGATTTTTCATGAGAAATATGTTTATAGTATCATAGTTCTCGGGAGCACTTTCCGGTAGATATGAAAAGTATCAGAAAAGTTGATGCTGCAGACTGGACCCGCGTTCTATACGAATAGAGGGAATAGATAAGCATATGGTTATGGATAAGTCAAACTTTTGCAATTTTTGCCTTTTATCTTGGGATACCAGTTTTGATTTTGTTGTGAGAGGAGCACATAAGACGGCAGTACTAATGTACAAGGAGTGTTTGCAGATCATGCAGTTGGCATTCCTGCGATTTCAAAATTTTATAGAATAATTTTCTGGCATACCAGCTAGCTCCTTAGCCTTGGGTAGTATTGCGCTCTATTTAGTTACCTAGATTTTGTTGTCAGCTATTGTCTCTCCAAGACAAACTAGATTCTTCATATTCAAAACATGTGACCTTGGTTGATTACAAGTGTACCAAACTACTGGCAAATATTTTGTCCGTCTTACTGTCTCATTAATTATCAAGGATCTTAACTGGTTTTAGTGAATGTTGGAATTATTCCGTATGTCAGTGTTTAGCAATGAAAAAGACGAAACATGGCTGTAATGTGGAGGCATCACTACAAGAGGTGGAGCCATGTGCCTGCGGGCCGACAGGACAGTGTGATCGGGTGCTTAAGCCACTTAGAGAAAAAGCCTTGTCCTAGCTTATTTTTTCCTTTAAATCAGTTTCCTTGGAAAGCAGGATAAAATCTTGATCCTTAGGTTTTTTTTTTGCGTCTCTGATATGGGAGACTCCTGTATTAGGCCTGATCTTTGCACTAGGAAATGATAACTTGTGTTGCTTGATGAATAAAATGTTAACAACAGACACCAATGTATAGCCTTGGACAATGAACTCAACAAACAAAACACTTGATGGATCTCTTGAGTCCACTTGAAGAGAGATGCTCTTCGTTTCTTACAAACAGACGGAAATGCAAGAACTAAGGTGGAGACCATCTCCCAATTCTAAGCTCAACTAGTTTCTTCTCAAGTCAAGTGTGAAAGCATCAAGTAGTACCCAATTCGCTTGAAGATTAGGTGGTGAGTCAAGTAGGAAAAGATTCACCTGTATTTGGCTGGCCCCAAGCTCTCTATCGCACCATAACCGAGTCTCTCCTTGCAGCTCTGACCAGTCCACCCGTCATTTCAAATAATTGCTCCTTACCCTTCTATTGTATGTCCATTTTTGCTTGATGTCTGGCTCACCAGATCTGGTACGTGAAAAATCCATTCCATGAGCCGTTGTAATTGGTCCTACTTGAGTTGGTTGTGTACTTGTGTAACATTACGCATCATTAGGGATGTCCCCATCAGTCTCCCTATGTATAGAGCCTTGGCCAGAGGAATAAAGCACACACGGAACCCAATCTTTCTTGTTCCCCATCTCTTTTATTCTCTACACTCATGCCACATGCTCTGTGGTCGTGGTTTTATGACACAGCGTCCCATTGAGCACAACTTCTACCTTTGCTGGGGTTCCAGGCAACATATCATGGGTAGCAGATTACACCAAACTAAGGTTGAACTTAACGATTCCTGTGTAATGATAGAACTGCAGTATAACATGTTTATCAGGAAGAAACTATAAGGAAGCCCTTCATCTAGGAGTCACAGTTGTTCACACTGCATGAAATTGCCTCCCGTGTAGACTTGGTATTCACAATATGAACAGAAAAATTGTAATGCTATGTTAATTGTACTCAAGCTGAGTTTGTTCTTTCGCGTCAGAATGTTTTATGTATTATGCAATCTTAGGCTCTGTTTAGAACACAACATTCTTGTAGGATTTTCTTGCGGCAGATACAACTGCTGAATGCAAATCTGATTATGTGGTTGATTCCTACATTCTGTATTTTATTGTTCCTTTCTGTTTATGCTTCTGTTTCATAGTCTGTAAAAAGCTACACGTTAGCTAATTTGGAGGTTTGGCTCCATGAAAACTTTCCTTGATTGAATGCTCTGGACACATGCCATACTAGCTCAAAATCAAATTTCCAAGCCATGCCATTTTGTTGAAATATACCATGTAAGCTCTAGCCAGTGTCAGATAGAACTGCTGAATGCAAATCTGGTTATGTGGTTGATTCTTACATTATTTAGATTATCCCTTTCTGTCTGTTTCTGTATCATAGTTTGTAGAAAGGTAGATATTTGATAATTTGGAGGTTTGGCTTCATGACACCTTCTCTACATTGAGTGCTCACTAAATATAACTTTATGGTTGCTCACCATTATATGTCTGTGTACAGTTTGGGCGGATGCGGATACTTGGTTCGAGAGGCAGCAGCAAGAAGAGGAAATGAAGCGGCTTCAGACAGAGCAGAATGCAGCAATGAAAGAAGCAGAAAGGCTTCACAGGGAGAAAGTAGCCGCAGAAAAGAACGGGGAGACGGATGAAGCAGATCCCATGGCCATGGCGGAAGCTCAGGCTGTGAACTAGAGCTCTTAAATCCTTCGATACTAACATTGAACAAGTACTGTATGCATTCTCAGTCAATCGGTGTAACTACCTTGCTGTTTTCTGTCAGCGAACTTGCTAGGGTTGTTAATTAATCCTATTTCTTAAAGAGATGCTTCTTCTAGTTCTGGCCGTGTACCTCTTGATATGGAATTTGTGTTACGGTAGCATGGATGTTTCTGTGTTCAGTTATGCTGTTACATGTGATTGGGTTGAACTGTTCTACATCATATTTAGCTTGATTCATGAGTGTGTATTTCAAACTAGCCTGACATTAAGGACTATGTTCATTCTTCATGGACATCACATCACACTTCCCACTTCCGCTAGATGAAAATTTCACGACATATCTATCCATAGAGGAAGCAAAATACTCCCTCCGTCCCATAATATAAGACGTTTTTTGACACTACACTAGTGTCAAAAAGCGTGTGTAGTGTCAAAAAGCGTCTTACATTATGGGACAGAGGGAGTATGTTCTATCAAAGTTTCTAGTTGTATTTTCAGTGTATCACTTGTTATTTGACAATTCTTTTACATATATGTGAGTGAATGATTTGTATTTTAAAGATTTCCTTGATATATTTAGCTACTCTATTGTGTGTTAAAATGAAAAGAAAACTATAACAGTGAAAATTATACATATGTGTGAGAGGTAATCTCACTATCCTTATGCAAAGAAGTGAGCTGAATCAAGAGAAATGCACGGCTGCAATTGGTGGCGGAGCAGTTAGTGACCCGACGCATGTTACTCTATAATGAGGATGCAATGTCAATAATTCAATTAGGTGGCCGGCTCATCTACGCCTGGTGAATAGTAAAATAAAAAGAACAGAAATGTTCAAAAAAAATATTTCTTTGTGGTACAAGATCCTCAAATGTGTGCTGTTCGTTCAAAATTTCGAGATGTTTCGACATTCGAGGATCTTGTTGCGAAAGATATATAATTGGGTGTGAACAGTGTTGTTTTTAAAAGTTTTTCTGACATCCCAAATTTGTTTTTGTTGCCACGAGCTCCTCAATGTCCAAACATCACCAAGTTTTGCACGGTTATCATGCTCATGAGCATCTTGCACCACAAAAAAAGTCCGGTTTTTTAAGAAAAAAACTATTTAAAATGATTTTATTGCTCACACCCAGGCTCAGAGCCGCATCAATGCAATGTTTTTCTTTCATTCGTATCTTAGGTGTGTCAGGCGTATATTTTAGATGGGCACACACCCACAACTGATCGAACGCGGAGATTTTGGTGGCCAGGGAAGTATCCGTTGGGGCAAGGGCGGGAGGCAAGCTAAGAGCTTAAGACGTTGTGTGTGTGCTAACGTTAGCACTGTTGCTCCTGCACACATAGAACAACCGTGGATGACTGAAATTGCTAGGACGTGTAACCCGATTCGAGGATTCCCAGATGTGGATATGAACACAACCAATCGCGTGAGACAATGTGTGGCCCGCACGGGCCATGCTAGAATTGATTAAAATGACCTACTTCCTCGTATTGCTGTGTATTCCACGTTACATCCCATGCTAAATTTGTTTACGGCACGGATCCCGGCGTCAAGATCATCAACGAGATTGCATGGACCAGGGAGGACCGAGATTGCAAGGACCAGGGGTGGGGGTGTCCCCCTCCCACCCTCCTTAATGAACCAAATTCATTTAATTCTACTCCTTCCGTCCCATAATGTAAGACCTTTTTTAAAATTTTGTCAAAAATACTTCTTACATTATGGGACGACGGGAGTATCTCTCAACCAAAAACACTCGTGTGATATCATTTCAAGTCCACTCAATTGCCCCCAACGAAACACGATGGTGAAACCATAGTTTTAAATAGCTGGCTATAGCCCCGATATAGCTCCGCTATAACTGTTTGAGGGAGTTGCCGCTAAATGATTTCATGTACAATTTGCCGCTATAGCTTCGCTATAGCCCAGCTATAGCTGTTTTTAAGGGTCGCTGTTAAATGCCATAGCCCGCTATTTAAAATATTGAGTGAAATCGACCGATTCTAGAGGAATGGAACCATGACACTACACTCCATTTCCTTCCATAGTAACAGGCTCTACTCCATATTGAACATCTCTCACATGATGGTGCAGGGGGCGGAATCTTCGTCGTCCATGGCGATGTAGCTGGACAGGCAGGCAGGACAGTACTGCGTTCTAATGCTATTCCCGTCCACCTTCTCTGCGCCTCGCACCGTAATTACATACGCCCGGTGCTCCATCTTGCGTAACACGGCCACAACCACCTTCAGGGCCACGTACCCCACCACCGTCAGCATGCTCTTGCCGCTGTCGTAAGCCAACGACTTGATCCCTAGCGTATTTACAGAGCATCGGCCGAGATTAGGAACAACTGAATAACAAGAGATGAGAAAATCGCATATGTAGTCGAGCGAAACGCTCTTACCTTCGACCTTTGACAAAGCCTGCATGATGCATGAGTTGCCGTTCTTGCAGTTGAGCGTCACCTTGAGCATTATCTGGTTCAGAACAATAACTTTTTTGTTTGTTTTCGGAGCAGATCCAGAACAATTAATGAATAATCAATGAAATTTCATGCATGTGTCAATTTTTTTTGAGTGACGCACATATTATATTACAACCCCTATTTTTTAGGCCACCATGCCAGATTGTGATGTCACGTGTAAACAATGGCGAAGCTACGTGTAAGCTGTGGGGTCAGCTTCGTGAAAAACAGCCCTAAAACACTGTACCATTACTGTTTATTGTGAAGAAAATAATCAACAAAATTACCACTAACCCCACAGATCCCCGAGGCTGGCTTCGCCGCTGCGTGTAAACTGTATCTTATATAAGGAAATCAAGAAGAACACAAGAGACTGTATTCTTGTGGTTTTAGTGTTTTACATATCGATGTATTTGTGGTAGCGTTTATGTCCACAAATGCTGACATGGCACCGTTTTAATGCCGTGGCAGTACATTTGGACAGTTTTAGTTTTTTCTCAATACAGAACATCACATAATTAGTCAGTAACTAACAATAGACAAGTAACAAAGAATACAGTCCACAGAGTATGCAACTAATAACAACAATAGACAAGTGTTCAGTTATAGAAAGTAAATGTATTAGGGCCGCCTGTCTTGCCGGTTGCGCTCTTCTCTATCGGAGCGAGTGGTGGCGATTGGGTCGTATAAGGCCAACATAGTGTTGTCAAGTATGCCTCTCGTTCACTCGATTCATTTTCACCAGTTTGGGCGTGGAAGAACCCGGTTGACGAGCGAACCTCCTTGTTGCTGATGACATTCGTGAACGTGTTCTAGATGCACTCAAACGCTCAGCTCGAGTAGAACGGGCCCACTGCTTGACGGCATCGTTGGGATTCTTGAATGTTGTGCTCGACCGCACATACTTCTCGACGAGGAGGCATACATAGAAGCAAGACGTCACACTACCTATCTGTTGCTGCTTGCAACAGAATTGAGTGTCATGCTGGAAGTGGGTCCATATATCTCTATAGTACGTCCTCATGATGTACCCTCTAGTGAGACTCTAGTCGAGGATATATACAATTCATTGAGAAGATCCTGCAGGTGCGTCGAGTCTTTGTCCACACTCTTTAGGGAATTCCATGAAGTAAGAATGGGACCTCTTCGACTCTAGCACCATGGTCATCCAATGGCCACCATGCAAACGGGTGAACATACCACGAATATGACCAAGTTTAGAGTTTGGCACGTTAAAGCAAATGGAAAAACTACGAAACATAAAGCAGACAAGCACTTGCATGGGTCTGAAGGGCACGAGTTGGTAGTCCTTGTCCTTGCTATGCGTGAAACACAAAATATATTCCTTCATGGATTGCCTACCATTATCGTTGACAAGGTTGCTCTGGTGCATGAAAGAAGGGATGGCTATCATGACTTTACTAACCTTCACGCGTTTGGCCTCTTTGGCTTGATAAAGCACCCATAGTCTGATCAGGGAAAACTTCGAGTCCATAGAAGTTGACTAGAAAGAAGATTTCTTTGAAGCCAACATATATTTCGTCCGTGGGGAACTCTTCACAGAAACCATAACCCTTTGGCACCTCCACCATGTAATGTTTTGTATTTTTGTCTCCAAAACGATTGGGTAAGTTTATATATCTGATGTTGCCATGCAAAATCTTTATCTCAGCGTGGAGGTCTTTGTACACATCCTGTGGCACCAATAGTTCACCCTGGATATAAACAAGTGGTCGTTCAACACATTCTTCATATGTCAATGACCTCTTCATGCATACCTTCTCACACGGTAATTTATCATGTGTACCGATGTTGGAAACCTTTTTCTTATTACTCTTCATTTTCTGCTCTATCTGTTGCCTCCTGTTTTTCACCGGTTCCACAGAAAGGGCCGGACAGGTCATCGCTTATTTGGCCCACCAGACGAGTGTGGTTGGAGTTAGGTTTGGTTGCGTGTCGGGCTCGACTAGTAGTGTATTTCAACTAGTCCGTAGTCAGCAAAATGGAGGGCTCCTTCTTCACCATAAGGATCTTGGGCGTCTTCATATGTGTCATGCTCCGCGCCCTCATCCAGCACATCATGATCAGATACGGTTTGACAAACACCCAAAGGAGATTGTTCTGGTGGACTGGTCGACATGTTTCAAACTTACATGCAACATCACACACTCGTAGCCATTAAGAACCCTAACCAATAAGACCCTTACCATGTTCATTGACAACCGGTGATTCTGCATGACCCGTTCTGAAAGCATCACCCACTAGCTCGAGGAGAGTGCGTGAAGTCTCCTTCATCTCGTCTCCCACTAGGGCGAGGAGAGTGCATGGAGTCTCCTTCATCTCGTGTTGTACTACCTTTGCAATCTCCTTCATCTTGTCGCCCACTATGGCAAGGAGAGTGCACGAAGTCTCTTTATGCAGAGCATGTAGAAGCATGTTGGCCAGATACCAAAAGATGTAGTTTGTTGAGACGACACCGCTTAATTACCTTGAGGCCATCGATTGAAGGGGGTGTTTTTGACCTATCGTGGGCCACCATCGCTTGTGGCACCAACCTGGTATCGGCAGTTACCGACCGCACCGTCTCTAGAATATCAGCTCTTAGATTCTCTTGGCCAATGTGAGGTATAGGGCGTCAAACTTATCCTGGACTAAGGCATTGACTTTCTCCACCTGCTTGGGCTTTCCTTTTCTACCGTGCATCCTTGCGGGATTTCTTGGGCCAGCAGCTGTCACATTTAGCATTGCCCCCTGACGGCAACCATACGGTCCCTAGTCGGGTCCCCCTCACCGCCGAGAGTCATTTGAATAGGGTCAGCTGCCCACCTCTAGCCATCTGCTGAATCATGCGAGCTTTGAGTGCTTTGGGTAATCTCTACCTGCAATATGAACGTGTACCATTTAGAAACATACTTATTTGAAAATAAATATAAGAAGGAAGTTGGTTTGAGATTATTACCGCTCTATTGGCTAGCTGCTCCAAGCTAAGGTCCTCGAAGTAGCATTATCCGGTCTCTTTACCATACTTCACATGTGCCCTCATATAACCCATTGTGGTCAGCTACTTGATCTATGAGAAGGGGAGGGTTTTCCTTTCAAAGCACACTTTGCATCCACCGCATCCCACATCGACTTCTTCGCTAGGCAACCACGGTGCGTGTGGAGGAGAGAGTAGCTAGGTGGGGGTGCAGAGCTATATCTAGATGGAAAATGGGGTCACTAAGGTGGGAGGAGTAGGAGGGAGAAGGAGAGGAAGCTTGGAGGAATGGAGTTGAAGAAGGAGAAGTGAGGGAGAAGCTCACTGTGCACAACTCAATTATTGGCAAACATTACCAGAGTGACGACGCTCCCACCACTGATATGTTTTACCCACGGCTAATCTGGGCTAAACACAAGCGACTGGCCAGATTACCAGTGGTGAGTGCTCATGCCACCTGCCACTTGTAAGCACCCATCTATAAGGGCATCTCCAGCCGCGTCCCCAACAGGTCCTCCCTAGGCGTTTTTGCCGCGCCGGCGCAAAAAAAACGGCCCAGTCACGTCCCTAGAAGTCCGTTTTCCGCCGGCTCAGGCCAAAACTGGTGCCGGCGGACCCAGGCCGAACCCGGCGCCCTGGGGGGCGCTTGGGGAGCCGGCACAAGCGAAAAAGGCGCGTGGGTCCGCCCTGGCGGCGACCCGAGAGCCTTTTCCCGCCGTTTCTTGACGCTTTTCCCTCGCATTCCTCCCGCTCGCTCGCCTTCCTCCCGCCATTCCCTCCCTTTCTCCCGCCAAACCCCCTCCCGCTCGCCTTCCAGTCTCCGCCATGCCGCCGAAGAAGTACGCCATGCCGCGCGTGGCGGCAACCACGACTGGCACCGTAACCCAGCCGAAGCAGAGGAAGCCGAGGGCGCCGCCATTGAAGCCACCGGGCATGTCGAACGCCGAGTGGAGGGTGGAAGTTCAGCGACGTGACGCAGTCACCGCCGACCGGCGGAACAGGGCCATCGCCAAGAAGGCCCGCGACAACGCGGCGCGCGCGGCGGCGTCCTCCTCATCGGTCGACCACGCAGGGATGATGAATCCACCCGTCGTCAGCCACGCCCAGTATGCGCCCTGGGGACAGCAAGATGTCGGATCTCCATGGGGATCGTCGTCGCCCGGCTACGCCGACGGCGACGCGCACGGTGGGTTCAACCCAAACGTGACCTTCCCCATGGCCACCCCGCGACGCGCACACCCTTGCCCGCCTTCGTCGGCGTGCAGTACCCTCCATACAACTACTCGGCCGCCCGCCTACGCGTCCACACCGACGCCCCATCTCCACCGTGGCCCACTGCCCTTCTCGCACCTCGGCGACACCGACGACACAGGAGCCGATATGGACGACATCATCGCGACAGGATCGACCGCGGCCGCCACATCTCTCGGGTTCGCCACCCAGGACGAGGTAGTGGATCTCAGCGGCGACATGGAGGCTGAGCTCGGCTACGTCTACGGCGAGGACGTGCATGAAGCGCAGGAACCCGAGGAGGAGGAGGAGGAGGAGGAGGAGCCGGCTCCTGATCCGACGAAGGGGCGCCAGAAGAAGAAGCGGACGGCTAGGCCAGGCGAACCGCGCATCAAGTGGACGTCCAAGGAGGAGGAATGCCTCGCCGAAGCATGAAAAGTCGTCTGCCTCGACCTGACCACCGGCACGAACCAGAGCTTCGAGACGTACTGGGACCGCATCAAGGCCGAGTTCGACGAGCGGAAGCTCGTCGACCCCTACTTCAAAGGCGTCTACATGCAGCGTGGCTCCAAGGCGATGGCGAACCATTGGGGGCGTATCCAGCGGGCGTGCAACAAATGGCATGGAATCGTCGAGGAGGTCGCGGCTTGCCCGGAGAGCGGCGCCAGCGTTGAGGATCAGGTACGCACGCCGTTCGCCCGCATCTCTTCGTCGTCTACGCCCGCCGCCCGCCAACTGTTTGTTCCTCCGCGCAGTCGCTGCGCATGTTCACCATGTATCGGCGCGACAACCTCGACGCCGACTTCAAGTTCCTCCACGTCTACAAGCGCATTGACAAGTGCGAGAAGTGGGTGGAAGTCCGACGTACCCTTGACAAGGCCAAGGAGACATACAAGCCGGACGCCACGACTTCGGGCGCGTCAGAGGGGCGGCCGGACGGCCACAAATTGGCAAAGAAGGGGAAAACGCCGACGCGGCAACCGCGCAAGTGCAGGAGTCAATCGAGCATTGCCTCGCCGAGGCCCAGGCCCGGGCCGTCCTACGTGAAGAGAAGACCGAGGCGCGGTGGTCGTCGCTGATGACGAACAGCGCCATCAAGCTCGACCTGCTCCGGAACAACGTCGACCTGCTCCGGACAAACGTCGCCGCGAAGAAGAGGAACACCGACATGGCTTTTCTGATGGGCGGGGCGGACATGCTCCAGAGCAACGACGAGCAGCTCAGGGCGTGGTACATGGCGAAGCGCGGCCTCATCCTGAATCAGATGCAGACGGCAACGCCGATGATGCCGACGACGCTAGCTCCCGAGCCCACGGCCGCACAGACGCCAAGCCCGAACGACGCCTCTACATCGCCGGCCAATAGTATCAAAGCCGCGCCGACACAGCCCAGCACCGAAGCAACTCTGACACCGTCGAGCCCGCGCACGCCGACTCCGCCAACGCCTGGAGCCGGCCCCGCCGAGTGATTAGTTGCGCACGCGAACTTGCGGTGTGCGGCGCTCTGGTTTTTGTAACGCCAGACTACGTCCGATCGCCGGATTTGTGACGTCTTTTGTGAGCGGGAACGACCTAGTTCAATTTTCTCGCATCCTGGGGCCGACGCTTAGGAGCGTGACTGGGAGTTAGGTCGCCTCCAGGAGCTGAATTAGCGCCGGCACACCCCCAGGCCGCTCTATTTAGACGCCCTGAGGGGCCGAACGGCTGGAGATGCCCTAAGCAGTTCTGCAGTAGTGTCAGTGGAGAGGTTAAGCATAGGTTTGGGCAAAAGCTTTGTGATCGATTGGGGTCGATGCCAGCGGCGAAGCATGCACGTGCGTCGATTCTCCTTTGGAAGGCTTTTTCAAAGACCTCGTTCTCAATCTCTTCAGGTGGTGGTCCTATTAGATGGTGATGGCTTGTCTTGGTCATCACCGGTGTGCGTGCGTGCGCGTCGATTTTCAGCCTAGCTCCTCTTATAAATCGGGCCACTTTGTAAAAAAAAAACCACTTTTCATATTTATATGAAATCATAGGAGCACGATCTCTATTGTAGATGGCTATGTCATCTACCACATAAAGTATAATATGCCTTGGCGAGATATATATGATATCAAACCTATGGTCTAGCCATGGGCCTGAGAAGAGGATAAAACTACCCTGATAATCATCCAACTTATGCTTAGTTCTTCCAAATTTAATAAAAAGATGTCATTCTAGATTCATATTTTTATAATATATATTTGTTGTAAAATAATATCTCCTTTCACACAGCATGATGATGAAATCAAACAACTACAGTTTAACGTAGCAAACTTTCAAAGATAGAAAAATAATAACCCCTAACATGGACGAGTTGCCACTGACAAGAACCACCCACACTAAGAAGAGCATTGCTACAGCAAGGAACCATCTGCACTGCCATGAGGACTCCACCAAGGGAATCTCCCTTGAGGTATTTTAAGCCGCTTGAGCCACTCAAGTTGTCCAGGATCTGAAACCGATAAACGCACCTTGGCTGTGAACGGCAAAGTTCTTGGATCAACGAGATCTGCATTGGCGAAGAAAAAACTATCGCCCGCAACCATTGGGAAGGAAGAAGACCATTAACCATCTTGCAAAGAAACCACACACCAACTGTCGAGATCTGAAGAAAGCCCACAGATCTGGGGAGACACATAGGCCCTTCATCGGCGCCGAATTGGACGACGTCATTGTAGGGATAGACCTTATTCCAACACGCCATTGCCACCACCGCCTCATCGATGTCGCCCAAAACAAAAATCTAAGGAGAAAAAACAGAATGGACGGATGGTTCCCCATTCATCTTGCCGCCGACTGCCGATAGACAGGAAGAGCTGGGGGACCATCGCGAAGGTGTGGGAAAGAGCTCTGGTGGTGGCTAGGGTTGGGCACGTCGCTCATCTCATATACAACAGCATACAAGATAGTCATGCTATTATCATGTAATCATGTCTATGAGATTTATTTATAAAGCAGGACGAAAGCATATTTCAAGAGAGTAGGTATTATTTTACCACTTGTTTTAGGGACCGATAACTTACCTTAACGTCAACTGGTTGTAGCGTCGGTGGCGTCCGTGAGGCAGCCGATGATGCATAAAAAATTGCCTGCATGTAAGCCATCAGCAAAAAAATATAAAGCACTTCCAGTGACTACCTTTAGAAAGTAACTACGCCCTCTGTTTTCTCGAAAATATGGTGTTTATTGAGACATAATGTTGACCAATATTTTTGACTATAATATAATTATAGAAAATTAATAGAAGTTCATATTTTTTTAAATAGACAAATATGTACATATGATTTTCAAGGATCCGATCAAATTTTTTCTAGAATTGTGGTTATCCAAAATTTTGTTTTCTTAACTAAAACTATGTTCAAATTCCATGTATTTTGATAACACATTGCATAACTCACCTTAATGTCAGTCGATTGTACCGCCAGCGGTGCCGGTGACCTAGTTGGAAAAATCGTGTACATCCAAGCCATCAGCTTCGATGAAAGAGTGCGTATCTGCTGCAAAAAAAAAATATGAATGTTGAAATAGGTTATCAGTTTAAATTAAATTAGGGATTCGGACTAAGTATATATGCCACGACACCAATGTACACACATACCTTCTTCGGGGATGAATTACATATGGTCTTACATATGTCAATTCTGACTGGCTGTTTCATTTCCCTTTTATTATCAAGCATACCGATGATATACTGTGTAGTGGGTCTCTTCCTCGGGTCATGGTCCATGCAGTCTATCCCTATCTCAACGCACAATTTTACCTGTTGGTAACAAATTTCAAATGTGTGCCCCTTCGATGTGTCCAATAGCAACCTACTTCTCCAACTTTCAATTATCTATACATTTCAAAGGGAGTGTTTGAATTAAGATCAGGTACATATGTGTTATCAAAATCACATATTTCAATTAGAATATGTGGACCATATCAGTAGAAGATGTAGAACAAGAGAATCAGCTTATGCTTCGCATTCTGCCAAGACTAGGAGAAACTAAAGGATTGTTTATTTTTTTTGCCATGGACAGTATATTTATCTTCATTATATTATTTTATCTCTTGTTTTCATCACAATTACAAACTCTACATTAAATTCAAGTGTTCCATGTATTCTCTGTACTATGATAGTATGGAAATTATAATGGTACATGGTAATTCAGAAAATGGTGCATTTATATATAACTGCTATGATAAAATTAGTCTTACACTCGCTGTGTTTGCATCTGTATAGTTCTTTTTGCTTTGACCGGTTACTATCTGCATAATTACAAACCCCAAACAATATATGTCAGACTGAAGGGTGATTTCTCCACCATCTAAGTATTCCGGCGTTGCCATGTACGCCCTACAAGGAAATCAGGCACAAAGGTAGCCGAACCATATTATCATTTCACATAATCATGGAGCTTTAATTACCATAAAAAAATTTGAGTTATTGACATCAACTTAGCTTACAGTGATCCATCGATGTGTTTAAGGACAGTTCGTCGTATCTCTTCACTAAAGACTCTTGAAAAACCATAGTCCAATATTTTTGGCACCATTTTCCCATCAAATAGTATATTGTCTGGTTTGAGATCTAGATGAGAAATACAATCATCATGAAGATAACGCAAGCCTTGACAAATTCCTTGAATTGTTTTGTAGCGTGCGTGCCAGTCAAATCGACGAGACTCATCTGGATTAATAATGAACTATCAGGAAACACATATTCTAAAATTCCTATAGTTAGATGAAATGATAAAAAAGATAAATAAAAAAGAAAGTAACTAAATTCCATCACGGCATATACCAGTAAGATGCCTATGAAGATCCCCGTTACATTGATACTCGAAGCAAAGCAACCTCTCTCGCACTGTCTCAAAAACGCATTCGCTCCCTTCCATTGCCACCTTCCCTTCTGCATTAGCACAGTAACCTAGAAACCGTACTATGTTTTTGTGCTTAACAGTCATGAGGGACTCAACTGCACGCAGAAATAGTTGGTCACTAATTGCAATTGAAATCGTGATCCTTTTCACAATAACAGCGCCCCCCTTTGAAAGCTTTCCCTGTTCAATTTCACTTGTTAGGATGAACTAGCATGCGCATTTCAGTTTTTTCCTTTACATTCACAACAGTCAAATTATGTGTGCCTAATTTGAAATATCAGTAAGATTGTTCAATTAGTAAGTAGGTGTACCTTGTAAATCACTCCTGAATGACTCCTAGCGATCTCGTGATCATCAGAGAAATTATTTGTGATGTCTTGTAAGAGTGATAACTCCAGAGACGTGGGCTTGACACTTCCATCACATAGCATGCTCTCCAGGACATCATGTCTATTAGCTTCATCTTGAATACTATGAATACAAAAAGATGCTTTGATCTGGAAAGGTAAGGAGCCATGTGAAAGCTTTCAATTAACATATTTCTGTAGAGTGATCAATGGCCTTTACCATTTTCCTTTTATGCAGGCCTAGAATATTTTGACATATACTTACCCCTGATTTGGTCTTCACTGCTCCGATTTCTTCATAGACATCTGTCAATTTCGCACCATCCTGCCCATGCATCTCCTGTTGGACACGACTTACCTGCAATCAAGGCGTCGGTTCTATTCACTGGGAGTATCATGTTATCAGGTTGACGATCTGGAAACAAAGAATTTGATATACCTCGTGTGTTTTTATGTGGTTGGATTGAACTACTAATTACTAGTTAATCGGATACATGGAGCATATCTCCATTCCTTGAGAATCTATGGTACCCCAAATCTAATCAACTCTACATCTCCAAGTACTGATTTCTGGTCTCGGCATTTTCCATAAGCTAGACGAACATTAGGTGGAACATTTATCTCTTTAAAAAGAGCTAATCTGAGAGTAACCTTTTGAACGGTCAAGATAATTCTTTGTACAATCGATCCATATATATACCCAATAATAAAGTCATTATTGCTTCTAGCGGTACGACACATAAATTGCCCCAAAAGTCATAAAATATTACCCACCGATGCCATCTATAAATGATAAAAAAATGTTTCACAAAGGGAATCCCCGCCTGACCTGGCCCATGCAGTAGGGACCTCCTATACCACGCTCTGCGCGCTGGAAGAAGACACAGCGCGCCCGTTTGGTCCGGCCCATGTGCGGGCGGCCTGTTTTTAAATATCCTTTTTTATTTTATTTTTCTTTAGCCTTTTTCTCCTTTAAATAATTTGTCACTTCAAAAAAGTTCCTAAAATTAAAGAAAAAATAGAATTTTTAAATAAAATGTTCAATATATCATAAAATATTTATGGATTCAAAAAAATGTTCGTAAATTTTTAAAAAGATTAGCATATTCAAAAAATGTTCACAATTTGAAAAGAAATATTTTGGAAATAAAGAAAATAGCAAAAAAAATTCAAAAATTTCTGAATTTTTTTGGCATCGAGGATGCTCAGGTGGGCAAGGTGCGTGCAAATTTTTGTGGTAAAATAAGATCCGAGAGTTTGGAAACCACCCAAAGCGGCACGCACACGTACGCTATTTTGTTTTTTTTGTACGACCTTCTCGGATGTCATTTTACCATAAAATTTTGCGCGCACCTTGCCCACCTGAGCATCCTTGATGCCAAAAAATTTCAGAAATTTTTGAATTTTTTTGCTATTTTTTTATTTTACTGTTCACTTCAGCATACATTTACTTTTGTTTTTTTGCTGCGTGCTTCTCGAACTTCCAAACATGATGAAAATTTGCACGCACGTGGCGCACCTGAGTATTTTCGATGCCATAAAATTTCAGATTTTTTTGAATTTTTTTGCTACTTTTTTTTAATTTACTGTTCATCGGGTGTACTGTTTACGTGCGGTCAAAACTGGGTTGACTCAGCAGCAGGGACGAAAAGTGAGCGGTTTCGAGAGTTCGGGGTGCACTCTGTCCGGTTTAGAGTTGAGGGACGAAAACTAAACCTTGCGAAGAGTTGAGGGACGAAAAGTATACTTTTCTCTTTTAAAAAGGTCCCGATAAATACCACACATGTGGTATTAAGTGAGTTGCACCACACGGTCTCAACGCCATCCATTGTGCCATGTCCCGCATGCATGCAAAGAGGACAAGACACATGATGTCAGTGGAAATGTTTTTTTTAAATGTTTTATCTCTTAAATGAAAGATCCGATTGAAAATCCGTTTTCACCATTAAATTATCGCGACGAGATCTTCAAACTAGATCCCATAACGATATGTTTTGACGTCCTTTTTTGGGGGTCAAAAGTTGCCACGGTGTTTACACTAACGTTGCCATGGTTACACTGAAATTGTCATCATATGTTTTGACTATTTTCTATTCTAGGTTTTAAAATAAATTTTAACATGTTACAAAAATGAATGCATTTTGCATGGATGAAAAAGGTAAAATTGCCGTGCGTGTAGACTGCACTTGCCCTAATCTCATAAAAGATACAAATTGACATGGTTTATAATAAAAAAATCCATCATCAATTACTAAAAAAAATGCCATGGTCAATAACTAAAAGTTGCCATGAACCATAAACTAAAATTGCCATGGTGGATTTCTCAAATATGTCATGATCCATGCACTAAAATTTGCCATTGTTCATACAAAAATAATTTGCTAGGGCCAAAGTACTAATATTGCCATGGTCAAAATTCTAAATTGCCATGATGAATTATTTAAATTTGCCATGATCCATGCACTAAATTTGCCATGGTTCATACAAAAATAATAATTTTCACGGGCAAAAAACTAAAATTGCCATGATTAATTACTAAAATTTACCATGGTGAATTACTAAAGAATTTCCATGTCCATGAAGTAAATATGCCACGGTTCATAAATAAAACTCCAAAACTTACCGCCGCAACACATGTTTGTTCGCCATGGCAAGAACACATCTTAAATTGCCATAAAAAAAGAATTGCCATGGACATAACAAAGAAACAGAGTTTGCCATGGGTAGATAGAAAAAAATTGTCGTGGTATATTATAGATTTGCCATGGACAGAAAAAAGAGTAGCCGCGAGCACAGCACCACACCGCCGACAACCTATCCACCCGACCTACAGCCCCCTCCCCCTGCCGCCGAATGTTGAGATGCACACGAGAATCTCCTCGACGCACTCGTGTCACAGGAGCCCACCATGGCACGCGCCCCCCCGGATATCTGCTCGGGGTCCACGGGCCGCCGCCGTAGCTCACCAGGACCCTCGCCCGATGAGTGAAAAGTAAAAAGTCGGCGAGACATATCAATATGGGATCTAATTTTGAAGATCTCGTCACGATGGATTTAATGATGAAAATGAAATTTTAATTAGTTCATTTAAGAGATAAAACATTTTAAAGTTTGAAAGAACAAAAATATTCCTGCTAACATCATCTCTTTCTTCCTTGTATGCATGCGTATGTGAATGGGAAGAAAAAATCATGTGGCATGCACCCTTAGGTGCCACACAGATGGGCGCTAGTTTTGTTTCAAAAATCGTGCTAATTGATCCAATGATGATTAGAGCGTTTGGACCGAATGCCTTTGCGTGCCACACGTGTGGCACTTATCATTTAGGTAAAAAATATTTATGTATTAAAAAATATTAATGAAATTGAAGAAAATGTTATCAGTGATGCAGCAAAATGTTGTCATGGCCATTAGTGATTATGTTTTTTTCTCCAACGCCGTCTTCCCAGTCGTTAGGTGGCTTCCTCTCTTGTAGACTAAACCAACCATGCTCCCTCTTTAACATTTTATTGTGGGTAATCTTTAACCAAAAATTGACCCCTACAAAACAATGGCATAGTCGTGGGACAAACGGGGCATGCTAAGCACTCGCGTCACTTCTACAAGGCGGTTGGGGAAATTATAGCGAGCAAACTCATCATAGCCGACGCCGCCCCGTCTCATCTCCTCCGGCTCACCTCGCCGCCGCAAAGGAAGCCGGCATGCAAAGCCTGTTTGGCCAATGGCGGTGGCGGGCTTGTCTCCTAGCATTGCGGGGATCCCTCCGACTAGAGCGCAACGGCGGCCCTAGACAATGCACGCTTAGACGAAGTTTTGATGCAGGGGCGGCAGCCCCAGGGACTCTTGGCGTGGTCGTGTCGCTATGGATGTAGGGGTAGCAATAGCATGGCGGTGACGGCGTATCTAGCCCTGTATCGGTCGGCACCGGCTGGTGTCGGGCATCTAGTAGGTCGATGGCAGTATGCTTTTTGTGTATTGCTCGTCGGAGGCATCTGGCGGCGGCTCGCGTTGTGTCTCGTGTGGGCAGCAGTGAGCGGATCCGCCGTGGCCTGATTTGGTGAAGGTTGACCCCTGTCGCGGACCTCAATTGGTGTGCCCTTTTTCACAAGTGATAAGTGTCACATGTGTGGCACGAAGCACTTCGACCCTGACGTTTTTTTACAACTAAATTTTCTATCCAAAAGAAAATACAAACCTTAAAAAAACTAAAACTTGCCATCTGAATGAACATAAGTTGCCATGCTTGACAACTAAAGTTGTCATCCTCGCGCCACTAAACTTGCCATCAAAAACTTCCGAAGTTGCCATGTGATCGTGCCATAAGTGTGGCACTTATCAGCACCCTTTTTTGCGAGGACCCGGTGTGCCCTTGGAGGAGGGCTGTTTGGCTTCACGTGTTGGTTTCTCGGCACATGTACAAGTGTTGGTGTGCGATTGATAGAGCCAAGGCGGCAGTGGCTTGGCTGGGAAGCCATAGGAGGTCCTCGTGTGATTTTTTATCTTTATTTTGAATATTTTGGGAGTTCCTATATGTGTAGACTGTACACTGCAAATGACACATGCACGATTGTATCCATGGGGAGGGATGTGCTCTCTTCACGCAACTGCCCATGCGATGGATCGACTCCAGCGAGCATCCATCGTGTTTCAGTGATGGTCGGGGTGTGTTTCATATCTGCGCAGGTGTTGGCGCCTGCGGTGATAACATCTGCGGTGGTAGAACTGACATCTCTACAAATGCTTGATGTGTCGATTTCATTTTGGTCCGTGATTTCGATGTTGATTGGGGCATTCCAACAAGACTTCTTCATGGCAAGTTGGTGAAGTAATACATGGGCTTTAGTTTTGATCGAGTACCGGGCTTCGGGTTATTGGGTGATAACCCTAGGTCCGACCTTTATCGGTTGTACCTAGTAGTGACAGTCTACGTTGCTTTGACCACTGGGCATGATTGGTTAATTAACTATCTCAAAAACAATGAAGTCTATGTTCCTTTGCTAAATCTTGGCAAGAGTGGTTAGCTATCTCAAAAACAATGAAGTCTATGTTCCTTTGCTAAATGCATGAGTCTGCTCAGACTTCCTCACCTGGTGAAAACCAAATATCATAGTGGTAGCAATGATATGGTTGGATCTGGCGATGCACTCTTCCCTTCCTAGAGGTGCCCCTATTTGGGAACCTTCTCATAGTCTTGGTTTTGCCAATGACGTTGGTAGTTGTTAATGTTTTGTTGTAGCGGATTGTTTATCTCGCCTTGGCCTCTACAAGTCATTTCTTTCGATCCATTTTCTATTTCAATAACTTGGTTGTGTCCATCTTCTATATCTCGACTAGCTCTTGATACTTGATAATATATTACCCTTTATGGAATACAAGTTGTGGGGACAGTGATTCAATCGTTGAGTTGTCGAAGTATGTTTCAAACATTAGATATTATTTTTGAACTAAAACAGTTCAATCCAGCCATGTACATTGGAATTATTAGACGAGGAAGACTGAGTTATGACTTACCTCTGACCTCGTATCTCCTTGCAGCAGAGCATCCGAAGCTTCTACTGCCTATTGAACAAGCAATCACACTTAACCATACCCGCTAGTTCATAGCAATAAAACTGAAAATCGAGAGAGATGTACACAAGGTCTCAAAATTTGGATCACCAGGAAGATGTTTGGTGCGTGGTCCGACATACCTGCGCTATACTACTCGCCCCAGTTTTCATGTATTCGTCCATCATACTCACTTCATCCAACCTATCGATCATATGTTGTGTAGTTGGTCTATTGGCTGGGTTAAATTCTACGCAATGCATCCCTAACTCAGTGCATACACGTATTTGTTCCAACAATGTATCTTCCTGCAATTTCTGAAGCCTTTTCCCCCAAGTTTCAAGTATCTGTGATGTTGTGCTCATGAGGTTAGCAGCATGTTTCTTTAAAGATAATTTTCTTGACTACATAATCTGAAGAGAACGTTCCCTGATTCTCATATGTGAAGAAGCTTGATTACTTCAACTTACTTGCTCTTTGAAGTGCTGGAAAGACTTGTCGGTGCACTCATGACTATTGTTCTCTCTGAAGGGATATGATCTAGAGCCAGTGAGTATCTGGATAATTATGACACCCAGACTGTATATATCTGCCTTAATGGAGACTATGCCTTGGATTATGTACTCTGGTGCCATGTATCCACTACACCACATTTTGAAAGTGTGAGATATTGCAAGAAGAGACAAAAAAAAATGCTACAGATAGGACGCATGCATTACCGTGTTCCCTGACAATTTTGAGTGATGATTTGGGATTGCTTGTCACCAAAGATCCTTGATAAACCAAAGTCCGCAATTTTCGGTACCATGGTAGCATCCATCAATATATTTTGAGGTTTCAAGTCAAGATGAACAATATGGCATTCCTCATGGAGGTAGTGCAAACCACCACATATTCCTCTGATTATTTCATATCTCATGTTCCACTCGATGCCCGGAGATTCATCTATTAAATTGATACGGGAAAGAAAGAGAATTTTTTTTAAAATTTTCGGTGATTATACTTGTTGGAAGCCTAAGAACACTACCTCGTGTGAGGGTGTCTCCAATGTGTGAAAAACATGGGTCTTAAGGAATGAAATAGCCCGGTCACAAACATTGTGGAGGTAGGTCTTAAGCAAAAGTTCCAAAGACCTGGTCATAGCACAAAGACCAAGCCTTAAGGAATAGAAAACTGTTTTTCTTCTCCCCACTCTCTCCCTACCACCATGTGCCTAGAAAAGAATGGAGTGTAAACATGAGTAAAAAGCCTGCACATGGGGTCCACCTTAAGACCCAAAGCCGATCTTATACGCTCTGGGGTTTTAATATTGCTGTAGCTAATATAGTGTACCCCATCTTAAGACCAACTTAAGACAAAAGCATTGGAGACGCCCTGATGGTAGTTTAAGCTGTGGTCTCATAAAGTAATCAATAAAGGATGCAAAGTTTCTGTAATCCTACCGGAGATGTAGTTGTCAAGGCTCTTATTGCATACATGCTCAAAGCAGAGCAATCTTTTCGGTATCTCAGCAAAAATATAATTCCCACTTCCATGCAGGTCTATCGCTTCAAAACTTGATTCAGCACAGTAACCTAAAAACTGCACTACGTTTCTGTGCTTGATCCCCATAAGAGAACTAAACTCCTGCCGGAATTTCTCATCTCCCAGATTATGCAAGCCAAAGAGCTTCTTGACAGCAATCATTTTCCCACTCGGAAGAACTCCCTGTGATGCAAATTAAACCTCTTTTATGCATAGTGGTATGTACTTGTGCCTTTGGATAATGATTGTCAATTGCTAACAAACATTTGATAAGTGGGGTGGAGGGAATTGGTCATTCTTACCTTGTAAACCACTCCGTTCCCGCCTCTGCCAAGTTCTTTCTCAGCGGAAAAATCGCTTGTGATGGCCTTCAGAAATTCTAATGGCAGAGACACTGGAATTCCACTTGTATCCTGTAGCTTCTTCTCCCATATCTCATTTGCACTAGCCATTTCCAGCAGCGTCTCTCCGGGGGATCACCTACACCATCGATATCTGCATCTCCTGTTTCCAGAATTGCAAGTCTAGAGAATCAGTTTCCACGCCATGGTGCCAACTATTATCCGTAGAAAGGGGAGCAAAATCATAGAAATATGAGTGGATGCGGCTGGGTGTGGTGTGGGGTTTAATACCTGTGTGCAGCACACAGCGCAACGCCGTAAAAACCATAATAACCAGAATAATACGCTAGAAAAGCAATATGGAACGGACGTATAATACGGCAAGATACCTTGTCAGCTGAATGGACGTACGCGGTGCTTGTGCTGAAGTGCGCACTCAAAAGATGCAGAGAGATGGATCGAGGTTAAACCAGACGTGGGATGGGGTTCGGGCCTGGAGATAAGGAAGCAACCTGGTAGACGCGTACCAGCTCCCGGCTAGATATTCTTCGCCTCGCGAGCAACAATCTTCTTATTTAGTACAGTTTTTGTGAGTGGGCTTATTTGTATGATTGCATATAGGAGTATTAATTTCAAGGTATGAGATTGCTAACCGAACCTGTCGCCAGTGTGAGTGGGCTTATTTAGTATGTATAGTTGGGAGCCCCACCTGATGTAAACTAAATTTAACAAAACAAAATAGTATACCTTATCTGCTCGGCAGAGTCGGTCGGAATCCAAACCTAAACTCCCAATCTTTAATATCAGAACCATTTCTGTGGTTGAGTTAGTTAGGTAGACAGTGGTATCCCTAACCCATCAGGGTTCAAATCCTGGTGCTCGCATTATTCCTGGATTTATTTCAGGATTTCCGGCGATGCGCTTTCAGTGGGAGGAGACGTTCTTGTCGACGACGAGGCGCCTACGGTGACTTCGTAAATCTCAAGATGATATGCGCGTGTATATAAGTGCTTGTGTCTAAAAAAAAGAACCATTTTCTTATTGACCCCGACCTATCTCGACCTCTAGGCCATTTTGACGTATCCGGAGAAAAACTATACGGACCGGAACTAACTGCTACCTCTTCCATGTTTGTCTCGACACATACGTATGCCGAATAGACATGTCGTATCTTTATTTTCTCCCTTGTCCCTCACTTTTTTGTCCTGGCTTCCGATGCCACATGAGGCTAATCGTAGTGGGTAATATCATAGTCTCTTTATATCAAAATAAATGTATTAAAATTTAGACACTTAGTTTGGGACAAAGGAAGTATATTACTAGTACCATACATAATATATATGATACTATGATATTAATATATGGTACTCCCTCCGTCCGGGGTTATTAAGCTAGTCATAGTAAAAGTAACTTAGATAGTACATGGCGCACTTCAAAAGAATTTTGCTTATGTGATATGTAGTTAATAATGAGAAAGGTATTTAGAGTAACATAATATATTACTGTAACATAGTGTTTCCCGAAAAAGTATGAGTCTACAAGCTAATAAATGAAGTCATCTATGACACTACTATTATGTTCATTATGGAGGTAGTAACTTAGACTAGTGTCATATGCATGATACTAATGTATGATACTCCCCACTATGAGTAGCCTAAGAGTATTATACATTAGTATCATGCATATGATACTAGTCTATGATATTACCTTCATAGTGCATAGTGCCATAGATTAGTATCATAAATCATTTTATTTATTGTCATGCATGACACACAGTAGCATAACATTTATTATGATACAGTATCTACCTATATTACTCTAACCCTTTCTCCGGCTCTCATGAGAAGGTTGAGGCTCTCATGAGGATTCTCCGGCTCTTCGGTGACGCCACAGGGCTAAAGATCAACCAGGAGTAATCAACGGTCTCCGCAATCCGATGTGATGACCTGAACATGGATGACATTCTTCAGAGTTTTGGTGGCAAACAGGTAGGCTTCCCCCTCAAGTATCTCGGGCTGCCGATCACCCTGAGGCGGCTAAAGATGGTGCAGCTTCAGTTCGTCCTGGACAGAATCAGATCACGCCTCGCCGGATGGGAGGGCAAGCTCCTCACGATGGCTGGCCGACGTACTCTGGTCAAGTGCGTCCTGTCGGCCATGCCCACCTTTGCAATCATCGCCCTGCGAGCACCAAAGAAATTGTTTGTGGAAGTGGACAAGATTAGAAGAAAATTCCTATGGGCACATGAGAAGGAGATCGCCGGTGGGGCATGTAAAGTTAACTGGAACCAAGTCTGCTCCCCGACTGAGTCTGGCGGCCTTGGCCTCCACAACCTGGACAAGTTCAGCAGGGCCCTGCGCTTACGCTGGCTCTGGCTCGCCTGGGTCAGCCCGGAGATACCATGGGTGGGCACGGACCCCCCCCCCCCCCCTGCGATGACAAAGATCGACGGCTCTTCGAGGATTGCACAAAGATCATGGTGCGCGATGGCCGCCGGGCAAACTTCTGGCACTCAGACTGGCTGGATACATGGCCGCTCTACAGGCGTTTCCCCACTCTCTTCAAGCACGCCAGGAGGAAAAACAGGACGGTGGCCGAGGCCCTCCTCGACGATCGGTTGATTGCTGACCTTCGGCATGGCAACCGTGAAGACTTGGTGGAGTTCGTCGGCCTCTGGCGAGCTCTCGGCTCGGCAGGCATCGCTCTGGATCTAGGGATCCCGGACGTCATTCGGTGGACAGCGTCAACCTCTGGCACTTATTCCACGTCCTCTGCTTACCTGGCTCAATGCGACATGTCCAGAAGACCGGGCTTCACACAACTATTCTGGAAGGCGTGGGCACCGGCAAAAACTAAGATGTTCTCTTGGCTGCTTCACAAAGATCGTCTATGGTGTAATGATAGGCTGCAATGAAGAGGCTGGTCGAACAGCTACTTCTGCGGCCTATGTGCAAGGCACCTGGAATCATCGCTGCATTTGTTCTGGGAATGCACCGTCTCCAGAGCAGTCTGGCTCGCTGCGGCCACCTGGATTGGTTGCGACGCCCTCCGGCCGGACAACCGGAGACCTGGCAGCAGCACCACCGCCACGGTGAGAGAGATCATCGCAAAAACCCCGGGAGCGGTGCGGAGGGGGATCAGGTCCATGATCGTGCTAATCACCTGGGAGATATGGCGGGAGCGAAACGAGGCAATTTTCAGCGGCAAGATATCTTCAGCGAGCCACATTCTTTTTGCAGTGCGGCGTGCCCTGGATCAATGGAGATTGGCTGGAGCCAGACACCTCATGAGCCCCTTCGGGGACAGTCAGGAAATTGTAACCTAGAGTTTTTCTTTTCTTAGGATCTCTTCTTTGGGGATCCTATTCTAACCGCCCACCTAATCACTTGATCACAATGTTTTCCGCCTTCTATCTTCTAAATTAATGAAATGCCAGCGGCGCTGGATCTTTCAAACAAAAACTCTAACCCTTTCTCTCTTCTTTCATTACCTGCCACATAAGCTTGTTTGCTAATTCCGAGTGCATTATACCGGTTATGTTACCCCCACTAGTTATGGCCAGCCTTAGGCCTAAAAGGACAATTTCTCTTGGATCAAGACACATAGTAATTTGCTCACATTAATTCTTTAATTCCACACCCAATGCACTCTCTCCCATGTATGCAACCAATGAAAAAGCACGCATGCAGCATACTAATTCCCCAGTCATGCCACAACAACAACGTCTTTCAATGCAACCAATGAAGTGGTTGCATGTATGCACCTTTTCAAAACGAGGCCTTATAAAAAGAGACATCTTTGTTATGCCGTGAGGCCAAATAAACCCGGACGGAGAGAGTACTACCTTCATAGTATCAATAGGTGATTTCATTTATTGCCATGTATGACATACATAGTAGCATGGCATTCATTATGATGCGGTATCTATCTATATTATCTTAATCCTTTTTTTAAATTATTTGCCACATCAGCGTATTTGCTAGTCGCGACTGCATGATGTATCTAAAACATCCATGGCCACCAATGCTCCAAGTGCGACCATCCAGAAAAAAGAGTATGCGTAGTTGATCGACTGCTACAGAGAGACCATTTCCCAAACCCCTCTTGAGTAGGTGGTGCGTGCTTGTTCCAGTGCCTCTCACATGCCACGAGCGACTTAATTTGAAGTGGTAACAGGTTTTCTACCGTTCTGGATAGGAAGTACACCTCTCGCACCATGGTTCTAATTTCTTCTTTCTTTTGAAAATGTGTTCTATTAGATCTATATAAAAAAAAGATGGTTCTTCTTTACAAATTACAATTACACAAAAGCGATTCTGACGTGCAGGTCGGAACCCAGCCTTGCATAGCACACCCTCACTCAACCCCCTACAACCGAGAACTCATCCGCAGTATTGTTACAGGCTGTGCTAATCTTACCAAATTTCTAATCACGCAGACCTTGAAGGAAAATCCTGAATCCATCAAGCCAAGCGATTGCCTCTGCTGTTTCCACACAATCACGGACTCGCGGTTTATAAAACTGGCGCAAGCAGATAAGAGACACCTGCCCATTTTCACTCCGAACGACTGCACCCCAGGCACCCGCATCCGTGTCAGCGATGAAGCTCTCATCGACATTGAGTTTAATCCATCTCTTCGCTCCTCTTATGGACCAAAATTCTTCTGCACAGACAACTGATTGACCATCTGTTCCCCCTTCACATTGTCACTCACCTTTCCTGCGTTTAAGTTCTTAAAGGGACTATATACAGTTCTGCAAGAAAAGGGCGGACGGTTTCTTCATCAACTCGATCAAGGGTCACTAGGATCCAATCCCTGCCCGTACGACCCACGCATATTTTCTTGCGGCAGAGTCCAAACATCTTAAAGTGTGTCGAAGGGTTCGTTTTTGTGCATCCCACCATCTTCAGGGTCCATGTCACATATAGATGAAGTGGTCAAAATATCCATATCAATTTTCCTCCTCCATTGATTGTGCTGAACATCAAAGTATCAGTTGCTAGCTTCGAGGCAAAGACTTCTATTTCTGGAGGAACTTCTGTTTTCCACGTGAGATGAGGTTCCACAGACACCTAGTGCCGGAGTCAGGCTCTTGGTCGTGAACGGGGATGTCCACCTTCTCCATGGTATCCACCATAACTATAGCCGCAAAGTACTTCTTGCGCAGCGCGGTCACGAGCACCATCACATCCACGTTCCCCACCACCGTCAGCGTGCTCTCGCTGCTGTCAAATGACAATGACTGGATCCCTGATATAATTACACAGCATTGGTCGAGACAGAGGACACATGAATGACACGGCATGAGGAAACCATGGCTATAGTAGAGAGAAATACTGTACCTTTGACCTTTGACACAGCCCGCAAGATGAGTGGTTTGCTGTCACTGTAGTCCATCGCCACCTTAAGCACTATCTGGTTCAAAACAATAATGACTAACCAATAAAATTTCATACATACACATGGGAAGAAAGAATGCATAAATTAGGATACTTGGAGATTACATCGTATACCATCTTTGCTGAAATATACTTGCCTCGGAGATTAATTTCTAAAGGGTTCAACTTCAAAAGGAAAAAAGTTGTGCAATTTCTGTTCTTCAAAACACATTTGCTATTTTTCAGTTGCCAGAATTTTTAGGGGTTTATTTGTTTTCTTTCCACCATCCTATTTTCAACTACTATAGTTACAATCACCAGCCAGTAGTAAGTTGCAGATGGGTTGCTACGGAACGTCAGAGTAGAATGTTGTCATGGTAGACACGCTGATTAACAAGTACTTATAACTGCTTTGATTACTATGGCTAGGGACATTCTCTATCTTTTGATCATCCTTTTTAGTCTTTGCTAGTTTGATATTTGGTATCTTCGACAAATGTTTGTGATAAAGTGGCCGCTAAAATTAGTGTTTGGCATATTTGCCAAATATCCTTGCTAGTGGCAGCTTTGCCACACCCGTGATAAATTTTTGTTCAAAACCATTCATTTCATGTTGCCTCTTGCTTGGATACTAATTATATCCTTAAGCACATAGATATAAATGCATGTGCATCAAGTTTGACGCCTTCACTACCGGAACAGGGCTCTAAGCCGACAGCCAAATATATGCCGACGGCTACCGTCGGCCTAGTCCGAGCTATGCCGACAGCTAGCTCCTGGCCGTCGGCGTACAACGGCCGTCGGGCTATCCACGTCTACGCGGCAGCAGCCGTCGGCACACAACAGCCGTCGGCTTATCCGAGACTACGCCTACAGCTGCTGTCGGCATATACAGGCCGTCGGCATATATGCGGGCCCGCCGACAACGGGCATCACGGCCAGCTAACGACGTCAAATCTATGCCGATGGCCGTGACGGGCGGCCGTCGGCATAGAGCCGTCGGCATAGATACGGGTGACACGTCACCGATCCATAGCGCACCGACCAGGACCTATGCCGACGGCAGCTGTCGGCATATCTGACACGTCACCGATCCGCGGCGCTGTCCATCTGCCCTGGCCGCAGCTATGCCGACGGCAAAGCCGTCGGCATAGTTTTTCTTTTCTTTTTTTCTTGTTTTCCATATAGTATTATTATTATTATTATTATTATTATTATTATTATTATTATTATTATTATTAAGCATACAGTATGTGTTAATAAGCATACATATAGATTGTGTTAATAAGCATACATATAATATGTGTTAATAAGCATATAGTATGTTAATAAGCATATAGTATGTGTTAATAATCATACATATAGTTTTTTTTCTTCACTGTTTTCTTTATTATTATTATTTAACTAACTTACATACCGTATGTGTTAATAAGCATACATACATTATATTTCGGTTCTGTATAGAGCGGTTCTGTACAGAAGCATACATACATACGTCAGCCGTCGGCATAGTATAGCCGTCGGCATAGCTCTGCGACGTGGCATTGCGTGATTCGTCAGCGCTTTTGACAGCGCCGTCCGTTGCCGTCAGACGAAAAACACTGCCGACGGCTATACTATGCCGACGGCTGACGTCAGGCCGTCGGCATAGGCCCCTATGCGGACTGCTATACTATGCCGACGGTCTGACAAGACTACGCTGACGAAATCTACGCCGACGGGCCTATGCCGACGGCAACCGTAGGCATAGATCTATGCCGACGGCCTAGGGGCCTATGCCGACGGCCCGTGGCCGTAGGCATAGACCGCGAGTCCGGTAGTGCTTGGTGTTGAGGCTAACCTGTTGTTCATTGTCTCCCTCGGTTCAACATAAGTTTGGTCTAATAATCCTATTGAGAAACTGCGCACCCCTGTGCACTTACTGTTATCAGCGGGCAGGTGGAAGTGGTGACACTGTTGCCGGAGGTGAGGAGGACCAGAGGTTGGGTGGGGAAAAGACTTGGATTGAGCAGACAACGACATTAGGGGTTGGAAAGTTAGGGTTAGGGGTAGAGAAAAGAGGGGGATCATGGGCTGCTAGATGAAGATCTAATGGCTACTCCCTCTGTAAAGAAATATAAGAGCATTTGGATCACTACTTTAGTGATCCAAACGCTCTTATATTTCTTTATGGAGGGAGTACAAAATTTGACTGGGATTTCTGAACTTTTCAGTAAACTGACTAATACACGCCTTGCTTATATAATATATATTTTGTAAAGTTAAGACTTTTTATGTGGAACATAGTTATGGAACCAAACGACTGTTCGACACGATCGATAACATGTCATATGTAAACCCAACGTCCTACAAGATTTCCAGCATTTAACACACAAGCAGCTACCGTATTAGGCAGTGTAAGCTTTTTCAGAAGCCTTTCTCCATTGACTAGCTTTGAAATTAATTACTAATTCCAATCTTAAAAAACAAGACGTTTCAGACACATCATATCCAAAATGTATTAGCCATTAATTTCTACTATAATATAATTATATAATCTAATAAAATTGATATTTGAAAGTATATTTGAGACAAATCTGTACATATGGATTTGACACATCAAGACAAAATATATTAGAAATGTCACTGGTCAAAATTTTGACCAAAACCATGCTCAGAATGTCATTTTTTGGTTTAGGGGAATAGCTGGTGAATCATTAAGATTTTACTGCTTGTTTAAGGGAACTTCTAACTTACTCTAACTCCCGTCGGTTGTAGCGCCGTTGGTGCATGTGGCACTGGTGACACTTGTAATTCCTCTCCTGATGGTTGCAATGTTGCTTTGGAAGGAAAAATCATCTGCATATAACCCATCACCTTAGATCACTTATTTTGCAGCAAAAAATGAGAATAATGAAACGGGTTCTCAGGTCAAATTAAATTAGGGATCAGGAGTAAGTATGTATATAATATGCCATACTGCCATGGCACCAATGCACATATATACCTGCTCTAAGGATGAATCAAATACATCACTTTTGAGTGACCGTTCTGTTTCCTCTTTATCAAGCCAATCGATGATATCCCGCGTGATGGGTCTGTTCCTGGGGTCATGGTCCATGCAGCTTATCCCTATATCGATGCATACTTTTATTTGCTGGCAAGATGTTTCGATGTGCCCCTTGGTTGCGTGCAATTTCAACCTACTTCTCCAACTTTCAATTATCTATGAATTTTAAAAGCAGGGATTGAATTAGCGATCAGGGGAATATGTGTTATCACAAATCACAGAACTGAAATATGCAAACCACGACTATTTAGATATCAATAGAAGATACAAAACTAGAGAAACTGCATATAGTTTGTACTGGCCAAGATTAGAAGAAACAAAAGGAAACTTCTGAACTCTACATTAACTTCTAGTGTTCCATATAATGATGATATGCAAAATTGTAGTGAACATGACCATTGAAAATGGTGCTTTTATACTTGTAAGTGCTGAAATAAAACTAGCCTTACACTCGCTATGTTAGAGTAGTTCTTTTTTTGTCCAGTTACTATCTGCATAATTATAACTCCTAAACAGTATATGTCAGACTTAAGTGTGATTTCTTCACCAGCCAAGTATTCCGGCGTTGACATGTATGCCCTGCATTTATAAATATTTATCAGGCACAAAGGTACTTCAATCATATCACTGTGTCACAGAATAATGAAGCTCTCAACATAGACTTGGCTTACAGTAATCCGTTGATGTTTTTAAGGACTGTTCGTCCTATATCTTCACTAAAGACTCTTGAAAAACCATAGTCCAATATTTTGGGCACCATTTTCTCATCAAGCAGTACATTGTCTGATTTGAGATCTAGATGAGAAATACAATCATCGTGAAGATAATGCAAGCCTTGACAAATCCCTTTAATTGTTTGATAGCGTGCGTGCCAGTCAAATCCATAAGATTCATCTAGATTAGTCAACATAGATTGTCACGAAACATGAAATTTAAAATTATCAGAAAGTATGGAGCAAAAAAAGAAGGTAAAGGAATCAACTGGATTACATCACCACTCATACCAGTAAGATGCATCTGAAGATTTCTGTTACATGGATACTCGAAGCAGAGCAATCTCTCTCGCTTTATTATTTTAATGCTTTTGTCCTCTTCCCTTATAACCTTCCCTTGAAAGTTAGCACAATAACCTAGAAACCTTACTATGTTGCTATGCTTAACACTCATCAGGGAATTAACCGCATCAAGAAATAGTGAGTCATCGATTGCAGCTGCAATTGCGAGCCTCTTGACAACAACAGTACTCCCGTTTGAAAGATTTCCCTGTTTAACTTCCCTTGTTAGATAGACTAGCATGAGCATTGAAGTTCTTTTTGTGCATTCACAACATTCGAGGCAAGCATAGCTAAGATTGAAGGATATGTAAGCTTATTCAAGTAAGAAGTAGGCATACCTTGTAAATCACTCCTAACTGACTCCTAGCAATCTCGTGATCTTTTGAGAAATTATTCGTGATGTCTTTTAAGAGTGATAACTCAAGATATGTAGGCTCAACAGTTTCATTATGTAGCATGTTCTCCAGGACATCATGTTTATTATCTCCATCTGGAATACTAAGAAATGGTACTTCGATCTGAAAGGGTATGCAGACATGTGAAACAGTATTTTTGTAACTAAAAGAGTGCTACGATGTTATTATTGACCTTCACCAATTTAACATTTAAGAGGGCCTAGAATTTTTGTTAATATACATGCCTCAGAATTGGTCTTCGCCGCTCCGATATTTTCATAAACATCTGCCAATTCTGCATGCTGCCCCTCACTGCCCTCCTCTCGGCCACGACTTATCTGCAATTAAGGGAGTACTGGTTCAGTTTTCTTTTCCTGATGATGCAAACTTTATTAATCCATTTTATTAAGGGAGTTGCCAGTTCAGTTGACAAGAAGTAGCATATTCGTTTAAATGAACAATCTGGAAAAAAACTAAATCTACAACGTGTGTTTTTATGTTCTTGGATTACACTAATTAGATCACAGATTTTTTTTTCAAGAGGTCAATGCACCCCCCCACCCACCCAAAAAAAGAAGGCATGCGGCAGAACCCCAAGTTTAAAAGGTCATCTGTAAGCAGAGGTTTTTGTGGTGCTTGGTAAAATACCATGGTAATCTGTTTACAGAGGATTTAGTTTACTGCTCTTCCAAATGAGGCCTGAGAAGACTCACCTCGGACCTTGTATCTCCTTGCTGCGGAGCATCCGAAGCTTCACCTGCCTATTGAGACCAATCACACCTCACCACATCCACCAGTTCATACCAATGAAATTGAAAATAGAGATGTAGAAAAATTCTTAAAAATTGGGTCACTGGGAGCATGTTTTGTCATGTGACTGAACATACCTGCACTACTGCCGAAGTACTGCTCCCGCTAGTTTTGATGGATACGTCCATAATACTTACTTCATCAAGCCTATCGATCATATGTTTTGTAACTGGTCTATTATCTGGGTTAGGTTCAACGCATTGTATCCCTAACTCAATGCATGCTCGTACTTGTTCCAACATTGCGTCTTCCCATGATTTGTGCAGCCTTCTCCTCCAAGCTTCAAGTATCTGTGAGATTACGACTGAGATTCAGTTGTTATGAAAACGATCAACATCCTTAATGAAATATATATCTAATCTATACAAATTCCATATGTCATGTTCGAGTGTAGTAAACATCAATTCAGGTAACAGACAAACAACGGAAAATCTCAAAATGTAACCATGGATTTAAGTCAGATATGACATCATGTATATTGCATTTCTCATGTTTTGTCGAAACATGTAGAACTAGAAGGTAAATTTCTTACATATTGTACATTATATGTCTATAATTATAGTTCATCTTTTTCCACCTCAAATGTTACTGCTGCCTACACATTCTGAAGATTTCTTTGATTCTCATACATTCAAAAGCTTGATTACTTCATCTTACTTTCTCTTTGAAGTATTGGAAAGGTGTGTTGGTACTTTGGGAACTGCTGTCCCCACTGAAGTGTTGGAAATCTGGAAGAGCATTCAGGGGATACTTTCTAGAACCGGTGAGTATCTCGATAATTAGAACACCCAGACTGTATATATCTGCCTTGATGGAGATTACGCCTTGGATTATGTATTCTGGTGCCATATATCCACTGCAGCACAATTTAGAAATTTGAGAAATTTCAAGAAGGAACATAAGATGCAATGAAAGAAGGCATAGCTTACTGTGTTCCTGGACGATTTACAGTGATGACTCGCGATTGCTTATCACCAAAGATCCTTGACAAACCAAATCGGCAATTTTCGGCACCATAGTAGCGTCCATCAATATATTTTCAGGTTTCAGATCCAGATGAACAATATGGCATTTCTCGTGAAGGTAATGCAAACCAGCACAAATTCCCCTGACTATTTCATATCGTGTGTTCCACTCGAGGCCCGAAGATTCATCTGTTACATTGATAAAGAAAAGAAAGAGAAACAATTATAAACCATTTCAATGATTATATGTGTGGTACCCTAACAAGCAACTCGTGTTCTCATAAAGTAATACTGCAGGGAGGAGTAAAGATAAAAGGAAACGAACAATGTAGAGTTTTTTCTAATCATACCGGAGATATACTTATCAAGGCTTTTGTTACATATGTGCTCAAAGCAGAGTAATCTTTCCCGTGTTTCAGCAAAAATATAATCCCCATTTCCTTGCAGGTCTATGGCTTGCCAACTTGATTTGGCACAGTAACCGACAAACCGCACTACGTGTTTGCGCTTGACCCCCATGAGAGAACGAACTTCCTTCTGGAAATTCCCATCTTCCAGCCTATGTAAGTCAAAAAGCTTCTTCACAGCAATAATTTGCCCACTCCGAAGAACTCCCTGTGATGCAAGCCAAATCTCTCTTGATATAATTAATTTATTATTACTAACAAACATTTGATAAGTGGAAAGGACAGAATTGGCCGTGCATACTAACCTCGTAAACCACTCCATATCCACCTCTGCCAAGTTCTCGCTCAGCGGAAAAGTCACATGTGATGTCTTTCAAAAATTCAAATGGCAGAAAAATTGGAGTTGCAGTTGGATCCTGCAGCTTCTTCTCCCATGCATCAATTGAACCAGCCATTTCTAGCAGCGTATCTCCCTGGGGTTCCATCTATATGTCCAGCCTTTGTTTCCAAGTCTAAAAATCCAGTCCCCCCACTTCACGATAATCCAAAGAAAGGAGTAAATATACCAGAAGAAGGTCGTAATACGAACCTGGTTAGCTGAAGGCCCGTGGTGTCTATGCTGGAGAGGATAATTTAGCTCCCAGATGCAGAAAGCTGGATCGTGCTTATTTGGAAGAGATGTGGTCGAGCGTGGAGAAGAAGAAGCAGCAGGTTGATAAACGCAACCAGTGGGTTGGTGGGGGATTGGGAAGTGTTAGTGCTTAGTGGGGGTGGGTGGTCCAGATGGACAGCAAATGGCATTATGTTCCACGGAATCGCACCAGCTTGGCGAGGGGGCCTCACCTGCTATATATAAAAAATTCAAATTAAATTAAATTAATAGAAGCTTTAAAAGGGGGGCCGTGTTTAGGGGACGGAGCAAACAAACCGGAAGAATATTCCAGACTCACAGTCGCATCAGCCGATGCGGCAGGAAGTACCAAAATCCAAAGGTTGACGTGCTCACGATGGAGCTCGGTGATCTGACGCAACAAAATGGAAGGCGAACGTCGTCGAGACCACTTTGTTTCGGGCCTTGCCATGCTAGACCACCCAAAGCACTGCGAGGAGGTTCCAAATCTCGACGTCCTTCCTAGCAGCAGCCAGCAGGTTCTTCGAAGCTCGAAGCTGGCCGGCGTAGGCCTGATGCCATCCTCCAGCATGCGCACGAACACCTACAGAGCTTCGTTGGGACGCCCACTCGCTCGGTATTGACGTGCCGACCGAACAGAGTGTTCCGGGGGACGACGTTCCTTTCAGGCATTGCGTCGAACAGCCTGCTGGCGACGACGACGCCTCCTTAGCGGTACTGCGCGCAGGAGGCAGAGCGACGAGTGGGGAGGAAAGCGGTACCGGGGAGCGAACGGGCGCGGCGAAGTTGGTGCGCGTGGACTGGCATCCCGAGGCGCAGCGCGGGGTCCGGGAAGCGCGCCGTCGACGTCGATGCCATATGTTTGCCGTTTCCAGCACCCCGTCCACCGTCTTCGCTCTATGGCACGACCCTCGTTTCTTCGCTTTTTTGAGGTAGCGGAGAGCCGGTAAACTTGTGTTAGCACGGTCATTTTGATTCTTATATATTTGTAAAATATTTTTTTTTCAAAACAGACACAAGATTTGTCTCGTTTACTAAATAAAGGATAATACAGTTTAAGGAAATCACTTTTGTGCTGTTAAATTAGACATGATGAAAGCCTACGACAGAGTTGAATGGCATTACTTGGAAACCATTCTTCTGAAGCTCAGTTTTAGCATCAACTTTGTTCGACTTGTCATGAAGTGTGTAACTTCGGTCAGGTTCTCAGTACGTGTGAACGGTGAACTCCTTCCATACTTCACACCTTCTTGTGGATTACGTCAAGGATATCATATTTCACTGTTTTTGTTCCTATTGTGTGCAGAAGGTTTAACATCTCTTCTGAATTCTTATGGTAACTTTGTTGATAGAGGCATCAGAGTGAGCTTTAGATCCCCCTGGATGAGTAACTTGTTATTTGCGGACGATTGCTTAATATTTATCCAAGCAAACAGCGAGAGTGCAATAAGGCTCAATGGGATTCTTCAGGTATATGGGGCGGCATCTAGACAGTGTGTTAATCGCAGCAAAAGTTCCATCTTCTTTAGTCCAAATACCCCGCTACCGAGAGAAAGTATCAAACATGTGCTCGGAGTGCAGATCGAAGTATTCAGCGAGCGTTATTTGGGTTTGCCTACTGCGGTTGAGCGAATTACTAGTGGCACCTTCGACCATATTGGTGATCGTGCCCGGGGAAAAATGCAAGGATGGTTTGAACGACTACTAGCGTGTGCTGCGAGAGAAACTCTTCTGAAGTCAATCATCCAAGGCATTCCCACGTTTAGCATGACTTGTTTCCTCTTGACGAAGAAAGTTTGTAAAAGCTTGACGTCGAGCATGGCAAAGTATTGGTGGAGCAGCTCTTTGGACAAACGATCGATGCACTGGATTTCATGGGAGAAGCTTGCTACCCCCAAGTGCAAGGGCGGCATGAGTTTTCGTGACTTGCGACAATTTAACTTGGCACTCTTAGGGAAGCATGTTTGGTGTTTCATGATGAACCCCGATTCCCTCTGCACCAGAGTTCTTAAAGGGCGATACTTTCCAGATAACGAGTTCCAATTAGCCACTGTACCCAAAACTGCATCAGCCACTTGGTGAGCCATAGTGGAAGGAAGGGCGGCACTTGATACTGGACTGATCAAATGAGTGGGTTTAGGGTCAACCATCTCAGTTTGGAATGATCGGTGGATTCCCTCCACCATTTCTATGACTCTCATGTTCAAGCCTAAGAATACTACCTGATTGATGCTGAGAACTGGACATGGAAAGTGGAGTTAGTTCGTGACCTGTTCATCCCTCCCGACGCTGATGCGATCCTCAACATTCCTTTGCGTCAAGGAGGTGGTGCAGATTTCTTTTCTTGGGCTCATGAAAAATCCAGCACATACACTATCAAGTCGGCATACATTTATGAATCAAAAAGAGCGTTTGTCTCAAGATGAAGGGGCGAGTACCGGTACCTCCATTGATGAACATCAGTTGTGGTGTGCTCTATGGAAATTGAATCTTATCCCCAAGGTGAGGGTCTTTTGGTGGCGTGTTCTGAAAGGCATATTACCTGACGAATGCACCTTGAGAAATCGGCATATCCAAAATCTGGGACCATGCAGAGTTTGCATGGCAATGGATGAGGACTTGTATCATGCTCTACTCCAGTGCTCGCATGCAAAATGTTTTTGGGTTGAAGCTCAATTGTTGTTTGACTTTCAGCTGCCTCGGCTCCACCCAGACACTTGGTCTAAGGATATTCTTTGTGACCAACAATTCACAGAGCGACAACGGGCGATTGCTGTTAGTGTCATGTGGTCCATTTGGCACTCGCGGAACTGTATCAATAATGAACAGGAATCACTCAACCCAGCTCACTCGGTGAGGCTTACAAAAGAAGCCCTTGCGCTTCTTGATGTTCCTCGGCAGCACATTAAAATACTGCCAGGATATGGGTGGCGACCCTCTGATGGGAACATGGTAAAAATTAACACCGATGCATCTATTCATTTGGACGGAGGCACTGGTGGTGCGCGTGGTGTGGCCCGATTGATGTCCACTTTTTTGGGAGCATGGAGTAAACCTCTATTGGGTGTTACAGATCCACTTATAGTCGAGACCATGGCGGTACGTGAAGGTGTGCGTTTCGCAAATCTTAGAGGCTTCCAAAAGGTGATCATCGAAACAGACTATCTAGAGGTTACAGAACTCTGGGAAAATCGCCACAACTCCCTTTCGGTTGTGGCTCTGCTTCTTTCAGAAATTGGAGAGCTAGTTTGTAATTTTTCTACTTTTGTTATTCAGCATGTAATCCGATCAGCTAACTATCCAGCTCATCTATGTGCTAAGCATGCTTGCACGGTGACTGTGACAGAAAGCTGGTTGGAAGTTACTCCCAGCTTCCTGGTAAGCAGCCTATTGGTTGACTGCCCAGAGATTGCTCTTATATGAATAAAGCTCTCAAAGTTCCCTGCAAAAAAAGTGCCTAGGGATATGGCGTCCGATTATTCTCGCGTTACCGTATGCCCTAGATTCTTAGCACCCGCAGTAACCCAAAGCTTAGCCTCATCGACAACAACCTTTAAAAGAATTGGCAGCAGCGCACTCTTGTGGCGGAAAACACAGGAGTTTCTTTCGTTCTAAATTTTTGAAGAGTTTCTCGCGTTACCGTATGCCCTAGATTCCTAGCACGTCTACTTGGGTTTGGCATGTCGGTTTGCTTCTCCCACCATCTTTGACGGATTCCTCTAAGCGCCAGGTGGAAGTGTCCATGTGGGCAAGATCAAACTTTTCAATGACTGAACGCCAAAGTCTAATGGTGTAACGACACTTGAAGAATAGGTGGGCGCATGTTTCTTGTTCCTTTTTGCAAAGAGAGCAAACCCCACAATTGGCCCAGCCAGGTTTCTCCAACCGATCGGTGATCCAAATACGAGCTTGCAAAGCCAGCTCAGAGAAGTATTTAACCTTTGGAGGGGCCATGCTTTCCAAACTATGGAGTCCATGGGTGAAAGCGTCAAGCCAAGAAATTGCGCCTTGAACGCGATGGCCGCCGAGTAGATCCCATCCGTGGAGTGCTTCCTAGCAACGTCATCTTCGGTGTCCTCAACAAGGTGGAAATCACGCACAAGCATCCAAAGGGTGAATAATTCCCGAATGTGGTCTCTAGAGATGACGGTGTTGCGGTTGAGCTTGAGCATCCAAGCATTCCCATTTAGAGCCTCACGCACTTTCCAGCTCTTTGATATGTCTCCGTTGTATCTACTTTTCCAAACACTTTTGCCCTTATTTTGGACTCTAACTTGCATGATTTGAATGGAACTAATCCGGACTGACGCTGTTTTCAGCAGAATTGCCATGATGTTGTTTTATGTGCAGAAAACAAAAGTTCTCGGAATGGCCTGAAACTCGACGGAACATCTAGTTAAAAATAATAATAATAATCCTTGCCAAAGATGAAGACCAGGGGGCCCACACCCTGTCCACGAGGGTGGGGGGCGCCCCCCCTAGGGCGCGCCCCCTACCTCATGGGCCCCCTGGAGCTCCTCCGACGCCAACTCCAACTCTATATATTTGCTTTCAAGGAGAAAAAATCAGGGAGAAGAAATCATCGCGTTTTACGATAGAAGCCGCCGCCAAGCCCTAAAACCTCCCGGGAGGGCTGATCTGGAGTCTGTTCGGGGCTCGGAGAGGGGGATTCGTCGCCGTCGTTATCATCAACCATCCTCCATCACCAATTTCATGATGCTCACCGTCGTGCGTGAGCAATTCCATCGTAGGCTTGCTGGACGGTGATGGATTGGATGAGATCTATCATATTACTTTGCTACTAAATACTTTGCTGCAGATCTTAAGTTATCCAGGTGTGGCTGAATTGACAACTCAGTTGCTAATACTTGAGAATATTCTTTGGCTCCCCTTGTGTCGAATCAATAAATTTGGGTTGAATACTCTACCCTCGAAAGCTGTTGCGATCCCCTAGAGTTGTGGGTTATCAAGACTAATTTCTGGCGCCGTTGCCGGGGAACATAGCTCTATTCTTTGAGTCACTTGGGATTTATATCTGCTGGACACTATGAAGAACTTGAAAGATGCTAAGACTGTTGGGGAACGTAGCAGAAATTCAAAATTTTCCTACGTGTCACCAAGATCTATCTATGGAGAGACTAGCAACGCGGGGAAGGAGAGTGCATCTACATACCCTTGTAGATCGCTAAGCGGAAGCGTTCAAGAGAACGGGGTTGATGGAGTCGTACTCGTCGTGATCCAAATCACCGATGATCCTAGTGCCGAACGGACGGCACCTCCGCGTTCAACACACGTACAGCCTGGTGACGTCTCCCACGCCTTGATACAGCAAGGAGAGAGGGAGAGGTTGAGGAAGACTCCATCCAGCAGCAGCACAACGGCGTGGTGGTGGTGGAGGAGCGTGGCAATCCTGCAGGGCTTCGCCAAGCACCACGGGATATGAGGAGAAAGAGAGGGAGGGCTGCCCAACAGGGAGAGATCAAATCGCGTGTATTGTGCAGCCCCTAGGCCTCATATATATAGGGGAAGGGGAGGGGCTGCGCCCCCTTTAGGGTTTCCACCCCTAGGGGTGGCGGCCAGCCTAGATCCCATCTAAGGGAGGCGGCCATGGGGGAGGGGGAGAGGGAGGCGCACCAGGATGGGCCTTAGGGCCCATCTGCCCTAGGGTTTGCCCCCTCTCCTCTTCCCTTGCGCCTTGGGCCTTGTGGGAGGGCGCACCAGCCCACCTGGGGCTGGTCCCCTTCCACACTTGGCCCATGAAGCCCTCCGGGGCTGGTGGCCCCACTTGGTGGACCCCCGGGACCCTCCCGGTGGTCCCGGTACGTTACCGATAAACCCCGAAACTTTTCCGGTGACCAAAATAGGACTTCCCATATATAAATCTTTACCTCCGGACCATTCCGGAACTCCTCGTGACGTCCGGGATCTCATCCGGGACTCCGAACAACATTTGGTAACCACATACAAACTTCCTTTATAACCCTAGCGTCATCGAACCTTAAGTGTGTAGACCCTACGGGTTCGGGAACCATGCAGACATGATCGAGACGTTCTCCGGTTAATAACCAACAGCGGGATCTGGATACCCATGTTGGCTCCCACATGTTCCACGATGATCTCATCGGATGAACCACGATGTCAAGGACTTAATCAATCCCGTATACAATTCCCTTTGTCTAGCGGTACGATACTTGCCTGAGATTCGATCGTCGGTATCCCGATACCTTGTTCAATCTCGTTACCGGCAAGTCTCTTTACTCATTCCGTAACACATCATCTCGTGATCAACTCCTTGATCACATTGTGCACATTATGATGATGTCCTACCGAGTGGGCCCAGAGATACCTCTCCGTCACACGGAGTGACAAATCCCAGTCTCGATTCGTGCCAACCCAACAGACACTTTCGGAGATACCCGTAGTGTACCTTTATAGCCACCCAGTTACGTTGTGATGTTTGGCACACCCAAAGCACTCCTACGGTGTCCGGGAGTTGCACAATCTCATGGTCTAAGGAAATGATACTTGACATTAGAAAAGCTTTAGCATACGAACTACACGATCTAGTGCTATGCTTAGGATTGGGTCTTGTCCATCACATCATTCTCCTAATGATGTGATCCCGTCATCAACGACATCCAATGTCCATGGTCAGGAAACCGTAACCATCTATTGATCAACGAGCTAGTTAACTAGAGGATTACTAGGGACATGGTGTTGTCTATGTATCCACACATGTATCTGAGTTTCCTATCAATACAATTCTAGCATGGATAATAAACTGTAAGTGCATCTAGTGCCACCCCTAGTTGGTTTTGGAGTATTGACGACAAACCTAGTTGAGGGACTAATGTGTTTGTGAGAATTGCAGGATAACACAGGTAGAAGTCCCTCATTGATTCGGTTTAGCTACCAGAGATGACCCCTAAAAATGTACGAAGACATTGAAGACAATGGTGGTTTATGAAGACATTCATGTCGAAGACAATGACATGTGAAGACTCCCCATGAAGCCTATGGAACTCGAAGACTTAGATCCTTCGTAGTTTTACTTCATTCATGTTGTGTCATAGGAACCACCGTACTGTTAAGTGGGGTCCAAGAGAACCAGTCTGGATGACTGAAGTGATGCCTAATTCAAATCCTATGTCTTTGAGTGAAGACAATGAGAGAAAATCTTGTCCAGAGTCAGACAAGTCAGCTTTACTTGTAGCCCAAGTAAAGTTGCCGTGTGAGTTCGAAATCCGACCGTTAGTACACGTGTCAGTTCCTTAGTGACCCAGGGTCATTTCGGACAAATCAGGTCGGGTTGCCAAGTGGCTATAAATAGTCCATCCCTACAACCATAAACGGTTGGCTGCTCATATTTCAGTGCACGGCTTTTGTCGTTTGAGAGCAACCCACCTCGAAGCCTTTGAGAGAAAATCCCTAGCGAGGAGAAAAGCCCTAACCACCCAGAGCCAGAGTAATTGGGCATCACTTAAGTCTTCTTGTCTGAGTGATCTGAAGACTTATTACACTTGAGGACTGTGCATCCTCCAGCCGTTTAGGCGTCGCGTTCTGAGCATCCAAGAGAAATTGTGGATTGCCGGTGAACGAAGTCTGTGAAGGTTTGGGAGTCTACCTTGAAGACTTACCAGAGTGATTGGGCGAGGTCTATGTGACCTTAGCTCAAGGAGAATACGGTGAGGACTGGGTGTCCTGAGCTGCGTGTTCAGGACTGGGTGTCCGGGACTGTGTGTCCTTTAGTTTAAATACCTAGCCGCTCCAACCAGACGTACAGTTGTCACAGCAACCGGAACTGGTCCAACAAATCATTGTCTTCAGCGTGTCACTGGTTTCATCTTCACCTCCCTTTACTTACCAGTACGCATTGTGAAGCCCTTGCATGCTTGCTTTATCTTCTGTCTTCACAACTTGACTGTATGATTTGTTTGGCTTCATAACTTCTTCCTACCTGATCCTCATTACACTGAAGCTGTTTGTCACTGTGCTTTCACTGTATTGTATACTTGACTATGGCTTGCATTGTGTAATCTAACTTCCGCTGCATAGTGATAGGCTTGTCCACTCTGTTTGTCTTCATAACTTCTACGTTTTGAAGACTTTCATAAAAATCGCCTATTCACCCCCCTGTAGTCGATATAACGCACTTTCAATTGGTATCAGAGCAAGGTGCTCTCTTGTTCTGTGTGATTCGGTTTAACCACCTGGAGTTTTAGCTATGTCGACTGCAGGGATAATTAAAGTCTCCGCTGCGTGCCCCGTCTTCGATGGAACTGAATATCCCTACTGGAAGAATAAGATGCGCATGCATCTTGAAGCCATTGACGTCGACCTATGGTATGTCGTCGAAAACGGCATTCCCAAGGCTGGAGAAGGTGTCACTACTGCTGATGTCAAGAAGTTCACTCAACTGGACTCTACTGCCAAGAATATTATCTGTGGTCATCTGACCAAGGGACAGTACGGCCGTGTGAGTGCCTTGAAGACATCCAAGCTGGTTTGGGACGAGCTCTCCAAGGTCAATGAAGGCATCTCAACCCAGAGAGATCAGAGAATCAGTGTTCTTCGCAACCTCTTCAACCGCTTCAAGCGAAATGATAATGAGAATGTCCAGAAAACATTTGACCGGCTCACTGACATCACAAATGAGCTTCAAGCCCTCGGCGCCACTGAGATCACCAAACATGAAATCGTCAAGACGCTGCTGAGATCACTTGACAGCTCGTTTGACATCCTAGCCCTGATGATTCAAGAACGTCCAGACTTCAAGACACTCGATCCGTCTGACATACTTGAGAGGCTCAACACACATGAGTTTCAGCTTTCTGAGAAAAGAGATATCTACGGTCCAAACTATGGGCGAACTCGTGCCTTGAAGGCAAAAGCTGTGTCCTCATCTGAAGAAGAATCTGGCAGCAGTTCTGATGATCCTGAAGACATTGGAAGTGAACTTGCAATGCTAGTGAAGAAGTTCCAGAAATCCACCAAGAAGAAAGGCTTCAGAAAGTCTTCACGATCAAGCTCAAGGAATGATGAAGCTTCTGCTCATGACTACAAGAAGAAAACATGTCACAAGTGCAAGAAAACTGGACACTTCATCTCTGAGTGTCCACAATGGGACAATGAGAGCAGAAAGAAGAAGAAGAGCAAGGAATATGACTCTGACGATAAGAAGAAGAAGAAATACTCAAAGTCTTCTTCCAAGTCTTCCTCAAAGTCTTCAACACACAAGAAGAGTTCATCTGGCAAGGCTCGTGTGTTTGTTGGCAAGGAAATGGATTCAGAGGAGGAGTCCGCTTCTGAGGAGGCAGAGGTGGAGTCTGAGGAGGAGTCTGATTCAGGCATTGCGAGTCTGGCTACAGCCTATGTCGCCAAGTCCATCTTCAACACTGAAGACAATGACTTCGTCACCAACACCGATGCAAATGACAAGGACGACTCTACTCCTACCCACTGCTTCATGGCACGTGGTGCCAAGGTAAACACACGCACTACTCACTATCAAACATCCAGTGACGATGACTCTGATTGTGATTCAAAACCCAGCTACAAAACACTTGCTAAATTGCAACTGAACAACAAAAGGCCATGGAACATATTCAAAAACTGTTAGACAGAAGCGATGATCTGTTGGGTGCTGAAATGAGTCATTCTGAATCCTTAATTGAAGACATAAAAAATCTTCATGTTAAGTATCAGGAACTCGAAGATCGTCTTGAGACTCTCTCAACTACTCATGAAAAGCTTTCCTATGATTATCTTCAAAAGAAGCAAGATCTTGAGAAGTTGAGAGCGGATCATGAAGATCTTCAAAAGGAAAACGAGTCAGTTCGAGCCGAACAGATCAGTTCTGCTCAGGAAGGATTTGAACCACCATGCCTTAAATGCATTGAGCGTGATAATGCTACTTCTGTTGCTGAATGTTCCACTGCTACTGCTGTTGCAATATCTTCAACTGTTGAAGTGGTAACTAACCCCTCTGCTGAGGATACCACTGCTATTGCTGATGAGAATGCTAGGTTGAAGACATTGCTTGAAACAGGGATGTACAAAAGTCTCAAAGGACATCAGACATTATGTGATGTCCTCAAGAAGCAGATTCTGAACCGAAACCCTAGGAAAGAGGGTGTTGGGTTCGTGAGGAAAATTAATGCAGATGGCTCTTACTGGAAACCTGAGCAGTACCCCAAAACCACATGGGTTGCTGCAAAGGAATCCTCAGCAGATCCATCCAATCTATCTGGCTTCACTTGTGCTAATCCTATTATCATTGATGAATCCTTTGATGCAAACTATAAACTATTTAAGAATCAGAATGATGAAGTATTTGCCAGGTACATTGGTACTAACTGCAGGAATGGACCGCCTATGAAGAAGATCTGGGTTCCAAAAACGTGTCTGGAGAATCTTCTTGTGAATGTCCTCATGACACCTCACATGAAGAAGACAAACCTCAGACCAAAGGCTTCATATGGTCCAAAGGCTTCATACAGGTAGAGGACTCACCTGAGTCGCACTAACGCAAATGTTTTGCAGGGAAACCATGCTCAGGCATATGAGAGCGGTTCTTCAAACCGTCATGCTCATATGACCAAGAACTATTCTGCTTATTCTTATGAGTACTATTGCCCGCCTGCTAGACTGTTTGCCAGGGCTCCAAAGCCAAAATTCTCAGATGCTGCACTTAGACTTATTGCTTCTAAGCCACCCTTAAAGATGTGGGTGGTTAAGAAAGCTTAACTCTCTTTTGCAGGGAAAGGTCTCCAGCAGAAAACCAAAATCTTCTGACGCTATTGCTGGGGACCTTAAAAATCTGGTGGGGCACAAGATCAAATGCCCGAATGGCATCACTATGTATTTCATACCTGAATCGCATGCTACTCTCCCTACTTGTCCTAACCTGGATCTAAGTTTTCATAATCCACTGGTTCGTCAAATGTTTTTGCTTCACAATACTCTTCGTGAAGCCTATCCCCCTAACTGCACTGTAGGGTACGACACCAGTGACTTCAGAGTCTTCAGAATGGATTATTGACAGTGGGTGTACAAATCACATGACTGGCAAAAGAAGTCTCTTTATGGACTCAACCTTACGTCCATCTGACAAGAGCCACATCACATTTGCTGACACTGGTAAAAGTAAGGTATTGGGTCTAGGTAGAGTTGCAATCTCAAAGTATCAACACATGGATAAAGTCATGTTTGTTGAATCCCTTGGCTTCAACTTAATGTCTGTCTCAATGCTTTGCGATTTGAACATGATTGTAATCTTTGGAAAATTTCGTTGCCTGGTACTAATGGAATCTGACAAGTCTCTAGTGTTTGAAGGGTATAGGAAAGATGATTTGTACGTGGTAGATTTCTCAGCAGGGCCATAGCTTGCAGTATGTCTTCTCGCAAAGGCTTCAGAATGCTGGCTTTGGCATCGGAGGCTTGGGCATGCTGGCATGAGGAACCTCCACACCCTTGCAAAGAAGAAGCATGTCATAGGCATCGAGGGCGTCAAGTTCAAGAAAGATCACTTATGCGGTGCCTGTGAAGCAGGGAAGATGACAAGGGCAAAACATCCTTCGAAGACAATCATGACCACTACTCAACCCTTCGAACTGCTTCACATGGATCTCTTTGGTCCCACTCACTACTCAACTTTTTCCACTACTGCTTGCCTCTATGGCTTCGTCATTGTTGATGATTACTCTAGATATACTTGGGTGCACATAATCCTTTACAAGACTGAAGTGCAGGATGTCTTCAGACGCTTCGCAAATCGGGCTATGAACAATTATGGCGCCAAGATAAAGCACATCAGAAGTGACAATGGCACTGAATTCAAGAACACTGGCCTTGACACATATCTTGATACATTGGGCATCACTCATGAATTCTCAGCTCCGTACACGCCACAACAGAATGGCATCGTCGAACGCAAGAACAGAACACTCATTGAGATGGCCAGAACAATGCTAGATGAGTACAAGACTCCAAGAAAATTCTGGACTGAAGCCATTGACACTGCATGCCATACTATCAACCGTGTATATCTTCACAAGCTTCTGAACAAGACATCTTATGAACTTCTAACTGGCAAGAAGCCAAATGTTAGTTACTTCAGAGTATTTGGATCAAGATGCTGGATCAAGGACCCTCACCACACCTCAAAATTTGCTCCAAAAGCACATGAGGGCTTTATGCTTGGATATGGAAAGGATTCGCACTCCTACAGAGTCTTCAATCTCTTTCACTACAAAGTGGTTGAAACAGTGGATGTGCGGTTCGATGAGACCAATGGATCACAAAGAGAGCAACTGCAAAATGTGCTAGATGAAGTTCCAGCCAGTGAATCAATCAAGCTAATGGGAACTGGAGAAATTATACCTTCTGAAGCTCATCCTGAAGAAGAACTTATCATCTCAGCATCTGATCCACACGAAGACAATGCTCAGCCTGAAGACATTCCTCCCCATGACAACGTAGATCAGCAAGAGCAAAGTCTTCGACCCCTACATCCTCGTGTTGCCAATGAAGTGCAGATTGACAGAATAATTGATAGCATCAATGCACCTGGTCTACTGACTCGTTCAAGGGCAACTCAACTGGCAAATTTCTGCGGACACTTCGCATTCGTTTCAATCACATAACCCAAGAAAGTTGATGAAGCTTTTATGGAACCTGAATGGATTCAAGCTATGCAAGAAGAGCTTCAACAGTTTGAGCTGAACAATGTATGGGAGTTGGTTAAGCGTCCTGATCCACGGAAGCATAACATAATAGGCACCAAATGGATATACCGCAACAAGCAAGATGAGCATGGCCAAGTCGTCAGCAACAAGGCTCGTCTCGTTGCTCAAGGATATACTCAAGTGGAAGGCATTGACTTCGATGAAACATTTGCTCCTGTTGCCAGACTTGAAGCCATCCGTATACTGCTGGCCTATGCAAACCATCACAACATAACTCTATATCAAATGGATGTGAAGAGTGCCTTTCTCAATGGCAAAATTGAAGAAGAAGTGTATGTTGCACAACCACCTGGGTTTGAAGATCCAAAACATCCTGACATGGTTTACAAGCTCAATAAGGCACTATATGGCCTCAAACAAGCCCCTCGGGCCTGGTATGATACACTCAAATACTTCCTGAAGAGCAAAGGCTTCATACCTAGTTCCCTAGATCCCACTCTCTTCACGAAGACATATGATGGTGAACTGTTTGTGTGCCAAATATATGTGGATGACATTATCTTCGGCTGCACCAATCAGAAGTACAGTGAGGAGTTCGGATATATGATGCAAGAGCAATATCAGATGTCTATGATGGGGGAGCTTAAGTTCTTCCTCGGTCTTCAAATACGGCAACAACGCAATGGCATCTTCATATCTCAAGAGAAGTATCTCAAAGATTGCCCGAAGAAGTTCGGTATGCAAGACTGCAAAGGCTTCACAACACCAATGCCAGCCAAACATCATCTAGGTCCTGACGACAATGGTAAAGAGTTCGATCAAAAGGTATACCGCTCCATGATTGGTTCTTTGCTTTATTTATGTGCATCTAGGCTAGATATTATGCTTAGTGTTTGCATGTGTGCTCGATTCCAAGCGGCACCGAAGGAGTCGCATCACTTAGCTGTGAAGCGAATTCTTCGATATTTGGCTCACACCCCAACTCTAGGGTTATGGTATCCAAAGGGCTCAGAGTTTGATCTGGTTGGATTTTCGGATGCTGATTACGCTGGTGACAAGGTCGATCGGAAGTCCACATCAGGCACATGTCACTTTCTGGGCCGATCACTTGTCTGTTGGTCTTCAAAGAAGCAGAACTGTGTATCTCTCTCCACTGCTGAATCTGAATACATTGCTGCTGGATCCTGCTGCGCTCAGCTTCTATGGATGAAGCAAACCCTCAAGGATTATGGCATTCATCTGAAGCAAGTGCCACTCTACTGCGACAACGAAAGCGCCATCAAGATCGCCAACAACCCAGTTCAGCACTCGAAGACAAAGCACATTGAAATTCGTCATCATTTTCTCAAAGATCATGTTGCAAAGGAAGACATTGATATCATACACGTCAACACTGAAGAGCAATTGGCAGATATCTTCACCAAGCCCTTGGATGAGAAGAGATTTTGCAAGTTACGGTGTGAGCTAAATATCTTGGAATCCTCAAATGTCCTGTGATCAGGCACACATCCTAACACTTATGCATGTTGATGACTTAGATGTGCAACACACGAAGTAACGTATATCTTCAATCAATGAAGACATACATTCTAAGTGTGAATACATTAACGTGGAATTTGACTTCGGAGCGCCACGATAATTGTGCGCCGTGTCTGGGTCTAATACTTCCTATACGGTGGGTAACGCCACCACCAAATTTTCTGTTTGAAGTGTTTCACTCATGGCGTTACTTTTGCTATGTCTTCACATTTGGTATGGCTTCAATCTCAACATGTCTTCATGATTATCTTCACTATGTTGATTATATATATGTACTGGTGTTCTGTCCTCTACAGCATTCACTTATAGCTATGTCTTCTTGTTTGAATCTTTTGAACTAAGTGAATGTGATCGGACCCTAACCTCTCCATGCTTCCAACCTCAAACTCTATCTCTCCAAGTCATATGCATTCTATTGAAACTGTCGAATGTATTCACTGCATCCTTGTCAGATGAAGACACAGAGACAAACGTTAAAACCGCTTTCAATGTTATTCCATCAACAAGAAATCCGGAGAAGTAGGAACGGCTCCCGACAAACAAGGCGTGCGTGGGGTGAAACTGCCCCCACAATACCGCATGCTGGCCACGTACTGATCAGATGCGAATCGCCAGGGGCACCTGAGTCATAGCGCAGTGTCGCCCCTATCCCTATAAATACACGATTCACTACAGTCATTATCCCTTCTTCCACCCTCGCACGAACCCTAGCGCCACCGCTAACTCTCAACGACGCCGGCGACGAAGTGCTTCACTGCCGCAACCTCTCCGACGCCGTTCTCATGCCGACTGCGGACATCGGTCTCTCCGCCGTCGCCGTAGGTGTCTTCCGTCGCCAAGTTAGGGCACGGAGGATCGAACTGCTCGGCCTCAACTCTCACCTCGTCTAGCAGTTCCAAGTGTGGTAAATAAAACCTCTTTTTACAGCCTCTTTTGATCCTATAGCTCAGTCACTTTCTGCCATAAGAGGTTTCTATTCACACAAGTTTCATATCTCTCATCTGCATCTCATAACTTGCCTAGTATATTCACTTGTTCTTCATGAAGTAGTTAGATTCCTCACTTGTACTGATCTATGGGTTCGTACAAATCTGGAATCAACTTCTTTTCTATGAAGTGAATGTCTTCGCATGATGAGGTCAATATCTTCTAAACTGATTTTTCTTCAAAATCTTATGAGAATGCATATGACCTCTTCCCCTTCCCTCGCACCTTAATGCTGTCACAGGTACATGTCCGTGGGAGAATCTTTTGGTTCTCATAGTCTGCATTCATTTGCAGAGTTCTTACAGCGTCACATCAATTCTCCCGAAGCGAGTTCCTGTTGGTCAAGCAAAAGGAAGCCTTTGAAGACTTTGAATCTCTTGAAGCCTTCCAAGTTAAGCTTCATGGCAGCAGAAAAACCAGCAAGGAAGGGAGGCAGACAGAGACGTGGTGAAACGTCTAAAGATCTGCCTGAAGACTTGGCAGAAATGTACCAAACTGATCCTGAGGAGAGCTATGGTCAGCGCAAGACACGAATCCAATGGATTCGAAGATATTGGGCAGAGCAGTGGTTCCAATACCGCTTCGTCACCAAGGAATATGCAGAGAAGTGCGCCATCAAGAGACCATGGGGAGATGTCTTGTATAAAAATCTCGTACCCCGGTCCAGAGACGAAGCCATTGCTCAAGGCTTCTTCCCATGCATGGTCAGAGGACCACAGCCAGCTGACGCACATCCGTCATCACTTCTCTGGTGTCGCGATGACACTCTGTTCAAGCGCAACTTCCAATTTGCTCAGAACTCTGCGAAGCAAAACAAGAAGGAGTTTGGGCTGGACTTCAATCCTGGTCCCTCTAAGCCAAGGGCGGATGGCACACGCGACGCAAATCCCAATGTCATCGGGCCGTATGCCAATCTTGAAGGCCTCATCACTCGCATTCTAGTCCAAGGGACTGCTGTGAATGACCCTCCAACAGACACTGAGTTTGATGACGCTCCTGCTGCACCGGAGCTGAAGCAGACGAAGAAGAAGCCAAAAGCTTCAAAGCCAGCCGCTTCTCCCAAGATCTCTAGAGAGAAGCCATTGGCCACTGCACCTCCTGAAGCAAGTGTGCAGTCTGAAGACTTATCACGAGTCTCCAAGCCCCAAGAAGCCAAGAAGCCTCAGCCACACACTGGCAAAGAGCTAACTGCCGCTGCCATTCTGCGCTGTGAGGCCATTGATCTGTCAAGTGACGAAGATCTTGCCGATGACGCTCTTGAGCAGCTCATCAAGAGCAAGGAGGAGGCTGAAATCTTCAACAATCTGCCTCTGTTTGATGCAGCAATCATCCACAACTTCATTGATGAGTGGTTTGATACACCCAACATCAGCTTCGATGATCTGCAGCTGCCCATTGGCCTCAGCGTAGCCTTCCAAGGCGCTATCGCTTCAGAACTCGCAATTGCCCAGCGCATAGTTGAACTAAAGCAGAAGATAGATTTTGAAAAGGCTCAGTTCAAGCAGAATATGGCCCAGCTCAGCGTCCAAGAAGTCAAGGACTTCAAGGTCATGCTGCATGAGTTGAAGGAAAACTTTATGAAGAAACGTGCAGAAGCTCAAGGTTCGCGTGAGCGCATGAAGACTTTGGCTGACCTCTGTGTGCAGGCCTACAATGAGGCCGAGAAGCGCAAGGCACTTGGGCGTCCCGGCATCGACCCCAGGATGGCCGCGAAGAAAAAGAAGAAGCCCACTGTGACTGAACCAGAGGCACCAAGGCAAGAAGCTGTTCCAATTGTCTTCCCCACTGCCAAGACTGGCTCGAAGCCAAAGCACCGCTCAACCGCTTCAGAGCTTAAGAAGACAAGGATAGCCGAAGCTGAAGCAAGGAAGAGGAAACACCCTGAAGCCTCTCCTTCTGACCCCACCACCAAGAAGCGCAAGACCAAGAAGTCTCCGGCTGCTCCCACAGAGCCCCTGATAGTCGAACCCCTCTCCGTCCGCTTTCCTAACGAAGATCGTCAGCTGACCGTGCATGAGCATGCTTCCACAGAGGCTCCGCACGCTGAAGACATTCCAGCAGCCGACCCCAACGCTGCTGAAGACATTGGTCTCCAAGACAATGTGCAAGGTGATGCAGTCCTTCCTCAGCTTGAAACAAGCGAAATGATCAGCATTGGTCGTCCCTTGACGCCAATCACCCAAGATGGATCGTGGGCAGATCGCCCGCAGGAGGAAGAGAATGAGCCCCAGCCCACCGCAACTCCACCGGCGTCGCCTGCATTCCATAGGCTTCGCAAAGGGCCAAGGGCTCAGGCTGCTGACGACATTCCGGCTGCATCAGCCGAAGAACATGAAGAAGAGCATGAAGAAGAACCTCAAGTTCCATCTCCCCCGCACCAACAAGAAGAAGTTCTCAAGGAGAACGTACCTGAATCTGTCCCTCTCACTACACGTGTTGAGGCTGAAGCCATTGTGGAGCCCGACCAACCAACAGCTTCAAGAGACACTGAAGCTACTGCCTCTGAACCTTCTGTGCCCGAGTCTGCTGCCGGTCCACAGTTCAACTATCATGTTGCGCACAGGCCCCAGGTCCAGAAGCCAATCCCATGACTGCCAAGGTTCCCAGGTCCTGCATCAGCTCCTGGCTCCTTTAACGTCAATAGCTTCAGGGCAGACAACACTTTCTTCAACAGCTCCAAGAACCCTTATTCACGGGAACAGATTGTATCAGACAGGTTCTGGAGCTACCCACAATGCAGCTACTACTCCTGCGTCCTATACAACCAAGGCCGTATCTTTCCTCACCAGCGCCTTGAGGTTGAAGCTGTTGCTGGTCTGCCTGGTCTGGAAGAAGCACTGGATTGCTTCAAGCAAGTTGGCCTGCTGCCGTTTATCACTGATGAAGAGCACTGGAATGAAGAGCTTCTGCTCCAGTTCTATGCCACATTGCATATCAAAGGCTACAACAGAGATCCGAAGACTTGGGTCCTGGAGTGGATGACCGGAAATGTCCATCATGAAGCCAATGCATTCGATATCATGGAGCTTACCGGCCTACCCACTCCTGGCGAACTCTTCGAAGAAGGCTGCCAACTCCATGCTGAAGCAATTGAGAGCATATTTCAGCGACCTGAGCCAAATATGAGTCAGATGCTCTCAATGATGAAGCCATTGCTTCCTGATGCACCTTACCCAACTGAGTTCTTCGTTGAAGACTTAGAGTACCTGCCCAGGACTATCTATCACATCGTCAGGCGGACTCTATGGCCCATTAAGGGGCACTCTCGATATGCCAAGGTTGAAGGTGCCGTGAAGACTCTCATCTTCTGTATCCTGCATGGCAAATGCTTCAATGCCCAGGATCTCTTTATACGCCAACTTGCTGCGTCTGGCTCAGATCTCTTTGGTTTGAAGATTTATGCTCCTTGGGTTATGAGGCTAATCAAGCTCCACTCTGCTATCTCCTATCAGCCCTCTGCCCGCAACCATAGAATCTTCTTACCTGATGTGGACACCTCTGCTGAAGCCATATATCCTGAGCCTGCCAAGCAACCACTCAGTCTTCAGAATGCAGAACACCAGAGCTTCATTCAGAATGATGAAGGTGTTGAAGCCATCTCCAGAGTGTATCCCATGGCTGGCACCACACGTGCTCCTGCATCAACTGAAGCCACTGACAGCACAGCTGCACAGAGACCCAAGAAACGCGCTCGTACACTCAATGACCATGAACTTCTTGTGGCTCTACACCAAAAGCAAGATAGGCATCACGACTGGCTCAAAAGGCAGATGCGCAGTATCATGCAAGACGTCAATCGCATCAGAAATCTAGCCACCAAGAATGCCTTTATCGCACATGAAACCTGTCGCCGCACTTGGAAAGGCCTCACCATGATGTGCACTGAAGCTGAACTTCAAGAGGATGGCTTCAAAGAGAGATTCAAGTTTGACTCCACCCCCCAGAAGAGCTGTGCTGCACGGAACTCCGTCGCTTGAAGAATCAGAGTTCTCTTCCTCTGCTGCCACAGTGACTGGAAAAATCATTGAGGAAGAAGACGACGCTACATCACCACCACCTTCTTCAGCGCGCGTCAACCCTGCACCAAGCTCATCAGCACCACCAAACGCCTCCACCGACCCTGCTGCGCCTGGGAACGCGTAGAACACTCTATGTCTTCAAACCTTTTTGGTCATCACTGACAAAAGGGGGAGAAGCATATGATGTTTATAGTCTTCAAGTGGGTCAATAATATGGGCGGGTGCTTTATATTTTGCATTTTTCTTCGTGCTTACAACTCTCTTTTTGATACATTTGGTTCTTTGAGTTGTAACACTTAAACTTGATGGTCGTCTGCTACTTGTTTGCCACTGTGTTTGGTTCTTTGCCCTAGGGCGCGCCCCCTACCTCGTGGGCCCCCTGGAGCTCCTCCGACGCCAACTCCAACTCTATATATTTGCTTTCGGGGAGAAAAAATCAGGGAGAAGAAATCATCGCGTTTTACGATAGAAGCCGCCGCCAAGCCCTAAAACCTCCCGGGAGGGCTGATCTGGAGTCCGTTCGGGGCTCGGAGAGGGGGATTCGTCGCCGTCGTTATCATCAACCATCCTCCATCACCAATTTCATGATGCTCACCGTCGTGCGTGAGTAATTCCATCATAGGCTTGCTGGACGGTGATGGATTGGATGAGATCTATCATATTACTTTGCTACTAAATACTTTGCTGCAGATCTTAAGTTATCCAGGTGTGGCTGAATTGACAACTCAGTTGCTAATACTTGAGAATATTCTTTGGCTCCCCTTGTGTCGAATCAATAAATTTGGGTTGAATACTCTACCCTCGAAAGCTGTTGCGATCCCCTACAGTTGTGGGTTATCAAGACTAATTTCTGGCGCCGTTGCCGGGGAACATAGCTCTATTCTTTGAGTCACTTGGGATTTATATCTGCTAGACACTATGAAGAACTTGAAAGACGCTAAGACTGTTGGGGAACGTAGCAGAAATTCAAAATTTTCCTACGTGTCACCAAGATCTATCTATCGAGAGACTAGCAACGAGGAGAAGGAGAGTGCATCTACATACCCTTGTAGATCGCTAAGCGGAAGCGTTCAAGAGAACGGGGTTGATGGAGTCGTACTCGTCGTGATCCAAATCACCGATGATCCTAGTGCCGAACGGACGGCACCTCCGCGTTCAACACACGTACAGCCCGGTGACGTCTCCCACGCCTTGATACAGTAAGGAGAGAGGGAGAGGTTGAGGAAGACTCCATCCAGCAGCAGCACAATGGCGTGGTGGTGGTGGAGGAGCGTGGCAATCCTGCAGGGCTTCGCCAAGCACCACGGGATATGAGGAGAAAGAGAGGGAGGGCTGCACCAACAGGGAGAGATCAAATCGCGTGTATTGTGCAGCCCCTAGGCCTCATATATATAGGGGAAGGGGAGGGGCTGTGCCCCCTTTAGGGTTTCCACCCCTAGGGGTGGCGGCCAGCCTAGATCCCATCTAAGGGAGGCGGCCAAGGGGGAGGGGGAGAGGGAGGCGCATCAGGATGGGCCTTAGGGCCCATCTGCCCTAGGGTTTGCCCCCTCTCCTCTTCCCTTGCGCCTTGGGCCTTGTGGGAGGGCGCACCAGCCCACCTGGGGCTGGTCCCCTTCCACACTTGGCCCATGAAGCCCTCCGGGGCTGGTGGCCCCACTTGGTGGACCCCCGGGACCCTCCCGGTGGTCCCGGTACGTTACCGATAAACCCCGAAACTTTTCCGGTGATCAAAATAGGACTTCCCATATATAAATATTTACCTCTGGACCATTCCGGAACTCCTCGTGACGTCCGGGATCTCATCCGGGATTCCGAACAACATTCGGTAACCACATACAAACTTCCTTTATAACCCTAGCGTCATCGAACCTTAAGTGTGTAGACCCTACGGGTTCGGGAACCATGCAGACATGACCGAGACGTTCTCCGGTTAATAACCAACAGCGGGATCTGGATACCCATGTTGGCTCCCACATGTTCCACGATGATCTCATCGGATGAACCACAATGTCAAGGACTTAATCAATCCCGTATACAATTCCCTTTGTCTAGCGGTACGATACTTGCCTGAGATTCGATCGTCGGTATCCCGATACCTTGTTCAATCTCGTTACCGGCAAGTCTCTTTACTCATTCCGTAACACATCATCTCGTGATCAACTCCTTGATCACATTGTGCACATTATGATGATGTCCTACCGAGTGGGCCCAGAGATACCTCTCCGTCACACGGAGTGACAAATCCCAGTCTCGATTCGTGCCAACCCAACAGACACTTTCGGAGATACCCGTAGTGTACCTTTATAGCCACCCAGTTACGTTGTGACGTTTGGCACACCCAAAGCACTCCTACGGTGTCCGGGAGTTACACAATCTCATGGTCTAAGGAAATGATACTTGACATTAGAAAAGCTTTAGCATACGAACTACACGATCTAGTGCTATGCTTAGGATTGGGTCTTGTCCATCACATCATTCTCCTAATGATGTGATCCCGTCATCAACGACATCCAATGTCCATGGTCAGGAAACCGTAACCATCTATTGATCAACGAGCTAGTTAACTAGAGGATTACTAGGGACATGGTGTTGTCTATGTATCCACACATGTATCTGAGTTTCCTATCAATACAATTCTAGCATGGATAATAAACTGTAAGTGCATCTAGTGCCACCCCTAGTTGGTTTTGGAGTATTGACGACAAACCTAGTTGAGGGACTAATGTGTTTGTGAGAATTGCAGGATAACACAGGTAGAAGTCCCTCATTGATTCGGTTTAGCTACCAGAGATGACCCCTAAAAATGTACGAAGACATTGAAGACAATGGTGGTTTATGAAGACATTCATGTCGAAGACAATGACATGTGAAGACTCCCCATGAAGCCTATGGAACTCGAAGACTTAGATCCTTCATAGTTTTACTTCATTCATGTTGTGTCATAGGAACCACCGTACTGTTAAGTGGGATCCAAGAGAACCAGTCTGGATGACTGAAGTGATGCCTAATTCAAATCCTATGTCTTCGAGTGAAGACAATGAGAGAAAATCTTGTCCATAGTCAGACAAGTCAGCTTTACTTGTAGCCCAAGTAAAGTTGCCGTGTGAGTTCGAAATCCGACCGTTAGTACACGTGTCAGTTCCTTAGTGACCCAGGGTCATTTCGGACAAATCAGGTTGGGTTGCCAAGTGGCTATAAATAGTCCACCCCTACAACCATAAACGGTTGGCTGCTCAGATTTCAGTGCACGGCTTTTGTCGTTTGAGAGGAACCCACCTCGAAGCCTTTGAGAGAAAATCCCTAGCGAGGAGAAAAGCCCTAACCACCCAGAGCCAGAGTAATTGGGCATCACTTAAGTCTTCTTGTCTGAGTGATCTGAAGACTTATTACACTTGAGGACTGTGCATCCTCCAGCCGGTTAGGCGTCGCGTTCTGAGCATCCAAGAGAAATTGTGGATTGCCGGTGAACGAAGTCTGTGAAGGTTTGGGAGTCTACCTTGAAGACTTACCAGAGTGATTGGGCGAGGTCTATGTGACCTTAGCTCAAGGAGAAAACGGTGAGGACTAGGTGTCCTGAGCTGCGTGTTCAGGACTGGGTGTCCGGGACTGTGTGTCCTTTGGTTTAAATACCTAGCTGCTCCAACCAGACGTACAGTTGTCACAACAACTGGAACTGGTCTAACAAATCATTGTCTTCAGCGTGTCACTGGTTTCATCTTCACCTCCCTTTACTTACCAGTACGCATTGTGAAGCCATTGCATGCTTGCTTTATCTTCTGTCTTCACAACTTGACTGTATGATTTGTTTGGCTTCATAACTTCTTCCTACCTGATCCTCATTACACTGAAGCTGTTTGTCACTGTGCTTTCACTGTATTGTATACTTGACTATGGCTTGCATTGTGTAATCTAACTTCCGCTGCATAGTGATAGGCTTGTCCACTCTGTTTGTCTTCATAACTTCCACGTTTTGAAGACTTTCATAAAAATCGCCTATTCACCCCCCCTCTAGTCGATATAACGCACTTTCATAAACGATTATCATGAACAAGGAAATATAATAATAATCAATTTATTATTGCCTCTAGGGCATATTTCCAACAGTCCCCCACTTGCACTAGAGTCAATAATCCAGTTCACATCGATATGTGATTAACACTCAAGGTCACATCCTCATGTGACTAACTCCCAAAGAGTTCTGGGTTTGATCATGTTATGCTTGTGAGAGAGGTTATAGTCAACGGGTCTGAACCTTTCAGATCCGTATGTACTTCGCAAATCTCTATGTCATCTCCTAGATGCAGCTACCACGCTCTATTTGGAGCCATATCAAATAACTGTTCTACTTGGAGCTATTCTAAATTGTTGCTCCATTATACGTATCCGGTATCTCTACTCGGAGCTATCCGGATAGGTGTTAAGCTTGCATCAACGTAACTCTTTACGTCAAACTCTTTATCACCTCCATAATCGAGAAACATATCCTTATTCTACTAAGGACAATTTTGACCGCTATCTGGTGATCTACTCCTAGATCACCTTTGTACCCTCTTGCCAGTCATGTGGCAAGGCACACATCACGTGTGGTACTCAGCATGGCATACCGTATAGAGCCTATGACAAAAGCACAGGGGACGACCTTCGTCCTTTCTATTCTGCCGTGGTCGAGCTTTAAGTCTTAACTTCATACCTTACAACTCAGGCAAGAACTCGTTCTTTGACTGATCCATCTTGAACACCTTCAAGATCATGTCAAGGTATGTGCTCATTTTAAAGTACCATTAAGCGTTTTGATCTATCCTTATAGATCTAGATGCTCAATGTTCAAGTAGCTTAATCCAGGCTTTCCATTGAAAAACACTTTCCAAATAACCCTATATGCTTTCCAGAAATTCTACGTCATTTCTGATCACCAATATGTCAACAACATATATTCATCAGAAATTCTATAGTGCTCCCACTCACTTCTTTGGAAATACAAGTTTCTCATAAACTTTGCATACACCCAAAAACTTTGATCATCCCATCAAAGCATACATTCCAACTCTGAAATGCTTACTCCAGTCCTTAAAAGGATTGCTGGAGCTTTGCATACTTATTAGCATCTTTCAGGATTGACAAAACCTTCCGGTTGTATCACATACAACCTTTCCTCAAGAAAAACGTCGAGGAAACAATGTTTTTGATATCCTATCTGCAAGATTTCATAAATAATGCTGTAATCGCTAATATAATTCCAACAGACTCTTAGCATCGCTACGAGTGAGAAAGTCTCATCGTAGTCAACTACTTGAACTTGTCGGAAAACATCTTAACGACAAGTCGAGCTTTCTTAATGGTGATACTTACCATCATTGTCCGTCTTCCTTTTAAAATCCATCTGCACTCAACAGCCTTACAACCATCGAGCCGTTCTGCCAAAGTCTACACTTTGTTTTCATACATGGATCCTCTCTCGGATTTTATGGCCTCGAGCCATTTATCGGAATCCGGGCCCACCATCGCTTCTCCATAGCTCGTAGGTTCATTGTTGTCTAGCAACATGACTTCCAAGACAGGATTATGTACCACTCTGAAGTAGTACACATCCTTGTCATCCCACGAGGTTTGGTAGTGACTTGATCTGAAGTTTCATGATCACTATCATAAGCTTCCACTTCAGTTGGTGTAGGTGCCATAGGAACAACTTCCTGTGCCCTGCTACACACTAGTTGAAGAGACGGTTCAATAACCTCATCAAGCCTCCACTATCCTCCCACTCAATTCTTTCGAGAGAAACTTTTCCTCGAGAAAGGACCCGATTCTAGAAACAATCCCTTATTGCTTTCGAATCTGAGACAGGAGGTATACCCAACTGTTTTTGGGTATCCTATGAAGATGCATTTATCCGCTTTGGGTTCTAGCTTATCAGCCTGAAACTTTTTCACATAAACGTCGCGGCCCCAAACCTTTTAAGAAATGACAGCTTAGGTTTCTCTAAACCATAGTTCATACGGTGTCATCTCATCGGAATTACGTGGTGCCCTATTTAAAGTGAATGTGGTTGTCTCTAATGCCTAACCCATAAACTATTGTGGTAATTCGATAAGAGACATCATGGTATGCATCATATCCAATAGGGTGCAGTTATGATGTTCGGACACACCATCACACTATGGTGTTCCAGGCTGTATTAGTTGTGAAACAATTTCCACAATGTCTTAATTATGTGCCAAACTCGTAATTCAGATATTCATCTCTATGATCATATCATAGATATTTTATCCTCTTGTCACGACGATCTTTCAACTTCACCCTGAAATTACTTGAACCTTTCAATAATTCAGACTTATGATTCATCAAGTAAATATACTCAACATCTACTCAAATCATCTGTGAAGTAAGAACATAACGATATCCACTACACGCCTCAGCACTCATTGGACTGCACACATCAAAATGTATTACTTCCAATAAATTGCTTTCTAGTTCCATTTTACTGAAAACGAGGCTTTCAGTCATCTTGCCCATGTGGTATGATTTGCATGTCTCAAGTGATTCAAAATCAAGTGAGTCCAAACGGTCCATTTGTATGGAGTTTCTTCATGCGTATATACCAATAGACATGGTTCGCATGTCTCAATCTTTTTCAAAAATGAGTGAGTCCAAAGATCCATCAACATGGAGCTTCTTCATGCGTTTTATACCAATATGACTTACATGGCAGTGCCACAAGTAGGTGGTACTATCATTACTATCTTATATCTTTTGGCATGAATATGTGTATCACTATGATCGAGATTTAATAAACCATTCATTTTAGGTGCAAGACCATTGAAGGTATTATTCAAATAAACAGAGTAACCATTATTCTCCTTAAATAAATAAGCGTATTGCGATAGACGTAATCCAATCATGTCTATGCTCAACGCAAACACCAATCTCGATGGTAGAGGGAGCGTGCGATATTTGATCATATCAACATTGGAACCACTTCCAACACATATCGTCAGCTCACCTTTAGCTAGTCTCCGTTTATTCCATAGCTTTTTATTTTGAGTTACTAACACTTAGCAACCGAACCGGTATCTAATACCCTGGTGCTACTGGGAGTACTAGTAAAGTACACATCAACACAATGTATATCCAATATACTTCTATCGACCTTACAAGCCTTCTCATCTACCAAGTATCTAGGGTAATCCTGCTCCAGTGGCTGTTTCTCTTATTACAGAAGCACTTAGTCTCGGGTTTGGGTTCATCCTTTGGGTTTCTTGACTTGAGCAGCAACTGACTTGTCGTTTCATGAAGTATCCCTTTCTTGCCCTTGCCCTTCTTGAAACTAGTGGTTTTTAACTAACCATCAACAATTGATGCTCCTACTTGACTTCTACTTTCGCGGTGTCAAGCATCGCGAATATCTCAAGGATCATCACATCTATCCTTGATATGTTATAGTTCATTACGAAGCTCTAGCAGCTTGGTGGCAATGACTTTGGAGAAACATCACTGCCTCATCTGGAAGATCAACTCCCACTCGATTCAAATGATTGTTGTACTCAGACAATCTGAGCACAAGCTCAACAATTGAGCTTTTCTCCCTTAGTTTGTAGGCTAAGAAAATCGTCGGAGGTCTTATACCTCTTGACGTGGGCACAAGCCTGAAATCCCAATTCCAGCCCTTGAAACATCTCATATATGTTTCGCGACGTTTCAAAACGTCTTCGGTGCCTCAACTCTAAACCGTTTAACTGAACTATCACGTAGTTATCAAAACGTGTGTGTCAGATGTTCGCAACATCCACAGACAACGTTTGAGGTTCAGCACACTGAGCAGTGCATTAAGGACATAAGCCTTCTATGAAGCAATGAGGACAATCCTCAGTTTACGGACCTACTCCGCATAATTGCTACTATCAACTTTCAACTAAATTTTCTCTAGGAACATATCTAAATAGTAGAACTAAAGCGCGAGCTACGACATAATTTGCAAAATCCTTTTGACTATGTTCAGGATAAACAAGTTCATCTTATGAACTCCCACTCAGATAGACATCCCTCTAGTCATCTAAGTGATTACATGATCCGAGTCAACTAGGCCGTGTCCGATCATCACGTGAGACGGACTAGTCAACATCGGTGAACATCTTCATGTTGATCGTATCTGCCATACGACTCATGCTCGACCTTTCGGTCTTCTGTGTTCCGAGGCCATGTCTGTACATGCTAGGCTCGTCAAGTCAACCTAAGTGTTTGCATGTGTTCCGAGGCCATGTCTGTACATGCTAGGCTCGTCAACACCCGTTGTATTCGAACGTAAGAATCTATCACACCCGATCATCACGTGGTGCTTCGAAACGACGAACTTTCGCAATGGTGCACAGTTATGGGGAACACTTTCTTGAAATTTTAATGAGGGATCATCTTATTTACTACCGTCGTTCTAAGCAAATAAGATGTATAAACATGATAAACATCACATGCAATCAAATAATGACATGATATGGCCAATATCATATTGCTCCTTTTGATCTCCATCTTCGGGGCTCCATGATCATCATCGTCACCGACATGACACCATGATCTCCATCATTGTGTCTCCATGAAGTTGTCTCGCCAACTTATTACTTCTACTACTACAGCTAACGATTAGCAATAAAGTAAAGTAATTACATGACATTTATGTTGACACGCAGGTCATAAATAAATTAAGACAGCTCCTATGGCTCCTGCCGGTTGTCATACTCATCGACATGCAAGTCGTGATTCCTATTACAAGAACATGATCAATCTCATACATCACATATATCATTCATCACATCCTTTTGGCCATATCACATCACATAGCATACCCTGCAAAAACAAGTTAGACGTCCTCTAATTGTTGTTTGCATGTTTTACGTGGCTGCTATGGGTTTCTAGCAAGAACGTTTCTTACCTACGCAAAACCACAACGTGATATGCCAATTGCTATTTACCCTTCATAAGGACCCTTTTCATCGAATCCGTTCCGACTAAAGTGGGAGAGACAGACACCCGCCAACCACCTTATGCAACTAGTGCATGTCAGTCGGTGGAACCGGTCTCACATAAGCATACGTGTAAGGTTGGTCCGGGCCGCTTCATCCCACGATGCCGTCGAAACAAGATTGGACTAGTAACGGTAAGCATATTGAACAATATCAACGCCCACAACTACTTTGTGTTCTACTCGTGCATAGAATCTACGCAATAGACCTAGCTCGTGATGCCACTGTTGGGGAACGTAGCAGAAATTCAAAATTTTCCTACGTGTCACCAAGATCTATCTATGGAGAGACTAGCAACAAGGGGAAGGAGAGTGCATCTACATACCCTTGTAGATCGCTAAGCGGAAGCGTTCAAGAGAACGGGGTTGATGGAGTCGTACTCGTCGTGATCCAAATCACCGATGATCCTAGTGCCGAACGGACGGCACCTCCGCGTTCAACACACGTACAGCCCGGTGACGTCTCCCACGCCTTGATCCAGCAAGGAGAGAGGGAGAGGTTGAGGAAGACTCCATCCAGCAGCAGCACAACGGCGTGGTGGTGGTGGAGGAGCGTGGCAATCCTGCAGGGCTTCGCCAAGCACCACGGGATATGAGGAGAAAGAGAGGGAGGGCTGCACTAACAGGGAGAGATCAAATCGCGTGTATTGTGCAGCCCCTAGGCCTCATATATATAGGGGAAGGGGAGGGGCTGCGCCCCCTTTAGGGTTTCCACCCCTAGGGGTGGCGGCCAGCCTAGATCCCATCTAAGGGAGGCGGCCAAGGGGGAGGGGGAGAGGGAGGCGCACCAGGATGGGCCTTAGGGCCCATCTGCCCTAGGGTTTGCCCCCTCTCCTCTTCCCTTGCGCCTTGGGCCTTGTGGGAGGGCGCACCAGCCCACCTGGGGCTGGTCCCCTTCCACACTTGGCCCATGAAGCCCTCCGGGGCTGGTGGCCCCACTTGGTGGACCCCTGGGACCCTCCCGTGGTCCCGGTACGTTACCGATAAACCCCAAAACTTTTCCGGTGACCAAAATAGGACTTCCCATATATAAATCTTTACCTCCGGACCATTCCGGAACTCCTCGTGACGTCCGGGATCTCATCCGGGACTCCGAACAACATTCGGTAACCACATACAAACTTCCTTTATAACCCTAGCATCATCGAACCTTAAGTGTGTAGACCCTACGGTTTCGGGAACCATGCAGACATGACCGAGACATTCTCCGGTTAATAGCCAACAGCGGGATCTGGATACCCATGTTGGCTCCCACATGTTCCACGATGATCTCATCGGATGAACCACGATGTCAAGGACTTAATCAATCCCGTATACAATTCCCTTTGTCTAGCGGTACGATACTTGCCTGAGATTCGATCGTCGGTATCCCGATACCTTGTTCAATCTCGTTACCGGCAAGTCTCTTTACTCATTCCGTAACACTTCATCCCGTGATCAACTCCTTGATCACATTGTGCACATTATGATGATGTCCTACCGAGTGGGCCTAGAGATACCTCTCCGTCACACGGAGTGACAAATCCCAGTCTCGATTCGTGCCAACCCAACAGACACTTTCAGAGATACCCGTAGTGTACCTTTATAGCCACCCAGTTGCGTTGTGACGTTTGGCACACCCAAAGCACTCCTACGGTGTCCGGGAGTTGCACAACCTCATGGTCTAAGGAAATGATACTTGACATTAGAAAAGCTTTAGCATACGAACTACACGATCTAGTGCTATGCTTAGGATTGGGTCTTGTCCATCACATCATTCTCCTAATGATGTGATCCCGTCATCAACGACATCCAATGTCCATGGTCAGGAAACTGTAACCATCTATTGATCAACGAGCTAGTTAACTAGAGGCTTAAGAGGGACATGGTGTTGTCTATGTATCCACACATGTATCTGAGTTTCCTATCAATACAATTCTAGCATGGATAATAAACGATTATCATGAACAAGGAAATATAATAATAATCAATTTATTATTGCCTCTAGGGCATATTTCCAACAAAGACAACAATTTATCCCTCAACTACGAGGGGAGGTAAGGAACTGCCATCTAGCTCTGCACTTGATTCACCTTCTGTTTTGAGTAAGCTTGCGACACCTAAACCTGCTTCTGCTATTCGTTCTGATATGTCGCATGTTATTGATGATGCCACTTCTGCTATGCATGATACTTATGATGAAACTACTTCTATGCTTGATACTACTGTGCCCCTTAGTGAATTTCTTGATGAACAAATTGCTAGGGCGAGAGAAAAAGAAATTATTGAAACTGATTATAATGATGAAAGTGATGATGAAGATAGGCCTGTTATTCCTGAGGGTTATGTTTTTGATAAAGAAGCTTCTGCAGGTATTTTAGCCTGCAAAGATAGTTGTGAACTCAAGAGGCTATTAATTAAATGGAACAAGGAATCTCTTAGAGATAGAATGAAACTTGACCCTGCTTTTGCTACTTCACCTATCTGCGTTGCCGATAAGGATTATGAATTCTCTGTTGATCCTGATATAATTACTTTGGTTGAATCTGATCCTTTTCATGGCTATGAATCTGAAACTGTTGTGGCACATCTTACTAAATTAAATGATATAGCCACCCTGTTCACTAATGATGAGAGATCTCGCTACTTTTATATCCTTAAAATATTTCCGTTCTCATTAAAGGGTGATGCTAAGATATGGTTTAATTCTCTTGATCCTGATTGTGTGCGTAGTCCCCAGGATATGATTTATTACTTCTCTGCTAAATATTTCCCTGCTCATAAGAAACAAGCTGCTTTAAAGGAAATATACAACTTTGTGCAAATTGAAGAAGAGAGTCTCCCACAAGCTTGGGGGAGGCTTCTCAAGTTACTTAATGCTTTGCCTGATCATCCTCTTAAGAAAAATGAAATACTTGATATCTTTTATAATGGACTAACCGATGCTTTCAGAGATTACCTGGATAGTTGTGCTGGTTCTCTTTTCAAGGAAAGAACACCGGATGAAGCTGAGATTCTATTGAATAATATGTTGACAAATGAAAATAATTGGGCACCTCCTAAGCCAGCTCCTGCTCCAATTACTGAGCCTATTCCTAAACCAACTCTGAAGAAGAGAGGTGTTTTATTTCTCAGTCCCGAAGATATGCAAGAGGCAAAGAAATCTATGAAAGAAAAAGGTATTAAGGCTGAAGATGTTAAGAATTCACCTCCTATTGAAGAAATACATGGTCTTAATTTACCGCCTGTTGAAGAAACACATGATCTTGACCCACTACCTATTGAAGAACCTCCTGGTCTTGATAACCCGACACGGGTAGTAAAGGTAAATTCTCTTTATAGATATGATAAAGCTGAAGTCCCTCCTACTAAAATTGCTAGTCGGTGCTTGGATGAGTTTGATAACTTTATGTTTAATCAAGAAGACTTCAATGCTTATTTTGGTAGACAATTAAAACAAAATACTTATATGATTAAACACTTGGGTGATTATATGGCTAATATTAGAGGTGAACTTAAACTTGTTAGCAACGTGCTTCTATGGTTACCACTCAAGTAGAACAAGTACTTAAGGCTCAAAATGATTTGCTTAATGAAATGAATAGTAAGAAAAATGATTATGCTGTTAGAGTGGCTACTAGAACTGGTAGAATGACTCACGAACCTTTGTATCCTGAAGGCCACCCTAAGAGAATTGAGCAAGATTCTCAGATAAATAATATTGATGCACCTAGTTATTCTAAAAAGAAGAAAAAGAAAAATGATAGGACTTTGCAAACTTCTAGCGAACCTATTGCTGAATCACCTGAGAATCCAAATGATATATCTATTTCTGATGTTGAAACACAATCTGGTAATGAACATGAACCTAGTGAAAATGTTAATGTTCATGATGATGCTCAACCTAGTAATGATAATGATGTAGAAGTTGAACCTACTGCAGATGTTGATAACCCACAATCAAAGAATCAACGTTATGATAAGAGAGACTTTGTTGCTAGGAAACATGGTAAAGAAAGAGAACCATGGGTTCAGAAACCCATGCCTTTTCCTCCCAAACCATCCAAGAAAAAGGATGATGAGGATTTTGAGCACTTTGCTGAAATGATTAGACCTATCTTTTTGCGTATGCGATTGACTGATATGCTCAAAATGAATCCTTATGCTAAGTATATGAAAGATATTGTCACTAATAAAAGAAAGATACCGGAAGCTGAAATTTCCACCATGCTTGCTAATTATACTTTAAGGGTGGAATACCAAAGAAACTTGGAGATCCAGGAGTACCTACTATACCATGCTCCATTAAAATAAATTATGTTAAAACTTCTTTATGTGATCTTGGAGCCGGTGTTAGTGTTGTGCCTCTCTCTTTATATCGTAGACTTGATTTGAATAAGTTCACACCCACTGAAATATCTTTGCAAATGGCTGATAAATCAACTACTATACCTGTCGGTATTTGTGAGGATGTGCCTGTTGTGGTTCCAAACGTTACTATTTTAACAGACTTTGTTATTCTTGATATTACCGAGGATGATAGTATGTCTATTATTCTTGGAAGACCTTTTTTGAATACTGCAGGGGCCGTTATTGATTGCAACAAAGGTAATGTCACTTTTCATGTTAATGGTAATGAGCATACGGTACACTTTCCGAGGAAACAACCTCAAGTTCATAGTATCAACTCTATTGGAAAAATTCCATCGATTATATTTGGAGGTTTTGAATTTCATCTTCCTACTGTCAAGAAGAAATATGATATACTTATTATAGGGGATGTGCATATCCCCGTTGAGGTAACATAGTGTTATTCGAAATTTCTCCGGTTCCATGTTAATCGGAATGAGTTTGTTAACAAGACTAGATCAACCTTGTTAGTGGATTCCTTTTGATGAGCATGAGATGGATGAAACTAGAAGGCACAACCTTCTGTACCCTCTTTTTACTTTCTGTTATTTAGTTGAAATAAAGTAAAAATAGTATTTTTCTGTCTGTTTCCTGATTTATCTGTGCAATATAAAAATACCCCGAAAATAAAAGTCCTCCAAATGCCATGCCAATTTAATATGATTTTTTCGGGAATATTTGAGGATTTATGGTACTGAAAACACTGCGGGAGGAGCTGCCACCTGGCCACGAGGGTGGAGGGTGCGCCCTACCCCCCAGGGCGCTCCCCCTGCCTCATGGGCCCACGGTGGCCCTCCTGCACTTATTCCTGCACCCATCCTCTTCTTCTTCCTCCCACAAACACGAATATCTGGCTCAAGCACGAGTTCTAGCTCACTTTGCTGCGATTTTCGATCTCCTTGCTTAAAGCACCTCTCACAAAACTACTTGGGGAGATTGTTCCTTGGTATGTGACTCCTCCATTGGTCCAATTAGTTTTTGTTCTAGTGCTTTATTCATTGCAAATTTGTGCTGCATAGGTGACCATGTTCTTGAGCTTGCATGTCAAATTTATATGGTTCCAAGTAGTTCTAATGCATGATATATCCTCTAGGCACTTGTAGGAGTAGTTGCTATCAATTTTGTTGAGCTTAACCCACTTTTGGTTGAAGTTACTAAAATTTCAGAATATTTCAGAAAATGATGAAGAGACTTTTGAGGGGCTCATCGAGCCAAAGCTCGAAGGAAAAGCAAAATGAAGAAGCACATAGGCCCAAATATAATTTGCCTCGTACCGCAGAGGTCCGGCCGTGTGAATGGCCTTCCGATAACTTCTTGAGACAAGCCGGGAATTATGAGGATTTTTATTCATTGGCTGAGGATGCTGGCCTCACCGCCTTCTTCCGCGACCAACATCATCAGTCCTTATCTCGTTCCGTGGGCGGCCGTTCAAGCCTACCGGAACCCTACACTAGCTCCGGAACCGAAACCACAAGATGAGCCTCCACGACAGTCTGTTTATTCTTGGGATACGGAGATGACTGTCAGCCAGTGGCAGTCAGAGTCCTCTTCGTCGCAGTACGAACCCAGCTACACCTACGGGTATTAGCCAGGCCATCCCTGGCAATGAACCAACTTAGGCCAAAAGCCTAAGCTTGGGGGAGTACACGTATTTCTCACCGACATTACATTTATGTTTACACACACTCATTGCTAGATGTCGGTGCTCATACTCTTTCACTGTAATATCCATGCTAGTTTATTTTCTTTTTCCTGCTTTCTTCTTGTGTGTTTGTTAAACCTTAAGAAAAACAAAAAAATTAGTAGTAGTTTACTTTTCTTGCTATAGTAGTAATAATTAAAAAGAAAACCCGAAAATATTTCTCGTTCTTCTTTGCTTGTTGGGAGCTTTCCCGTGTAAATAGTTTTAATTTCTTTTCTTTTCTTTGGGGGTCGATAGGAGAAGACCATGATTAAATTGTTGAAGTGGCTCTTATATGCATTATTGTTGATTTAACCAAGAGCCCATATTGCCTTGTCTTCTCCCGTTTATTGAATGCTCGCAGATTCCAGCTTAGTCCAATGCACGTGCACTCTTACTACTTTTCACATCATTCGGTCGTGCAAGTGAAAGGCAATTATGATGATATATGATGGACTGACTGGTATGAACTCGACCTCTTTTGTTTTTGTAAATATGATGAGTTCATCGTTCTTGATTCAGCTTATTATGAATAAACCTGTTTGCAATGACAATTAGAGATCATAGTTGCTCGTGTCATGCTTGATTAGTTATGAGTTATAATGATTTACCTTGCGTGCCAACATGCTATTAAAATGGTTATGATGTGGTATAGTGGGGTGGTATCCTCCTTTGAATGATTTAAGTGACTTGACTTGGCACATGTTCACACATGTAGTTGAAACAAAATCAACATAGCCTTCACGATATTTATGTTCATGGTGGGTTATATCCTACTCATGCTTGCATCCAATGTTTATTAATTTTAATGCACGTTCATGACTGTTGTCGCTCTCTAGTTGGTCGCTTCCCAGTCTTTTGCTAGCCTTCACTTGTACTAAGCAGGAATACTGCTTGTGCATCCAATCCCTTAAAACCCCAAAGTTATTCCAGATGAGTCCACTATACCTTCCTGTATGCGGTATCTACCTGCCGTTCCAAGTAAATTTGTATGTGCCAAACTCGAAACCTTCAAATAAACATTCTGTTTTGTATGCTCGAATAGCTCATGTATCAACTAGGGTTGCCCTTATCTTCCATGTTAGGCGGGTTATTCTCAAGAGGAGTGGACTCCGCTCTTCATTCACGAGAAAATGGCTGGTCTCTGGGATGCCCAGTCACATGCTTTATGCAAACTAAATCAAAATAATTGCAAACAAAACTCCCCCTGGGACTGTTGCTAGTTGGAGACACTCATTGTTTCGAGCAAGTCATGGATTGATGCTTGTTGGTGGAGGGGGAGTATAAACTTTACCATTCTGTTTGGGAACCGCCTATAATGTGTGTAGCATGGAAGATATCGCCATCTCTTAGTTGTTATGTTGACAGTGAAAGTATGCCGCTCAAAATATTATTTATCTCTATTTCAAAACCGAGCTCTGGCACCTCTACAAATCCATGCTTCCCTCTGCGAAGGGCCTATCTATTTACTTTTATGTTGAGTCATCACCCTCTTAGTAAAAGCACTAGCTGGAGAGCACAGCTGTCATTTGCATTCATTACTGTTAATTTATATTGGGTATGACTATGACTGGATCTCTTTTACCATGAATTACAATGTCTAGTCAGTCCTTGATCTTTAAAGGTGCTCTGCATTTATGTTTTGCGGTCTCAGAAAGGGCTAGCGAGATACCATCTTGTTATATCATATTATGATTGTTTTGAGAAAGTGTTGTCATCCGAGATTTATTATTATGGCTTGCTAGTTGATTATGCTATTGATATGAGTAAATATGAGACCTGAGAATTTGTAAATGTGGTTAGTCATAATCTTTGCTGAAAACTTGATTGCTGGCTTTACATATTTACAACAACAAGAGCAAACAGAATTTGAATTTTTTTCTTTATCACTTTCAGTTTGTCAACTGAATTGCTTGAGGACAAGCAAAGGTTTAAGCTTGGGGGAGTTGATACGTCTCCATCGTATTTACTTTTCCAAACACTTTTGCCCTTGTTTTGGACTCTAACTTGCATGATTTGAATGGAACTAACCCGGACTGACGCTATTTTCAGCAGAATTGCCATGATGTTGTTTTATGTGCAGAAAACAAAAGTTCTTGGAATGACATGAAACTCCACGAAACATCTAGTTAAAAATAATAAAAAATCCTTGCCAAAGATGAAGACCAGGGGGCCCACACCCTATCCACGAGGGTGGGGCGCCCCCCCCCCCTAGGGCGCGCCCCCTACCTCGTGCCCCCCCTAGAGCTCCTCCGACGCCAACTCCAACTCTATATATTTTCTTTCGCGGAGAAAAAAATCAGGGAGAAGAAATCATCGCGTTTTACGATACGGAGCCGTCGCCAAGCCCTAAAACCTCTCGGGAGGGCTGATCTGGAGTCCGTTCGGGGCTCCGGAGAGGGGGATTCGTCGCCGTCTTCATCATCAACCATCCTCCATCACCAATTTCATGATGCTCACCACCGTGCGTGAGTAATTCCATCGTAGGCTTGCTGGACGGTGATGGGTTGGATGAGATCTATCATATTACTTTGCTACTAAATACTTTGTTGTAGAAATTAAGTTATCCAGGTGTGGCTGAATTGACAACTCAGTTGCTAATACTTGAGAATATTCTTTGGCTCCCCTTGTGTCGAATCAATAAATTAGGGTTGAATACTGTTAGTGTCAAAGCCGGCGGATCTCGGGTAGGGGGTCCCGAACTATGCGTCTAGGTGGACGGTAACGGGAGACAAGGGACACGATGTTTTACCCAGGTTCGAGCCCTCTTGATGGAGGTAAAACCCTACGTCCTGCTTGATTAATATTGATGATATGGGTTGTACAAGAGTAGATCTACCACGAGATCAAGGAGGCTAAACCCTAGAAGCTAGCCTATGGTATGATTGTTGTGTTGTCCTACGGACTAAAACCCTCCGGTTTATATAGACACCGAAGAGGGTTAGAGTTACACAAAGTCGGTTACAATGGTAGTAGATCTACATATCCGTATCGCCAAGCTTGCCTTCTACGCCAAGGAAAGTCCCTTCCGGACACGGGACGAAATCTTCAATCTTGTATCTTCATAGTCCAGGAGTCCGGCTGAAGGTATAGTCCGGCCATCCGGACACCCCCTAATCCAGGACTCCATCAGTAGCCCCTGAACCAGGCTTCAATGACGACGACTCCGGCGCGCAGATGGTCTTCGGCATTGCAAGGTGGGTTCCTCCTCCAAGTACTTCATAGAAGATTCTGAACACAAAGGATAGTGCCCGGCTCTGCAAAATAAGTTTCCACATATTGCCGTAGAAAGAATAATATTTACACAAATCTAATCTGCTGACGTATTCCGCAGCGTGACATCACACTACGGCCAAGCCTTTATTCGAATCGTTTTTACTCCTTCACCTCAGCGCGTTTTGCGAGGCGGTTTCCTTGGCACATCTTGTTGAAGCAGAGATCGTGTCCCCTTTATTTACGGGATTCTCATCAATACAGACGCGGGTAACCCAATCGTGCCCGTTGGCATGTTTTCTCGATTAAAGGCGAGTCCCAAACTGTTGAGGATATAACCGCTAAGGGTAAACCGACCAAGAGGGGCCGGTTCACCTTTAGCTATACCGAAGCCCAAGACAACCCGGAGGATGGCGCTTTACGGATGAAGCGTAGTGGCCTAGAGTCCACGGGCGATTTAGGGCCCATGATGGTAAACCGCCATGCTTTTATAAACTTGTAATATAAGAAAGAAAGGAAGAGAGCAAGGCTAGCACTTGTATAAGTCAGCCTAGGACTCTGTAGACCGGCCGGGGTCCTCCTATGTATATAAAGGGGTGACCCGACGGCGGTTTAGGGACAGAGAACAACAACTCGAAGCTCAGGCTAGCGTATTCGCTCCCTGCGCATCGAAACCTAATCAATCCCATCACAAACTAGACGTAGGCTTTTACCTTCATCGAAGGGGCCGAACTAGTATAAACTCCCGTGTCCCTTTGTCCAGTTTAACCCCTTCAAGCTAACCCGTTGCGATGGCTCCGCGACTAAGTCTTTCCAAGAAGACATCTGACGTGTTAATTCCACGACAGTTGGCACCCACCGTGGGGCTATCGCACGATGGTTTCGAGTTCTTGAAGGGCAACTTTGAAGGACTCAAGGGGTACGCGGTTGGCCGGATGACCAAGAGTCGTCGCGGCAAGCTCTACATCGACAACGAAGGGTGGGGCCCCGAGACCGGCTCAATCGAGTACGGATACCGGGTCTTGGAGGAATCCATGTCTTCATCGGCAAGATCGGCGAACCGGGTCCCGAGCTGGACATCTGCACCGACCTCGTCGAGACAGCTCAGCGTGCAAGCCCTACCAAGGTCAAGCCTGCCGTGAAGCGGGCGTTCGTAGGATGCGTCCATGGGGCCGGATCTGAACCGGTATCTGAAGGTGAGACAGCTGTTTTCTCTGATAGCGAGTCATCCACCGGTGAAACTGAGTCCCTGTATCAAGTCCATGACGATGGGTTCGAGGGATATTCCGACGGCGGTAGTATTTTGGATCTCCCTGAACCGCCGAGCCGGGTTGCCGTTTACATGGCCGGAACACAGCCTACGTTACAATCTTCAACAGCCGCGGCGGTAGGAGGCCCGGGGCGCCGGCCGGTTCAAGTTCTCTCCGATCTAATGGATGCTTGGGCGACCTTGCTGGCCGTGGTGGTTACCCCGGAGACGCAGGACCAGCATAATGCAGATGTTGCAAAACTGAAAGACCAGATAGCACAGGCCAAGGAGGATCTGGCAGTTGCAGATACTAAGATGGCTGAGGAACGGGCCGCTTTGGACGCCCAGTCACAATTGATACAGGCACAGAATTACCGGCTGACATTGGATCAAAACGCATTGAATGAGGTAATGCGGCAGAAATATCGATCGCGCCTGCCACCGGTCTTCGAAGGCTTGAACCTCTTTAATACACCGGGGGCTGGGACGAGCAATCCAGTAGCCGTGAACCGGACCGAAGCACCTAGGACAGCGCCGGATCAGCCACGCCTGACAGAACCTCCTCGATGAACGGATGATTCGCCGCCGCATGTGGCCATGCTATCGGATCACTTTTCGAGCCCGTTGGATAATATGATTGCTGCAGCGTCCCGTCTGGCGGCTACTCCGATCAAAGGTGACTCATTGGCAGCGATAGAAACACGGCGGACCAGGGATCTTCTTCAAACCGCCGTGGTGCAACAGCAGGCCTATTCTCATAGCCGGGATAGAATTCACTCGACCCCCGGTCCAAGCAAAAGCTACAGCAGACACATGGACGAACCGGCAGTATCTAGCAGTGCCAGGCGACGTAATGCGGCCCATGGGGAGATAAATGCTCAAGATGTGGTAGATAATGGCAGGGCACGTAGGGAGGCTGGCCGCCATCAAACCGCCCCCCTTCAGCCAATGACATCTGTAGACCGAGGCACTGGGGTCGCTTTCAGTTCCTGGGGAGTGCCGTGTCTTATTCCGGCCCTCCGTAATATACGACTGCCCAAGGATTTCAAAGGTCCGCGAAAGGTACCCAATTACACTGCTGATCAGCCGCCGGAGGCGTGGGTCGAGAGTTACAAGATGGCAATGGAGATGCTGGAAGTGGATGAAGCGGCGTGTGCAAAATATTTCACAATGATGTTAGAGGGGACAGCCCGTACTTGGCTGAAAAACTTACCGGCTAATTCCATCGAGTCATGGGGGCAGTTAAAGGCTCAGTTCATAGCCAATTTCAAAGACACCTGCAAACAGCCTATGTCTATTGTAGATCTGGATGCCTGTGTTCAAGGGGAGAGCGAGTCAACAACTCACTGGGTGCGCCGGGTTTTGGAGGTTTTGCATTCTTCGGACCGGATCAGCGCTGGCCAAGCGATCTTGACGCTGGAGCGAAATTGCCAGTTTAAGTCACTAAAAATGAAGTTGGGGAGGCTCAAGCGCCATTGCAATGATATCGGAACACTTATGGCAGCCTTGGTCAAATGTGCCGATTCTGATAATACCAAGGATCCCGAGTCTGATGAGGAGAAACCGGAGAAGGGAAAGAAGAACGGCGGTGCGAAAGGGCAGCAGCACCATAACCAAGGAGGCCATGGGAATAACGGTAAGCGCAAGGCAGATAATTCAGATTTTATGGCTAACACGAATATGCAGTGTCGTAAGGGTAAACCGCCACAGCGCGGTGGCGGGAAGAATCTGGAGCGCTTGTTAAACCAGCCCTGTCCGAAGCATGGAACCAAGGAGGCCCCTTCCACACACCTTTGGAAGGATTGTCACATAATGAGGGAGTTCAAAAGCTTTGATCTCTACCGGTATGATCAGGGTCTGCCCGGCGGTTCAAGCCCTGGTTTCAATGGGGGCAGCGGTTCAAGCTCTGGGTTTTAGAATAATCAAGGACATCAAAACAACCACGACAATAACCAGCAGAACAACCAGGGGAATCAGCAGCAGTCAGGCTACCAAAATCATCCCAAGAGTTGAACAGCGGGCAATATCACATGTTCACGACTAGCCTGTGCAAGCGAGATCAGAATCTTCACAAGAGGGCGGTTAATGCTGTTGAACCGGCCGTGCCACGTTATCTACGGTGGTCGGAACAGCCTATTGTGTGGAGCAGAGAGGATCACCCTCCCCGGATTGACAATCCGGGTCAGTTAGCCTTGGTCGTAGCACCTCAGGTGGGAGGTTACAAGTTCACCAAAGTTCTAATGGATGGAGGAAGCAGCATAAATATCCTATACTATGAGACTTTCCGCCGCATGGGGTTGACAGATAAGAATCTTAAACCATTGAATACAGTTTTTCACGGCATGGTACCAGGTAAATCGGCATACCCTGTTGGGAAGATTGCTTTGGAAGTCGTGTTTGGAGATGAGCATGATTCCAGATCTGAGACAGTGACATTTGAAGTGGTGAAGATCCAGAGCCCTTATCACGCACTGTTCGGTAGGCCGGTTTATGCGAAATTCATGGCAAGACCCTGTTATGTCTACCTACAGCTCAAAATGCCGGGTCATAAAGGGAAGATCACAGTACATGGTAGCCGCAAGATTGCTTTGGACTGCGAGGAAGGTGAAGCGGCTTATGCCGAGTCGGTTCGTGCTACAGAGGAGTTGAAGTTCTATAAGGACAATGTTGATCCAGCGGACATGACCCCTTTGAAGAAGCCCACAACTGAACATGACCCGGCCCTGGCGTTCAAACCGGCTAATGAAACTAAACTCGTTGATTTTGTCCCCGGTGATTCATCCAAACAGTTTAGTATCAGTGCCAATCTGGATCTGAAATAGGAAAGCGCGCTCATCGAGTTCATCCGTGAAAATCGGGACATTTTTGCATGGAAGCCTTCTGACATGCCAGGTGTACCGAGAGGACTTGCTGAGCACAATCTCAATATTGATCCCAAGTTCAAACCGGTCAAGCAGTTCCTTCGCCGCTTTAACAAAGAAAGACGCAAGGCCATTGGTGAAGAAGTAGCCCGGCTACTGGCAGCAGGGTTTATCATTGAAGTATTTCATCCTGAGTGGTTGGCTAATCCGGTGCTCGTTCTTATGAAAAACGGCACTTGGCATATGTGTGTGGACTAGACAGACTTGAACAAGGCATGCCCGGCCGATCCTTTTGATCTCCCGCGGATTGATCAGATCATTGATGTGACGGCGGGTTGTGATCGCCTAAGTTTCCTGGATGCTTATTCGGGTTATCATCAGATTAAAATGGCAGTTAAGGACCAGGAGAAGACAAACTTCATCACCCCCTTTGGAGCCTTCTGCTATGTTTCTATGCCTTTTGGGCTCAAGAGTGCCCAAGCAACCTATCAGCGTTGTGTGCAGAATTGTCTTCATAAGCAGATAGGGCGCAATGTTCATGCTTACATGGATGATATTGTGGTAAAGTCTAGAAAGCAGGAAACCTTGATAGACGATCTCAAGGAACGTTTGACAATCTCCAGGTTTATAAAATGATGCTTAACCCGGAGAAGTGTGTTTTTGGTGTTCCAACAGGCAAGCTTCTGGGCTTTCTCGTGTCCAACCGAGCTGAGGCTAATCCGGAAAAAATCGAAGCAATCACGTCTTTGGCTAAACCGGCATGTATCAATGATGTTCAGCGTTTGGCAGGCTAGATTGCAGCCCTCAGCCGGTTTATCAGTCGTTTGGGAGAAAAGGCAATTCCTTTATATCAGATGCTGAAGAAGACAGACAAATTCGTCTGGAGTGACGCCGCTAACACAGCATTTGAGGATTTGAAGCGGCAGCTGGCTGAACCACCCCTTCTTGTTGCTCCGGTTGATAAGGAGCCCTTGTTGTTGTACGTGGCTGCCAATGCCCGTGCAGTCAGTGTGGCGATTGTGGTTGAGCGTAAGGAGGCTGGAAAGGAATATCCGGTTCAACGGCCAGTTTATTATATCAGTGAAGTATTGATCGAATCCAAGCAATGATATCCGCACTGGCAGAAGCTTCTATATGGAGTCTTTATGGCAAGTAGAAAGCTTAAGCAATACTTTCAAGGCCATCCCATCACAGTGGTTAGCTCTGCTCCCTTGGGCGATATAATCCAGAATAGAGAGGCAACTGGCCGGGTTGCAAAGTGGGCAATTGAGCTAGGTCCCCATGGGTTGAAGTATATGCCCCGAACACCCATCAAATCTCAGGTGTTGGTTGACTTCATTAATGACTGGACCAAGTTACAGGCACCAGAGGATAAACCGGATAACACATACTGGACTATTCACTTTGACGGGTCCAGGCAGTTGGAAGGCTCGGGGGCTGGAGTTGTCCTTACTTCCCCTCGAGGTGATAAAATCTATTATGTTCTCCGCTTAATGTTTCCTTGTACTAATAATGCAGCAGAGGACGAGGCCTTACTCCACGGCCTCAGTATGGCTAAGGAAATGAACTTAAGCCGGGTTCGGTGCTTTGGAGACTCTGATCTAGTGGCCCAGCAAGTTTCTGGCACTTGGGATTCAAAAGATTCACTCATGGCAACTTATAGGCGAGAGGTGGATATGGTAGCATGCCACTTTAAAGGTTATCAGGTGGAGCACATCGACCGGCGCAAGAACGAAGCAGATGATGCTCTAAGCCGGCTGGGATCTCAACGTAAACCGGTACCACCTAATACCTTTCTAGATATTTTACATAACCCGTCTGTGAAATTGCCTAAAGAGGAGGATTTAGTTGTTCCCGATCCGGAGGCCCAATTGGTAGCTGCTTTACATGCCACTCCGGATTGGACTGTCCCATATTTGGCATACCTAAACCGGGGCGAGTTACCAGATGACGAGCTTTTCGCCAGACAGATAATCCGGCGGTCCAAGTCTATGGTCGTGCATAATGGTGAGCTACACCGTTGCAGCGTTTCAGGCGTGTTCCAACGTTGTGTTTCTCCTGAAGAAGGGCAGGAGATTTTGCGTGAAATCCATGAAGGGGATTGTGGTCACCATGCCGGTTCAAAATCCCTCGTGGCTAAAGCATTCCGTCATGGGTTTTACTAGTTAACAGCCCATTCTGGTGCGGAGGATCTGGTAAAGCGGTGTGATGCTTGTCAGAAATTTTCACGTCGAGTTCATGTTCCGGCTCAAGAATTACGCATGATTCCCATTACTTGGCCATTTGCTACTTGGGGGCTCGATATGGTGGGACACTTCAAGCGTTCCAAGGACAAGAAGACCCACCTGTTGGTGGCGGTTGACAAATTCACTAAATGGGTTGAAGCGGAGCCCATCAGTAAGTGTGACGCAGCCACGGCGGTTCAATTCCTTAAAAGGATCATTTTCCATTTTGGCTTTCCACACAGTATCATCACAGACAATGGTACGAACCTTTCTAAAGGAGAGATGGAGGAATTTTGCCAAGGAGAGCACATCCGGCTTGATCTAGCATCTGTGGCTCACCCCCAGTCTAATGGTCAAGCGGAGAGGGCGAATCAAGAAATACTGAAGGGCATCAAGCCTCGGTTATGGTCCCTCTGAAGCGGACCCCGGGTTGCTGGGTGGAAGAATTACCATCAGTGTTATGGAGTATAAACACCACCCCAAACAGGTCTACGGGTTATACACCTTTTTTCCTGGTTTACGGGGCAGAGGCTGTCCTTCCAAGCGATATCCGTCACGACTCACCCCGAGTTGCGAATTATGTTGAAGCGGACAACGAGCAAGCACGCCAAGAGGCGCTGGACCTGTTAGATGAGAAATGGGACATGGCTTTGTCTCGGTCGGCGGTTTATCAACAGGACCTGCGGCGTTATCACAGCCGCCGGGTTAAGACAAGAACCTTTCAAGAAGGTGATTTGGTGCTCCGTCTCATTCAAGACCAGACGGATATGCACAAGCTATCCCCGCCTTGGGAAGGACCCTTTGTGGTCAGCAAGAATCTGCACAACGGATCATATTACCTCATTGACGTTCGAGAAGACTCACGTAGCTCTGAGGAGGAGACCCGGCGGCCATGGAACATAGCTCTCCTACGGCCTTATTATACTTGAAGCCACTGGCTTTTCTTATGTATATATTTCAACAATGTACATATTATGATCAATAAAATAAACCGGCACCCTTGCTAAATCAAGCAGGGTCTCCGCTGTTTTTCTTCCAATATCTATTAACTTGGGGGCTTCAGCTAAGAAAAGCAGAGTACTGCCTGTTAAACCGGCTATCACGCCACCACCTAGCTTGGGAGCTTCACACCAAAGGGGCCAAAGAGAGTCTGATTGCTCACAGCTCAGCTCAAACATAGGCACCCATTGAGCATAGCTCACAAAGTTACTTGGGGGCTCTTTGTGTCAAATACCAAAGAGTTTGAAAGGACCCTTGTAGCCGGGTATCGACCCACGGCTTGGAAGCCTGGTGTATTCACCTAAAACGCCGGGTTAACCTGCCTTCATCAAGTAAGCCACTCCTATCCAGGTAATCCTGGCACGACCCGTCGAACGTTTGACAGTTACTCTCTTTGAGACCCTGAACTCGTCAAAGTTAAAACGATGATTGGTTAGTTGGAGGCCCATCTTAAAAGGCTTTGCTAAAATGGTTTAACTCAGCGGCCTGGCAGCCCATGAAAAGCCTTGATTTGGGCCTGGCAGCCCTTGAAAAGCCTTGCTATGTTTTATTTGTTCATGTTAAGGTTTTATTCTTTCATCATATTTATGATCAAACCGGTGTTTCTTAACCCGGTGTGGCTTACGGATTTTCTGTTCAAGCATTCACATAAAGGTAACCCGGCATCCTTTAAACCGGTCTGGATGGACACTTTGTCTCCAGCAATCATCCGGTGTTTATCGCAACCCGGTTTGATATCATATACCAAAATGACATGGTGAAAGTTGGATTTTCATCCTTCCTAATATCGCAAATTGGTAATGACTAACGGCAATGTTTCATATCACAGATTTTTTCTTATGCGGATACAGGGATTGCATAATATTGAAAATACAGAAGGCAGTACTGAAATTATCATGACAGATCAAGACAGTATCCCAATGCACGATGGCAAATGGATCACAATATTTGCCTAGCCTATTACAAGGCGACTTCAAGGCCCAAAATATGGTGTTTTTTCCCTTGAGCACAGTCTGCGAAGCATCCATTAGCTTGCCGAATTAAGTTTCGTTACCACGATGTTGTGAAGTTGACGGGTCATTTGGCGCCGGTTCAGCCTCTTCTTCACCTTGTGGTTGGAAATCCGTGCTTGTCCAGTCAATCTGGGTTAAAGCCTGAAAGATAGCTTCTTCACTGATAAGTTTTGACGGATCAACATCAGGGGCATAAGTGTGCTTACGGATTGGCGGAATGAGATTTTGCATTGCTGGCAAGTCAGCATTAACCTGTTGATTATTTGCATCATAACGAGGCCGATGAACAGTCAAGTTAGCATCTTCTGCCAGCTGACTCGCCAGAGGACGCATTTCCCTTGTCACCTTTTTCAAGGCAGCGTTGTCAAAATCTGCCCCGTCCTCTTGTGTGCTTGGAAAGCCTTTTGCAAGGTCAGCCGGATCAAGGTCAGTTATCCACGCTTTGGCGCGGGTGAGGGCCAACAACGCGCCTGCCCTGGCAGCAGATCGCTTCACTTCTTCTAACTGGGCTAGTACCATCGAAAGCCTCGCTAGTGTTTCCTTGATCAGGATTGGGGCCGGGTTGTCATAAGAGGCTGCACAAATAACCCGTTGGGCACTAGCATACAGTTGTTCAATCAAAGTATATGATGCCTTCAATTTCACCCGTGCATCTGAGCCCAGATGAGTAATACGGCTTCCTGCACCGGTTTAAAGGATTATCAACTACTGCTTTACAAAAAGGAATGTCATATACTAGTGGGAATACTTACCAAACACTGCAAAGGTCATAGCATTCACTTGGTGTTTTAATCCGGAAAGCTCTTCTTCCACCGGTTTAAGAGCTGATTCGGCGTCTTCAGCTTGTTTTCGTAATGCATCCTTTTCAGTTTCCCACTTGGCACGTTCTGTCTTGAAGCTTTCTTTAAGTTGTTCCAGGGAAGTTAAAGCGGCTTTTAGTTCATCTTTGGACTTGGAAGATTCTTCTTGCTGAGATTTGATGCTTTCTTGAAGGTCCGCAATTTGAGTGCGTTGACCGTTTATCTCCGCCTGTCAGTCACAAATGGATATCAATATAACATCAAAGTCCCCGGGATCAATACAAGTTTTAATCCGGGCACTTGGGGGCTAATGCGGATTGCTTCTTTATTACTGCCGGTTTAAAGTCCCCAGGATCAATACAAGTTTTAATCCGGGCACTTGGGGGCTAATGTACATTTGCTCAAAGGAACATCAATAAGGAGCACTCAAAATGAAAGGGATTATAAGTCCCGGTTTAACTTTCTAAAAGTAATCCGATACTTGGGAGCTATAGGGTACAAGATTGAGATGAGAAGGAATACCTCATAGCGTTCTTTCATTAGGTTCACCAAATCAGCTTCAGAGTCTCGGCTTGCGTAAAGCCGGTTCAAGAATCCGGAATGAAGTTCCTGGACAGAAAGATGAGCGTATTTGGACAAATCAATGTCCGCTTTCCCTTTGCCTGGGAAAGCAAATTCCTCTTTGGTATTATGTTTTGCCAAAGTAACCGGATTGCCCGGAGCGGTATAACCAATGCCGGTGACTACAACATCATCATCCTTTTCTGGGATTGAAGTGTTAGGAGGAGTTGGCGGATTGAATGTGGAGTTCAGAGGATCAACAACTGGACTTGCAGGTGTGGCATGCGGACTAGAGGTGCCTTCATGAGTGGCCGGGTCAGCTTCTAGCGGATCAGCATTTACAATTGGTTCTGGCGGGACAAAATTGGCCATGGGATTATCAAGGTTTTCACGGGCATCTATAGGAATCTCTGCCAGTTCAACCTCGCCAGAAGGGGTACTGGTCTTAGCCTTCTTGCTTAGACGAGCTTTGCCGCTAATAACAAAACAAGGATTAGCAGAGTCAATATAAGGATAAGGGAAAAATGAAAGGCTGTATGCTTACCCAGGGACGGTTTTCAATGGAGGCAGTTGAGTGGTGGAGGAACCGCCCGACGAGTTTGAAGAAACCTGATAGTTTGAGTCAGATGGGTTGAGAGGGCATCCGAAAGAACCCTTCAAAGGATAACATTTTTCAGGAGAACAAGCAACCTCGGGACGACGTTTCCGGGTTGCTGTCAGAGGTAAACCGGAAGAAGTGACCTGTTGGCCACTGTGCCGAGTTGTGCGACAACCTTCAGTTTGCTGTCTCTTCAAAGGAAGTTTTGGATTCACATAAGCAAGAGGATGAGAGCATTTCACTTTCCGAACTACACGGCGAAGCCTTTGAACCGGCACAAGTTCTGAGTCAGAAAGATAAATTACCTCAACATGATCGGCACGACTAGCTTCTGCGTCATCCTGGGAGCAATCATTGTCAATAAGATGTATGAAATAAAAACCAAGGGAGTCAAGTTCTACCTCTTCAGTTGATTCATGGACATCTTCTGGCGGTTCAGAAGTTTCGGCGGCTTTCTTCTTGCTAGCTCTTTTGGTGACCTTGACCTTAACCCGAGGAGCTTTGGCCGGTTTGTCTTGAAATTTCTTTTTCCAGAAGGAGCTATCTCCCTGGGAGGTTATGCAAAGGACTATTACAATGGAGCTATAAAGTGCAGCAGAGTTAGGAAGATACAAAGTTAAAATGCTTACCGCTGGCAGTTTGTTGGAGGCATAATAAGGAGGCAGACCGACTTGAGTGCACACAGTGAGGCTTTCATCAAGTATCTTCTTCACACTTTAAGTGACCTCATCCTTAGTCATCTCTATTTGGTTAAACCGTTGCGGGTCATATGTCTGGCCAGAATATTCACACATTAACCCGGAGCGGCGGCTTAAGGGTAAAATACACCATGAAACCCAGCAGCGGACAAGATCAATGCCAGTTAAACCATTGGCCATAAAAGCCCGAAGTTTAACAAGTTGGGATGCATAGGCTTGACGTTCTTTTGCTGTTAGTCATGGAGGTAAAGGGTGGCTATTGCTAAGCCGGTGTGGCTGGTAACCCGGCAAAGGATTTTCGTCAGTAGGAGCAGTGTTTTGACAATAGAACCACGTTTGGTTCCAGTCCTTCGGGTGACTATGAAGTTTGGCATGAGGAAATTCAACTTCTTTCCTCTTCTGAATTGAAACGCCGCCAAGTTCAGTATTGGGGCCGTCAGCGAATTCGGTCCGGCGGTTTAAGTGAAAGAGATCTCGGAATAAATCAATAGTTGGTTCTTCCTGCAGATAAACTTCGCAGAAAACCTGGAAATCACATATATTGGACACTGAGTTTGGTCCTATATCTTGAGGATGGAGTTGGAAGCTGGCAAGCACATCCCGGAAATTTTTTGATCCGGGGGGACTGAAGCCCCGGCCCAGATGTTGCAAGAACACAATCACCTCTCCTTCTTTTGGTTCAGGAGGGCATTCAGGACCAGGAACTCGCCACTGAAGAACATTTTGTGGCGCTAAAGCGCCTGTAATGACAAAGTTGTTGATCTATGTCTCGGTAATCCGGGATGGGACACAGTTACAGGCAGCAAATTGTGGTGCCATCACAGTCTGCAGAAGGAAAATGGGAAGTTTACGATTGCTGATCCAAGTGAATTTATCAATCTCAAATTGGCATGTAATGCTAAACCGGAATTTAATCAAAGTATATGTAAGAGGAGCCAAGCATTGATGTTTAGAATTATACGGCGGTTTAAGTGAGGGTTAATGGCATCTGAGGAATTATCAACTATCGCAGGTTAAACCGCCCTTCGGTGAAAAGGGTTAGATCTGAAAATTTACTAAGTGTTGCACAAACAAGTTTCACAAGATGGTGATATAATTTTGGATCTACCGTCGGCCAATGAGAAAAATTTTCTGAGCCCTACAATGGCGCTAAACGGAACAGAGAAGATTCAAATAAAGAATTTACCCAGAAATAGCAAGATGCTGTGGTACAGTAACAAAAACTACAAATCCAACCGCGAAAAGAAGCTATCAGGCATGACTATGTTCAGTAAGATACTAAAGGGAAGGCAGGTAAACGCTGACGAACGCTGATGAACACCGATGAACACCAAAGAAATTTTGACACCCTAAATGCAGATCTGATAAGTGAGAGAAGGGAGTATTTACCAGAGTTACGCAGCGGCGGAGGAGTATTGCAGAAACTCTGGTGCGAACAGGATGATGCAGCGGCCTGAGGTGAGGCGGAGCTTTAGGGTCGACGACGGTGGCGATGCTTGAGTTCTTCGGGTCGCGAGGAGGAAGACGAGGCGAAGAGGTAAGGGGGAAAATGAAAGGAGCCTCGATCTTATTTATAAAGGAAAGAGGATAAAAGGTCAGGTGCGAAAATCGAGGGGTCTGAAGCGGCAGAAAAGGATACAGTTGTCGCCTCGGTCTTCGGGAATTAATTAAAGAGAAGGGAATCTTTATAAATCTTCGTATGCAGGGATGACGTCACCATAACTTACTGCAGCGACAGAAGATGACGTCACGGCGGTTCACTAAAGTTCAAAGGGAAAGGCAATATGGTGGTTTACAAGGGCGGATATCAATTTGAATAATTCTCTTAAAGATTGAAGATTGACATGAACAGGTCCAATCAATCTGGGGCCTAATGTTGAGGATATAACCGCTAAGGGTAAACCGACCAAGAGGGGCCGGTTCACCTTTAGCTATACCGAATCCCAAGACAACCCGGAGGATGGCGCTTTACGGATGAAGCGTAGTGGCCTAGAGTCCATGGGCGATTTAGGGCCCATGATGGTAAACCGCCATGCTTGTATAAACTTGTAATATAAGAAAGAAAGGAAGAGACCAAGGCTGGCACTTGTATAAGTCAGCCTAGGACTCTGTAGACCGGCCGGGGTCCTCCTATGTATATAAAGGGGTGACCCGGCAGCGGTTTAGGGACAGAGAACAACAACTCGAAGCCTAGGCTAGCCTATTCGCTCCCTGCGCATCGAAACCCAATCAATCCCATCACAAACTAGACGTAGGCTTTTACCTTCATCGAAGGGGCCGAACTAGTATAAACTCCCGTGTCCCTTTGTCCGGTTTAACCCCTTCAAGCTAACCCGTTGCGATGGCTCCGCGACTAAGTCTTTCCAAGAAGACATCTGACATGTTAATTCCACAACACAAACGGTTACGGGGAGGGCCCTTGGTATTCAACCTCTTATAAAGAGACCAAGGCCTTACTCCTTTCTTTCAATCTCAAACGATTTCGCCCTTCGCCTCGAGTTCCAACACCCAAGGCTCCAGATTTCAGGCGCTTCGGATCTTTGACAATGTCCGGTTCCGACCTTCGAGGCCGATGGGTGCCCTCTTCCGTTACGGAGGTGGACGTACTAAAGCTGAGAGAGGCCAGGTTCTTGACCGGCGAAGTCTCGCATAGGCTGCCTGCTCAAGGGCAGGTCATTCCCACTCCCAAGCCTGGTGAGAGCGTGGTATTCATGTCTCACTTCCTTCAGGGGCTAGGCTTCCCGATGGATCCCTTCGTGAGGGGGCTCATGTTTTATTATGGGCTGGAATTTCACGACATAGCTCCGGAGTCCATTCTCCATATTTCCTCATTCATCGTCGTGTGCGAAGCCTTCCTCCGTGTTACTCCTCACTTTGGACTATGGCTCAAGACCTTCAAAGTAGAGCCGAAGATGGTCGAGGGACGGCACGCGGAGTGCGGAGGTGCTGTTATAAGCAAGAATGTTGATGCTCCATGGCCCATGGGCTCTTTTCAAGAGGAGTCCAGCTTATGGCAACGAGAGTGGTTCTATATCACCGCTCCCAGGGGCACCAAGTGGTTGACACCACCTGCCTTTCGCTCGGGTCCCCCGCCGCAGCTAGCGTCATGGGTCAGTAAAGGACTAGACTGGGGATCATCCAAGGACGTGCCCTTGTTGCAGGGCCGCATCGGGGATCTCTTAGAAAGAGACCTTAGCCTGGTCAAAGTGGCGCAGGTCATGCTGATCCGCCGAGCCCTGCCCGGCAAACATCGCTCCCTCCGCCTGTGGGAGTTCAATCCGGAGGGACCGCGAGCTCTCCAGCATTTCATGGGCGCAACGCCCGCGGAGATGTATAAATTGTTCTTCGGATCACAAGCAAAGTGTCCGGACTTGACCGAGGACGCGGGTCTGAACTGCAATCGCCCGGATACTCAAGTAGGTAGCCTTGTGCCCGGACTCGCTATCCGTATATTTGTCATAAAACTTGCCTCTAAAGAGCTGTTTTTTCAAAACAGGAGTGGATGGCGAAAGCAAAGCTTATCAGGTGTCCGGCTCCCCTCCCTGAGGCCACGCCGGATCCCGTGCTGGTCAGGATGTTGAAGATTGTGCCTTTGGAGGAAAGCAAGGGAGGGGACAAGGAAACTACGGCCTCCTCGAAGGAGGCTGTTCGGAGGGAAGGAATCGAAAATTCCTCTCCTCGGGGGAAGAAGAGGACTGCCTCTGAAGACCCGGAGACCATGGCCTCAAAACGGGGGAAGAAATCCTCATTAGAGGGTCCTGCGCCGGGGGATACCTCGGCCAAATTATACCCTCAAGGGGGTCAGCCCTCCACTGAGCCGTAAGTAGAGAGAGGTTTTTCTTTGAGAGGAATCCTTGTTTTATATCTGAGAAGAGTAACCTAAAATTTACCTTATAGTTCGGACCTCAGCCCTTCTCAGCAGAGCTCGTCTTCGGGGGATCTTATTTCGGAGATGATGGAGAGCGAAACGCCTCCCCCTGCCGTACCACCTTGTGAGGCGGGCGACCCTGAGGTATTGTCGCGGGGGGTTTCTCCGAATCCGGCAGGGCCAGAAGGTAGCCATATGGCCCCCTGTCGGTGTCAAAATCGGCGGATCTCGGGTAGGGGGTCCCGAACTGTGCGTCAAGGCCGGATGGTAACAGGAGACAAGGGAGACGATGTTTTTACCCAGGTTTGGGCCCTCTCGATGGAGGTAATACCCTACTCCTGCTTGATTAATATTGATGATAGGGGTAGTACAAGAGTAGATCTACCATGAGATCAAGGAGGCTAAACCCTAGAAGCTTGCCTATGGTATAATTGTGTATGAAGATGGTTGTGCTACGGACCAGAACCCTCTGGTTTATATAGACACCGGATAGGGTTAGGGTTACACAGAGTCGGTTACAATGGTAGGAGATCTTGAGTATCCGCATCGCCTAGCTTGCCTTCCACGCCAAGGGAAGTCCCATCCGGACACGGGACGAAGTCTTCAATCTTGTATCTTCATAGTCCAGGAGTCCGGCGAAGGTATAGTCCGGCTACCCGAACACCCCCTAATCCAGGACTCCCTAAGTAGCCCCTGAACCAGGCTTCAATGACGACGAGTCCAGCGCGCAGATTGTCTTCGGCATTGCAAGGCGGGTTCCTCCTCCAAGTCCTTCATAGAAGATTGTAGACACCAAGAATTGTGTCCGGCTCTGCAAAATAAGTTTCTACATATTGCCATAGAGAGAATAATATTAACACAAATCAAATCTGCTGTCGTATTCCGCAATGCGTCATCACACTACGGCCAAGTCCTTTTACGAATCATCTCTACTTTTTCCGCCTCAGCACATTTAGCAAGGCGGTTTCCTTGGCACGTCTCATCGAAGCAGAGATCATGTCGGGGTAAATAGCCATGGGTAGCCCAGCCGGCTTCCCCTGGCCCCTCAGAAAAAATTATGAGCCCATCCGGCTCATAACGAGACTCAAGACCTGGGCCGCCTCCCCCTAGCCGACTACCATCCTAGCCGGCTTCGGGGGCGGCCCGCCTTTTACCCCCATGAAGAAAGCTGTGGAGGGCCGGCTACGGCAGGGCCGGCTATGGCAAGGCCGGCTACGACAAGGCCGGCTACTGCCGGGCCGGCTCCGATAAAGCGGTCAACGCCGTACCCGCAATGTACGCATCCACTCTGCGATGATAATGCGGGGCGTGGCTACAGTGGAGCCTGCCACCCCCAAAACCCGGAGCACGCCTGGTACAGCGCGTCGTGCGGGCAGCTGCGGCCCGCCCGGCGTGGCACTGTAGCCATGGCGGCTTTGACGCCGTCCACGACGGGCCGCCAGCGTGGCCCCCGAGGCGGTGGGCCCCTTCGGGCAGAGAGACGCCGAAGGCGGCCGCACCCCCTCTCAAGCCGCAAAGACAGAGGGCCGGCTTCACGTAGCCGGCCTGCCGCCCTCCTCGAAGGAGACGCCCATTAAGGAGACAAGGTGCGGCGGGGCTACGGTAATCGCCCGCCAAGGCGGCGTTACTGTAGCCACGCTTACCCCGACCAAGCCTGCGTCAACAACACGGAGCAACAGTAACCAGCTGCCGACCAGGCCCTGGCCGGTGGGGCCGGCCTGTCGACCTAGGGACCGGCAGCCGGCGGGACCCACCAGCCGGCGGAGAAGCCGGCGAGCATAGTCACAGACAGTTGGGCCCCGCGCCCAGTCGGATTACCATTGTACCCCCGGGGGGTAGGCCTATATAAACCCCCCGGTGCACCCATGCAAAGGGTTGAACTCTCTTCTAGACCTAGACACATACAAGGAGAGGAAGCAAGCTGAGTTGTGCCCTTCTTCCTCCTTCCACCCCAAACAGCTCAAGGAGCATTGTAGCTACTTGTGCACTTAGTAACCATGCGGAGACCCCGCAGAGCAGCAGTAGGGGTATTATCTCCCCGGAGAGCCCTGAAGCTGGGTAAGATTCGCCGGCGTGCATGTCTTCGCCTCATCCCGTTTCCAGGCACCGGCGACGTTCTATTGGCCCCCACAATGATAAGCCACCCGTTGGCATATGTCGATCCTACCACCCGACATTTGGCGCCCACCGTGGGGCCAGGTGCACCGTCGTCCGGAGACCTGTTCTGGACGGGAACCCTTTTCCTTCCTCGCGGGCGTAGCCAGCCTGGCTCGCCCGATGGCACTTGCCGCGACGCGCTGCATGGCGTTGCCGACGTCTGCGCTGCTAGCGGCCTCGCCAACCTCTTCGACAAGGCCCGCATCTCCGACGAGCTTGCCTCCGATGCGGGCACGGATCACCTCGCCAGCCTCCTCAGCCAGCTCCACGTCTCCAGCGAGCCCGCTGCGGATTTGGAGTCGGTTGGCTCCACCGACCCGATGCCCGTCGACTCCGACCCGGCATCCTACGATACCTTCCCCACCAACGTCACGGTCTACAACGACCCGCTCCCTCCGGCTGGCGATCGCGATTCTAACGCCCCCGAGGTGATGGTTATCGGCCTCGACGGCCCGACTGACGAGGGCGCCCGTGACACCCCACTCGCGGCTGCCCAAGACTTGTCCGCCCCCCTTCCGGCGGACGCCAGCGACGAAGTTCTAGAGGCACGCCGCCTCGCCCTCCTCACGGAGGGCCGGCGGCTGGCCTCCGTAAGACGCCTCACCGAGGCCCACCAGCGCGAAGCTGACCGCGCCGCCTTCGGCACGCCGGCTCCGGCTGGCCCTAGCCGGCCAGGTGCTGCCAGGCAACGCGGCGCCGTCATCGCCGACACGCTTGGCGTGGATCGCCCCGTCTACGCCACCCCGCTCGAGAACCTGCGCGCCGCCCAGGCGGCCGTAGACGAGCTGGACGGCTTGGAAGCCGAGGACCTCCCCCACATGACGCGGCGCATCCAGCAACTAATTGATGCGGCCGCACGGCGGCACGAAGCCGACGACTGCGCGGGGAGCCCTCCCCCGCGCCGCGAGCACGGCGCGACTTCCCGGTCGCCGACTACCAGCAACACCCGCGCACGGCGCGAGAAAGAGCCGGCTTCCAGCCGAAGCCGGACCCAAATCTCCATCGAGCGAGACGCGGACGGCCGCCCCCGAGCCATGGAATGGCGGGGCACCCCACCTCCGCCTCGAGCTCGCGGAGAGAGATATCCTACCCCGCCTCCAGTGGCTCACCCGACTCTCAGCGGCCGGCTTGGTCGTCGTGAGGGAATCGGCGAAAACGATGCCCGCCACCGGATCGACCGCCTGGCCCGATCCCTGGCGCTAGAAGAAGAAGACGATGTCGGCCCGCCTTGCTTTGGCCCCCGCATCCGCGACGAGCCCTTCCCCAAAGGGTTCTCGCTCCCAAGAGACACGCCCAAGTACAACGGCTCAGTGAAGCCGGAAGATTGGCTGATCGACTACTCCACAGCCGTCAGCATCGCCAATGGCAACCGGCGCGTTGCCGTAAAGTACGTGCCCCTCATGCTGCAAGGCACGGCACGGACTTGGCTTAACAGCCTCAAGCCCCTCAGCATCAACAGCTGGGTGGATTTCACCGAAGCCTTCGTTCGCAACTTCACCAGCACCTACAAGCGGGCTCCCAAGCCCAGACAGCTCTCCCTATGCGTACAGGGCCCAGCCGAGTCCACTCGCGACTACCTGACGCGTTGGGCCGAGCTCCGCAACTCCTGCGAGGGGGTGCACGAGGTGCAAGCCATCGAATACTTCACCGCCGGGTGCCGAGAGGGCACCCTCCTCAAACACAAGCTTCTCTGCGATGAGCCGACTACCCTCGACGAGCTCCTGAACATCGCCGACAAGTACGCCACCGCCGACTCCTCAATGAAGACCGAGCTCCGGGTGGACGCATCCGGAAAGGTGCTCAATCCGGCGCCCAAAGCGCCGGCTAGAGACGGCGGCCGACGCCAACACCAGAATGATCAAAAGCGCAAGGGCCCTGCGCCGCCTCCCGCCAGTCGGCAGGTGGCCACGGTCGAAGACGCGCCGCCTGAGGGGCGGCCCGCACCCAAGAAGCCCAAGGGCGGCCGGCCGGCTTGGCAGCCGGCCTTCTCCTACGAGCAAACCCTTGATGCCCCGTGCAAGTTCCACAGCGGCGCGAAGCCGTCCAACCACACAACCTGCAAATGCAACTGGCTCGCCCGAATCTCGAAGGGCGAAGGGCTCACGCCGACTCCGCCTGCCGGCCCGCCGCCGCCGGCTCCGCCGCCCAAAGCCGCCCGGCCCGCGGTCGACGCCGTGCAGGATGAGTTCCCCGATGAGCAAGCATCTTATGTCGTCTTCACGAGCCAGCCCGAAGACCGGCGCAGCAGACGCCGAGAGCAACAAGAAGTCAACATGGCCGCCACCAGCCCAGCCGGCCACATGCACTGGTCAGAGAAACCCATCAGCTGGAGCCGGGCCGACCACCCAGAGGTGATGCCATCCACCGGCTCCTATGCATTGGTCCTGGAGGCCACCCTCGCAACGGATACACGCGCCGCACGCTTCTCCCACGTGCTGATCGACGGCGGAAGCAGCATCAACATCCTGTACCGCGACACCATGGAGAAGCTGGGCGCCAAGGCAAAGCAACTTGCGCCGACTCGAACGGTGTTCCACGGCATCGTACCCGGTTTGTCCTGTGCCCCCATCGGCAAGATCAAGATCGATGTACTCTTTGGGGGCAAGGACCATTTCCGCCGGGAAGCAATCTGGTTCGAGGTGGTGGACCTGGAGAGCCCTTACCATGCCTTGCTTGGCCGACCCGCCTTGGCCAAGTTCATGGCGGTCCCCCACTATGCTTACCTCAAGATGAAGATACCAAGCTCCAAGGGTGTCATCACCATCGCCGGCGACTACAAGAAGTCCACCGACTGCGCTGCGGCCAGCAGCCGGCTGGCCGAATCCCTCGTGATCGCTGCAGAGAAGAAGACGCTGGACCGGGTCGTGGCCCTGGCCAGCAAGCAGCTAAACCAACCCGCCGACTCCAAGGAGTATGATGCCCAAGGATCTTTCCAGCCGGCCAAGGAGACCAAGAAGATACAGCTCGACCCCAAGCACCCCGAGAGGTTTGCCGTCATTGGGGCGAGCCTGGATAGCAAATAGGAAGGCGAGCTCGTCGATTTCCTCCGTGAGAATCGGGATATCTTTGCATGGTCCCCCAAGGACATGCCGGGTGTTCCGACGGATTTCGCCGAGCACAAATTGCACGTGCGGGAGGATGCTAAACCAGTCAAGCAGCCCCTCCGCCGACTGTCAGAGGAGAAGAGAAGGATCGTAGGGGAAGAGATAGCCCGGCTCCTTGCAGCCGGCTTCATCATGGAAGTTTTCTTCCCCGAGTGGCTCGCGAACCCGGTTCTCGTGCTGAAAAAGAATAACAAGTGGCGCATGTGTATAGACTACACAAGCCTCAACAAAGCCTGCCCAAAAGATCCCTTCGCTCTGCCCAGGATCGATCAAGTGATAGACTCCACAGCCGGATGCGAGCTGTTGAGCTTTTTGGATGCCTACTCGGGATACCACCAGATCAAGCTGAACCCGGATGACCAACTGAAGACCGCCTTCATCACGCCGTTTGGATCCTTCTGCTACCTGACTATGACGTTCGGCTTGAGGAATGCCGGCGCCACTTTTTAGCGTTGCATGCAGAAGTGCCTCCTCACGCAGCTCGGCAAGAACGCCCACGTTTACGTGGATGATGTTGTGGTGAAGACGGAGAAGCGTGGCACTCTGCTGGAAGACTTGAAGGAGACATTCGAGAACCTGCGCCGGTTCCGGATCAAGCTCAACCCGGAGAAATGCGTGTTCGGAGTGCCAGCCGGCCAGCTCCTAGGCTTTTTGATCTCCGAACGCCGCATGGAGTGCAACCCTGTGAAGATCAAGGCCATCGAGAGGATGGCGGTCCCAACCAAGCTCAGAGAGATTCAGAAGTTCACCGGGTGCCTGGCCTCTCTGAACCGCTTCATCAGCCGGCTTGGAGAAAAAGCTCTCCCCCTCTATCGCCTCATGAAGAAGAGCACTCACTTCGAGTGGAACGACCAGGCCGACCAAGCTTTCCACGAGCTGAAGAAAATTCTGTCCACGCCGCCTGTCTTGGCGGCACCGACTGAGAAGGAGCCCATGCTCCTATATATTGCCGCCACTAGCTGGGTGGTCAGCACCGTCATTGTGGTCGAACGCCCCGAAGAAGGCCGAGCCCAACCGGTCCAGAGGCCGGTTTATTACCTGAGCGAGGTGTTGTCCGCCTCGAAGCAAAATTACCCGCACTATCAGAAGATGTGCTATGGCGTGTACTTCGCCGCCAAGAAGCTGAAGCCGTACTTCCAAGAGCATCCCATCACGGTCGTATGCACTGCCCCGCTAGCCGAAATCATAGGCAGCCGGGATGCATCCGGCCGGGTGGCTAAATGGGCCATCGAGCTGGCCCCCTACACGATCTTCTACCAACCTCGCACCGCCATCAAGACGCAAGCGCTGGCCGACTTCCTCGTCGACTGGGCCGAGACCCAGTACTTACCACCAGCGCCCGAATCCACCCATTGGCGCATGCACTTTGACGGATCAAAGATGCGCACCGGCCTGGGAGCCGGCGTCGTCCTTACCTCTCCAAAGGGCGACAAGCTCAGATACACGCTGCAGATCCACTTCGCCGCCTCCAACAACGTAGCCGAATACGAAGCGATCGTACACGGGCTCCGGCTTGCCAAGGAACTTGGCATTCGCCGGATCCTGTGCTATGGCGACTCGGATTTGGTGGTGCAGCAGTCTTCTGGCGACTGGGACGCCAAGGACGCGAACATGGCGAGCTACCGCTTCCTAGTGCAGCAAATCAGCGGATACTTTGACGGGTGTGAATTCCTTCATGTACCGCGAGCCGACAACGAGCAAGCAGATGCTCTGGCCCGAATAGGCTCCACGCGGCAAGCAATACCAGCCGGCGTCGCCCTACAGCGCCTCCTCAAGCCATCAATCAAGCCGTCTCCGGAATCCGACTCCATCTTCGTGCCGCCTAACCCCGAGGAGGTCGGGTCCGGCTCGAAGAATCACGCAGCCGGCCGGGGACTTCAATATTTGGCTCGGGGACTGCAATACCCGGCTCGGGGACTGCCGCACCCGGCCCGGGGACTGCGGTAGCCGGCCCGGGGACTGCGGTAGCCGGCCCGGGGACTTCTTCAGCACAGCAAGCGGCGGCCGACTCCAGCACTGCATTACCCAGCCCGCCCACCCTGGTGGCTGTGGCCACATTGGTGGCAGAGGAAGTCGCCGCCCCATCATGGGCCCAAACCATCCGCAACTTTTTGGTGAACCATGACCTGCCGGCTGACAAAAACGAAGCAAGACAAGTTCAGCGCCGGGCCGGAGCATACACAATCGTCAACAGAGAGCTTGTCAAGTGCAGCGCCACCGGAGTCTTGCAGCGGTGCGTCGAGCAGGAGAAAGGCATCGCGATCCTCAGGGATATACACCAAGGAGAGTGCGGCCACCACGCCGCATCAAGATCACTTGTCGCCAAAGCCTTCCGCCACGGTTTCTTCTGGCCGACTGCTTTGGACGACGCCAAGGAGCTAGTCAAACACTGCAAAGGCTGCCAGCTTTTTAGCTCGCAGCAACACATGCCGACTTCAGCACTCAAGACCATTCCCATCACCTGGCCCTTCGCCGTCTGGGGATTGGATATGGTGGGCCCATTCAAGACGGCGCGCGGCGGCATGACACATTTGCTCGTCGCCGTCGACAAATTCACCAAGTGGATCGAGGCGAAGCCGATCAAGAAGCTGAATGGGCCGACTGCAGTGACCTTCATTGCAGATATAACAACCCGGTACGGCGTACCACACAGCATCATCACCGACAACGGCACGAACTTCGCCAAAGGTGCCTTGGCACGGTTCTACGCTGCGCAAGGTATCCGGCTGGACCTTGCGTCAGTCGCCCACCCGCAGTCAAACGGCCAAGTGGAGCGAGCAAATGGCCTCATTTTGTCCGGCATCAAACCTCGACTGGTCGTACCTCTGGAGCGTTCGGCCGGCTGCTGGCTCGATGAGCTGCCGGCTGTCCTATGGAGTCTGCGCACTACTCCCAACAGATCAACCGGCTTCACTCCCTTCTTCCTTGTATATGGTGCCGAGGCGGTCATCCCAACAGATATCGAGTTCGACTCGCCTCGGGTAACCATGTACATGGAAGCAGAAGCCAAAGAAGCACGAGAAGACGGCGTTGACCTGCTGGAAGAGGCCCGGCTGTTAGCCCTCATCTGGTCTGCCATCTACCAGCAGGGTTTGCGCCGCTACCATAGCCGGAGGGTCCGACCAAGATCCTTCCAGGAGGGCGACCTTGTGCTCCGGCTGATCCAGCGAACAGCCGGCCAGCACAAGCTCGCAGCACCCTGGGAAGGCCCCTTCATCATGAGCAGAGCCTTGGGCAACGACGCCTACTACCTCATCGACGCGCAGAAGCCGAAGGCACGCAAGAGAGACGACTCCGGCAAGGAGTCGGAGCGACCATGGAACGCAAATCTCATTCGGAAGTTTTATAGTTAAAGCGCAGTATGTGTTATGCCCACTTTTGTATTTAGTATGAAACAGTAGGCTCCCCGAGAAGGACTCGGGGACTGCCACCCTTTATCTTATGAATGAAAGTTATCATGCGTATGATTTCTACCTATTCATTTATTTTGTCCGGTACCGGGTCCGACGAATCGGCCCGGGGACTGGCCGACTAGAGTTATATTAGGAGTCCTACCCGCAGTCAGACAAGTAATGTGCCGACACCCAGGCTTGGCTTTTGCCGAAATCGCAGCTTGAAGAACCGACTGCCCGGCTGGCAAGAGCCACAAGCCGGAAAGGGTGCCCACATGAAAAACGGCTAGGGACCAAACAGGCTCGCACATATAACAAAAGCCGGCTGACTGCCTCCCGCCGACCAACTACCAGAGTAGCCGGCCGGCCGGCTTACATTCAGTCTACTTCGAATCCAAGAAAGCTCAAGTACTTGCCTTCCCAAAGAGGGAAGGCGGCAAAGGAAAGAGCCTAAGGACAAAAAAGTACACTTGAATGAACGCCAACACATGCATATACTAATATTTACACAAAAGGCCTCCAGAGAGGTCGGCATCCAAGAGTGTTCGATACACCCCCAGTGGGTGGAATTGCAGAAACTTAAAATTGTCCAAAAAAGAAAAACAGGGACAAAAAGAACGGCAGATCAACCCGGCGGGGCCGCAGACAAGCCGGGCTAGGCGGTGGAAGTAGTCGCGCCGGCTGGAGGAGCGGCCGGCTGGCCAACCTCGGCTTGATCGTCGTCCCCGGCAGAGGGCGCGCTCCCGCGTGGCTCGTTGCTGGAGGCACGGTCGGCTGGGGGACGGTCGGCCGCCTCACCAGTTGGCTCGGCGTCTTTGCCGTCCTCCTCCTCGTCGTCCTCGCCCTCGTCGCTGGAGGCGATCTCTTCGGCCGAGTCTTCGCTGTCCGCCGGGTTCAGCCCGAACCATTCCTCCGGCTGGGCGGCGCCATCCTCGTTGAGCTCCGGCGCGAAGACGCTGGTGTCGGTACACTCGGCGATCGTCGAGGCGCGTTGCGCGATCGCCGGCCACACCCCCTCTAGCTCGGCGTCGGCTTCCGACCGCCACGTCCGCAGCTGGTCCAGGCTTAGCCCTGGGTACCACGCACGGACGAACTCCAGCGCGTGCCCGGCTCCAAGACGGGCCGCGGACGCCTTCCAGGCCTCGAAGCGGCCGACTGCGACTTCGAGCCAGTCGGCCGTCCGGCTTGGGGTGCGGGGAATTGTCTGGCCGGGCCAGAGCGCGGCCAGCATCGTCGCCCCGGCGCGTTGGAGCCGGCGGAGCAGCCGGTGGGCCGGCTGCAGCCGCGCCTAGACGGCGATGAGCTGCTCCGACAACGTCCGATTCGCGTCCGGCGGAATCACGACCCCGGCCTGACGGCCCTCCTCGCGGTAGGCTTCAATGGCTTGGGCGGCGAGGACGGATTGGCCGGGAAAGTACTCTGCGCAAGATAGCAAACGCATGTCAAAGCAAAGCCGCAGGCGGTCGGCGGATGGAAGAAGAACAAGAAGGACGGCCTACCATCGATAAGATCCTCGATCCGGCCGAAGCCTTCTTCCAGCGCCTGGCGCGTCTCGGCCCAGCTCGCCTCCCTGGCCTCGAACTCCGCCTTCAGGGTAGCCTCGCCGTCCTGCGCCTTTTGCAGGGCCGCCTTGTGGCTCTCCTCTTGGTCAGCCAGTTTCGTCGCCAAGCGGTCGCGCTCTTGAACCAAGTCAGCATACTCGGCGTCCTTGGCGCGAAGAGCGGCCGGCACCACTCCGAGTTCCCTCCGCAGGTCGGCGTTGGCCTCTGCACGAGCAAAAGATAAAGAGAAAAGTCAGCAAAGGAAAAGTCGTCGAGTAAGATCCGACCCGACTGCGCTGCAGTCGGCCCGGATCTCGGGGACTACACCCAGTGGGTGCGCTGTCGCGCCCCCACGAGAAATAAATAAGGACAAAACACTTACGCCGGCTGCTGGCGAGGTCTTCGGTCTTCCGGCTTAGCTCCCGAGCCTGGGAGTTGAAGGCGGCAGCGCGAGAATTATGATAATCCTAAGAGATCAGAAAGAACAGTCAAAAATAGTCGTCGAGTAAGATCCGACCCGACTGCACTGCAGTCGGCCCGGATCTCGGGGACTACACCCAGTGGGTGCACTAGCGCGCCCCCACGGAAAAAATTCAAAGGACCAGAGCGGTCAAGGAGTGAAGACTTACCCGGATTGCAGACCACGTCGACAGAAACTCCTGAGTAAATTGCCTCAGGAGGCCGGCCTGTGCCTGCAGCTGGCTCCGAACCTCTTGAGCCGCGATCTTCAGCTCGCCGCTCCCTCCGCTAGGAGTCCATCCGGACGTGGCGGAGCTGGCCGCCTCCAAGGCGTCTGCCGTCTGCTCAGCCCCCACGGCTCGGCGCGTGTCCGGCTGGGCCGTGCCTCCTCCGGCGGGCCGGCCCGCCGCCAGCTCGATCTCAAGGCCGGCTCCGGCCTCGGGCGCGGCCCGGGCCGGCTCCTCCGGCACCACCGACGATTGGCCGCCTTTGCCTGCTCCGGCTGGCGCTGCCGGCGACGTCCTCTCGACGGAAATCTCGAAGACCTCGTCCCTCTGCACCGGCGGCTGCTCGGGGATAATCTCCTCCGCCGTGGACAGAGGGATGTCCGGATCCAAAGTCTGGAGGGGGATGGCGAGTAGCGGAGTCTGGCCACACGCGCCTTCCGCCTCCGTCTCCGCGGCCGCCCGCTCCGACGGAGTCTCAGCCGCCGCGCTCGCTCGCCCTGGCGCCATCTGGGCGGCCTCCCGCTCCGCCGCCTCCCGCTCCGCCGCCTCCCTCTCTCGGCACGCCTCGCGAGCGTTGCGCTCCATGGCTGCGTCAAGTTCGGCGCGGGGGTCCACCCGGCGGAACCCTTAGGATCCGGCACTCGGCCCGACCACGGAGCCGGCTGGGCCTCGCTCGAGGGAGAGCGGCGCCCTGCTCAGAAAATCAGAAAAGCATTCAAGAAAAGAAGACTTCAGAATATCAAGCAACAGGCGGCTACTAGACTTACGCGGAAACTGAGGGGGGCTTCTTCACCACCTTCCGGAAGCGGGCCGCCTTCATCGCCGCCTCTTCGCGCTTCGTGGCCGCGGCGGAGGCCTTCGGTTTCTTCGGCCGGCTACCGAAGAGCGGGAGCGCGGCCCGGCGTTTCCCCTTCCCGCCACCGGCAGTCGGCGTGGCAGACGAGCCCGCGCCGCGGCGGTTGGTTGTCGGCTGGTGGCGCGGGAGTTCTTCGGCTTCGAAATTGTCCGGCCAGTCGTCGAAACTGGCTGAGAGCCCGGTGCCGCCAAGCTCGGTGGCGTCCCTCGTGGCGGCATCCTCCATGGCGACGGCGGAGAGATCCGAGTCGTCGAGGTCGTCCACCGTGCGGTCCGGGGCGTACTCGCGGTCGACTCCAGCCGCCCCGGATGGCGGCGGGAGGAGAGGATTCTGACGAAGAGAAAAAAGAAAAGAGCCGCCTGGTCAGAAGCCGGCTGACCCAAGCCGGCAGACGACAAGAAGAAAAACTTACCACAGGCGGAGGATGGGCGCGGGAGTATGGCGCCTTGCCGAATTGCCACTCGTCGGTGAGCTTCAGGTTGGCGATGTAGTTTGCCATCAGAGCCACCTCGGCATGGGGCATCTCCCATGTGCTCAGCCGGCAAGGGTCGAACCGGCCATTCATTTGGCACATCATGTGCGGCCGGCTTTGGAGGGGCAGAATCCGGCGCTCGACGAAGGCGGTTACCAGGTCGGATGCACGCAGGCCTTCCGACTGGACCATCACCCGCAGCCGGGAGATGGAAGCATTCCCAGCCGGAGACAAGGACTTCGACCAGTAGCCCCAGCTCCGCCGCCTCCCAGCCGGCGGGCCGGCTACGTAAGCCGGCAGATTGACGTAGTCGCCGTGCGGGGCAACGTTCTTGACGTAGAAGTAAGATTTCTGCCAAAGCTTGACAGACTGGATCAGAGGAATGTGGGGGAAGGGGTTGTCTTCACTTGCCCTCTTCATCGCGATGAAGGCGCCGCAGGGAGCCGGCACGCCGGCGGAGACGGTGCCGAGCTTGTTCTGGAACAGCTCCGCCCAGAGCTCCAACGTCGGCAGCACCCCCAAGAATCCTTCGCAGAGCGAGACGAAGGCCGAGAGTTGTAGCACTACATTGGGCGTGACGTGGTGTGGTTGGAGGTTGTAGAACTCAAGGAAAGAACGCATGAAGCTGCTCGCCGGGAAGCCGAAGCCACGGAGGAAATGCGCGCGGAAGACGACGCGCTCGCCTTCCTCCGGCGCCGGTGAGACCTCCTTCGCGGGCGCCAGACGCACCTGCACGAGGTTGGTGGCGGGCAGGTGCCGGGTCTGGCGGAGGAACTCTATGTGGTCCTCGTGGACATTGGACCCGTCCCACGAGCTCGACAAAGCCAGAGACATGGCGGCGTGGGTGGGCTGCGGCGCGAGGCTGCGTCGGGCGCGAGGAAGAAGAAGAGCAGGAGGAGGAGCAGGAGGGACGAGGAGCGGGGGAGCGAACGGGCCTGTGCCTCTCCCCCTCCCCCCCCCCCTACTTGTAGGCGCGGGCGCCAGAGACAAGGAGGCGCGGCGTGGGGGATCATGGGGATCGATCGTGCCCATCTCCCCCACGCCCGCATTAATTATGCGCCTTGATGACGCGAAGTAACGGCCGCGGGGAGGCGAGCAGCCCCCTCGGGCCACAGAAGATCTGCGCCCGGGCCGAGGCCGGGGAGTGGAGGGCCCGGGCCTGCGGCGGCGTCCCGTCGCGCGCGTGCGACGGCAGGGCTTCCCCTCCACGTGGCTCGTCGTGGGGCCCGCGGCCAGCCCGCGGGTCAACCACGGTCACCTTAAATAAACAAAAAGTGCTCTGAAGTCGGCTGCAACGACGAGGTCGGCCCCTCAGGGTATGAAGCCGGCCAAGCTTCCCGTCCTTCCGTCCGCCGTGAAGCTCGCCCGCCTTCGGGGACTACTGTCGGGGTAAATAGCCATGGGTAGCCCAGCCGGCTTCCCCTGGCCCCTCAGAAAAAATTATGAGCCCATCCGGCTCATAAGGAGACTCAAGACCTGGGCCGCCTCCCCCTAGCCGACTACCATCCTAGACGGCTTCGGGGGCGGCCCGCCTTTTACCCCCATGAAGAAAGCTGTGGAGGGCCGGCTACGGCAGGGCCGGCTATGGCAAGGCCGGCTACGACAAGGCCAGCTACTGCCGGGCCGGCTCCGATAAAGCGGTCAACACCGTACCCGCAATGTACGCGTCCACTCTGCGATGATGATGCGGGGCGTGGCTATAGTGGAGCCTGCCACCCCCAAAACCCGGAGCACACCTGGTACAGCGCGTCGTGCGGGCAGCTGCGGCCCGCCCGGCGCGGCACTGTAGCCATGGCGGCTCTGACGCCGTCCACGACGGGCCGCCAGCGTGGCCCCCGAGGCGGTGGGCCCCTTCGGGCAGAGAGACGCCGAAGGCGGCCGCACCCCCTCTCAAGCCGGCAAGACAGAGGGTCGGCTTCACGTAGCCGGCCTGCCGCCCTCCTCGAAGGAGATGCCCATTAAGGAGACAAGGTGCGGCGGGGCTACAGTAATCGCCCGCCAAGGCGGCGTTACTGTAGCCACGCTTACCCCGACCAAGCCTGCGTCAACAACACGGAGCAACAGTAACCAGCTGCAGACCAGGCCCTGGCCGGTGGGGCCGGCCTGTCGACCTAGGGGCCGGCAGCCGGCGGGACCCACCAGCCGGCGGGCCCCAGAAGCCGGCGGAGAAGCCGGCGAGCATAGTCACAGACAGCTGGGCCCCGCGCCCAGTCGGATTACCATTGTACCCCCGGGGGGTAGGCCTATATAAACCCCCCGGTGCACCCATGCAAAGGGTTGAACTCTCATTCTAGACCTAGACACATACAAGGAGAGGGAGCAAGCTGAGCTGTGCCCTTCTTCCTCCTTCCACCCCAAACAGCTCAAGGAGCATTGTAGCTACTTGTGCACTTAGTAACCATGCGGAGACCCCGCAGAGCAGCAGTAGGGGTATTATCTCCCCGGAGAGCCCTGAAGCTGGGTAAGATTCGCCGGCGTGCATGTCTTCGCCTCATCCCGTTTCGAGGCACCGGCGATGTTCTATTGGCCCCCGCAATGATAAGCCACCCGTTGGCATATGTCGATCCTACCACCCGGCAGATCATGTCCCCTTTTTACGGGATTCTCATCAATATAGACGTAGGTAAGCCAATCGTGCCTGTTAGCACGTTCCCTCGATTAAAGGCGAGTCCAAAACGGTTACGGGGAGGGCGCTTGGTATTCGACCTCCTATAAAGAGACCAAGGCCTCGCTCCTTTTCTTAATCTTAAACGAGTTCGCCTGTCGCCTCGAGTTCCAGCACCCCAGGCTCCAGATTCCAGGCGCTTCGGACCTTCGACAATGTCCGGTTCTGACCTTCAAGGTCGATGGACGCCCTCCTCCGTCATGCAGGAGGACATACTAAGGTTGAGGGAGGCTAAGTTCCTGACCGGCGAGATTTCGCATAGGTTGCCTGCTCAAGGACAGGTTATCCCCAGTCCCCAGCCCGGTGAGAGCGTGGTGTTCATATCTCACTTCCTTCGGGGTTTAGGCTTCCCAATGGACCCCTTTGTGAGGGGACTACTATTTTATTACGGGCTGGAATTCCATGATTTAGCTCCGGAGTCTATCCTCCATATCTCCTCGTTTATCGTCATGTGTGAAGCGTTCCTCCGCATTACCCCTCACTTCGGCTTATGGCTCAAGACCTTCAAAGTGGAGCCGAAGATGATCAATGGTCGGCACACGGACTGCGGAGGCGCTATCATAAGCAAGAACGCCGATGCTCCATGGCCCGAAGGCTCTTTCCAAGAGGAGCTAGGTTTGTGGCAACGAGAGTGGTTTTATATCACCGCTCCCCGGGGCACCAAGTAGGCGGAGGCTCCTGCCTTTCGCTCGGGTCCCCCACCACGACTAGCGTCATGGGTCAACAGAGGGTTAGATTGGGGCCTGCCTAAAGACGTGCCTTTGTTGCAGGGCCGCATTAAGGATCTCTTGAAAGGAGACCTCAGCCTGGTCAAGGTGACACAGGTCATGCTGATTCGCAGAATACTGCCCGGCAAACGCCGCTCCCTTCGCCTGTGGGAAATTAATCCAGAGGGACCACGAGCTCTCCGGGATTTTATGGGCGCAACGCCCGCGGAGATGTGTAAACTGTTCTTCGGATCACAAGAGATGTGTCCGGATTTGACCGAGGACGCATGCCTAAGCTGCAATCGCCCGGATAACGAAGTAAGTAACCCTGTGCCCGGACCTCCTATCCGTATAATTGTCATAAACTGGCAGCTGAAAGAGCCGTCCTTTTAAACAGGAGTGGATAATGAAGGCAAAGCTGATTAGGTGTCCGGCTCCCCTTCCCGAAAACAGGCCGGATCCCGTGCTGGTCAGGATGCTGGCGATAGTGCCTTTGGAGGGAAGCAAAGGGGAGGACAAGGAAACTATAGCCTCCTCGAAGGAGGCTACTTCGAAGGGCGGAACAGACAATTCCTCTCCTAAGGGGAAGAAGAGGGCCGCCTCTGACGACTCGGAGACCACGGCCTCGAAGCGGGGGAAGAGATCTTCGTCAGAGGGTCCGGCACCGGGGAGTTCCTCGGCCGAACTGCGACCTCAAAGGGATAAGCCCTCCAGCGAGCCATACGTAGAGAAAAGATTTTCTTTTGAGGGATAAGAGGAATCCTTGATTTTATATCTAAGAAGATTAACCGAGTTTTTTACCTTGTTGCTCGGACCTCAGCCCTTCTCAGCAAAGCTCGTCTTCGGGGGATCTTCTTCCGGAGATGGTGGAGAGCGGGACGCCTCCCCCTGCCGTGCCGCCTAGCGAGGCAGGCGACCCTGAGGTGTCATCACGGAAGGCTTCTCCGAATCCGGCAGGGGCGGAAGATAGCTACATAGCCCCCCGAGGTTCTCCGTGTTCGGCCTTTGAAAGAGGTCATGGGACGAATCCGGCGCCGTTTGGTGCTTGGTCGGAGGAGCTGAAGGTTCTGCTAGGGCGAGCTTCTATTTCGGAGAAGCACCGTGTATTGATGGGCACGGTGATTGATAGGATCTCATCCACAGAGAGCGGATTGCATGAGGCCGTCAAGAGTTTACTGACGGGTTTTGAGGTACGTTAGATAATGTATACTTTTTGTCAGTTGCGCATAAATAAGATGCGCCATGTGTAGATAGTAGCCCCTGAGACTCTGTGCGTCGTCAAGTAATGACGGCACACGGAGGATCATAGTCCCAGGTCTTAAGATGTTGCCTTTGAATGTAGGCTGCAGGGTGTCCGGGATCAAGCCAGACTGATGATTTTGCCGAACTAAAGCGGCAACTGGACTTGGCAGATGCCGATATCGCGCTTGTCAACAAGCGTCTTGATGAGTCTCAAGGTATGTAACTCCTTGGGTGGCATTATGTAAGAAGAGCTTTTATGTCAGTGTCTTACAATGTGTATGCTTGACGCAGATGGTGCGGCCGCCGTGGAGACTCTTAGGGCGGAACTTACCCGAGCTAAAGAGCAATCCAGAAAAAGTGATGCGGCTGCCAAGAAAGCTCTTGAGGAGCTGAGAGCCGAACAGGTGGCTCATTGCCGAAGCAAGGAAGAGATGGCCAGGATGGCCGAAGAGTTAAAGAGCAATGCCGACCGTTGCAAACTTCTGGAGAGAGAAGACCAGGCGAGACAGACGGACCTGAAGAAGGCCGTTGCTAATGTCAAGGACGCGCGCTCTGCGATGAGAGCTGCGAAGGAGGAGCTACGTCAGGCCAAACAAATTGCGGCTGGAAAGCCCTTTATGCTGCGAAGAAAATTGTGTGATCCGAAGCTTGCTCCGTTGGACCAGATGTGGAGTGTGGAGGATACCTATCTGGATTTGGCGGCGAGTGCTGCCGATGCGTCCGAACACTTTCGGGATCAAAAAGATCACGAAGTGGAAAAGCTTTTCTGGTCGCAGTTTCACAATCCAGAGCGTCCACTTGCAGTGGACGATCGTTTGGCTCAGTGGGCCGAACTTAATAGGTTGTCCGGACTCGCCATGAAGTACGTCATGGGTCATCTTTGGCCGGGGAGATCGGAGCCGAAGATTTATTCAGCTTAGTGCAGTAACTCCTTGACGCGGTGCCATGTATTAACGCAATGAAGAGGTCAACATGCATAGAGGGCGCAAGGATGGCTCTTGCCTGTGTCAAAACATACTGGGCAGAGATGGAGACCACGTTGTTGCGTCCCGAGATTCGGACGAAAGACGAGTACCTTCCGAGCACTATTTTCAGGAAGTCCTTGAAGGCGCTCATATAATAGAGACGCAGTGCTCGAAGGATGCTAATTTAGGATAGCATATGTAATTATAAAGCAATATTGTAGTGGCCTTTTATACTTGTGCCTTCAAGTATTGGAAACACCTCCTGTGCGGCCGTTTTTAATATATATATATATATATATATATATATATATAATCTGAAAGATGGCAGTCGTTGGCTTCAGCCCCAACGCACATAGTGCGGGGGTGCTCGCAGAAGACGCATTTTCATACTTAACCCAATGTCTTGGTCCTACAAATGCGGTGATAGTGCAGCGGGCCAGGCAACCGGACTATAATGCTTTAACACTTTCACTTAGCCATAGGAGCTTGACAGTGGGACTATTTAGGTAGCCCTTTGGTGGCGACTGCGCTCGCCCGAGTTCAGGGCGCGTATGTGCCTGGCCGGGAAACGGCCGTTCGTTAAAGCGGAGGAATCCGATAGATTCCGATAGGTCATCGAGTGGCTGACCAGTCTCATGCTACATCATGACAGACAGTTTTCGGCTTTCTCTACTGAGGTGCTCGCCCGGCCGAACCGGGGCACAATCGCAGTAGTTCTCCTGGTGCTACCTTAGCCGATAGAGCGGAACGTAAGGTAGCCGAACTCAGGAGCCGGGCAACCCAACATTTGACCAAAGACATGATTCGGAGCTGATGCATATAATGCCAAAACTCGCGACGCCGAACACTCCCTAAGGTGTTCGGTCTTTATGAGTGCGGGCGAAACAACACTCTTTAGTAAAAAAGCCCCTAGTGTCCAGGTACGCGCAAGAACTCTGACGTGGCCACATGCCAAGACGCCAGCCTCCTCCGTGGTTATATTAAAGAAAACCAGGGGATATGTAGCAACAAGAGACAGTAAAAAAGGTTTATGCAGGGTCTTAATCTAAAAAGAATCCTTTAGAACGGGTCCCTACTGGACGTCTGCGCCTGTGTCTCCATTGTGCCATATCCTGGACGGGCGCCGCACGACGTTCATCTGTAAAAGAGAGGAACGGAGTTGAAAACGGGTCGTGTCGAACAAAAGTTTAAAATAAACGAAGTATAAAGTAAATTATATAAAATTGAGATTTATTGTCTCTTTATGTGCATGTAGCCCCTAGTGCGGGGGTATACGGCCATTAAGCCGACATCAATGATGATTTTGTAGCGAACTCGTCTATCCGCGTTCGTGGTCTTTAATGACCTATTTCAAAGTTATTTGGCCGGTAAGGCCATTTTACTGTGGGGCTGTCCAAGCGGCCGCACAGCCCTCCGCTTGGGGGAGGCGTACTTTAATGCTTCCCTTTCAAAGAGATGATGCCACGTGGACCGGCCATCTTAAGCGTGAGGGATACATAATGCGGTATTGCATTAAAGCGAGCGAAAGCTTCGCGTCCCAATAGTGCTTGATAGCCACTTGAGACTGGGATGATATGGAAGGTCAGCTTTTCGCGACGGAAGTTATCGGTAGAGCCGAATATAACTTCGAGCCGGAGAGAACCCATACAATGGGTGTCCGAACCAGGTGTTACCCCTTGAAAGGAGGTTTTGCTGCGGCAGATTCTTGCTGGGTTTATTCCCATGTGGTGGATTGTATCCTAATATATCAGGTTTATTCCACTGCCGCCGTCCATAAGGACATTTGAAAACTAGAGTCCGCCAATTACTGGATCGAGTATCAAGGTAGTCCAGCCTGCATTCTTGGTATTTCTAGAATAATCTAGCTGATCGAAGATGATTGGTTTTAACAACCAGTGGCGGGACCCTTTGGGGATAGGTCGTGTGGCGCGTGCCTTTACGGGCGCCACGCGTTTTGTTATGTGAAGTAAGTTCACTGTTTTTACTTCTTGTGGGAAGTTCTTTTGTTTCCTGGTGCTCTGCTTCTGGGGTTCGTCCTCATCTTCACTTGGCGTGTCGAGCCCCTTGTGTTTGGCGTTGAGTCTGCCAGATTGCTTGAAAACCCAACAATCTCTGTGGGTGTGGTTAGCAGGCTTCTCGGGAGTGCTGTGTATCTGACATATCCTGTCCAGGATTTTATTTAAGTAGGACGGATCATCCCTGTTGTCCTGGAGGGGTGGTTTTGTCTGATTTTGTCGTGAGCCTTTGAATTCGGCATTAACTGCCGTCCTCTTCGGACTTTTTTCTTTAGTCCGATGATGATCCTTGTTGCGTCGCGGTTTTCCGTTCCCATCCCTAGTTTTGGATGTACTTGGGTCGCTGGTGCTGCACCTTGCCAACCAGCTATCCTCTCCCGCGCAAAAGCGGGTCATGAGGCTTGTTAGAGCGGCCATTGTTCTTGGCTTTTCCTGACGGAGGTGTCTGGTGAGCCATTCGTCCCGGGCGTTATGCCTGAAGGCTGCTAAGGCTTAGGCGTCCGGACAGTCGACTATCTGATTCTTTTTAGTGAGGAATCTATTCCAGAACTGCCGAGCTGATTCTCCGGGCTGTTGGGTTATGTGACTAAGATCGTCAGCGTCCGGAGGGCGGACATAGGTCCCTTGAAAATTTGCTCGGAAAGCATCCTCGAGCTCTTCCCAACTTCCAATTGTGTTTTTGGGAAGGCTCTTAAGCCAGTGCCGGGCTGGCCCTTTGAGCTTGAGGGGTAAATATTTAATGGCATGGAGATCGTCTCCTCTGGCCATATGTATGTGGAGGATATAGTCCTCGATCCAGACTCCAGGGTCTGTTGTTCCATCGTATGCCTCTATGTTGACGGGTTTGAATCCCTCTGGAAATTCATAGTCTAGAACCTCATCGGTGAAACATAGGGGATGTGCAGCACCCCGATATTTGGGTGTGCCGGATTCTAATGATGGCTTTTTTGCACTGCTGATGAGAGCTTGCTTTCTTGGCCCATAAATGGACCTAGCTGGGGCATGATGCGAATCCTTAGGTGGGTCGCATGCCTGTTTAAGTGCAGCGCCACTTGCCTTTTTGTGGGGTCGTCTATCCGACCGTGTGGGTTTCTTATTTTTGGAATTCGGGGGCTCTAGGGCTTCTTCGTCGAATTCAGGCAGTAATTTTCTTTTCGGATAGCTTTTGGTGCAGCGACCGTCGCCGTACTCATCGGCGGTGTTGATAACTTTGCTCCATCTAATACGGAGTGCATCCTCCGCTGTTTTTAGCTTCCTCTTCTGCTTTTTTGGGCTGCGGGCAGTCGCAGCGAGCCTCTTGTTGAGACTATTCTGCTTTATGGGTTTATCCGGCGTAAGGTCGTCCGGAATACCATTTTAGCCGGTGGAGGGATGTTCGGTTGCTCTATCCATGTTACCTTGTTCGGACGGCTGCTCTGAGGCCTGCTCGTCATCTGCCGGCTCGACCTGCTCTATGACCAGGTTTTCATCGAGGCGGGGCTTGGGTCGGCGTTTGCGTTGACGCTTTGAATGCTTTCCGGGGTGTCGATCTCCCGTTTCGTCCCCTTTTTCCTCGTTGTCACTTCCTCTCGGGGTATCCACCATGTACACATCGTGAGGTGAGGTGGCTGTCCAATGCCCTATGGGCGTTGGTTCGTCGGTATCTCCTGCATCGTCATCCATACTGTCGATGTCTGTGGAGTTGAAGTTGAGCACGTCGTTTAAATCATCGACAGTAGCTACTAAGTGGGTGGTGGGCGGGCTTTGAATTTCTTCATCGTCCGTATCCCATCCTCGCTGACCATAATCCGGCCAGGGCTCTCCTAATAAAGAGAGAGACTTCAGAGAATTCAAGATGTCGCCAAATGGCGAGTGCTGAAGGATGTTCGCAGTGGTGAACTCCATTATCGGCGCCCAGTCGGATTCAACTGGCAGGGGCACGGGGGGTTTGGAGTCCGGGGAGGAGTCCGGACCCTCAGGGTCATGGGTCACGCGGAGTGCGGGGCTGGCGTTCGGCTCGATTGCCTTTGAGATCGCAGCCCCCGAGGTGACTTCCAACCGTTCATCCTCGCTTGGTGTAATAGGCTCTGAGTTGAGGGTCGGAACTGGTGCGTGTGCGGCCTCCAGGGCACTGTTCGGAGGCAGAGCTAGATCATGCCCCTCGAGATAGTGCGGCGCACTTGGCTGTGGCTCGAGTCCGTCGAAGATCAAGTCTCCGCGGACATCGGCCGTGTAGTTTAAGCTTCCAAACCTGACTTGATGGCCAGGGGCGTAGCTTTCGATCTGCTCCAGATGACCAAGCGAATCGGCCCGCAGAGCGAAACCGCCGAAGACAAAGATCTGTCCGGGGAGAAAAGTCTCACCCTGGATCTCATAGTTGTTGATGATCAAAGGAGCCATCGGGCCTAAAGGCGACGACACAGAGGAACTCTCAATGAAAGCACCACTGTCGGTGTCAAAACCGGTGGATCTCGGGTAGGGGGTCCCGAACTGTGCGTCAAGGCCGGATGGTAACAGGAGACAAGGGACACGATGTTTTTACCCAGGTTCGGGCCCTCTCTATGGAGGTAATACCCTACTCCTGCTTGATTAATATTGATGATAGGGGTAGTACAAGAGTAGATCTACCACGAGATCAAGGAGGCTAAACCCTAGAAGCTAGCCTATGGTATGATTGTGTATGAAGATGGTTGTGCTACGGACTAGAACCCTCCGATTTATATAGACACCGGATAGGGTTGGGGTTACACAGAGTCGGTTACAATGGTAGGAGATCTTGAGTATCCGCATCGCCTAGCTTGCCTTCCACGCCAAGGAAAGTCCCATCCGGACACGGGACAAAGTCTTCAACCTTGTATCTTCATAGTCCAGGAGTCCGGCGAAGGTATAGTCCGGCTACCCGAACACCCTCTAATTCAGGACTCCCTCACCCCCAAGGCTCTCCACGTTCGGCCTTCGAAAGGGGCCATAGGACGAGTCCGGCACCGTCCGGTGCGCGGTCGGAGGAGCTGAAGGATCTGCTAGGGCGGGCATCTATCTTAGAGGAGCACCGTGCATTGATGGGCATGGTGGTTGAAAGGATTTTGTCCGCGGAAAGCAGATTGCATGAGGCGGTCAGAAGTTTACTGACTTGTTTTGAGGTATGTGGACTAACGCACCCTTTTGACAGTTGCGCGTAAATAAGATGCGCCCTGTGTAGATAGTAGCCCCTGAGACTCTATGCGTTGTCAAAAGTGACGGCGCAGAGGATCATAACCCCAGGTCTAAAATGCCGCCTTCGAATGTAGGTGACGAAGTGTCCGGCATCCAGCCGGACTGATGAATTTGCCGAGCTAAAGCGGCAACTTGACGTGGCAGATGCCGACATCGTGCTTGTTAACAAGCGGCTTGACGAGGCACAAGGTATGTAATTCCTCCGGTGGCGCCTAGTAAGAGGAGCTTTGTGCCAGTATCTTACTATGTGTGCTTGATGCAGATGGTGCGGCTGCCATGGAGAATCTTCGGGCAGAACTTGCCCGAGCCAAGGAGCAAGCCAGAAAAAGTGATGCGGCTGCCGTAAAGGCAATTGAAGAGCTGAAAGCCAAACAGGCTGCTCACTGCCGAAGCAAGAAGGAAATGGCCGTTAAGCTGAAGAGCGCTGCTGACCGTTGCAAGCTTCTTGAAAAAGAAGACCGGGCGGGACCGATGGACCTTTGTGATCGGTTTTAACAACCAGTGGCGAGACTCCTTTGGGATAGGCCGTATGGTGCATACCTCTGTGGGCGCCGCTTGTTTTGTTATGTGAAGTAAGTTTACTGTTTTTACTTCTTGTGGAAAATTCTTTTGTTTCCTGGTGCTCTGCTTTTGGGGTTCGTCATCGTCTTCACTTGGTGTGTCGAGCCCCTTGTGTTCGGCGTTGAGTTTGCCGGACTGCTTGAAAACCCAACAGTCTCTGTGGGTATGGTTTGCAGGCTTCCCGGGAGTACTGTGTATTTGACATACCTTGTCCAAGATTTTGTCTAAGTTAGATAGCTTGTCCCTGTTATCCTTGAGGGGCGGCTTTTTCTGATTTTGCCGAGAGCTTTTGAATCCGGCATTGACTGCCGTGCTCTTCGGACTGCTTTCCTTAGTCCGGCGCTGGTCCGTGTTGCATTGCGGTTTTCCGTTTCCATCCCTAGTTTTGGACGTACTTGGGTTGCTGGTGCTACATCTTGCCAACCAGCTGTCCTCTCCTGCGCAAAAGCGGGTCATGAGGCTTGTTAGTGCGGCCATTGTTCTTGGCTTTTCTTGGTCGAGGTGTCTGGCGAGCCATTCGTCTCGAACATTATGCCTAAAAGCTGCTAGGGCTTCGGTGTTCAGACAGTCGACTATCTGATTCTTTTTAGTAAGGAATCTGTTCCAATATTTCCAGGCTGACTCTCCGGGCTGTTGAGTTATGTGACTTAGGTCGTCTGCATCCGGAGGGCGGACATAGGTCCCTTGAAAATTTGCCCGGAAAGCGTCCTCGAGCTCTCCCCAACTTCCAATGATGTTTTCGGGAAGGCTTTTGAGCCAATGCCGAGCTGGCCCTTTAAGCTTGAGGGGTAAGTATTTTATGGCGTGGAGGTCATCTCCTCTTGCCATGTGTATGTGGAGGATATAATCCTCAATCCAGACTCCAGGGTCTGTTGTACCGTCGTACGCCTCTATGTTTACGGGCTTGAATCCCGCTGGAAATTCATGGTCCAGAACCTCATCAGTGAAACATAGGGGGTGTGCGGCACCCCTGTATTTGGGTGTGTCGTGATGTTCGGATACTAGTTGTGTTGCATTGCTTACGAGAGCTTGCTTTCTTGGCCCATAGATAGATCTGGCTGGGCCATCTTTTTGATGTGAATCCTTGAGTGGATCGCATGCCGGCTTGTGTGCGGTGCCGTTTTCTGCTCTATGCTGGCCATGGGGTCGTCTATCCGACCTGCTGGCGTTCTTATTTTTTGATTGCGGGGGTTCTACGGCCTCCTCGTCAAATTCAGGCAGTAGCTTTCGCTTCGGATAGCTTTTGGTGTGGCGACTGCCGCCGTATTTGTCTGCGGTGTTGAGTACTTTGCGCCATCTGATTCCGAGTGCATCTTCCGCGGTTTTGAGCTTTTGCTTCTGCTTTTTCAGGCTACCTGCAGTGGCAACGAGCCTTCGGTGGAGGTTCTTCTGCTCCATTAGCTTGTCCGGCGTACGGTCGTCCGGAGTGCTGTTCTCATCGGGGGCGGGTTGTTCGGTTTGTTTATCCAAGTTGCCCTATTCGTCGTCCGCCGGTTCGTCCTGCTCTATGGCTGGGTCTGTATGGCTGCTGTCTTTGTCGAGGCGGGGCTTGGAGCGGCGTTTTCGTCGCCGCTTTGATTGCTTTTCGAGAGAACGATCCCTCGTTGCATCCTTGTGTTCCTCGTCGTCGCTTCCTTTTGGTGTGTCCACCATATACACATCATGAGATGAGGTGGTTGTCCAGTGCCCTGTAGGCGTTGGTTCATGTGCGTCTCCTACATCGTCGTCCATACCGTCGATGTCTTCGGAGTCGAAATTGAGCACGTCGTTTAAATTATCGACAGTGGCTACCAAATGGGTGGTGGGTGGGCTTTGAATTTCTTCATCGTCCGTATCCCAACCTTGCTGACCGTAGTCCGGCCATGGCTCTCCTGATAAAGAGAGAGACTTTAGTGACTTCAGAATATCGCCAAAGGGCGAGTGCTGAAAGATGTCCGTGGCGGTGAACTCGATGATCGGCACCCAATAGGATTCGATCGGCAGGGCGCGGAGGGCTTGGAGTCCGGAGAGGAATCCAGCCCCTCGGAGTCACGGGCCTTGCAGAGTGTAGGGCTGGTGTTCAGCTCAATCGCCGTTGAGATCGCAGCCCCCAAGGTGGCGTCCAACCACCCGTCCTCGATCGGCGCAGTTGGCACCGAATTAAGGGTCGGAGCCGACACGAGTGCGGCCTCCAGGGCACTGTTCGTTGGCAGAGCTATATCATGCCCATCGTGACAGTGCGGCGCGCTCATCTGTGGCTCGAATCCGTCGAAGATCAAGTCCCTGCGGACGTCAGCCGTGTAGTTTAAACTTCCAAACCTAACCTGATGGCCAGGGGCGTAGCTTTCGATCTGCTCCAGATGGCCAAGCGAATTGGCCCGCAGTGCGAAGCCGCCGAAGACGAAGATCTATCCGGGGAGAAAAGTCTCACCCTGGACTACATCGCTATTGATGATCGGAGGAGCCATCGGGCCTAAAAGTGACAACACAGAGGAACTCTCAATGAAAGCACCAATGTCGGTGTCAAAACCGGCGGATCTCGAGTAGGGGGTCCCGAACTGTGCGTCTAGGCGGATGGTAACAGGAGACAAGGGACACGATGTTTTACCCAGGTTTGGGCCCTCTTGATGGAGGTAAAACCCTACGTCCTGCATGATTAATATTGATGATATGGGTTGTACAAGAGTAGATCTACCACGAGATCAAGGAGGCTAAACCCTAGAAACTAGCCTATGGTATGATTGTTGTGTTGTCCTACGGACTAAAACACTCCGGTTTATATTGACACCGAAGAGGGTTAGGGTTACATAAAGTCGGTTACAATGGTAGGAGATCTACATATCCGTATCGCCAAGCTTGCCTTCCACGCCAAGGAAAGTCCCTTCCGGACATGGGACGAAATCTTCAATCTTGTATCTTCATAGTCCATGAGTCCGGCTGAAGGTATAGTCTGGCCATCCAGACACCACCTAATCCAGGACTCCCTCAAATACTCTGCCCTCGAAAGCTGTTGTGATCCCCTACACTTATGGGTTATCACTCTTCCTCCTCGATGCCTAAAAAATGAGCAGAGCAATATCCTTGGGTTTGTGGCTGAGCAGCCAAGGGGAGTCCCAAAAAGGCGTCCTGGCACCATTGCCAACAGTAATAGTTGTGGAGGCATAGAAAAAATCAAGGTCCTCTTCACATTATTTACCCAATCCCACCCAAAGCTTGTGGGCATCCTTCCGTTGGTACCAAGGTCATCTCAGCCGGAGAGCATGAGCAAACTTGTCGGTGTCTAGGACCCTGAAGCCCCCTACTCCGAGGGGAGACAAACCACCTCCCAATTAACCTTGCATTTAGCTTTGGTCTTCTTGTCCTTACCGGACCAAAGGAAAGCCCTCTCGATCTTGTTGAGGTTGTTAAGAGATCCTTGCGGTACAATTAGGGGCATGATGGAGTAGACCGTTTGAGAGGTAATGACCGATTTGATGAGGGTTGTGCGCCCAATGGTGGTGATGTGCTGCCCCTCCCAAGTTACCAACTTCCCGGCCGCTTTATCTTCCAGATATTGGAATTCAACCTTCCTCGGTTGCCAAATCAAAAGAGGGAGGCCCATTTCACATGGAAAGGAAGCTCTAGTTGTTGGGACGTTGCGTAGGATATGCCCCAAATCAAGTTGATTGCATCCAATGGGCATGACAATGCTTTTATGGAAATTAGTGCAAAGGCCGGTCACGTCACTGAAACCCCTTAAGAGAGGTTGTCAATGTCCCCCTTGATTGCAGCCATAAAAATGGTTGTGTCATCCGCATAGAGGGAAGTTCTCACCAAGGCACCACGTCCATGGATCTTGTGAATAATGTCTTTTTGAGTTGCAAGGTCGAGGATTTGGTGAAGAGGGTCAATCGCCATGACAAAAAATAGCGGGGAGAGGGGGTACCCTTGTCACAACCCGCGACCATGCTTGATAGGGGGCGGGAAATCCATTGAGAAAAAATACCAAAGAAGAAGAGGAAAGAGTGCAGCTCCAATCCAAAAATTTGCACAAGGTCGAGAATGTATTCCCACTTGATGGAATCAAATGCTTTTCCAATGTCAAGCTTGAAGAGAAGCGCGAGGGACGTCTTGCACTTGTGGAGATGGCGAGAAAATTGCGAAACGTACATGAACTTGTCATGAATGTTCCTCCGCTTTATGAAAACACATTGCGTGTTGGAGACAAGAGCATCCATGTGGGGTGTCAGACACAGGGATTGGATATTGGCAATGATCTTGGCGATGGCGTGAATTAGACTAATTGGCCTATTATCGGCGATGCCTTATGCCCCCTTCTCTTGGGCAAGAGCACAACATTGGCAGAGTTGAGCCATTGGAGGTTGGACATGTGGAGGGAATCGAACCGCTGGATAACCCACATGATATCATGCTTGATAAATCCCCAATACTTCTTGAAGAAAATGCATGTGAACCCGTCTGAGCCGGGGGCCTGGTCACTAGGCATCTCCTTAATTGCCGCCCACACCTCATCCTCATGGATGGAGTCAGCCAGCTCTTGAAGATCAAGGGGCTGGATGTTGAGCTCATCCTAGTTAAAGTCAACGTTGGTCGTGTTCCCTCTTCCCATGACCTCGGAAAAATGATCATGATACTTGTCAAATACATAAAACTAGTGTTTGAATATGATCTCGCATGCAAATACGGTGCCTCCTCCTGTATACGACCGTATGGTCTGCTCATGTGGCGCGCCAGCATGGCGTTGGCCCACGGTCAGGAGTGGTAGCAGGCGAGGCACTGGGTGAGCCTCGCATGGCAGATTTTTTTTAGAAAACCCCTTGCCTTTAATTTAATGTTGCAAAAAAACCTTTGAATGACGGGAAGAGGTGACCCCTTCACTTTTGTTCCTACGGACCAAAAGGCATTGCCTCTTCACTCTCCGTCCCCACCGCTTCATATCCCTCTCATTTCTCTCTCTTTGCAGATCATTCCCAGGCGGCGATAGGGGTGGTGCGACACAGTGATCTACGTCGGAGGCGGTGTACAACCTGCGGCATCGACTTCCCGGCGAAGCATCGCCTTCATATGGTTAGTCAATGCATCACTATCTCCCCCCATCTTGATTATTTCGGCCCTCTCTCATGTATGTGTCAGGTAGGATTAACCGGAGACAGAATCATCCTTTCCCGTGCTTGATTTGCATCTTTAATCCATCTTTTTGTGTGAGATACGTGTATGGATTAATTCTGGATGGCATTGGTCCCTATTGTCGGGTGGTAGGTGCGACATATGCCAACGGGTGGCTTATCATTCTGGGAGCCAATAAAACATCGCCGGTGCCTGGAAACGGGATAAGGCGAAGACATGCACGCCGGCGAATCTTACCCAGCTTCAGGGCTCTCCGGGGAGATAACACCCCTACTGCTGCTCTGCGGGGTCTCCGCATGGTTACTAAATGAACAAGTAGCTACACAATGCTCCTTGAGCTGTTTGGGTGGGATGAGGAAGAAGGGCACAGCTTGCTTCTTCTCCTTGTGTGGTGTCTAAGTCTAACTAGAGAGTCCAACCCTTTGCATGGGTGCACCGGGGGGTTTATATAGGCCTACCCCCCGGGGGTACAATGGTAAACCAGCTGGGAACGGGGCCCAGCTGTCTGTGACTGTGCTTGCCGGCTTCTGCGCTGGCTGCTGGGGCCCGCCGACTAGTGGGTCCCGCCGGCTGCCGGCTCCTTAGTCGACAGGCAGGCCCCACTGTCCAGGGCCTGGTCGGTGGCTGGTTACTATTGCTCCGTGCTATTGACGCAGGCTTGGTCGGGGTAAGCGTGGCTACAAGACCACCGCCCTGGTGGGCGATTACTGTAGCCCCGTCGTATCTTGTCTCCTTAATGGACGTCTCCCTCGAGGAGAGTGGCGAGCCGGCTATGGGGAGCCGGCTCTCCATCGGGCCGACTTGGGAGGAGGTGCGTCCGCCTTCGGTATCTCTCTGCCCGAAGGGGCCAACCGCCTTGGGGGCCATGCTGGTGGCCTGTCGTGGACGGCGTCGGGGCCGCCATGGCAACAGTGCCGCGCCGGACAGGTCGTGGCCACCCGTACGGCGCACTGTACCAGGCGTGCTCCGGGTTTTGGGGGTGGCAGGCTCCACTGTAGCCACGCCCCGCTTCATCATCGCGGGGTGGACGCGTACTTTGCGGGTACGGCCTTGACTGCTTTATGGGAGCCGGCTTCTTGGAGTCGGCCTCTTTGCAGCCGGCTTCTCGCAGTCGGCCCTCCCACAACTTTCTTCATCAGGGTAAAAGGGCGGGCCGCCCCCGAAGCCGGCCTAGAAGATAGCCGGCGGGGGGGGCGGCCCCAGGTCTTGAGTCCTCCTGAGAGCCAGACGGGCTCGTAATTTTTTCAGATGGGCCAGGGGAAGCCGGCTAGGCTACCCATGGCTATTTACTCCGACAGTAGTCCCCGAAGCTGAGCGAGCTTCGCGGCGGACGGAGGGACGAGAAGCTTGGTCAGCTTCATACCCTGAGGAGCCGACCTCGCCGTCGTTGGCCGACTTCGGAGAACTTCTTTGTTTTATCAACATGACCGTGGTTGACCCGCGGGCTGCCCGCGGGCCCCACGACGGGCCACGTGGCGGAGAAGTCCTGCCGTCGCACGCGCGCGACGGTACACCGCCGCAGGCCCGGGCCCGCCACTCCCTGGCCTCGACCCGAGCGCAGATCTTCTTTGGCCCGAGGGGACTGCTCGCCTTCCCGTGGCCGTTTCTTCTTGTCTTTAGTGCGCAATAAACGCGGGGCGTGGGGGAAGTGGGCACGATCGATCCCCACGACCCCCCCACGCCGCGCCTCCTTGCCTCCGGCGCACGAGCCTACAAGTAGGAGGGGGAGGGGAGAGGCAAAGGCTCGCTCGCTCCCCCGCCCCCCGTCCCTCCTCGTTCTCTTTTCTCTTCTTCTTCCTCTTGCGCCCAACACAACTTCCCGTCGCAGCTTCCCCACGCCTCCATGTCCATGGCGCTGTCGAGCTCGTGGGACAGCTCCAACGTCCACGACGATCACATAGAGTTTCTCCGCCGGACCCGGCGCCTGCCCGCCGCCAACCTCGTGCAGGTTCGTCTGGCACCGGAGACGGAAATCTCGCCGGCGCCGGAGGAAGGCGAGCGGGTCGTCTTCCGCACGCATTACCTGCGCGGCTTCGGCCTCCCGGCGAGTGGGTTCATGCGTTCCTTCCTCGACTTCTACCGCCTCTAGCCGCATCACCTCACGCCCAACGCGGTGATGCTGCTGTCGGCCTTTGTCTCCCTCTGCGAAGGCTTCTTGGGAGTGCTGCCCACGCTGGAGCTTTGGGCGGAGCTCTTCCAAAACAAGCTCGGCACCGTCATCGCCGGCGTGCCCGCCCCCTGCGGGGCCTTCATCGCTATGAAGAGGTCAGGCGAGAACAGTCCCTTCCCGCACATCCCTTTAATCCAATCGGTGAAGCTTTGGCAAAAATCATACTTCTACGTGAAGAACATCGCCTCACAAGGAGACCACGTCAATCTGCCGGCCTACGTAGCCGGCCCGCCGGCTGGGAGGCAGCCGTCTTGGGGCTTCAGATCCAAGTCCTTATCTCCGGCTGGGAACGCCGCCATCGCCCGGCTTCGGGTAATGATCCAGTCGAAAGGCCTGCGCGGAGCCAACTTGGTGGCCGCCTTCGTGGAGCGTCGGATCCTTCCCCTTCAAAGCCGGCCCCACATGCGATGCCAGATGAGCGGCCGCCTCGACCCATGCCGGCTGAGCACATGGGACATGCCCCATGCCGAGGTAGCGCTCATGGTAAACTACATCGCCAACCTCAAGCTCGCCGACGACCGGCAATACGGCAAGGCGCCGTACTCTCGCGCCCATCCACCGCCCGTGGTAAGTCTTTCTTTCTATCTTCTTTCTGTCATCAGCCGGCTTTATGCCGGCCGGCTTCTGACCAGGCGGTTCCTTTTTATCAGAACCCTCTTCTTCCGCCGCCAGCTGGGGCGGCAGCAGTCGAACGCCGGTATGCCCCCGACCGTGCGGTAGATGATATTGACGACCCGGATCTGGGGGCGGCCGCCATGGAGGACGCCGCCATGGGGGACGTCGCCGAGCCTGGAGGCACGGGGCTCTCAGCCAGCTTTGACGACTGGCCGAATGACGCCGACGCCGAAGAAATCTCGTGCCCCCAGCCGGCAGCCGATCGTCACAGCGCGGGCTCGTCCGCCGCACCAGCTGCCGGTGGTGGAACGTCGAAGCGCCGGGCCGCGCTTCCTCTCTTCGGTAGCCGACCGAAGAAAACGAGGGCCTCCGCCGCGGCAACGAAGTGAGACGAGGCGGCGCCAAAGGCGGCCCGCTTCCGGAGGACGGTGAAGCAGCCTCAGGCGGTTTCGTCGTAAGTCTTCGGCTACTTGCGTGCTTGTTTTTTGTTGTCTTCTTTTGTTCTGACCCTCCTCCAATTTCTGAGCAGGGCGCCGCTTTCCCTTGAGCGGGGCCCAGGCGGCTCTGTGGTTGGGCCGGGTGCTGGATCCTCAGGGCCCCGCCGCATGGACCCCCGCGCCGACCTTACGGAAGCCACGGAGCGGAACGCCCGTGAGGCGCGAGAGGAGAGGGAGGCGGCGGAGCGGGAGGCCGCCCAGGCGGCGAAGGAGCGGGCTGACACGGCAGCCGAGACACCGTTGGAGCGGGCGACCGCGGAAACGGAGGCGGAGGGCACGCGTAGCCGGCCTCCGTTGCTCACCATCCCCCTCTGCACCGTGGACCCGGACATCCCGCTGCCCATGGCAGAGGAGATCACCCAGATCAGCCGCCGGTGCAAAGGGAGGAGCTCTTCGAGGTCTTCGCGGAGAGGATGCCGCCGGCAGCGCCAACCGGAGCGGGCGAAGGCGGCCAGTCGTCGGCGGCGCCGGAGGAGCCGGCTCGGGGCGCACCCGAGGCCGGAGCCGGTCTTGAGATTCAGCCAGAGAGAACACGGCCCCGCCGGACACGCGCCAAGCCGTGGGTGCCAACCAGTCGGCAGAAGCCTTGGAGGCGGCCAGCTCAGCCACGTCCGGGTGGACTCCCAACGGAGGGAGTGGCGAGCTGAACGTGGCGGCCCAAGGGGTTCGGAGCCGGCTGCAGGCTCAGGCCGCCCTCCTGCAGCAATATACTTAGGAGTTCTTGTTGACGCGGTCTGCTATCCGGGTAAGTTTTTCACTTGTCGACCGCTCTGGTCCTCTGGTTTCTTCCGTGGGGGCGCGCCAGCGCACCCACTGGGTGTAGTCCCCGAGATCCGGGCCGACTGCAGCGCAGTCGGGTCGGATCTTTCTTGACGACTATCTTAACCCTGTCTTCTGTCTGATCCTTGGGATTATCACAACTCTCATGCTGCCGCCTTCAACTCCCAGGCTCAGGAGCTGGGCCGGAGGACCGATGACCTGGCCCGCAGCCGTCGTAAGTACTTTGCTCTTATCTGTCTCTTGTGGGGGCGCGACAGCGCACCCATTGGGTGTAGTCCCCGAGATTCGGGCCGACTGCTGAGCAGTCGGGTCGAATCTTCCTTGACGACCTTTCCCTTATTGACTTTTTCTCTTTGTCTCTTGCTCATGCAGGGGCCAACGCCGACTTGCGGAGGGAGCTCGGCGAGGCGCAGACCGCTCTTCGCGCCAGGGACGCCGAGTATGCCGACTTGGTCCAGGAGCGCGACCGCCTGGTCAAGAAACTGGCCAACCAGGAAGAAAGCCACAAGGCGGCCCTGCAGAAGGCGCAGGACGGCGAGGCTGCCCTGAAGGCAGAGTTTGAGATCAAGGCGGCGAGCTGGGCCGAGACGCGTTACGCGCTGGAGGAAGGCTTCGGCCGAATCGAAGACCTGATCGATGGTAAGCCACTTTTCTTGCCCTTCCTCCATCTGCTAGCCGCCTGGAGTTTATTCTGACCTGTGTTTGTTACTTTGCGTAGGTTACTTTCCCGGCCACTCCGTTCTCGCCACCCAAGCCATCGAGGCCCATCGCGAGGCGCGCCGTCAGGCTGGAGCTGACATTGCGCCGGATGCAAATCGAACGTTGGCAGAGCAGCTCATTACCGTCCAGGCGCGACTGCAGCCGGCCCATCGGATGCTCCGCCGGCTACAACGTGCCGGGGCGCAGGTGCTGGCCGCGCTCTGGCCCGGCCAGATGACCCCCCGCACCCCAAGCCGGACCGCCGACTGGCTGGAAGTCGCAGTCGGCCGCTTCGAAGCTTGGAAGGCGTCGGCAGCCCGTCTTGGAGATGGGCGTGCGTTGGAGTTCGTCCGCGCATGGTACCCAGGGCTAAGCCTGGACCAGCTGCGAACTTGGCGGTTGGAGGCCGACACGGAGCTGGAGGAGGTACGGCCGGCGATCGCCCAGCGCGCCTCGACGATCGCCGAGTACACCGACACCAGCATCTTCGCGCCGGAACTTAATGACGACGGCGTCGCCCAGCCGGAGGAGTGGTTCAGGCTGAACCCGGCGGTGGGCGAGGACTCGGCCGAGGAGATTGCCTCCAGCGACGAGGGCGAGGATGACGAGGAAGAGGACGGTGAAGACGCCGAGCCGGCCAGTGGAACGACCGACCGCCCTCAAGCCGACCGTGCCTCCAGCAACGAGCCGCGTGGAAGCGCGCCCTCTGCCGGAGGCGGTGATCAGGCCGAAGTTGGTCAGCCGGCCGCTCCTTCAGCCGGCGCAACCGTCTCCACCGCCCAGCCCGACTCGTCAGCGGCCCCGCCGGCTTGATCTGCCGTCCTTGTTGTTCCTGTTTTTGTCTTTTCGAACAACTTTAAGTTTTCGCAATTCCACCCACTGGGGGCGTATCAAACCATGTTGGATGCTGACCTCTCTGGAGGTCCTTTGTGTAAATATTATTGTATGCATGTTTTGGTTTCCATTCGAGTGCACTTTTCATCCTTAGGCTTTTTCCCTTGCCGCCTTCCCTCTTTGGGAAGGCAAGTACTCGAGCTTTCTTGGATTTGAAGTGAACTGAATGCAAGCCGGCCGGCCGGCTACTCTGGTAGTCGGTCGGCGGGAGGCGGCAAGCCGGCTTTTGTTATATAAGTCCGTTAGTCCCTAGCCGTTTTTTGTGTGCACACCCTTTCCGGCTTATGACTCTTGCCAGTCGGGCAGCCGGTTCTTCGAACTGCGATTTTGGCAAGAGCTAAACCTGGGTGTCGGCACATTACTTGTCTAACCGCGGGTAGGACTCTTAATATAACTCCAGTCGGCTAGTCCCCGGGCCGACTCGTCGAACCCGGTGCCGGACGAAATAAATAAATGAAAAGACGATATCATACGCATGATAATTTTCATTCATAGATAAAAGATGGCAGTCCCCGGGTCCTCCTCGGGGAGCCTATTGTCTCGTACTTAATACAGAAGTTGACGCGATACATACTGCATTTCAACTGTAAAATCTTCGAAGGAGGTTGGCGTTCCATGGTCGTTCCGACTCCTTGCCGGAGTCGTCTCTCTTGCGTGCCTTGGGCTTCTGCGCGTCGATGAGGTAGTAGGAATCGTTGCCTAGAGCTCTGCTGATGACGAAGGGGCCTTCCCAGGGGGCTGCGAGCTTGTGCTAGCCGGCTGTTCGCTGGATCAGCCGGAGCACAAGGCCGCCCTCCTGGAAGGATCTTAGCCTGACCTTCCGGCTATGGTAACGGCGCAAACCCTGCTGGTAGATGGCAGACCGGCTGAGGGCTAATAGTTGGCCTTCTTCCAGCAGGTCGACGCCGTCTTCTCGTGCTTCTTTGGCCTCCGCCTCCGTGTACATGGTTACCCGAGGCGAGTCGAACTCGATGTCTGTTGGGATGACTGCCTCAGCACCGTACACGAGGAAGAAAGGAGTGAAGCCGGTTGATCTGTTTGGGGTAGTACGCAGACTCCATAGGACAGCCGGCAGCTCGTCGAGCCAACAGCCGGCTGAACGCTCCAGAGGTATGACCAGTCGGGGCTTGATGCCGGAGAGGATGAGGCCGTTTGCTCGCTCGACTTGGCCGTTTGACTGCGGGTGGGCGACGGACGCAAGGTCCAGCTGGATACCTTGTGTAGCGCAGAATCGTGCCAAGGCTCCTTTGGCAAAATTCGTGCCGTTGTCGGTGATGATGCTGTGCGGTACACCATACCGGCTTGTTATATCTGCGATGAAAGTCACCGCAGTCGGGCCATTCATCTTCTTGATCGGCTTTGCCTCGATCCACTTGGTGAATTTGTCCACGGCGACGAGAAAATGCGTCATGCCGCCGCGCGCCATCTTGAATGGGCCCACCATGTCCAGGCCCCAGACGGCGAAGGGCCAGGTGAGGGGAATGGTCTTGAGTGCCGAAGCCGGCATGTGTTGCTTGGAGCTGAAAAGCTGGCAGCCTTTGCGGTGTTTGACTAGCTCTTTGGCGTCGTCCAAAGCAGTCGGCCAGAAGAAACCGTGGCGGAAAGCTTTGGCGATAAGTGATCTTGAGGCGGCGTGGTGGCCGCACTCTCCTTGGTGTATATCTCTGAGGATTGCAATGCCCTTCTCCTGCTCGACGCATCGCTGTAGGACTCCGGTGACACTGCGCTTGACAAGTTCTCTGTTGACGATTGTGTATGCTCCGACTCGATGTTGGACTTGTCTCGCTTCTGTTTCGTCAGCCAGCAGATCTTGGTTCACTAAGAAGTTGAGGATGGATTGAGCCCATGATGGAGTTGCAACCTCCCCTGTCGCCAATGTGGCTACAGCCACCAGGGTGGGCGGGCTGGGTGATGAAGTGCTGGAGTCGGCCGCCGCTTGCTGTGCTGAAGAAGTCCCCGGGCCAGCTACCGCAGTCCCCGGGCCGGCTACCGCAGTCCCCGGGCCGGGTGCGGCAGTCCCCGGGCCGGGTGCGGCAGTCCCCGAGCCGGCTACTGCAGTCCCCGAGCCGAGTACTGAAGTCCCCGGACTGACTGCTTGGTTCTTCGAGCCGGACCCGGCCCTGTCGGGGCTAAGCGGCACGAAGATGGAGTCGGATTCCTGAGACGGCTTGAGGAGGCATTGTAGGGCGACGCCAGTTGGTATTGCTTGCCGCATGGAGCCTATTCGGGCCAGGGCATCTGCTGGCTCGTTGTCGACTCGCGGTATGTGGAGGAATTCGCATCCATCAAAGTACCCACTGATTTGCTGCACTAGGAAGCGGTAGCTTGCCATGTTTGCGTCCTTGGCATCCCAGTCGCCAGATGATTGTTGAACCACCAAATCCGAGTCGCCATAACACAGGATCCGGCGGATGCTGAGTTCCTTGGCAAGCCGGAGCCCATGTATGAGCGCCTCGTACTCGGCTACGTTGTTGGAGGCGGCGAAGTGGATCTGCAGCGTGTATCTGAGCTTGTCGCCCTTAGGAGAGGTAAGGACGATGCCGGCTCCCAAGCCGGTGCGCATCTTGGATCCGTCAAAGTGCATGCGCCAATGGGTGGAGTCAGGAGCTAGTGGTAAGTACTGGGTCTCGGCCCAGTCGACGAGGAAGTCGGCCAGTGCTTGTGACTTGATGGTGATGCGGGGTTGGTAGAAGATCGTGTAAGGGGCCAGCTCGATAGCCCACTTAGCCACCCGGCCGGATGCATCCCGGCTGCCTATGATATCGGCCAGCGGGGCAGTGCATACGACCGTGATGGGATGTTCTTGAAAGTACGGCTTCAGCTTCTTGGCGGTGAAGTACACGCCGTAGCACATCTTCTGGTAGTGCGGGTAGTTCTGTTTTGAGGCGGACAGCACCTCGCTCAAGTAATACACCGGCCTCTGGACCGGCTGGGCTCGGCCTTCTTCGGGGCGTTGGACTACAATGACGGTGCTGACCACCCGGCTAGTAGTGGCAATATAAAGGAGCATGGGCTCTTTCTCAGTCGGCGCCGCCAGGACAGGCGGCGTGGCCAGCATTTTCTTCAACTCGTGGAAAGCTTGGTCGGCCTGGTCATTCCACTCGAAGTGAGTGCTCTTCTTCATGAGGCGGTAGAGAGGGAGAGCTTTCTCTCCGAGCCGGCTGATGAAGCGGTTCGAAGAGGCCAGGCACCCTGTGAACTTCTAGATTTCTCGAAGCTTGGTTGGGATCGCGATCCTCTCGATGGCCTTGATCTTCACTGGGTTGCACTCGATGCCACGTTCGGAGACCAGAAAGCCTAGGAGCTGGCCGGCTGGCACTCTGAACATGCATTTCTCAGGGTTGAGCTTGATTCGGAACCGGCGCAGGTTCTCGAATGTCTCTTTCAGGTCTTCCAGCAGAGTGTCGTGCTTCTCCGTCTTCACCATGATATCGTCCATGTAGACGTGGGCATTTTTGCCGAGCTGCATGAGGAGGCACTTCTGCATGCAACGCTGAAAGGTGGCGCCGGCATTCCTCAAGCCGAACGTCATGGTCAGGTAGCAGAAGGCTCCGAATGGCGTGATGAAGGCGGTCTTCAGCCAATCATCCAGGTTTAGTTTTATCTGGTGGTATCCTGAATAAGCATCCAAAAAACTCAACAGCTCGCATCCGGCCGTGGAGTCTATCACTTGGTCAATTCTGGGCAGGGCGAAGGGATCTTTGGGGCAGGCTTTGTTGAGGCTTGTGTAGTCTATACACATGCGCCACTTGTTATTCTTTTTCAGCACGAGAACCGGGTTTGCGAGCCACTCCGGGAAGAAAACTTCCATGATGAAGCCGGCTGCAAGAAGCCAGGCTATCTCCTCCCCTACGATCCTTCTCTTCTCCTCTGACAGTCGGCGGAGAGGCTGCTTGACTGGTTTTGCGTCCTCCCGCACATGTAATTTGTGCTCGGCGAAATCCTTCGGAACACCCGGCATGTCCTTGGGGGACCATGCAAAGATATCCCGATTCTCACGGAGGAAATCGACGAGCTCGCCTCCCTATTTGCTGTTTAGGCTTGCCCCAATGACGGCAAACCTTTCGGGGTGCTCGGGGTCGAGCTGTATTTTCTTGGTCTCCTTGGCCGGCTGGAAAGATCCTTGGGCATCATACTCCTTGGAGTCGGCGGGTTGGCTCAGCTGCTTGCTGGCCAGGGCCACGACCCGGTCCAGCTTCTTCTTTTCTTCGGCAATCACGAGGGATTCGGCCAGCCGGCTGCTGGCCGCGGCGCAGTCGGCGGACTTCTTGTAGTCGCCGGTGATGGTGATGATGCCCTTGCAGCTTGGTATCTTCATCTTGAGGTATGCGTAGTGGGGGACCGCCGTGAACTTGGCCAAGGCGGGTCGGCCAAGCAAGGCGTGGTAAGGGCTCTCCAGGTCCACCACCTCGAACTAGATCGCTTCCCGGCGGAAATGATCCTTGCCCCCAAAGAGTACGTCGATCTTGATCTTGCCAATGGGGGCGCAGGACAAACCGGGTACGATGCCGTGAAACACCGTCCGAGTCGGCACAAGTTGTTTTGTCTTGACACCCAACTTCTCCAGGGTGTCGCGGTACAGGATGTTGATGCTGCTTCCGCCGTCGATCAGCACGCGGGAGAAGCGGGCGGCGCGCGTGTCCGTCGCGAGGGTGGCCTCCAGGACCAAAGCGTAGGAGCCGGGGGACGGCATCACCTCTGGGTGGTCGGCCCGGCTCCAGCTGATGGATTTCTCTGACCAATGCATGTGTCCGGCTGGGTTAGCGGCGGCCACATTCACTTCTTGATGCTCTCGGTGCTTGCTGCGCCGGTCTTCGGGCTGGCTCGTAAAGACACCGTAAGATGCTTGCTCTTCGGGCGGGCCGAGCGGTCTTGGGCGGCGGAGCCGGAGGCGGCGGGCCGGCAGGCGGAGTCGGCGTGAGCCCTTCGCCCTTGGAGATTCGGGCGAGCCAGTTACACTTTCGGGTTGTATGGTTGGACGGCTTCGCGCCGCTATGGAACTTGCACGGGGCGTCAAGAGTTTGTTCGTAGGAGAAAGCCGGCTGCCAAGCCGGCCGGCCGCCCTTGGGCTTCTTGGGCGCGGGCCGCCCCTCAGGCGGCGCGTCTTCGACCGTGGCCACCTGCCGGCTGGCGGGAGGCGGCGCAGGGCCTTTGCGCTTCTGGTCATTCTGGTGTTGGCGCCGGCCGGAATCTCCCGCCAGCGTTTGGGGCGCCGGATTAAGCACTTTCCCGGACGCGTCCACCCGGAGCTCGGTCTTCATCGAAGAGTCGGCGGTGGCGTACTTGTCGGCGATGTTCAGGAGCTCGTCGAGGGTAGTCGGCTCGTCGCAAAGGAGCTTGTGCTTGAGGAGGGTGCCCTCTCGGCACCCGGCAGTGAAGTATTCGATGGCTTGCACCTTGTGCACCCCTTCGCAAGAATTGCGGAGCTCGGCCCAACGTGTGAGGTAGTCGCGGGTGGACTCGGCTGGGCCCTGTACGCACAGGGAGAGCTGTCTGGGCTTGGGAGCCCGCTTGTAGGTGCTGGTGAAGTTGCGAACGAAGGCTTCAGTGAAATCTACCCAGCTGTTGATGCTGAGAGGCTTGAGGCTGTTGAGCCAAGTCTGTGCCATGCCTTGCAGCATGAGGGGCACGTACTTCACGGCAATGCGTCGGTTGCCGTTGGCGATGCTGACGTCTGTGGAGTAGTCGGTCAGCCAGTCTTCCGGCTTCACCGAGCCGTTGTACTTGGGTGTGTCTCTCGGGAGCGAGAACCCTTTGGGGAAGGGCTCGTCGCGGATGCGGGGGCCAAAACAGGGCGGGCCGACATCGTCTTCTTCTTCTAGCACCAGGGATCTGGCCAGGCGGTCGATCCGGTGGCGGGCGTCATTCTCGCCGACTCCTTCGCGGCGACCTAGCCGGCCGCTGAGAGTCGGGTGCGCCACTAGAGGCGGGGTGGGGTATCTCTCTCCACGAGCTCGAGGCGGAGGCGGGCTGCTCCGCCATTCCATGGCTCGGGGACGGCCGTCAGCCTCTCACTCGATGGAGATTCGTGTCCGGCTTCGGCTGGAAGCCGGCTCTTTCTCACGCCGCGCGCGGGTGTTGCTCGTAGTCGGCGACCGGGAAGTCGCGCCGTGATCGCGGCGCGGGGGAGGGCTCCCCGCGCAGGCGTCGGCTTCATGCCGCTGAGCGGCCGCGTCAATTAGTTGCTGTATGCGCCGCGTCATGTGGGGGAGGTCTTCGGCTTCCAAGCCGCCCAGCTCGTCTACGGCCGCCTGGGCGGCGCGCAAGTTCTCCAGCGGAGTGGCGTAGACCGGGCGATCGACTCCAAGCTTGTCGGCGATGACGGCGCCGCGTTGCCTGACAGCACCAGCCCGGCTTGGGCCAGCCGGGGCCGACGTGCCGAAGGCGGCGCGGTCAGCTTCGCGCTGGTAGGCCTCGGTGAAGCGTCTTACGGAGGCCAGCCGCTGGCCCTCCGCGAGGAGGGCGAGGCGGCGTGCCTCCAGTACTTCGTCGTCGGCATCAGCCGGGAGGGGGACGGACAAGTCATGGGCCGCCGCGCGCGGGGCGTCGTGGGTGCCCTCGTCGGCCGGGCCGTCATGGCCGATAACCATCACCTCAGTGGTGACAGTATCGCAATCGCCGGCCGGGGGGAGCGGGTCGTTGTAGATCGTGACGTTGGTGGGGAAGGTGTCGTAGGACGCCGCGTCGGAATCGACAGGCATCGGGTCGATGGAACCAACCGACTCCAAATCTGCAGCAGGCTCGCTCGAGACGTGGAGCTGGCCAAGGAGGTTGGCGAGGTGGTTGGTGCCCGCATCGGAGACGAGCTCGTCGGAGATGCGGGCCTTGTTGAAGAGATTGGCGAGGCCGCTCGCCGCGCAGATGTCGGTGACGCCTTGCAGCGCGTCATGGCAAGCGCCATCGGGCGAGCCGGGCTGGCTACGCTCGCGGGGGAGGAAGAGGGTTCCCATCCAGAACAGGTCTCCGGACGACGGTGCACCTGGCCCCACGGTGGGCGCCAAATGTCGGGTGGTAGGTGCGACATATGCCAACGGGTGGCTTATCATTGTGGGAGCCAATAAAACATCGCCGGTGCCTGGAAACGGGATAAGGCGAAGACATGCACGCCGGCGAATCTTACCCAGCTTCAGGGCTCTCCGGGGAGATAACACCCCTACTGCTGCTCTGCGGGGTCTCCGCATGGTTACTAAATGAACAAGTAGCTACACAATGCTCCTTAAGCTGTTTGGGTGGGATGAGGAAGAAGGGCATAGCTTGCTTCTTCTCCTTGTGTGGTGTCTAAGTCTAACTAGAGAGTCCAACCCTTTGCATGGGTGCACCGGGGGGTTTATATAGGCCTACCCCCCGGGTGTACAATGGTAAACCAGCTGGGAACGGGGCCCAGCTGTCTGTGACTGTGCTTGCCGGCTTCTGCGCCGGCTGCTGGGGCCCGCCGAGTGGTGGGTCCCGCCGGCTGCCGGCTCCTTGGTTGACAGGAAGGCCCCACTGTCCAGGGCCTGGTTGGTGGCTGGTTACTGTTGCTCCGTGCTATTGACGCAGGCTTGGTCGGGGTAAGCGTGGCTACAAGACCGCCGCCCTGGCGGGCGATTACTGTAGCCCCGTCGTATCTTGTCTCCTTAATGGGCGTCTCCCTCGAGGAGAGTGGCGAGCCGGCTATGGGGGGGCGGCTCTCCATCGGGCCGACTTGGGAGGAGGTGCGTCCGCCTTCGGTATTTCTCTGCCCGAAGGGGCCCACCGCCTTGGGGGCCACGCTGGTGGCCCGTCGTGGACGGCGTCGGGGCCGCCGTGGCAACAGTGCCGCGCCGGACGGGTCATGGCCACCCGTACGGCGCACTATACCAGGCGTGCTCCGGGTTTTGGGGGTGGCAGGCTCCACTGTAGCCACCCCCCGCTTCATCATCGCGGGGTGGACGCGTACTTTGCGGGTACGGCCTTGACTGCTTTATGGGAGCCGGCTTCTTGGAGTCGGCCTCTCTGCAGCCGGCTTCTCGCAGTCGGCCCTCCCACAACTTTATTCATGAGGGTAAAAGGGCGGGCCGCCCCCGAAGCCGGCCTAGAAGATAGCCGGCGGGGGGGAGGCAGCCCCAGGTCTTGAGTCCTCCTGAGAGCCGGACGGGCTCGTAATTTTTTCAGATGGGCCAGGGGAAGCCGGCTAGGCTACCCATGGCTATTTACTCCGACACCAATGCATCCCAAATCGTGCTAGGGTTTATTTGGGCGTTTTCAAGGAGGAAACTTTGTTTTACAGCTATTTCAAGGAGGCAACTTTAGGTGTGAAAGTCATTGATCAAAGGCATGTGGACAACAAATTAGGCGATATTAATTCTCATATGTGTTTAGTAGTCTTGTAGGTCATGTTTTATGAGAAGATTGTAGTGTGTTGAAACTGAATTTTTTGAAATGTTTGTTAAATGGATTTTTGGGTAGTGTGCTAACGGAGTTTTTGTGACACTTATTATGTAGTTAACTGAATGTGTGCACTGAATTTTCTGCACTACAGTGGACTGAATATTTGTGACAGTGTCAGTACTTCAGTGAACTGCAAAACTTGCTTAAGTTAAATGTTGAATGACTGCCACAGTAACTGTAGTACATTTCACTCAATCGTTGTGCACAAGTGTCATAGTTTAACTGGATTTCAGCTATTTTGACAATGCAGTACTATTTGATGGTCTGCTCACTGTTAATGCATCAGAAGGGTTTCTTTTGTGGCACTGGTAGCAACATGATGACCCATAAGTACAGGGGATCAATTGTAGCTCTTTTCGATAAGTAAGAGTGTCGAACCCAACGAGGAGCAGAAGGAAATGACAAGTAGTTTTCAGTAAGGTGCTGTCTGCAAGTGCTGAAATTGTAAGTAGCGAGTAGTTTGATAGCAAGATAATTTGTAACGTGCAAGTAACGATAATAGTAACAAGTATGCAGCAAGGTAGCCCAATCCTTTTCAGGCAAAGGACAGGCCAAAATGGTCTCTTATAATAAGCAAAGTGTTCTTGAGGGTACACGGGAATTTGATCTAGTCACTTTCATCATGTTGGTTTGATTTTTGTTCGCTACTTTGATAATTTGATATGTGGGTGGACCGGTGCTTAGGTGTTGTTCTTACTTGAACAAACCCCCTACTTATGATTAACCCTACCGCAAGCATCCGCAACTACGAGAAAAGTATTAAGGATAAATCCTAACCATAGCATTAAACTCTAGGATCCAATCGGTCCCTTATGGAACAGTGCATAAACTGGGGTTTAAGTTTCTATCACCCTCGCAACCCACCATCTATTTACTACTCCACAATGCACTCCCTTGGCCCAAATATGATGAAGTGTCATGTAGTCGACGTTCACATGACACCACTAAGGGAATAACAACATACTCCCTCCGTCCGAGAAAAGTTGTCTCCAGCGTAGTGTACTGCAAATTTTGCAAAAACATCCTCGCAGCTTCAAATCTGTTACAAAGAGGTCATCGTGTGCTTTCTTCCTCCGCCCCACGCGCGTCGCCAGGGCCCATCGTCGACCAGGAGCCGCGCCGCCCAATTGCTTGCTCCGGCGCCGTCCAGGGCTTGATCCTCCGCCGCTCAGGCCGCCCAATTGCTTCCTCCGCCGCCGCCCAACCCGTGCTCCTCCACCACCCAGGACCTGCACTGCCGCCACCGCCAGTGCCGTCATCGCCCAGGAGCCGCATATAAAGGTGCACTACGGGTATCTCCGAAAGTGTCTGTTGGGTTGGCACGAATCGAGACTGGGATTTGTCACTCCGTATGACGGAGAGGTATCTCTGGGCCCACTCGGTAATGCATCATCATAATGAGCTCAATGTGACCAAGTGGTTGATCACGGGATCATGCATTACGGTACGAGTAAAGTGACTTGCCGGTAACGAGATTGAACGAGGAATTGGGATACCGACGATCGAATCTCGGGCAAGTAACGTACCGATTGACAAAGGGAATTGTATACGGGATTGCTTGAATCCTTGAAATCGTGGTTCATCCGATGAGATCATCATGAAACATGTGGGAGCCAACATGGGTATCCAGATCCCGCTGTTGGTTATTGGCCGGAGAGTTGTCTCGGTCATGTCTGCATGTTTCCCGAACCCGTAGGGTCTACACACTTAAGGTTCGATGATGCTAGGGTTATTAGGAAGACTTGTATGTGATTACCGAATGTTGTTCGGAGTCCCGAATGAGATCCCAGACGTCACGAGGAGTTCTGGAATGGTCCGGAGGTTAAGATTTATATATGGGAAGTCCTATTTTTGCCACCGGAAAATGTTCGGGATTTTTCGGTATTGTACCGGGAAGATTCTAGAAGGTTCCATAGTGGGGCCCACCTGTATGTGGGGACCCACATGAACGTGGGTAGTGGGGGCAAGGCCCCACACCCCTGGTCAAGGCGCACCAAGATTCCCCCTTAGAAGGAATAAGATCATATCCCAAAGGGATAAGATCAAGATCCCTAAAAAGGGGGATAACAATCGGTGGGGAAAGGAAATGATGGGATTTCTTCCCCCCACCTTTGCCAACGCCCCAATGGACTTGGAGGACAAGAAACCAGCCCCCTCCACCCCTATATATAGTGGGGAGGCACATGGGAGCCGCACCCATCCCAAGGCGCAGCCCCTCCCCTCCCCAACACCTCTCCTCCTCCGTTAAGAGCTTGGCGAAGCCCTGCCGGAGTACTGCTGCTCCACCACCACTGTCGGGTGGTAGGATCGACATATGCCAACGGGTGGCTTATCATTGCGGGGGCCAATAGAACGTCGCCGGTGCCTGGAAATGGGATGAGGCGTAGACATGCACGCCGGCGAATCTTACCCAGCTTCAGGGCTCTCCGGGGAGATAACACCCCTACTGCTGCTCTGCGGGGTCTCCGCATGGTTACTAAGTGCACAGGTAGCTACAATGCTCCTTGAGCTGTTTGGGGTGGAAGGAGGAAGAAGGGCTCAGCTCAGCTTGCTTCCTCTCCTTGTATGTGTCTAGGTCTAGAATGAGAGTCCCCCCTTTGGATGGGTGCACCGGGGGGTTTATATAGGCCTACCCCCCGGGGGTACAATGGTAATCCGACTGGGCGCGGGGCCCAGCTGTCTGTGACTATGCTCTCCGGCTTCTCCGCCGGCTTCCGAGGCCCGCCGGCTGGTGGGTCCCGCCGGCTGCCGGCTCCTGGGTCGACAGGCCGGCCCCACCGGCCAGGGCCTGGTCGGCGGATGGTTACTGTTGCCCCGTGTTTGTTGGCGCAGGCTTGGTCGGGGTAAGCGTGGCTACAGTAACGCCGCCCTGGCGGGCGATTACTGTAGCCCCGCCGCACCTTGTCTCCTTAATGGGCGTCTCCTTCGAGGAGGGCGGCAGGCCGGCTACGTGAAGCCGGCCCTCTGTCTTTCCGGCTTGAGAGGAGGTGCGGCCGCCTTCGGCATCTCTCTGCCCGAAGGGGCCCACCGCCTCGGGGGCCACGCTGGCGACCCGTCGTGGGCGGCGTCAGAGCCGCCGTGGCTACAGTGCCGCGCCGAGCGGGCCGCAGCTGCCCGCACGACGCGCTATACCAGGCGTGCTCCGGGTTTTGGGGGTGGCAGGCTCTACTGTAGCCACGCCCCGCTTCATCATCGCAGAGTGGACGCGTACATTGCGGGTACGGCGTTGACTGCTTTATCGGAGCCGGCCCGGTAGTAGCCGGCCTTGCCATAGCCAGCCTTGCCATAGCCGGCCCTGCCGTAGCCGGCCCTCCACAGTTTTCTTCATGGGGGTAAAAAGGGCGGGCCGCCCCCGAAGCCGGCTAGGATGGTAGTCGGCTAGGGGGGAGGCGGCCCAGGTCTTGAGTCTCCTTATGAGCCGGATGGGCTCATAATTTTTTCTGAGGGGGCCAGGGGAAGCCGGCTGGGCTACCCATGGCTATTTACCCTGACAACCACCACGCCGTCGTGCTGCTGTTGGAGCTTTCTTCCTCAACCTCTCCCTCCTCCTTGCTGGATCAAGGCACGGGAGACGTCCTCGCTCCGTATGTGTGTTGAACGCGGAGGTGCCGTCCGTTCAGCGTTAGGATCATCGGTGATTTGGATCACGACGAGTATGACTCCATCAACCCCTTTCTCTTGAACGCTTCCGCTCGTGATCTACAAGGGTATGTAGATGCACTCCTCTCCCTCTCGTTGCTAGAAGACTCCATAGATTGATCTTGGTGACACGTAGGAAAATTTTGAATTATCGCTACGTTCCCCAACAGTGGCACTGCCATTTGAGTCATGTTGGTATAAAACGCATGAAGAAGCTCCATGTTGATGGATCTTTGGACTCACTCGTTTTTGAAAAGATTGAGACACGCGAACCATGTCTATTGGTAGATATGCATGAAGAAACTCCATACAGATGGATTGTTTGGACTTACTTGATTTTGAATCACTTGAGACATGCAAATCATACCACATGGGCAAGATGACTGAAAGGCCTCGTTTTCAGTGAGATGGAACAAGAAAGCAACTTGTTGGAAGTAATACATTTTGATGTGTGCAGTCCAATGAGTGCTGAGGCACGCAGTGGATATCGTTATGTTCTTACTTCGCAGATGATTTGAGTAGATGCTAAGTATATTTAGTTGCTGAAACACAAGTCTGAATTATTGAAAGGTTCAAGTAATTTCAGAGTGAAGTTGAAGATCGTCGTGACAAGAAGATAAAATATCTATGATATGATCATAGAGATGAATATCTGAGTTACGAGTTTGGCACACAATTAAGACACTGTGGAAATTGTTTCACGACTAATACCGCCTGGAATACCATAGTGTGATGGTGTGTCCAAACATCATAGCTACGCCCTATTGGATGTGGTGCATACCATGATGCCTCTTATAGAACTACCACTATCGTTCATGGGTTAGGCATTAGAGACAACCGCATTCACTTTAAATAGGGCACCACGTAATTCCGTTGAGATGACACCGCATGAACTATGGTTTAGAGAAACCTAAGCTGTCATTTCTTAAAAGTTTGGGGCTACGACGCTTATGTGAAAAGGTTTCAGGCTGATAAGCTCGAACCCAAAGCGGATGAATGCATCTTCATAGAATACCCAAAAATAGCTCGGTATACCTCCTATCTCAGATCCGGAAGCAAAAGTGATTGTTTCTAGAAACGGGTCCTTTCTCGAGGAAAAGTTTCTCTCGAAAGAATTGAGTGGGAGGATGGTGGAGACTTGATGAGGTTATTGAACCGTCACTTCAACTCGTGTGTAGCAGGGCACAGGAAGTTGTTCCTGTGGCACCTACACCAATTGAAGTGGAATCTTAAGATAGTGATCATGAAACTTCGGATCAAGTCACTACCAAACCTCATAGGTCGACAAGGATGTGTACTACTTCAGAGTGGTACATAATCCTGTCTTGGAAGTCATGTTGCTAGACAACAATGAACCTACGAGCTGTGGAGAAGCGATGGTGGACCCGGATTCCGACGAATGGCTCGAGGCCATAAAATCCTAGAGAGGATCCATGTATAAAACAAATTATAGACTTTGAAAGAACTACTTGATGGTCGTAAGGCTGTTGGGTGCAGATGGATTTTAAAAGGAAGACAGACAATGATGGTAAGTGTCACCATTAAGAAAGCTCGACTTGTCATTAAGATGTTTCCCGACAAGTTCAAGGAGTTGACTATGATGGGACTTTCTCACTCGTAGCGATGCTAAGAGTCTGTTGGAATTATATTAGCAGTTACTGCATTATTTATGAAATCTTGTAGATAGGATGTCAAAACATTGTTTCCTCGACAATTTTCTTGAGGAAAGGTTGTATGTGATACAACCAGAAAGTTTTTGTTAATCCTGAAAGATGCTAACAAGTATGCAAAGCTCCAGCAATCCTTCTAAGGACTGGAGTAAGCATCTCGGAATTGGAATGTACGCTTTGATGAGATGATCAACGATTTTGGGTTTATACAAAGTTTATGAGAAACTTGTATTTCCAAAGAAGTGAGTGGGAGCACTATAGAATTTCTGATGAGTATATGTTGTTGACATATTGTTGATCAGAAATGATGTAGAATTTCTGGAAAGCATGCAGGTTGTTTGGAAAGTGTTTTTCAATGGAGAACCTGGATTAAGCTACTTGAACATGAGCATCAAGATCTATAAGGATAGATCAAAAACGCTTAATAGTACTTTCAAATGAATACATACCGTGACAAGATTTTGAAGGAGTTCAAAATAGATCAGCAAAGAAGGAGTTCTTGGTTGTGTTACAAGGTGTGAGTATTGAGTAAGACTCAAGACCTGACCACGGCAGAAGAGAGAGGAAGGACGAAGGTCGTCCCCTATGCTTTAGACGTAGGCTCTACAGTATGCTATGATGTGCACCGCACCTGAAGTGTGCCTTGCCATGAGTCAGTCAAGGGGTACAAGAGTGATCCAGGAATGGATCACAGGATAGCGGTCAAAGTTATCCTTGGTAACTAGTGGACTGAGGAATTTTCTCGATTATGGAGGTGGTAAAAGAGTTCGTCGTAAAGGGTTACGCCGATGCAAACTTTGACACTAACCCAGATTATTCTGAGTAGTAAACTGGATTCGTATAGTAGAACAGTTATTTGGAATAGCTCCAAATACAGCAGGGTAGCTGCATCTAGGAGATGACATAGAGATTTGTAAAGCACACATGCACAGATCTGAAAGATTCAGACCCGCTGACTAATAACCTCTCTCACAAGCGAGATATGATCAAACCCCATGGGTGTTGAATTCATTACAATCACATAGTGATGCGAACTAGATTATTGACTCTAGTGCAAGTGGGAGACTATTGGAAATATGCCCTAGAGGCATTGATAAAATGGTTATTATTGTATTTCCTTGTTCATGATAATCGTCTATTGTTCATGCTATAATTATATTGACTGGAAACCGTAATACATGTGTGAATACATAGACCACAACATGTCCCTAGTGAGCCTCTAGTTGACTAGCTCGTTGATCAATAGATGGTTATGGTTTCCTAACCATGGACATTGGATGTCATTGATAACGGGATCACATCATTAGGAGAATGATGTGATGGACAAGACCCAATCCTAAGCATAGCACAAGATCGTGTAGTTCGTCTGCTAGAGCTTTTCTAATGTCAAGTATCATTTCCTTAGACCATGAGATTGTGCAACTCCCAGATACCGTAGGAGTGCTTTGGGTGTGCCAAACGTCACAACGTAACTGGGTGGCTATAAAGGTGCACTATGGGTATCTCCGAAAGTGTCTGTTGGGTTGGCACGAATCGAGACTGGGATTTGTCACTCCGTATGACGAAGAGGTATCTCTGGGCCCACTCGGTAATGCATCATCATAATGAGCTCAATGTGACCAAGTGGTTGATCACGGGATCATGCATTACGGTACGAGTAAAGTGACTTGCCGGTAACGAGATTGAACGAGGTATTGGGATACCGACGATCGAATCTTGGGCAAGTAACGTACCGATTGACAAAGGGAATTGTATACGGGATTACTTGAATCCTCGACATCGTGGTTCATTCGATGAGATCATCGTGAAACATGTGGGAGCCAACATGGGTATCCAGATCCCGCTGTTGGTTATTGGCCGGAGAGTTGTCTCAATCATGTCTGCATGTTTCCCGAACCCGTAGGGTCTACGCACTTAAGGTTCGACGATGCTGGGGTTATTAGGAAGACTTGTATGTGATTACCGAATGTTGTTCGGAGTCCTGAATGAGATCCCAGACGTCACGAGGAGTTCTGGAATGGTCCGGAGGTTAAGATTTATATATGGGAAGTCCTATTTTGGCCACCGGAAAATGTTCGGGATTTTTCGGTATTGTACCGGGAAGATTCTAGAAGGTTCCGTAGTGGGGCCCACCTGCATGTGGGGACCCACATGAACGTAGGTAGTGGGGGCAAGGCCCCACACCCCTGGTCAAGGCGCACCAAGATTCCCCCTTAGAAGGAATAAGATCATATACCAAAGGGATAAGATCAAGATCCCTAAAAAGGGGGATAACAATCGGTGGGGAAAGGAAATGATGGGATTTCTTTCCCCCACCTTTGCCAACGCCCCAATGGACTTGGAGGGCAACAAACCAGCCCCCTCCACCCCTATATATAGTGGGGAGGCACATGGGAGCCGCACCCATCCAAGGCGCAGCCCCTCCCCTCCCCAACACCTCTCCTCCTCCGTTAAGAGCTTGGCGAAGCCCTGCCGGAGTACTGCTGCTCCACCACCACCACGCCGTCGTGCTGCTGTTGGAGCTTTCTTCCTCAACCTCTCCCTCCTCCTTGCTGGATCAAGGGGCGGGAGACGTCCTCGCTCCGTACGTGTCTTGAACGCGGAGGTGCCGTCTGTTCGATGCTAGGATCATCGGTGATTTGGATCACGACGAGTACGACTCCATCAGCCCCGTTCTCTTGAACGCTTCCGCTCGCGATCTACAAGGGTATGTAGATGCACTCCTCTCCCTCTCGTTGCTAGAAGACTCCATAGATTGATCTTGGTGACACGTAGGAAAATTTTGAATTATTGCTACGTTCCCCAACAATACCGCCGAACCAGTCTCGCGTAAGCGTACGCGTAATGTCAGTCTGGGCCGCTTCATCCAACAATACCGCCGAACCAAAGTATGACATGCTGGTAAGCAGTATGACTTATATCGCCCACAACTCACTTGTGTTCTACTCGTGCATATAACATCAACACATAAAACCTAGGCTCTGATGCCACTATTGGGGAACGTAGTAATTTCAAAAAAAATCCTACGCACATGCAAGATCACGGCGATGCATAGCAACGAGGGGAGAGTGTTGTCCACGTACCCTCGTAGACCGAAAGCGGAAGCGTTATATCAACGCGGTTGATGTAGTCGTACGTCTTCACGATCCGACCGATCCAAGCACCGTTACTCCGGCACCTCCGAGTTCTTGGCACACGTTCAGCTCGATAACGATCCCCGGG